>CM041640.1:17364289-17463044 GCA_023333625.1 Bothriochloa decipiens | reverse complement strand
CCTATAAGTACTTTGTAAAATCTATCTTAAAGTTTAGCACCCTAGTTTCAATCCTATTCTAGCATGGCAATTCTATGAATGTAAATTGCAAGAATATAAATGCTAGAAAGTAAATGCGGAATGTAAAGAGAAAGGATCTCGGCGATTATAACACCCCAAAATTTGTATTTTGGGTTGTTATTAGAAAACACTAAATAAAATGTGCTTTTCTATATTTTAGAAAATAATGGAATGGGTTTGTGCTTGGTGCTTTGCTTGGTTTTGCTGGTGTGAAAAAGAATTTTCTAAACCTCGAGCAAGTCACGTCTAGGTTTTCTTTAAATTTGAAAATAAAGCTTTGGAAACCCAAGTTTGCCTCGAGAAGGTTTTGGGAAAACGTTTTTAGAAAAATCCTTTCTCTTGCTTAGAGAGAGAGAGTTTTTTTTTCCTCTGTAGTGTTGGCCACCGCTCTAGCTAGACACCATCCCCTATCAAGCTCCAGTCATCCTAGGCTTACCCTAGCCTATCCTAGCCCGACCTAGCTTGATCTGGCCTCTCCTAGCCTTAACTGGCCAGCTCTGGCCAGCCCTGGCCAGCCCTAGCCGGCCACGGCCACCCCGGCCAGGCAAGCAGTAACCGCAGCCGGCCAGCAGTGGCCAAACTTGGCCATCAGCTCCTAACTTGATTTGGCCAGCTCCTACCTAGCATGGGCCACACCTGGCCTCACACAGCCTAATCTGGCCAACCACGGCCAGCTACAGCCATATGTGGCCACTCTCAGCCGGCCACGGTCAACTTTGGCCGGCCATAGCCAGCACTAGCTTGGCCACAGCGGCCACAAGCAGTCATAGCCTCCCCCAGCCACCTTGGGCCCTCTCTGGCCATCCCTAGCCAAGCCTGGCCACATCCAGCCGGTCATGGCCAACTCTGGCCGGACATAGCCAGCCTGGTCCGGCCATTGGCGGCCACAGGTAGCCGCAGCCGGCCCAACGGGCCAAACCCAGCGGCTTTAGCCCCACCGGTTCCCGCCGACCTATAAAAGGCCAGCCCCAGCGTGCCACAGCGCTTTGGTAAACCCTAGCCGCGCGCAGCCGCCCACAGCCAGCCGCAGCCAGCCACAGCCAGCCGCCGCCGGCCACAGCCAGCCGCCGCCGGCCACATCTAGCCGTCGCCGGCCACAGTAGGCCGCTGCCGGCCGACCAAGTCCCGGCCAAGGGCCGTGGTCCTCCCTCTCCCACGCGCCGCCGCTAGCCGCCGCCGGCCAAAGCAAGCCTCATCTGGCCGCCACCGGCCGTTGCAGGCCGCATCTGGCCACCGCAGCCGGCCGTAGCAGGCCGCAGCGAGCCGCCGCCGGCCGTAGCAGGCCCCAGCTGGCCGTAGCAGGCAGCAGCAGGCCACCGCTGGCCCCAGCAGGCCATGGCCGAGGCCCCTTCACCCGGCACGAGCAGCCGCATGGCTGCCATGGCCATGACCTGGACAGGAAGATGGACAGAGGTAGAAGATGAGGTATTTACGACTTTGCCACCAAGCGATTTATTTACAGTTACGCCATCGATCGTTTAATCCCCGCCGTTTCACCGTTTTAACTCCGATTTGAGTGATTCCAGTTGCGTTAGTTTCGTGTCGTCGCGATCTACGCAGGAGTAGTAAAATTTATCATGTATCTAATTTATGAATTTATTTATTTAAATGCCTTTGATTGATAACTATTTAATAGTCTTCCAATTAAAAGTAACCTAGGGTTACATTTTCCGTTCTCGTTGCTTTGCGAACGTGTCGACGTATGTTGCTTGTTATGAATAATGTTTGTCACATCATGTGTCTATGTAAGTAATCTTGTTTAATTAATTTATGCTCTCTTGTGTAAAAGTAATTTTAGGTTTATACCTCGAGTGTTCGTACATGCCTGTCAATATGACTAGTACCAATTTACATGCTTCTTTATTAATTATGCCTTGTGTAGTTTTACATTGAAACTTGTTATGTTTCTTATAGTGGTTCTCACATGCTTATAAGTTGGATCATGTTGGTGTTTGACTTAGTTTACTTTCACATCGGTCTTTAATGCTAATATGTTTTATATCAGCAATAATGTCTTTTCGTTGATGGCATGCTTAGTTCAACCTTGAATCATAAATGCTCTATGTTTAATATCAACATGTCTTGTCGTTTATGTCCTACTTAAATTAATCTTTAAGCATATGATGTTTTCTTTAATGCTCTCGCATGTTCTAAGCTTTATAAATTATGAATGATTAATTGGCTTACATAACATAATTGCTTATAAATAGAGTATTACTAATGTTTAACCCTGCTTTATATTTCGACATCATCCAACTGATTTGACTTTATGTCTTTCTTATATGTTCTGCATCTTGCTTTAGTAAATGTATCAACCTTAAAGTTTGTATCTGTGCTTGTTGCAAGTACCTTGATAGCCGTGTTTTCTTTAACGATAGATCCATCGTTTGTCGTTCTCGCGCTCTTACGATCGTAGCACTGAGTTTGGCCATTTAGACCGTTCTGTTTTTAGTTCCTCTTTTGATTGGTGTATTGTTCTTAGTCTTGTCTTTTTGTGTGTTTGTTTGTGTTGTTTGGTTGCTGCGACTAGACGAAGAGCGGTTTGTTAACGCCGAAGACTAAGCAGAGGACCGACAAGTGCAGCTGAAGCTGGAGGCCAGAAGAGCAGCTAGACTTTGGATTTAAGGCAAGTGCAGGCATTCTTTTGAACATATTGCGCCTATTCATGTTTAATTAAATACATTGCATGTGTCTTAAATCGGCAAACCATAGGGATGACTAGCCACTCTATCCATATAACACCTATGGGGTTTCTAGTTAACAGGTTATTAGGTTGCTAGTGCTCTATCTCACCTTTCATCGCTTAATGAAGATAAAACTTGCTTCTTAAAACATGTTGGAGCTGTGGGCTCTTGGCTTCGGCCATTGGAGAAGTTGATGCATGACCGCATCGTTGGTTGGCGGTGAAAGAAGGGGGAATGGATGTCAGTGGGCTCGTAGCGACGGGGGCATCCATATCTCCTCCCCCTTGTGGACCTTTCGTGGAGCGGCAACCTGGGACTTCCGTACAGCTCCAGGCTAATGGGCTCTGGCTTGGTCGATTAGCAGGACCATCATGGGCAGATGGGTAGCTTACCGACGGGTGCCATGATTTGGTGGGAAGGGTGTTACAAGTTCTAGCATGGGAGTTCTGGTTGATCCGTAGACCGGGGCGGCGGCTACGAGTACGTCTCTCATGTGCTTGGGACATCGCGGATCGGGCTACCACTGCCTATGACCCTGTGAAAAACCTTGTTGTGACCTCTGCCAGCCTATCTTGGTAATGGGCTAAGAGACTTGCAACCTCGGGCATAAAGAGTAATCACGATCTGGAGTGAAAGTGTACACCTCTGCGCAGAGTTAAAATCGATATATCGTCCGTGCTCACGGTCACGAGCGGCCCGGATCCTCGCATGATTAGCCAAATGGTTTAAGCTGTGAAATCATGGTGATGTTGCTGAGGTTGCTACCTCGGGTTTTATCGGGATGGCTATCCTGTGTTCCTTTGAGATGGCTATCTCATGTTTAATGTTGTTAATGATATATGTTTATATCTATGATGCTAAATGACGCATTAATTATTACTTGAACCTTAATAAAGGGTTGGGTGTTTCAACCAAGTTGATTAGAGAATAGGTTGCTAAGTAAAAATCTTAATTGCTACATTAAAATGCTACCGCAGTCTACCTTTTAGCTTTACCTTGTACTAGCCTTGCATGTCATTACTTTCCGTCTGTACTTGCTGAGTTTCGACATGGAACTCACCCTTGCTATAGTTTGTAGTAAGGTACTACTCAGAAGAAGGATAAGATGGTTGAGCATTAGAAGTGCTTGGTGTACGGAGCCCCCAGTTAACTGTCCCTGAGAAGAATGAAGACTGAAGAGAAGTCTTAGCCAGCGTTCCGCGTTACTCTGATTGTGTAAGTGTTAAATATATATGTTTTCGCTATATAACACATTGTTTTTCTGATATTACCATTTTCTGTTGTATGTGTGGACTTCCTGGGCACACATATGACGACCTCTGGTCTTCTTTGGAAACCAGGGTGTGACAGCGATGTTTTCCCGAGGTATCGGAGAGTCGCCACTCTCCACTAGTCCTCGTTGGAGCACCTGCGCAAGGGTATCGCTCCCCCTTGATCCGCGCAAGGATCAAGTGCTCTCTAAGGGCTGATTCTTCGTCGCTCCGACACGGTGAATCGCCAAGTACCGCTCACAACTTGGTTGGGTCATCCACAAGCTTCGCCGGATGATCACCAACCTCCCAATCACCACCAAGCCATCTAGGTGATGGCGATCACCAAGAGTAATAAGCACAAGCTCTCACTTGACCTCGCAAAGCCTAATGAGACGATGGATGCACACTTGCTACTCTTGATTCACTAATGAGTGCTAATCAATGGATTCTCAAATCACTAGCACCTCACTAGGGCTCTTGCTCTCTTTGGACACTAAAGAAGTTGTTCAGCTGAAGAAAATAGGCAAGTCATCTGGTATGGAGGGGTAGGAGATGTATTTATAGCCCCACGGGCCAAATCCAACCGTTACCTTCCAAACCACGATTTTCGAGGTCACCGGACGCGTCCGGTCCCCAGCACCGGACGCGTCCGGTCCGTTCAATTTTTCAAATACGCGAACGAACTCAGCTAGCCGTTACGTACCCACCGGACGCATCTGGTGTTTCGGTCTTGAAACATAGCTTCTGGACAGCGTCTGGTGTATCACCGGACGCGTCCGGTCCGGCGTCCGGTCCGTTATCATTTTCGGCGTTGCACCAGACGCGTCCAGTGCTTACCGCCGGACTCACTGTCCCAGCGTCCGGTGTAGCTAAAACAACTGTTCCACTTCGAATTCGACGATCTTTGTGAACGGCTTTAACTTCAACGTACCTTAGGGCCTTTTTGTAGTTACCTAGTGCTAAGTTTCACAAGTGTGCATCACACCTAAACCATTAGACTTATCTAGGTCAAGCTACCCGTTTGCACCCCCCTTAATAGTACGACCAAAGGAAAAACAAAGTCCTAACGACTAATCCGACGTCACCCAACACCATGGACGATCGGAACTAACCATTCTTGACCTTGTTGTCCATCCTTTGAAAACCAAAACGATTTCCATCGTCAAGGAAGCATGAAACCCGTATTGCCCACGGTGTCCATCACCATGACCTAACTTACCAATGTTTCTGTAAGACACACGTTAGTTATGGTAAATATTGTTATCAATCATCGAAACCACATTAAGGGGCCTAGATGCTTTCACCCTACTTTCGAATGTCATCTCAAATGCTTGATTTATATTCTATGTACTTGAGGTGTAAACCGTGTTTACACTAGTGTCAAGCATAGTGTATAAATCTAAGTCCAACTATAAAAATGATTTCCATATTTGAAGTTGAATTTGGATTTCAAAGCTTATTCCCAAGTCTTGCAATTCAAATTTAAATTCAAATTAGAAAGCTATAAAATATTTTTTAAAAGCCAACTTGGTCAACCAAGGGTACTATTAGGTCATTGACCTAAAAATGTCCTTGTATGATGTATGTGATTACTAATAACCAACCAATTAAATTAGAAACCAAATCGAGTTTGAATTCGGTTTCAAAAACCCTTTATTTCAAAACCTAGTTTTATCCCCTTTTCAGTAATTAAAAATCTATAAGGAATTTGGGGATACTCTAAAAAGATAGTTTGTAGATCTTGATAAGAGTTACAAAGTTGGTATTCAAATTTTTTCAAGTTTCCAAAAATAATTTCAAATAAATTTGAAAATACAGTTTTCCAACATTTGTCCCTTTCTGATTTTAAAACCATAATTCAAAAATTATGCATCATTTGGGAAAACTTTGTATATGAAAAAGGTTTGGTTTGAAAAGTTAAATATTTTATAGTTTTTAATATTTTCAAATTTTATTGAAAAATCAAAAGTAATTTCAAATGTTTGTTTCTAGGGTTTTATTCCCCTTTTGAATTTGAATTCATATTTCAAAATCTAGATAGAATTTGAGGATTCTAGTTAAATGAAAAGAGTATCTCTTGAAAAGTTATGCAAATTATATTTTTGGAGATTTTCAAGTTCTTATATAAATTTTGGAGTAATTTAAAAATTTCGACGAGTGGCATTTCTGTAATATTCAAGAACAGCACCGAGACCTATCGATGGCCGCCATCGCCGGCTTCTCAAGCCGCGCCGCCGTCCACCGTCGCCCATACCGGCGTATCGCGGCCGCCAGCTCGCCTCTCGCGCATGAAGCTTCGCCATCGTCGTGTCGTCTGTCCATGCTTCGCCCTGTCCTATAAATAGGCGTGGCCGACCGTCGTCTTCCTCTTTTCTTCTCTGCCGCCACCGCCGTCGAGCTCGTCCTCGCCGGCAAAATTCATCGATGTCAATTCAGTGCCATTCAATTGCTCTTGCCATAAGCTCCACCTTCACCTTGCGCTTTCTCTGAGCCAGTTCGTGCCCGCTCTCACCGTCTGAGCTGCCCGCACGACGTCGTCTTCCTCGCGACCGGTCGCCGAGCCACCGCGAGCTTCCTCTCCGTCCACCACCACCAAGGTGGAAAACATTTTTCCTTTAACACTCTTATCATGTTCTCCGTGCTTCGCTGCCCCTCATGCGCACCTTTTCCCATTCGTTGGTGCACAGAACTCGCCGTGACGCGGACCTTGCCGTCGGAGCACCGTCGTCGCCATTAGCGTCGCCGACTACAGCTCGCCTCAGCCACTCTGAGCTTTGATTAGTGTGCGCACTAGACCCGTGGTGAGCTCCTGCGTCCCTTCATGCCCTCAATTTCACCTCTCTTGCGCCGTAGGGTCCGGCCGCCGTGGCTCGCCGTCGGCATGGCTTTGCCAGCGCCGCCGCGCGCGTAGCCGTTTGAGCTAGGGGCCAGGAATAGCTTCATCATCTAGCCCAACGCATTCGAGTTGATGTCCTGCACCTGCCCGTGCACTCGCCGTCTCCGGAAATCGCTCCGGTGAGCTTTACCGCCGCGTCCGACCTACGACGTGCCGCCATGACCGCCGACGAGCCTGCTGCCACTGCTCCACCACTTCATTAGTTAGCTAATCTTGTTCGCCATGTCGAGTTGAGCACGTAGGACCAAGTCTCATGACCGGAGACCTCGCCGTCGGCGAGCAATCGCTGGTAAAAACCCGGCCGCCGCCGATCAACGTCGGGAGGATTTTCCTTTTTCTTTTTTTAGAAAATGATTTAAATACTCCATTTTTCAATTAAAAGAGCTAATTTTAACTTATTCAATAATTACTCAAATTTGACATTTAATATTTTTTCTAGATAGATGACATCATAAAGAACATACACAAAAATTTTCAGAATTTTTAGAGCTATACATGAATTACTATGATTTTCTAAATGAAATAAAGGGGACAACAAAAGAAAACTTTATTGGATAATTCAGATAATCAAAGAACTGAGTACATATCTTTCTTATGGATAGAAGCGTATGAGGTTGTCAATGTGCCAGGAATTGGATTCCTCGACCCCCTCCATTGTCTCCAACCCATAGGATGTTGAGCGTGTCACAACCTTGATCCTAAATGGCCCTTCCCATTGGGATGACAACTTGTGCGGACCATCTGTCTTCTGTATTCATCGTAACACCATGTCGCCAACCACGAATAGTCTGCCTTTGACGTTGCGGTTATAGTAACAATGCACTGATGCTAGGTACTTAGCTGTCTGAGCACAGGACTCGAGCGCTATCTCTTCTTTGGCAATGATGTCAATTTCCCTAGCTTCGCTTGAGGCTTCTTCGTTGTAAAGCTGGACACGCAGTGAGAGGAGTGCAACCTCGGCTGGTAGGACAACCTCGGATCCAAACACCATGAAGTATGGGAAAACTCCAGTGTTACGACTAGGCTGGGTACGGAGTCCCTAGACCATGGTAGGTAATTCCTTGAGCCACCGACCAGGTTTGAGGTCTTTGTTGTCCTGATATACCCGCTTGCGGAGAGCGTCGAGAATCATACCGTTAGCTCATTCCACCTGTCTGTTTGCTCGAGGATGAGCAATGGACACGTATTTGACTTTGATGCCATTATCATCGCAAAAGTCAAAGAACTCGTCGCTGGTGAACTGAGAGCCTAAATCGGTGATAATGGTGTTGGGTATACCAAACCGGTGAATAACATCATCAAGGAATTGAACCACCTTCTCGGATGAGGCTTTCTTGACGGCTTTGTACTTGATCCATTTGGAAAACTTATCGATGAGCACAAAAACATATGTGTGTCTGCCAGGAGCCTTCTTGAAAGGACCGATCATGTCGAGTCCCTAGCATGAGAACGGCCAAGTGACCAGGATGGTCTGGAGTTCATGTGCAGGGACATGAATCTGCTTGGCAAACATCTGGCAATTTTTGCACCGGCGCACGTAATCTTCTATGTCAGAGATGGCTGTCGGCCAGTAGAACCTTGCTCTGTAGGCTTTGCCCACCAACGTCTGGGATGCTGCATGGTTCCCACAAGTGCCCTTGTGAATATCCTTGAGAAGCTTCACACCATCTACTTGGGTAATGCATTTCTGGTAAATCAGGGACCTTGGGGCCTTGCGCATCAGCTCGTCGTTAACCATGAGGTAGGCACGGGCTTTGCGGACCAGCTGTTGGGCTTCGATCTTGTCCTCTAGAAGAAGGTGGTCATTCAGGTATCTGACAAAAGGATCTCTCTAGTCAGGCTAGGGAGGTGCTGCCTGCTTGGTTGGTTCATCACCAGGTGGCTGCTCATTGCCGTCGTCAGATCCCTGCTGGCCGGGGTAGCTGTCTTTTACCTCCATTGCTTCACCTCTGAGCAGTGCTACGAGCTGGTCGATAGTAGTGCTAGGTGTGGGTGCTTCATAAGCCAGATCGGGGATCAAAGGCTTAAGCAAGTCTTCGACAAAAAACACCAGGTGGTATCTTGGCTCGGGACGATCCGAGTTTGGATAGCTCATCAGCACCTGTGTTCTCGGCACGTGGAATGTGCGTGAATTCCAGTCCATAGAACTTGTTCTCCAGCTTGCAAATTTTGGTGACGTATGTGTCCATCTTTTCGTTGACCACATCCCAGTCTTTGTTAACTTGCCGGATGACGAGAGCAGAATCGCCGTACACCAGGAGCAGTTTAATGCCTAGCTCGACTGTGATATGGAGGCCGTGTAATGCGGCTTCATACTCAGCCACATTGTTGGACGCCTTAAAATCTATGCGCAAGACGTAGCGGAGCGTGTCCTTGGATGGAGAGATGAAATACACTCCTGCCCTGGCACCATCGATGTTCAAGGAACCATCAAAATACATCTTCCAGTGGTCAAGAGACGTATCGGCTAGGGGCAAGCTGAGGTCTGACCACTCCACAATGAAATCAACTAGGGTCTGAGACTTCATAGTATTGCAACTGTGGAAGTTCAGCGTGAACTCGGAGAGCTCTTACGCGTATTTGAAAATACGTCCACTAGCATCTCTGTTGCGGAGTATGTTGCCGAGTGCAGTTTCTGTAACCACTGTGATCTTGTAAGCTTGGAAGTAATGGAGGAGCTTCCATTTGGTGATCAAGAGTGTGTATAACAGTTTTTGCACATGGTTGTATCGCTGCTTGATTTCATTAACAACCACACTAACGTAGTATGTGGGCGCTGCACCCCGTAGACGTGCCCGGGTTCCTGGCGCTCGACCACCATCATGGTACTGACCACGTTGGTTATGGCGGCAATGTAGAGGAGAAGCTCCTCGCCTTCTTGCGGCACCGTGAGTACCGGGGGGTTGCCAGGTACTCCTTGAGCTGTCTGAAAGACTTGTCGGCCTCTTCCATCCACTCAAATTTCTCCTTAGCTTTGAGCAGCTTGAAGAAGGGGAGCCCTTTTTCGCCCATGCGAGAGATGTACCGGCTCTGGGCCGCCATGCAGCCGGTGAGTTTCTGAATATCTTTGACGTTTCGTGGTGGTTGTAGGTCTAGCATGATCTGAACCTTCTCGGGATTTGGGCGTATGCCATCCTGACTGATGACATTGCCGAGCAGGATCCCGGAAGGGACGCCAAAGATGCATTTGTTGGGGTTCAGCTTCCATCAAAAATTGTTGAGGGCCAAAAAAGTCTGCTGGAGGTTGGCAACCAGTGTGTTGGACTCTCTGGTCTTCACCACCACATCTTTGACATACGCCTCAACGAGGTCGACAGCAATCTCGTGCTCGAGACAGGCCTGGATAGCCCATTGATAGGTAGCTCCAGCATTCTTGAGGCGAAACGACATGGTCATGTAGCAGAAAGCACCGAAGGGGGTGATGAAAGCGGTCTTTTCCTGGTCCTCCAACTTGAGAGCTATTTGATGGTAGCCCGAATAGCAATCTAAGAAGGACAAAAGCTCGCAACCTGCAATAGAATCTATGACCTCATCAATTCGAGGGAGATTGAAAGCCTCTTTAGGACAGTGTTTGTTGAGATCAGTGTAATCAACGCACATTCTCCATTCTTTATTCTTTTTGAGTACAAGAACCGGGTTGGCTAACCACTCTGGGTGATACACTTCTTTGATGAAGCCAGCTGCTAGGAGCTTATCCACTTCTACCCTAATGGCTTCCTTGCGGTCACTTGAAAATCAACGCATCTTCTGCTTGATTGGTTTAGGAGTCCTCGAGACGTCGAGGTAGTGCTCGACCTTTTTCCTCGGGACACCAAGCATGTCGGTGGGTTTCCACGCGAACACACTGATGTGCTCTCAAAGGAATTGGACGAGCGCGTCTTCCTATTTGGAGGAAAGGGTAGCCCCAATCTTGGTAGTCTTCGAGGGATCATTTGGATCGAGCTAGATCAGCTTGTGCTACTTGGTTCTAGTCGGATCTGCAGAGCTTGTTGGAAGGCCGCCGCGCAGATCTGACTAGAACCTCAAGCTCTACAGGGGCGTCTCCTTGATGCCCAGGTCGGTGTGCTCCATGGCGTGCTTCAATTCTTCGGCTTTCGTAGCCACAAAGGCATCAGACTCGCATGCACACGCCGTGAAAATGATGCCGCACAGGGACAGGACGTGCTGCTTAGTCGAGATCTTCAGCACGAGGTACCCATAGTGAGGAACCGCCATGAATTTGGCAATCCTGGGTCGGCCAAGGATAGCGTGGTATATGCCCTCGAAGTCAGCCACGATGAAGGTAATGTTGTTGATGCAGAAGTGCTACTTGGTCCTGAACTGGATAGGTAGCGTAACTTGCCCGAGGGAGTACAAAGGTTTTCCCATCATGATGCCCCAGAATGGACAATTGTATGGCTTGAGGTCTTTGAAATCCAACCCTAGCTCCTTGAAGGCTAGGAGGAATAGGATGTTCAGGGAGTTGCCACCGTTGACGAGCACCTTCTCGAACTGGACACCGTCTATCACTGGGTCAAGGACCAGTGAAAAACGACCAGCATCGAGGATTTTGGCCCACATATCATTGCGGCTAAACATTATGGGCTGCTCAGACTAGGCGGGCACCTTCACATCTGCGACAAAACCGTCAGCCTCCTGGATAGCCACGATGGCTCGTGTCAGCAACTTCTTCTCATGGGCGTTCTCCAGCCCGACTTTGCCACCAAAGATGACGGCAGTGACGTTCTTCACGGGATCCCTGTAGGCGTGCCGTGGGTTGGCATCTTGAGCTTCTTCTTCGCCAACATCTTCTTGCTGGGTGGGACTTTTGCCCTTGGCTTTGGGGCCGGACATAGCTTCTTGTTGGCTGTCCTATCCATCGCCTCCTTCAGGACTCTGTACTCACCCAGCGTGTGGCCCTTGCCAGGATGACGGGGGCAATCCTGACTAAGGACCTTGTCAAGTTTGTCATCGTTCGTCCTCTTCTGGCCCTTTACTGCATTGACAAAGGGGTCATTGTGGTTATGCCGACCACCGTTGTAGCCGTCCTGACCACGTCGCTTGAACGGGCGATTGTCACCATGGTGGTTGGGCTCGCGGTTGTCCCGACGGTTGTGGTGATCATTCCGCCGATCATGGTCATCATCGTGGCAGTAGTTGCAGTTTGGGGGTCCCCCTCGTTTAGCCCATCGTCGAGATGAGCGAACTTGTGGGCAGTGGAGAGGAGATCTTCCATGGTTCTTGGTCGCTCGAGGAGCAACTCCTTCTTGAGGTCCAGGCCGTGTGATTGAACCAAGCCGGCGATGAAAAGGCCAATCCCTTTCGTTGGTACTGTCGCAGTGATTCCCTTGCACGATGTCATACTTGCGCCAAAGTGTACTTGGTGTTCGGCTGTACACAGGTGGGCTTGAAGTTGTCGATGAACATCTGCCTGAGATGGGGCCAGCTGTGGATGCTGCCGATGCGCTGACAGAGCAGCCAGGAGGTAGCGACATTGCTCAGGACTATCGAGAGGCAGTTTGCCATGACGTACTGGTCGCCTCCTGCTACTCAGACTGCTACTTCGTACAGTTTGATCCAGTGCTCAGGATCATCTTGCCCATCATACATCTTGACGTCTCTGATCTGGAAGTTCTTTGGCCAAAGGACAACCTTAAGTTCCTCCGAGAATGAGGCTCGTCTATTCAGGTGTCACCGAGCACGGTATCGTTTATCAAGGTGATCATGGAGGTCATGATCTTGGGGCTGCTCAACTTCCTGGTTGTGCTCGACACGTCAGTTGCCCTACTGCCTGTTGGCGCACTGGCGATTGCCGCATTGGCACTCATTGTTGCGCGGAACCTCTCATGGGGCGACATCGGCGTCGGCTCACCTGGGCTGCTCGAGCGAAGGGCCTTCGTGGTTGGACTCATTGTCGGCACCACTTTCTATGGGTTGGCAGTGACGGCTGCACCGGGACCGCCGTGACCGATGCGACGTAGTCAGCGACCCGACAGATCAGAGCTGAACCACCTGTGCTTCGATGGCGATCAGAAAGTCCCGAATTGCTTCGACCCCAGGTGTGTTCAGGGGAAGGTTGTTGAGCCGATCCATGGCCACAGCGATGTTGGCCGTGGGAGTCTCTTGGACAATCTGGTTCCCGACGATGTTGAACTCACCATTGAGGTTGTGTTGAAAGCGGCGCGGTGGAGGGTCTGGCCCGTTGCCCCCGTTGCCTTCGTTGTTGATGGTGTTCGTGTCTTGTGCCTCTTGGAGGCATCGACACTCTTGATCGTTGTTGCAGTCTTCCCTTGCTTGCCTCTCCTGGTCTGCTTCATTTGGGATGGAAGGTTCATTCATGTTGACAGCGAATATTGCACCGTTGAAGCCAGGCAGCGTCCTCGGGGTGCCTGGCGCCGTGTCCTCAGAACGGGATGGGTCATCCAGCATGGTTAGATCCGTCTTCTCGATGTTTTCTTGACTCCAGACCTCAGAACACTCTTCGTCAGAGAGGAGGTACTCGGTAAGATCGATGGAAACGGAGGGTGTCCCATTGAGCCAAGAGGGGAATCAGACACGGTGTTGTATTCGGGGATCGTCGCGCCCGATCTAGAAGGATTCTGCTGTAAAGACACCATGCCAATCATGGGCCTCGGATCTTCCAGGACCAGAACCAGGCTGGGATCTAGGTCCAGCAAGTAATCATCACGTGGCTGGGGAGCAACCTGCAGGCTCCTCGCATAGGACGTGGCTACGTTGCTCAACCCATTGCTCAACCCGTGGAAGACGGGTGCACGGCTCTGGTCGGGGGTGATGAGATCTGTCTGCCCTGGGGCGGGTTGCGCCTGCTGTGCCCGACGCTGCCACCTCTGCTCTGCTTGGGCTTATCGAGTGGCATGGGTAAGAGCTTGCCGGTGCTGATGCTCATCAATGAACTCGTCCAGCGTAACTGGGGACGGAGCCCGAGCGGTAGCCAGAGTTGGATCCGGTCGGCACGGGTGACGAGGCTGATTGCACGTAGGGTGCTGGTGGCGGCGCCCCTGGTCGGGCGTGGGTTGTTGTTGACGGTGCTTCACCACAGTTGGGGGCCTGCCTCGGTGAGGGACCGGCGGCCCTCCTCTGCAGTCGGCGGGTGGTGCTTGGGCCGGAGACAGATTTGGATCTGGTCAGTGTGGGCCACCAGCTTGGCTCGTACGTCCTTTCTGGTGCCGAGCGTTGCCATCCTGATGAGCAGGTGGTAGCCCACGGACCATGGGTAAATTTGGATCTGCGTGACGTGGCTAGTCGTGACGATTGTGTCGGCGTGGTCGGACAAGGGTGAAGTCCAAGTACTCTTGACGGAGCTGCGTAGGAGCGGATTCCACGTACTCGAGGAGCTCAGCCAGACTTGCCTCGTGCTGGTCGATCACATCGACCAGATCAGAGTTGTCGATGTGCTTCCTCTGGTAGCAAGGAAGCCGCCAATTCACTACTGGCGTGGCCATCATCTCCGTCCTCGTCACGGGCGGCTCGAAAGTCCCCAGGGGCGGCCCCGAGATCTGGGTTGTCAGAGAAGTAGTCAGTGCGGTCGAAGCTGGGACCGGCTGCACTGCTCCCGCGAATGTGAGGGACATCATCCCGCCAGTGGTCCACGTGAGTGTACTGATGGTGAGGGAGAGGCCTGCCTCGAAGTCCATGAAAGCCGGGAACGAAACCATCTGGATCACCTGAAGATCAGATTGCGCAGCCTCTACCTGGCATGCCACTGTCGATGAAACCTCATCGGTGGTCTACCACGGGATACCCCGAGGTAGTACTTTTGCGGTGGAGGGCACGCTAAGACCTACAATCCAGATGTGAGACACAAGACGAACACCGGGGTTTATCCAGGTTCAGGCCGCTTAGAAGCGTAATACCCTATGTCCTGCATCTCTGCTGCTGTATTGATGAGATATCAAAAGCTCGTGTGTTCTAAGGGGTCCTTGCCCGCCTTATATAGTGGGGGGCAAGGTTACATATCTAGGGTTTCCCTATGTGGTCGGTTACATTGAGCCGTATCCTTGGAGTACACAACTAGATCTAACCGACTAAGACTCCTTGCATGCCAAGTAGCCTTCAGAGCCCGCGTGGCCCACCTACTTGGTCGGTAGCGGACCACGAGCTCCGTCTTGTCGTCCGGCCCACCGATCACGATGATGATAGGCCAACCTTCATATTCTAGTCTAGGCCATCATGGACCGAGCAGCCCAAAGTTTAGCCGTAAGGTATACGGGGTCTATACCCCCACAAACACTTAATCTCATAACTCACGTGACAATTCCAAATCATCACACATCGCAGGCACGACACCTGTAATAATGTGATGATCATGCTTATTACTAGCTTGTTTTCGGTTTATTTATAGCTAGCAACAATCTTGCTGCCTCATGCGGCACAACAACATCGTCATCCATTGGGTAGGTTCATTTCTTGAGGAAGTCCATGAACCAGTGAGGAGAACTCTTGGGGTACCGCTTCAGCCTATCGTTGTAGTCCATGAAGTTTATCCTGTACCGGATAGTGTAGCTGCTCGCCCACTCGAAGTTTTTTCAGCGACGACCAAGCCAAGTATCCCTTCATGATGGCCCCATCCCTGCAATGAGTTGTAGATCTAATTAGACCAAGAGATTTTCAAAATAAAATTTTGAGCTTAATTAGACAACTTTAATTTTTATGCCTTTACTTTATGCTTTTAAATAATTAATTAATCCCGTTTAATTAAGTTAATCATTTTAGGAATTGTTTGACTTTGGGATTGATTGATGACATTGGGTCATTAACCCTAATGACCTTTGGCACTTTAATTAATTGTTTATGCTTACCTAGATCATGTCATTAGGGCTTAATTAACGTTATTTTATGTGTTTAATAACTTTCGTAAATAATGTAGTTAACCCTAATAAACATAGTAAGTATGTTTTGGTTGGCTTACAACTTTACCATGAAGGAAAGTTATACTCAAGCCATTAATCTGATCATGTATCCATCGAGCATCATGTTTACTATTCAATCATGTTGAAGCATATCATTGTATCGTATAGTTTTCGATAACGGAGAGTTTAACGTTGTCGCCCCAGATCCGAAGGAAGAGCAGACTCAGGAGATTGAAGTTGATCCAAAACTCGAGACCATCTACCCCGAATACCAAGGCAAGCCCCGGATGCATTCAAACCCTATTCTATTTTATAAAAATTTTATCGCTTCAGTTATGATATGTCCCATTAAGTAATAGGAGTTGAGTGAAAACCACCAACTGCATTACCTGTCTTACTTCCATATTCCTTGTTACCTGTTCTAGAAGATGCGTAGTAATGCTTAGCCCTGCTTAATTAATTAAGTGTTCAAAAGCAAAAGAATGAAAAGATGAGTTTGGCTTTATCTGTTGAAATCATGATGATAATTAATAAATCGAGTCCGGACGGCTAACTTGCAATGGAAAAGGAGTCCCTCTGTAGTGTTTTCGTCTGTTGATGCCCTAGGTCCCGTGTCGATGGTGAACTGGTGATATCGAGAAACTATAAATCCACATGCATGAAGTGGTATACAGTGGGCCAGAGTCCCCACGTATGTCATGGAGTGATATATAGTGGGCTAAGTCCCCACATATGTCATAGTGTGTTATACTGTGGGTTTAAGTTCCCACGTATCTCGGTACACTGGGTCGAAGTGCTCACGTGTATCATGTGGTGATATATGGCTGCGGTTGTTATCCCGGTATATCGGTTCATCTGATATGCTTAGGAGTTAGAGTCTCCTGTATATCAGTGACCTAGGTCCCAGCTGGGTATATGAAAATGGATTTGAATCGCCGTTGCTTCTCGGAGAAGAAGACTCGTTCGGTGTTCATCATCGTAGTAATAACTTGAATAATGATTAAGGTTTAAGAAGGAAGTTGGTTGGTAATTTTAATCTTAAGCAAGACAACTTTTCTTTCTTTCAAGCTTTTCTGCAAAATTTCTTATCTCCTGCAAGCCTTACCTTGTCCCTCTAGCCTGCATTTCCTGAGTCTTCACCCCTCTTTTTCGTCGGGTCAGTCTTGTTGAGTACTTGTGTACTCAGGGTTTTTTGAACCCGTGTTGTAGGTGAGCCTCATGGGCAGGAATGCTTCGCATCCTGCTGCATGACAGTCGTCGAGGAAAGTGACGACGAATAGGATATCTTGCTCTTGGGCAGAGCCTATAATCAAGGTTGATGTAATAAGTTATATTGTTATTCCACTGCTACTATGGTTTGTAATAATTCAACTTATGATATATAAGTTAAAACTAAACGGTTTGTAAATTTATGTTATTGTAATCCTGCCGCTCTTTTACTCCGATGTATATAATTTGTATAAAACTGTTGTAATATTGCAATGCCTCTTTGTAATGATTGATCCTGCTCGAAGAATTGTGGATGATTCAGGATTTTCCCGACAGACCTTTTAAGTTTTATGGAACACCTTCATGGTTATTTGGAGTCTATTTAGACAATAATCATGCGTGTGGGCCATATGCTTTAGAAGGTTCCGCCACAAGAATTGCCCACGGCCCCTACCTCCGTAGCCCGGGTTGAAGCCAGGATGAAAGCCAGGGTGGAACCCCTGATCTCCACCTCCATGATCGCCAAAACCACCTTCACCTATCCCCTGTGCCGCCATGGGACAACCCTCTCGCACGACCTCCGCGAAAGTACGACGGTGTGAAGAGGAGTGCAACGGCTGAGGATTTTTATACATAAAAGAATTGACATGCACTTTATTGACCGAACACATCAAAAATATGAAACTTATATAGCTGAAACCTTGATCCATCTGTTCAATGATAGCAAATACCACACATACGTGTTTCCAAAGTCTACTATGTATGTGATAATAATTTGATGTAGTGTTACATCTCCAAAATACTACCGAGCATTTGGCATCATTTGGTTGCAATAAATAGTTCCCTCTCTTTTACAAATATACCCTCTTGAGTACATGTACAATACAAAAACATTACATTAAGATTCGTCAGTTTTGCTTGTCAAATAGAAATTACCAATGAGAAGTGCTAAGTCCAGTACAAAAAGGATACTAATCTCTCAAGTCCCGTAAACAGAGTGCAAGCCTATTATCAAGTAATATGAATGATTTGCAAAGAAGAGTTTCCTACACTTTGACATAAGATGCAAGTGAAACAATCTTGGTCTTTTTTATCTTTTATGAAAAGAAAAAATAGCATCACACCTTGTCTATCTCAATGGCAAAGTCGCAAAGACAAGATCTTCTAGCTGTTGATATCTAAGAAATACAACAAACATGTCTAATGGTGTTGATGCTCCAATTGTTATATCTATGGTTTTTTGTGTCATCTCTAATGAAAAAACACAACCTAAAGCTTCACAAAACTCACTCCCATTAAATAGTGATCTAAATCATTAAACCTGAGCTATTTTGTAGGGACCATGACGCTTAGGAGGAAGTGGATTACATAATTTAAAAACTATTGGTCTGTAGGACCTATTATCAAAACATATGCGAAAAATATAAATGCACTATGATTTTGCTAAGTATAGCGGTATCTCTAACTAAAAGAGTTTCACACTCTAGGTTTCAATCCTATCAACTAACCTAACAACCTATATTTCTTAAGCACACAACCTAGAAAAAAGTAAATACGAAAATTTAAATTGAGTTATAGAATGTAAACTCTCGATAACAACATTTCCAGGTGTATTAAGACGCTCACGCTTTCGCTCTGTCTTCTCCAACATCTCTACCACCCAAACTTCTAAAAGGTAACATGGATCTTCATTCTTTTGTTCTTTGTATCCGTGTCTCTTTGCCTGATCTTTTTCCAAACCAATGGTGATGCACTCCGGTGCTTTGTTTCTCCGTGTCTCTTTGCCTGATCTTTTTCTGTCTGATATGCTTCTTGCTTGGTTACAAATGGAAGAAAACCCGATCGTTAACCCACTCTCTGGTAACCAGCGGCCCAGTCCAAAGTGTCTTAAAAGCACGTGTTCAATCATTTAACTGACATCCTGGACCCACGCCACCATCCCAACGCGTAGCCCTACCCGTCATCCACTCACGAAACCACGTACACATGGTGCCCGCGGGTTCTGAGAAGGCCCGAAAAAGGAAAAGCCTGGAGCCGACCCGTAACAACGCGGAGCGGCCGCCCTAGCAGCAGTCGCTTCCGTCCCCCCTTCCTCTCGTTTTCGCTTCGCCGCCCAACCCAACCTCCCCCGCTACCTTCCCGACCATTCTCGCCGCCGCCGCCGTCTCCACGCCCGCCACCCCCGCGAGCCCGGCGACTGGCGCCTACGCGGCCGCTCGATCCAAGGCCAGATCCGAACCCACGTCGGTCCGCACCACGCCGATATTTTCCAGGTTTTTGGTACGGATCTAGGGTTTTCCTGCTGCGGATTCGTTCGGTTCACTCATGGCCGCTGGGCGCCATGGGGGTTACAGGGACTACGAGGCGAGGGAGCGGGAGCTCGACGCGGAGGCCTCTAGGAGGAGCAAGGAGCAGCACCACCATCTCGGCGGCCGCCACCGCGACGTGGACCGCCGCCGCGATGGCGGGCGCAGCAGGGGTGGCAGAGACTTCGCCAACGGCCACGGTCGCCGACGCTCGCCCCCGCCCAGGAGCCGCCTCGCGGGAAGGCTTGGAGACCGTGAGCCTGGCGAGGTGCTGAGCGGCAGCGCATCTGATGACTCCGGTGGGAGGCCGCATAGAGGGAGGGAGAATGGCGTGCCCGGTTCTATCAGGGAGGGCGATGTGGCCGTAGGCTCAGGGATCTCGTCGCCGAGCAAGAAGAGGAAATTCTCACCGATAATTTGGGACAGGGATAGCCCAAAGCCACCCCATCCTGATGCAGCCAGGGACAAGAAAGCAGTGGAACCTGTGCCTTCTGAGCTGCCTCCGCCACCGCCGCTGCCACCGCAAGACCACAGCGCACTGAGGTTGGCTGTGGAGAAGTCACCTATGGATTTAGAGCCTACTGTTGGTACAGAGAGTGCTTTGCAGTTGCCGGAACATGAGGTGAATAAGGTGACAGAGCAGGAAGAGGAGTATCCAACAATGAGGAACATATCGACTTCTAGATGGGCGGGTGCTAATGATGATGAGGAAGATGGGGCAGCTCCAGTGAAGAAGAAAAGTGTTTCTCCTGCAGACTCCTCTGTGGTAGCAGAGTGGAAAAGAGCAAGTCCAGAACCTGGTGAAGTCTCCGGAGGAAGGACAATGTCTAGGTCATCTGACTCAGGGAAACTGGGTAATGATGAGAAAGAAGATTTTGAGGTCGATAAAGGTGACTATATGGATGTTGACAGGGAGCATTCTAGTGACAGTGATACAGAGAACCGTATGTCAGATACTGACTCAGACAATGAAATATGCAGACCTGAAACCCCTGAACCAGAGAAGCCACCACACAGGTGTATCAATATGCTTCAAGGTTGCAGAAGTGTTGATGAGTTTGAGAGGCTCAACAAAATTAATGAGGGCACATATGGTGTTGTATACAGAGCAAGGGACAAGAAGACAAGTGAGATTGTTGCATTGAAGAAGGTAAAGATGGAGAAGGAGCGTGAAGGTTTCCCACTAACCTCTCTTAGGGAAATAAATATCCTCTTGTCTTTCCACCATCCTTCAATTGTGGATGTTAAGGAAGTAGTAGTTGGAAGTAGTCTAGATAGTATTTTTATGGTTATGGAGTACATGGAACATGATCTTAAAGGTGTCATGGAGACCATGAAACAACCATATACCCAAAGTGAGGTTAAATGTTTGATGCTTCAGCTGCTTGAGGGTGTAAAATATCTACATGACAATTGGGTACTTCATAGGTAATTATTGTTTACCTTATCTTTCTCTTGAATCTGTTATTGTGTTGTTGATGCATGGCCAGCTTTTTTACAGGGATCTGAAGACCTCAAATCTTTTGCTGAATAACCGTGGTGAGTTAAAAATATGTGATTTTGGACTGTCTCGTCAATATGGGAGCCCATTAAAACCTTATACTCAACTGGTCGTGACTTTGTGGTACAGGTAGGTCATCGGACAACATCACATTCCTCAGCAGTGTTTTGGTTTTCTTCTAAAGTTATTCAGTGGAGAGTTCTGTTTGGTCAACCAAGGACTCACCTTTCTTCCTCCTTGTGGCTACAGGGCCCCAGAACTGTTGTTAGGAACGAAGGAGTATTCTACCGCTATTGATATGTGGTCGGTTGGCTGTATAATGGCTGAGCTTCTTGCAAAAGAACCATTATTCAATGGAAAAACAGAGTTTGAACAGCTAGATAAGGTATTTAATTTGCTCTGAACTCTTGTTCAGGCAGCTCTTGATATAAACCTTTATCGATGGTATCTCATGTTGAAGCTGCTTCTTTGGCAGATATTTAGAACACTGGGCACACCTAATGAGAAGATTTGGCCTGGCTATGCTAAATTGCCAGGTGTGAAAGTAAATTTTGTCAAACAACCGTAAGTGTCTCTGCATTTATACTTTTGCTTTTCTTTTACTGAGTGTCATTTTTGTATGATAGAACATCTTTTTTTGTTCTTATTGTCAGGTATAATAGGCTAAGGGATAAGTTCCCAGCTGCATCTTTTTCTGGGCGACCAATCCTGTCTGAAGCTGGTTTTGATCTATTGAACAGACTGCTAACTTATGACCCTGATAAGGTGCAATTTTTACTCTCATGTTGGCATTTGATCTTGTGATTCTTATTATCACTATGCATGCCATTCTGATCACACTTCTTTCTTTCGTGCAGCGTATATCAGCAGACGAGGCTCTGAAACACAAATGGTTCTCTGAAGTTCCTCTGCCTAAATCAAAGGACTTCATGCCAACATTCCCTGCTCTTAATGAACTTGACAGGTAAATTTTTAGCCTTCTCTTCCACCTTGGCCCAAGGTTACGTGGTTCTGTTTCATCCAGCCAAAATTGATTTTCTGTATATAATTTGAAAATACACAGGCGTACCAAACGGTATATGAAGAGTCCTGATCCTCTGGAAGAGCAAAGGTTGAAAGAACTGCAAGGGAACATAGGCAACCGCGGGCTTTTTGGCTGATTTAGAAGCACTTGCTTGGGTTCCTGTCTGTGCTAACTGTTATGGTTCACCCTGAATCCACGAGGTCAGATATCTTCTGAGGTGAGGTGACATGGACATGAAGTATCACATCTTCTCGGTGTCTAGCAGCGACTGATGGTGTTCTTTAGCAGGCTTGGTGCCAGTTTAAGTGGATAAGGTTTCTCCTTGTGGTCCATCATAGAAATTTTGATGCAGGATTAACACTTCATCCAGATTGATCATAAAAGCAAATATAATCTGCCTGCATCGTAAGGTGTGGCGTGTTGGCTTTTATTGGTTACACCAGTTTTTGGAACTTCTGTATGTAAAATATTCCAGATTGGTACGTTGTAAACAATGTCCAGTGCGTTGGATTTAAATTTAAAATAAACATTCATTATTAGTTTTCTTTATGCTCCTTGTGCCTTTTCTTTTGATCTTTGCATTTTGTTTGCAAGAGACGAAAGAAGCGCAGGGAAGGATGCCTTTTGCTTTCACCAGGAAATCAATGGCATCAATACAACTTAGAAGGTAATATATCAAAAGCCAATTGCTGCAAGTGATATGTTGCTAACTAAGGGTGGGAGTTCTTAACTGAAAGATCAGCTGCATGAAATGCATGATATCTTATCGCTTTTTATGTGAACAGACTTAGTGTTAATGTGATATGTTTCATTTCGAGGCTGTGCACACAGCATTTCCAGAGCAGTTGCTCCCATATTAGAAACTCAAAAATGATTTAAAGAAATGACCTACATGAGATATTTCTTGAATGGACCTTTTCTCGTTGCCATTTCAACCACAAGAAATCAGTGAGACTTCATAGCTACTATTGGAGTGGTTTTCTGAACATGCTTTCACTGCCAATATATATAGGTGAATTAATATGTCCACAAAGCAAATTTGGAACTTTAACTAATGCGTTCATATAACATCTGGCTTTGTATTTACCTTATTATGTCTCCATGTTCTTAATTTTGTAATCGAGGAGAGAAACCACTTTGGATTTCTGGTTATTCATTATGCTGTGCATCTTGTTTCTTATATGCTCTCTGCTCCTCTTCTGTCAGTTAAGTTAGCACATTGCTTGAGTTATTAGAAGTAAATAGTAGGTTTTGTTCACATCCGAATTGGTTAGTATGTTTAGGAAACAGTTTTAAGAAGTATGTGTAATAGCAGGAGGATAACTGTTATTAAGAGAAGTCTTCCAACACTGAAATCGTCATATGTTACTGAGCAGTTGATCATATAAGTGTCCAAATGCTTAGGAACAATAGGTCACATTATGATGACCTGTTTGTTGTGCACCTGCATGCAGTAGCCGTGACTGGGAGGATTGCTTTTCTGCTACTTGTCTTGTTAGGAAGCTTATAACTATTCCATTATTATGTAGTCTTCACTTGGTTATAGTTTTTTATACCACTCAAGAGCTGAGAGTTTGTGGAACTCACTACCATTGTTGTATGACACGTCTGCAGCTAAGCTGTGGCTGCTTCAAGATAGGAAGCTTGATGGCTGTCAGCTTGTTTTACGTAAGTGACTAAATTATGTGGAGGGCCTTCAAAAGTGTTCATCTTTTACTAGTGAACCATGGTGGTCAGTGTATTATCCTCCCTTGGTACATGGGAGGTTCTGGATGTCCTTGCCGGCCTCGGCCAGGGCCCCAAGAAGAGACTGGTCTGGCGGAATGGCGGGTTCTCAGAGACACACGCCGGTGTCGCCGTAAGAAGAAACCAGTCGGATCAGACGACAAGTCGATAACAACCAAATACTCGTCGATTCGATCTTGAACAGCGCCGGCCGCCGAGTGCGTTGAGGAGGCTCAATAGATCCGTGGAGCAGCTCGGCGGGGACACGAACCGTGCGCCTATCTAATAGTTCTCGCCCTACACGGCTCGGATTTGGTCTACCTAGTGAGATAGTTGTTATCTATCCATACTTGTTTGAATTCCAAAGAGATAATTATTAGCTAATAACTACTATCTACATGATCATGTAGTGAGCTTCTCCCATTTGTGGGGCTACAGGTGCAATGTGATGCCTGTTTTCCAATTTTTGCTATTGTTCAACAGCGACGTCTAATTGTGTTGTGTCAGACGAGCTCATCAGCTCTATGACACGTGTGCACTTCGTCATGGTTTTCACGCTTCACGCTCTGGTCAGATATGACAAATTATAGGGTCTATATGGTTTGAGTAGCTCGGTATCACAGGTCAATGCACTTCCTCTGTCAAAAACATATAATTATAGGTTGCGTGTTAGAAAAAAATAGTTCGTGTTTAAACAACTTTTTCTATAAATAGTATTCATATTTATGGCTCTAAATTAATTGTTTATAAAAATAAATTTAGAAATTAATCTAATAATATTTATTGATGTCATCTATAATTGGTCAATTTTTTTTGCGAGTCTATAATTGGTCAAATTTAAGGTATACAGGAACGACGCCGGTGGAGGAGCAGGCCAGTGCGCCGTGCAGATGCGGGGATGGATGGGAGAAGAATCGATAAAAAAAATAATACAAGGAGTGGAGCCCACAATGAGATGAACGGCGAGGATAACACCTGTGGTCACAAGCCCATGTGTGTCTTAAGTAAAGCATTACCGTTTTTCGAAGCACCACAGCCTCGACTTACGCTTTTGGAGAAGATACCAGTGAAGCACGCGCTGTAGAAATGGAGTTTTGGTACCGTGAAAACTGGGTTGGACAGGCTGAAAGTTTCCACGGGCCGCCTCCGCGGCAAGTTTGGAAGCCCACGAAGCACGGTCTAGGCCCCGAGGCGGCCCGTTTCCCCCGGAAACACGCCCAGCCTCATGACAACACCGGGCACGCGCAGCGCTCACCCGCGAGTCGCCCATTCTCCAGCTACAGACAGACTTCGCACCTCAATCCCGCATTCCATTCCCGCGAGTCGCGACTCGCGCCGCCGCCACCGCCACCGCCAGCGCCATCCCCGGCGGCCACCCGATAGCCAACACCGGATCAACATCCCCTGGCGTCCGGCGACTGAAGGCGTATCTCCCCGCGCGTGGGGACGCGTGCGCCGTCCCCCGCGACAGGCCACGCATCTCACGGCGACGCGGGCCTGCCCTAACTCCTTCACAGCTGCACCCCTTGGGCGCCCTCGATCCCGGTGTCCGCGTCCACGTTCTTCTTCGGCTCCGGTAGTCGTGATCCGCGCGAGTACCAAGATCCCAAGGTGAGTCCCAACCTGCCCTAGCACCCTTCTGGTCATGCCGAGGTCATGACCAGCAAATTTTTGCTGTATTGTTTTTTTTGGGATGAGGTGGGGCGGGGGTTGTATCTTTTTGGTAATTCAATTTGTTTAATCTAATTTAGATACTTGTTTGTAGCAAGAAAGCATAATTTTCATGAATTGTAATGCATTTCACTGCCATCATAGTATGTTTTGATTATATCTAATCCTATCAAGTACTGGCTAGTTAAATCTATATCCGTATATACTAGTCAATGGACTCCTAGAGGAGCATTTTAGTTGGTTCTTGTTGTTAGAGGAAGAAGGAGACGCTGAGCTGTTCTTTGTTCTTGTGATTCGATTTAGGTGAATGCAAAGCGTGTGTTAACCAAACTGGATCAGGGTGCCACCGTATTGCACCTCTTTTGGCATTCTACCCGTTCATGCTGGCGTGGAAACACTGCCAAGCCCTAGATCCATATCTACCCATCCTCTCCATCGTCCCTCACTGCTGCCGCTATGAACACGGTTCCTGTTTTTAGCCTAGATCCATCTTGGTGCTGGATTTGATCTTTTGATCGCTTCCCTTAGCTGGCAAGTAAGCCCTAGCTTATTTTGGCGGGGTTTTAGTTTGTAGTTGTTCTTCCTTTCTGGGATGGTGGGGTGCTCCATTCCGTCCACTTCACCATGGACTTCTCCACTGCCACAGACGGGTACTAATTTTCTGATATCCTTTTTTATAAAGCTGCAGGTTTAGCTGACCCCAATGTTCCATATTAGTTCTGCTCTGCCATAACATTTGCAGTTAGAGTTTTAAGGGTTTAGCTAAATCTGCTCCATACATGAAGCATAGCTGCATATGGCAATATGGGGGCATGTCTATTCCTGTTTTGGAGGATTTGTAGCCTATGGTAGCCATTGGATATGGCTTTTGCTCAGACCTGAATGTTATCTCAACCTGAACCACTGTGATTTTGTTTCAAGTTATGTTGGGCCTCTAGAAAATGCTTATTGAGTTATACTCCCTCCATTTTTTAAGTGCCGCATTTGGCTTTGGTGAGTTAAGTCTTCTCGTTTCTGTACTTCATCTGGTTATGCCTCTTCGTGCACAGCACTATGCAATTACTCCTGCATGGCCCATGCAAGCCAAGCGCGCACAGCACTTGCCAACGTCTTGCCTGGCACTTGCGCGTGGTAGTTCACCGCAACACTCAAGCTAGCTCCTGCATGGCTGCATGCATCTTTAACTGCACGTGGAAGAATCAAGGTGTTTTAACTCAGGATGCTAGAAACAAAACCACGAGACCAGAATACGACATCTATTATTGCCTTTTTCTTAAAAACAAATGCGACACATAAAAAACAGAGGGAGTATATAAATAATATAAATATTCAGATGCTATTTGGATCTTCTGTTACAAGCTATACACTGTTGTAGCATTTGTCAATATATATTGATTTTTCTAGCATTTGTCAATTGGTGTTGCTTTTCAAAAGTTTATGGCCAACAGAAGGAAAAAAAAGGGTTGGATACTTTCTTTATTTTTTGTCATGTCTGAGACTGGGTTGCCCCAATCTAAAGAGTAGCTGTTTATGGAAATACTGGGATACTGGGATTAGTGAACTGCAGGGTTAAGAGAACGTATTGTTTGCATTAGTTCATAATTCCCTACAGCTTGTGTTAATTCTTGAGCACTTGAGCCTGAAACACATATGTTGTGACATAGTAACTGGTATATGTGGTGACCCTATTGCATTAATATATTTTTTTCCTCATGCTTGTGCATAATTTGTTTGGTATCCTGAATTAAGTTTTGCACTCTCTATTATTTTGCAGGTTGTAGCACACTGTTATAATTGAAGACCAGCGGTGGGTTGACTTAAAAGGACAGTTAAACATCACTTTTGTGTCAACGTTTGTTCTGCAATATTCTTTACCATATCATGGGGTTTAAGACAACACCAGTCCTACCAGATCTTGTAGTGGATAAGAGTGAGGTTAAAACCTCGCAAGTTGTGGGCTGTGATTCAATGGTCATAGAAAGGGTGGAAACAAATCTGAGCAAGGAACCCTTTCTGCTAGTTCCCTTGGAAAATAAGGAAGAGAAAGAATCCTCTGGTATAATTTATCTTGAAAATAACAAGGTCGATGTTCCTGAGGCCATCTCTCCAAGGGGACATATACTTGAATTGTCAATCTCTAGCAAGCCTACTGATGATATCAGTCTTTCATTGGGTTGTGAGACACCACGTGAAAGCATTTTTGATCCATTTGCTCCAGGACCAGAGGAGGTGGCCTGTGCACCAAAGAAGAAAGTGACTAGAGGTGCTGAAGTTCCACCTCGTAGGAAGCTAAATTTTGATTCTGGTGACTACCCAGTTAAAAGGTTAAGTTTGGATTGTAGTGATTCTGAAGAGGAGGATCAATATCTCCAAATGATTCAAAAGATGATCCTTGATCTATTAATTGTAGATGGCCTTCTTGATGGACAAGAAGAAACTGGAAAGAATGTGACAGAGTCAGACCTACATGGAAGCTTCAAGACACCTGATTCAAAGCCTCTACTTACTGGCATTGCATCCACATGCCCGGATGCACCTTTGAGGCGATCTCTTAAAGCATTAAAACTCAGCCCAGGCATTTGTCGGAAGATTGACTTCGATTCAGTCAGTGACCCGGCAACTCCAAGATCTTCCACCGATTAAGAAAGTTATTGATGGTTTTGTCCCTCTTGATTGACAGTGACAAGTAAATGAACTGTGCATTTTGGGACTGAATGATGCGTCGTGATGATCTGCCCCAGGAACAGTTTTAGTCTGCCTATCTGATAATAATATCATGTATCAGTATCCTATGCCGTTGTGGTAGCTTAGCTAACCCTGAAGCTTTGGGGATCATTGCTGATGCTAGATAAGTATTTAAGTAGCAAGGAGTTTAAGTTATACATGTAATCTAGCTTTGATTTTCCTTTGTAATTGGTCTTGTGGTAATTACCTCCTAGATTATGTCGCTAGGTCTGAGCTCTGACCGTGGAGTATTTTGTAAATCCTCAGACAAGATTTGTTCCGTCTGATTGAAGTAATAATGCACCCGATACATGTGCTACTGTACTAAATCATCTTTGCCGCTCGCGTCGAATGTTTGCTTGGATGTTGCTCTTGCCATTGCAACATCACTATACGCCGTTGCAGCTTAAGGGCCTGTTTGATCTCTTTGAGACTAATTTGTAGTTTGTCACAAAAAAAAAAAAAAGAGACTGATTTGTAGTTTTTCTTAGTCTCTATAAACTGCCAAATAAGAGGATTAGAAAAAGGCTAATAATCTCTAGTCCACTAGTCTCTTGAGAGATGACTAGTGGTCATCTCTAGTCCCATTAACCGTCCTAGGTTCTATTTCAAAAAAAAAAAAAAGTCGTTCAGTAGTTTCTTTGGGCCGTTGTGCTTGGATGTTCCTCCTGCCATTGCAACATTCTTTGGGCTGGGCACTCCAACACCATGTTTGTAATTTCTTTGGTCCATCGCATGTTTATTTTTTTGAGAATATGGTCCATGTCTCCATGACATGTTGTCATTGGAGTTCGGCTTGTAGTTCGGGCAAGCATTGTCATTATAATTGATTGATTTGATTATTATTGGTGCGCGTTGAGCAGTGCATTGTGTGGCTACTGGATAACCACCACGGGCTAGTAGATGATCATGAGATCGCCTCTTTCACGATCTTTTCTATGGGTAGAACTGTGAGCGGTCTAAACTTCAACCCTTCTCTCTTTCGTTATTTAAAAAAAAAGAAAAAAGGGATTCACCTGCCAACCACGTCGGCGCACGCAGCCCGGCTCCCGACACCGAAGTTACTCGTGCGTCTCCGACACTGACAGGACTCACCGCCGCCAAGGCAGGTAAAAACGAGTCCGGTTCCTACACCTGTCGTCCACCGTTCCACGTGTTGACCAACGAGCGGTGCGCTGCCGCTGTAAATTGCTTGGGGAAGGCGTCGACACGAGCCACCGTACATCAGGCAGTCAGGCTGCTTCATTCAGTGAGGTTTACAGACTTACAAGTGGCCCCAGATATACATCAGGCCCACTGGAAGCGTGTGATTTACCGCCTCACTTGAGTTCACCTTTGTTTTCGTAATGTGGGGCCTGTTCTGCACTGCCTCAAGCTGCCCAGTTGTGTCCCGTCGCTCATCCGCAGTTTGTCGTATACTCATCCGGAGGTGGAGGAGAAATGACCGCAGAGGGCTTGCCCAACGGTCATTTTCCCACTAATTCCTGCCTCCCGGGTTTCAAAACGTGACCGTACTCACTCCCTCCCATTAATGTTTTTAAATTATAAAAATATATATAAATATTTATATTAAGTAATTAGTATTATTAAAAAAATTTAAATCTAGATTTTTAATAAATTTATTTAATATATAAATCTAGTAAAAATTAAGAAAATTTAACTACCACGCTTTACGTAAGGTCGTTTTTAGGACTGAGGGAGTACACGGGTGAAGTGCCCCGCAAACCGGTGGATATAGGAGGCACTACTACGTACGTACTTAGAACTAGCAGCATGCTGTTTGGTTCACGTTCAGTTAAAAATTGGTATAACAATGGAATTATTTGTCGGTGCTATCTATCACTGTTTAACCATTCGTTTAGTTTGTTGTATGAATAGCTGAGCTAACTAAACCTGTCCGAGGCGGATAAAGCACTATTCAAATAATAGAATTATTTGTCGTGCTATCCATTACTATTTAATACCCCTCCGTCTTAAATTGTAGATCATTTTAAAAATTTTGAAAAGTTAAAATATTTTAAGTTTACTAAAACTTATACGATAGGATCATAACATTTACGATGACATCTAAGCATCATTAGATTTTTTGTTAATTTTTTTATAGTATACTTAGTTGATGTCATAAATCTTTGTAATTTTCTCTATAATTTTAGTCAAATTTGAGATAATTTAACTTTTTAAGATTCTTGAAATGACTTTTAAATTGAGACAAAGGGTGTATAAAATGTGTTTGATATGTTGCATGAATAGCTAAGCTAACTGATATTGTTAGAAGTGGATAAGGCACTACTTGAAAGAGCGGTAATAATAACGAAATTATTTGTTAGTGCTATCCGTATAAAACATCTGATGTAACTGATATTGTCAAAAGGTGGACGGTAAGGGCTTTGCACATAAATGTATCCGTTCCCTTAGTTATTATGTCAATCAAACCAAATAATAAGCAATGTGATCTATTGTCGATGTGAATAGTTACACAAAAAAATGCCGAATCAAACGACATTATCATGTACTCCATCGTTGAGGCTACTGGAAAGAAATGTACAAACAACTTGTCTTTGACGATGCATATCAAATTCTTTACTTCACACGTAAGGTAGTTTGGACGGGCCTCGATTGAATTTGCAGAGCAATTTCGAGCCAACCGAGAAGTTGGATGGTACATGGATGCTCACATTGATGCTCCACGAATACCATACCTGACAATCGATATCAGAGTATGAGTATCACACTCTACTAATTACCATATCAGGGGCTTTTAAAGACCGTCGTGGGCTGTTCATAAAACAGGAAGCAACAACACATATCCAAAACAGGAGTTCGTCCAAACAAAATCCAAAAAACATGTAAACATGAAGGAAAAAAGGAATAAAAAATAAATAAATCAATAAACAATACCAAAAAAAAAAGTCTCCCAAGAATCCTCAACGTCTAAAAACCAGGGGCAGTCACGTCATATCGCACACGCTGACACGCCCGGCGAGCCGTTTCACTTCTCCGAGTTCTGCGTCTGCCCCTCTTCGGCTCCTCCTTCCTTCCCCTTGACGGCCCCTTCCCTTCCTCTCCCTCTGCTTGCGTCAGACGCCCCACAGAAACCACCCAAAAACCGCGCAGCCGCCAGCCGGCCACTCCCCACACGCGCGGTGCCCGTCGGCGCAGCCTGAGGCCTGGGCGGGCGCCGTCTGCATTGCCGCGGCGGTGTTTCGCGCGAGAGGGTTACGAGGGGGGCCGTGGAGGCGGAGATGTCCCACTCCAACGCCAACGCCAACGCGCTGCTGTGGAAGAACGGCCCGGTGAAGACGGTGTGGAAGCTGTCGTTCTGCAAGGATTCAGAGCTCGGCCGGGACAAGGTCGCGCGCACGGACATCGTCGCCGCCGTCGGTAAGGAATCCATGTCCACGCCTGCAATGCGAGAAAAATCCCCCCTTTTTTTCACTGGTTTGTTTGGAGTAGTTTGTGCACGGATAAGAGTTGGGCCAGAGGGGGAACCTCTCTAATAATCCAGTGATCTGTGATGTTGGCTTGGAACAGTGGGAGAAGCGGGGAGAAGGGAAGGGTTTATGTAGGAGTTTAGGTTTAAAGGCGGGGAATTTGTGCTGGAGGACATGGGCACGAGGGGAGGAAGCCTCCTTGTGTGTTCGGTGCCTTTTCCTGTGGTGTGGTGTTTGTGTTACTCGATTTGTCATCTCAGTCTTGGGTCGTGTTTATTTAGATGGTTTTGACCAGTGCAAGGTTTGGGGGGTTTTAGGTCAGGGAGGGTTTCACTGATGTCATTTGAGCATAATCCCGACAATCCGGTGCGCCATACAGACTTATGATGTCAAGCAATTCACCCATCTGTGTGCCCACTTATAGCCTTGAATTGGATTATGAACTGTACGAGTGTTGTTAGTGATGTTGATATAAAGGGGGCACCTTTCTTTTTATAAACCAAGCTATCTTGTTCAGGAATTCTCCTAATGGGTTTGTAACACCATCGCTTTTCTTTTCACTATTGGCAGGTGAGATTCTGTCTGATGTCCAGAGCACAGATGGACTTCGCCTTGGGGTACTGGCACAACTTGTGTATGGAATTGTTAGGATATTCTCCAAAAGAGTGGAATTCATCCTCCATGATGTCTCTGACCTTCAGCAACTAAGTCAACTTGCTAATCCTACTGTCCCAAGTGGAAGGTCGACACCCAGAGTTTTGAAGCAAGTGAATAAAGATGTCCATGTAGGAAGGTTAGTGGCAGGGCAGCAAAGCACCAGCAAAGTAACGAAAACTGTTCATGCTGTGAGAAGAACTGAAGTCTCTAGTGCAATATCAAGTGAAGGCCACCCTGTAATGGTAGAAACAGAAGTTACTGTAGGGATATCTGTGGTAATCAAAGAAGCACGTGTGCCAGATGGTCTGCCAACCTTCACAAGACCGACAATATTTGAGCTTGACTCTTTTGATTTGGGGATTGCTGAAGATACGTAAGAATTCCTCGTCATATACTAGTTTCATTATTACATGGAATGTTGTTTCTTAGCTATACTTTCAACCTTTTTTGGCAGAGATGATGAAGGTGATGACCACCATCAGTTGGCACACCAAGGTAACAGTATTACTACCATTTGCCTTTACTTATACTATTCTGTTCTCATCCATTTTGTTTTCTTGGGTACTTGAACCAGACCTCGTTATTTTGTTTCCTTTCGATTGTTAAACATTTTATACATCCCCTGCTTTGTTTTTTGTATAGATATTCTATTGAGAGATGAGAGACATCATGCCCCCTATTTTTATGAGGTACGCAGCTCCCTCTCCTACAATCTGGCCGGTCACATTGGCATGTGCATGCACCCACAATGGATGTGTGGTGTTACTTTTAATATATGCAGTTATATGTAGTTACAAGTTAGTTTCATCTCTTTCATGAACTATTTTGCAAAATAATTGGTTAATTACACTCAGTTTCCTTAGACATTGGCTACTCTTTGAATTAAGATGCAATATTGCTGGCTTCATCAGATTTCTTTGCAAAACTGAACCTTAAAGTTTATTCAATGGTACAGCCTTATCAGACGACGCCATGTTCACATGCTGTTGATTCTGCTTGTTTTATGCCGGAATACATGTAAGCACCCGAACTTCATCCTAATGATGCTAAAAGAACCTTATGTCTTCTGGATTTCTGAGCTTCCTTGTAATGCAGTGCTCTTCCAAATAATATTCTAGACTTCACCGAAGGGGATCAACCTGAAATAGAAAACAAGGATGCTGATTCTGCTTGGTTCACACCAGTGAAGGAGTAAGTATACATTCTGTTGCTTTCCTGTCCTTAACAGCATAAGAGATCATTTCTTCTCTTGTTGATTCCTAAAATGAATTTGTAACAGTGTTCTTCCACCTGAGATGATGGATATGGTGGCTGAAGCAAAGGATCTTTCAAAGGAAAGCAAAACTGGGGATAATTCTGTAAGAGAAGTGAACACGGATGAGAATAATGGGGTTTCTGATAGTACTATGGTTTCTATCCATCCGCAAGAGTGAGTAAAAGCTACATTTTTTCCCACAGATTTTCTTTTGGTACAGCTAATCATTTACTTCAAGATCTTTAGGTCGTACTGTTAATAGATCTTGATCAGATTGAGCATGTTTGAAACAGAAATCAAGAACTGCAATACTCTGATAATCTGGAGAATATGGCTTGTGGAAGTCGGAGTGCAAATTACACAACTGAAGCATCAGAAAATGATTCACTGCTAGGAAAATTGAACACTGCCACACCTGCAGCAGGATTTCCAGAGCTTGGCAGTGACACTGGAGAAGAGTCACTTCAACCTCTTGTCATAAGATGTCAAACAGGGGTAGATAATGAGTTATCACCTTCTACTCCAGAGCCTGTGCAAGAGGGTATCCCAGGTCTGTTGTATCACAACATTATCTGCTCTACTTATGGTCTTAATCATACTCATTATGGACTTCTTTACTTCTGATCCAGGGCCATCCTCTTCTAGATTTACGGTTAGGACACCAGCTAAAACTGAGAAGAGCCAGGCTACTAGAAAAAGAAGAAGATCATTATTATTCACTAAGCAGGATTATATACAGACAGAACGTGAAAGCCAGCGGAGGGTGAGAAAGTTAACTTCGACATTGTTTGATGATGGCACCGTGCTGTCAAATGAGTAAGGACAACTTCTAGTTTGCTTGGACAAACTCTTTCATCAGTTGCAATACTTGTACTTGATTGTTTGAATATGTTGGTGTAGTAGCTATTGTTACCTTATGCTGTCCTTACCACATTAAGCTGGGTTTGGGCTTATATCTGATAAATCTCGGCAAACATCTGCCTTTCATATATATTTAAGGCAAGTTTTTTTTGAGGGAAATACAGTAGGGGAAACCCCTACAGTGGTAATATATATAAATATAAATAGATAAAAGAGTAAGCAAAGCTGTACAACAGAACCATCAAGGGTAGAATGCACATCTCATAGAAGCTTTTTGGTTGGATTTCCAATTTTCCATAAGAGAGCTTGGGTTATCCTATACAAGCTTTTTGATTGGATTTTTCATGAGAGAGCTTCTCTGTAGCCTGGCTAATTCAAACCATATCATTGGATAATGGTTAGGAACATAAACATTTAGCTTGAGTATTAAAAAATCAACATGACATGATAGCTGTAATTCTAATTTCATGCCTTGCTAATTCAAAATCACAAAAGCTGATTCGTTGATGTTTAATTATATAGCCTCACTAGGATTTATTGACCTTAGTTGAGTGTGGGCCTTTAACTGCTTGATTTTAATCCAAATGAAGTGATTCAAGAAACCTAACCAAGTGAAACAAACCATGTAAGTTTTCTCATTGAAGTTTTGTTCACTTTGAACACCTCAATTAAATGGCAGGGGGCTTTGTTTTCCATATTCTTCATGTTTCTTTTTGTTGGGACTAGGGAGATGGCGATCTTCACTTTCTTCAAAGTGATATCAGAATGTTCTGGACTGTTCCATGGTTCCACTGAACTGTAACATCTTATTATTTTGGTAATATATTTTAGTTACTTCTTACTGTAGGATGATGAGAGGAGCAATAAACGATGCAAGTGATCTTGTGCAGCAGAGAAGGAAGGCGCCTCACACTCATCTTGATATTTGGAGGATGGCAAAATTGGGATCTCTGCCATACACGTTCATGGATCCATTGATTCCATGTAGGTCACTTATTTATCCTTCATTAGGTGCAATTATTGATGTAGCCTTTAATAACTGAGTGTGTCCTCTTATTTTGACAGATCATACTTCAATACCCCTTGCACGCTGTACTGCACCAGAGGCACCTGAAAGTTCATGTGAGGAGTCAGTTAAAGCCCGGAGGCGTCTTTCCTATGAACACTCTGAATCCATCCATGCTTGCAAGGATACTGGAAGCACAGAACGAGAAAGCATTCAAGATGCATCAAGAAAGAGGAAACTGGAAGAGCCAATTATCTCTGAGGTTCCTGTTGACTGTCAAACAGAAAGTTGGCCTGTTCAAGACGAAGTTTGTGCATGTAATGAAGATACAATCAAAGAGAAGAAGACTCAAGTCAAAGGAGATGAACCTAGTTCTAAAGTACCACCGAAGAACGGACTACATGAATCAGAAAACCAAATTCCGTTGCACATGGAAGCACTGAATGCTGCTGTAGATAATATAGATGAGGTAAGCAATACATCAAACCTGCTTGATAGAGTCGTCTATGATTTACGATGCAAACTAATGCTTTTGAAATGACATTCGCGCACAGGATATTCTTGTGGACGAAGAGCACTCCAGAGATGAAGGTTTATAGAACTGTCATAGCTTGTGCTTATGCTGTGATGTTTCTTTAGTTTGCCAAGCTCTTATATGCACATTGCTGTTTTGCAGGTTTGCAGAATTCAACCAGGACTAGGTAGCTAATGATCTTGTCCTGTTGCTCATAACATTTCCTTCCTGCTTTTGGTCCACTAGTCTGTTATCGCTTATCTAAATTTACTAATATAGGAAAATAGCAAGTATCCTCCATCAGCTATTCCTGGACCAGAAGAGAAAGGAGGGAACTGCTACTTTGAGTCTCAATCAAGTCCTTGAAGGGAAAATGAGGAAAACTGCAGCAGCATTCTTCTTTGAAACTCTGGTATGGACATATGGTTTCTGTAGTTTCCTGCTTGAATGATAATCTGTGTGACTTCAGAATTCTTTTCTTGAAGGATTGATCTAGCTTTGTATTGCTATTGGGTAATGATAATTGAAGTTCTGTTCATATCTCCATTCCAATCTTGAGCTATTCTTTCCTTTTTGCGGCCAAATTAAATATATACTACTAAAAAATGGGATGCTGTGAATCTTTGGCATCTCATTTTCTTCATTTCATCCACCAATAGTTCTAGTAAAATCCTTGTATCCTTGTGCATGTTTTTGCCTGCAGGTTCTGAAGAACCGTGGGCTTCTAGAAGTTAACCAAGAACAGCATTACGATGATATCATACTCTCAGCGACTCCAAAACTTGAAGCAGAGTTTCAGCACAGTGGGAACTAATTGTCAGATTAACTTAGCATGCTCCTTTGTTCAAGGGGAGCTTTATGGCCAGACCTAGCTTCAGGTGTCTAGCATTTCACCTTGGTATTATCTATCTCATGTAGCATCTTTTAGATGGTGGTTCGAATTGAGATGTATAAATGAGCTGCTCATGGGCGGTATGAGCGTTAGCTGCTTAGGAGCATAGGATATGTTTGAGTTAATGATTCAATTCTAATTGATATATGTATATTATGGTTCTTTTCTCTAGTGTTGAATGTTCGATGGCATTTGCCAGTTGTCTCATACCGTTTCAGTATTCTCGGGGAAATACATTTTCTTTTCTGTCCAGCATGTGAAGTCGATTTTATTTTCAGAGCTGTCATGTTGTTAAAATTGCCAAACGATGTTTGGTCTGAGAAATTATTTCATCTAAGATGAGGTGAGCCAATTTCTCAAATCTGGTGAATATCTCTGTTCCTCGTACAAGCAATGAGAAATGAGGTGATGATATATCAACTTATTTTATTCTACAAAAAAGTAAGAAAATATGTACTCATTTCCCACATCAAACACCTAAGCGTAAATGCAGGGCTAGAATTTTTTTTTTCCCCTACATGTGACTGTCGAGAATTTTGTTTTGATTCTGAGACGAGCAAGCACTTCCAGGATTTTTTTTTTAATGATGAAGCAGGGAAAGCGATCGTATGTTTACTGAGAACGCCTTGGTTGGTGATCAATGTTGACTCCTTGAGCAGTTGAGCGGCTCCAGCTTAAAATGCCAACGGAAATCCTCGCCTAATCTTCGAGCTCAGTTTGGGTTTCCCTCCAAATCAATGCCGCCGCTCTCGCCTCGGACGCTGCCGCCCTCGCGCATTTCGCCTCCGCGAGCTCGCGCCTGCCCGCGCACGCCGACGCCTTCCGCGCCCTCGTCCACCTCCGCCCCCGCTAAGCGCGCCCCTTCCACGCCCTCATCTCCACCTTCACCCTCGCTGGCGATCCCTGTCCAAGTGTCCATCTACCGCCTTCCGCGCCTCGCCTCGGGAGGCTCTCTCGCCCCCACCACGCACGTGCGGCTCCACGGGTGTACATTCCCAGCCGCTCGTGGGGATCGGCGAAGGCTGGGTTCCTCGGGCGACTGCCCGTCAGGAACGCACTGGCCAAGCTCTACCGCGCTGCAGGGACGCGAGGAGGGCGTTCGACGAAATGGCGGAGCTGGACGTCGTGTTATTGACCCCCGTTCTCCGTCTTTGTAAGGGAGCGAGGTTGGCGGAGGTGCACGGGGTCACTTGGCGATCGTGGTCGGGATGCGGGAGGGCAGTACACGGTTGGTATATCAAGCGGGAGAGGGAGCTGAGCCTCACTGTCAGGAATGCAGCTGAGCCTCACCGCCGGGGAATGCAGTGCTGGATATGTATGTGAAATGCGAGAAATTGGATCCATCAGATGGCTGTTTGGCAGTTTCCAATCGACAGAATGACAGATGCAAGGAAGGTGGGACAGAATGAACATAAACCAAGGTTGACCTTGTTGGGAGCTCTTTCAAATTCATGGTTAATTGTTTGTCACTCATATGCAAATGGATGACTATTCTGGTCTAAAGCTGAATGATCAAGTGGGATATATGAGACTGCTGTGATATTTCTGTAACTTCTGTTGATTCGATGATCATGATGGGTGGATGGACGGATAGGATCTGACTCTTGCAAGACACAATTTAAGTTCAGATTGAGATGCTTTTGTATCAGGTGGCGAAAAGGTTGCCAGATCTCGTCACTGGTACTGAGAGTGGTAGACCACTGCTATGCACATTAGTGCACTAACAGTTTACCACTGTGTTATATGAGTCTCCTCAAACAGCTCTGGAATACTATTCATCCATGAAAATCTATTAAACAACTACAGGCCTGAAGCATGATTTATTTTGTTGCTATTACCATGTAGTCAACTTAGTAGTCCACTGATTAAGGGTATATGCTTTTGAACACGACCAGAACAATAATCTTAATATGCATCAACATCAGGTTTCCCTCACTTGAGACAGACTGTTGTCCGAGATGGTGAAACTGTAAGCTAAATTCATTGCACATGCAGATGTGGCAAAGTAATTTTCAAATGAAGCTACATTTCAAGGCCCAGCATTTTTCATCGCTTTGCGATGTGGCTGGCCTTGCATTTTTCTTCAGAATTAATTAATATTCCTTCTCGCAGTGCAGTCAGTGGGATGGTATTTATCTAATATATCGTCTGCCTCCACACCCATTCTCCCTTTGACAATTGAAGAACACTGCAGCCACAGGAGGTCCAAGATTATAGAGCGCAGAGAAGTCTCTCGTGTTGAAATTTTGTCTCCATCCTGGTGCATAAACGGTTTGCTGGACAGACTGGCGGAAGAGTACAAAGACAAAGCGATGTATTCCAGCAGTTGGCTTTGGGTTTTCATAGCTGACAATTTCATTTCCTGTAATAAAATTTGTTCAACCATGTCACAGTGAGCTAGTATGAACATTGTTCTCCTGTGTGGAAATACTGTGAGATGAAGTCATTGTCGTAAATTTTGGGTTTTGAAATATGGAAACTACAGTGATGCTTATGTTGATCTAAGTTCAGCTAAACTGATTACATCCACTTTTGGTACCATTGGATTGCACAACTTTTAGCAATATAATTCAAATATTGTCTGACACTGATAGGTGCTATAGACATGACGGACTGCTGTTTAGTGTCCAGGTATGCACCAAAATCTGTGGTAACCTTTATGTTGTCAATTTTTTTTAAGAAATGCAGGTGATATACTTGCCATTTTTTTTTGTTGTGCAGTAAGGAGGTATATATACATGTCATCTTGATGAACACCATATGCATTTATTTTAGAATCTAATATAACTATTGAAGCTATTTACTATTTAAATTGAGAAGGACAGAGTGGAAGAACCCACCATAGCTAGCATTTGCTGATTCCGGGATGTCTGTCACCAACCTGTGACATGCACTTCTTATTTTAGATTTGTCACATCAAAGTAGTAGAATTAGTAGTTTCCAATAATTGTGAAATGTTTCAGGTCTTACCAATGAAGGTATTCTCTTTTAGTTGGGTTACTTGGACTTGGGGAGTCTGGATCCACCATCACCTAGTAGCAAGTTAACTTGTTATCTTGAGGAAATATTTCTCACAAATAAATATAATAGTTCCTTTATCCAGTAGCAGGTGCTTAACATTTGTTCTCTAAAATTGCTATCACACTTTCTTTTTTTTTTATTCGGAGGATTAAAAAGATATTGTTTGCTTAACCAGCACAATCTAGACATTCTTGTTCAACGTACCTGTTAACCCTGATGAATGGAATAAAATTTCTCTGTTACAGACTTGTTTTAATGGTACTACTATGATAGCCTCATCAATGTCATAACTTGTTTTAATCTAGACATTCATGTGACATGTATTTCTGCATCTAACTACTGTTATTCAAAATTCCTGTATTTATTGAGGACAGAACTTTGATTCTAGTCAGCACCATGTACAAGATGGAGCCATGGAGGTACATGTGGGGGTGCTATAAAACATATGGATGGTTCATGAAATAAGATGGAAGTGCAGAGAGGTCATTTTCAATCCATAAAGAAGAGGCTGTACAATTTATGGAAAGTTGAGATTCTTTATTTTCATTGCTATGTGGGCACTGAAAACAAAAGGTGATGAACTCCAAAAGCAGATGTTACAAATGAGAGATTGTTTACTTAGTTTTATAAAAAGAGATTGTGCAGTTATGCATATGATTTTTTTTATTGACCCTAATACCTTGTATTCACTTCATCTAATCTTAATACTGCTCAATGTAGTAATTAACTAGTTATGGACTTACCAGAGTGTAAAGGTTCCTCATGTCGCGCCCACTGATTTCAACCCTTGGTTCATTTGCTACTTGTGATGGCTTGAGGTCAGACCCATTGGTCAGTTCCTTGTTGTTGTACAGAACCTTAAGTGAGGCTGTTTTAATAAATGGGTCCAAAATGTCACCTACTACATGTCCTACTACTAGTGGATCCCTTGACATGGTTAGTCAAAAATGCTAATTTTGAGGTCGTGAGGGAAAAAAACAAGTTGCCTTCTAGAGTCTTTCTATAGGCCTGCGCTCTAGAGAACCAAGAAGCTGATTTGGCCTCAAATGTGAACTTGGGTGCACTGATTGGTGCAGGTACGTGTCCTATTTATACTTGCAAGCTGAAGTGCTGAAGGCATTCATGATATCATGAGTCGTGTGCTCTAGATGCCTTAGAATCTCAACTTTAAGATGCATACACTGGGCATATGTAGGCCTGTCCACTATATGGGCTTACAAATAAATAGGAGTGTCCATGGTAATTCCACCTTGATGAATAAAATCTGATGACTACACTCACTTATTCCCTATATCTGTAACCCTGGACATTATATGCTCCTCGTGAAAAGTGGGTTGCCTTTTGACTTGTCTATCAGGTTGACACCTCATCTTCTTTCCTTGCACGATGAACATTCCCTCACTCTTTCGTTAATAAAAGTTCTACTAGGCGAATGGGAAAGTGAGTCTGAATTCCCAAGTACCTGGTCTTCTAATACGTTTTTGACTTGTACATGCTAGAACTTACATGCCTGGGAAAAGGCTACTTACCTGGTGGGGAGGCTGATTAACCTCCTTACAGCAGGTGCTCACTTCAGCTTTCAGTGAATGCAGGAACTCCTGGCCATCATTTTACTAGAGCGTACACATTAAAGATACCGCTCTAGTGTCACTGTAATGAAGATTGTCTTCTCATTACAAATGGTGGAAGGTGGAACTTGGAAGAAGTTCCTCAAGTGAAACATTATTTGGTGGGAATATTAGACTTCAACGATAAAAAAGTGGTAAGAGATTTTGTTGACACTCGTTCATTGTCTCCTTCCAAAATAATAATTTCCTTCTTCACTTGGTACTGCTTTTACTAAGATGCTTGGGAAGCAAATTAGTGGTACAGCTGTGTGGCTTATTTCAGCGCATGCCGACATCTAGAACTCAGAATCAAGTCTTGTTCATCATCCGAAGATTAAAAAATAGCACTGTTGTTTAAATAATGATGATAAGGTGGTATGTTGTGTTCTTGTTCTTATACTATTCTGGTAATGTCTATTCATATCTGTGCAAATCTTTCTATCTAAACTTATCACACCCTGGCCGTTTGTGCCCTTTATTTCTGCCATACGAAATCTGCCTGATGGGAAAGTCTGTATGTGATTTAAAGATGCAAGTTCTGTTTTTTAGTTGCCAGAAAATTTGAAATTAAATGCAGTTTGCTTATCTGAATCTGCATGATGGATGAACCGGGTTCCATGTAATAAATAGAGCTGCCTAATCCCTCTTTTATACAACAACAACAATAACATAGCCTTTTGTCCCAAGCAAGTTGGGGTAGGCTAGAGATGAAACCCAAAAGAAACATGGAAACAAAGAACACATAAAATGTATAAGAGAAAAGATTACGGTTCAGACACGTTAATTGCTAGTCTCCAAACGCTCCTATCCATAGCTAAATCCTTAAGAATATTCTACTTCTTAAGATATCTCTTAGCTAATCCCTCTTTTATATCAATTATAATTTATAGTCATGCCAACAATATGGACAATATACCTTTTACTGTCTAATGTACTATCTCTAGAGTGGTCCAGACCCCCACGACACACTGGAAGATTCACTTTGACTGTCTCTGATGCTCCAGGCCCTCAGGAGGTTGTCTATGGAATTGTGACGTAGAAGTTATGACAGCATATGGTGCTAGTAAGTTTTGTACGCAAGTTCATCGTACTCCGTACATCCCTCCTAGTTTGTTTGACGGAATATGACCTCTTGATGGTCAGCGCTTAGTGTGGCTTCTGAATTCTGATCTAATGACATTCCCAGAGGCGGATTGGCTCTTTGGCATCTCTGTTCGGGCTATCCCTTTTTTTTAGAAAAAAACGTAAGGCTATCCTTCAGTCTTTCTGGTATAGAATATGATTTGTGAAATACAAATGCCCTAATCTTTCTATCATAGCAGAGGATATGTCTGCGGATTTGATGGGCTTGAGATAAAATAGGGGGCGGAAAGTGGGGCAAATAGATAAGGCTTACTACATTTGTTCTTGCATAATCAGTAGGGGTCCATGGAATCCCATTTTATTCCTGTGATTTACACCATGTCAAAACCGCCTCCCTCTGATGTTGTGTTCCCACTTGCACAGTACAGGAAGAAGCTTCTCTTTCGGAGTGTGGCTGAAACCTGAAAGGCCTCTAGTCTAGCTGAAGAAGCTCGCTTTCGGAGCGTGGATGAAGGACAAACGAAACGAAGGTTGACACTGTACCATTGGGGGCTTCTTCTGCCTTTGGGAGAAAGAGAAGACGAGATCCAGGCAGGGCAGGAAAGGCACATAGCCGTGTTACGTGGAGGCAGTGGATCGTCAGATATTGGGCGAATGAATCGACGGGGCCAAACTGTCGCTGGCATGATAATCTTGACCGGAGAACAAGTGAGGAGGCAAAATGCCATGCCCCGTTCACGTGGGAGCATCCCATTCGTCGCGTGACGGATGGGACTTGCAGGAACAGGGGTCCTCACGGGTCGCCGTCGCCGGAGAGGGGCGCCTCTTTTGGGAGGGTAAAACGTCTCGCTCTCGCGTCTCGGTGCCCCCAAATCCAAATCCGAGACGAAGACGGCGCCGGCGTGCCATGGAATGTAAAGGTTCCCGGAGCGGCGGGATCAGGAATCACCAATCAGCTAATCCAGGTTATGTTATTGTTATCAGAAAGAATGGAAAGCTCAGGCAGAGGCAGGACCGACTTGGTTGGCTACGAGGGCTTTCGAAAAACAGTGGCTGGCAAGAGATAAACTCGGTGCCTTTTTCCATTCCGCAAACAGGATTGGCTGGGTCGGCAAAGCGAAAATATTGGATGCTACAACCTGATCGGCGGCGGATCGTCTATGGGTTATGGCACCATCCGTCTCAGCTCATGTCCCTCTCATCAAGTTGACAACGCTTGAACATCTGCACGAATTTACCAACACAGCAACAATCATTGCGTTCTTAATAAAAACGATGATGCCAAAGTGTTCTTGCTTAGTGTGCACTTAAACGTGGGCCTCATGTTCAGGTTTAGGAGGCAGAATATGCGCTGAGCAAAAGTACCCTGGCAATTTGTGAGTGATTCGTCACTAAAACAATAACAAGCAGCCTGATACTCAGCATTGGGCCAATGAAGATTAGTCATCACTTTGCAAGTTTCAACGTCATTAAGAAAAAGGTGCCAACAAAGTGCACAAATTTGTGACTATGCCTCAGAAAAAGAAATCATAAATTGAGCAATAATCTCATTCTTGAGATCTCAGATTCACAATCAATAAATCAACACGTCTGCCTCATGACCAACTTGTTTTAACTGTTTTCCAGCCAACCTTTGTTGCAGTCTGCTTCAGAACCCTCAGATCATAGATGAAAGAACTGCGAATCTTTGCAATGCAGCGCTCATTATCTATTATTACAATACATCTTACAAGAATGCATCTCTGCTGGCATGGAGCAGCATACCTGGGTCTGTTTGTTTTTTTTTCTCCTCTATAATAGAACCACTCAGTGTCATGACATCAGCATAAACTTCTGTCACTTCTTGAAGATATGATGCTCATAGAAAATCTCAAGACTTTTGAAAAAGAAAGCACAGGTATCAAAACACCGGACTTAATCGGGATATGGAGGCTCCTCCGGCTACTAACACACATAAACAAGGAATGCAAAGCACTACTACTGACATCATTTACTAATTCAATCAAAGGCCAGTACCCTGGCCAGACAAAGCAATGAAGAGCCATGCATTCCTTAGTAAGTACTCCTATGTAACTGACACCACTTATCAAATCAATGGGCGGTACCCTGGCTACAAAATGCAATGAAGAGCCATGCATTGCTTAGTATCTTTTCAGTCACTGCTGCAAATTCAAAGCAAAAGGTTAATATGTTCTACACAGAAGCAATGTTTTCTTTCTGGAAAAGCTTAAGGAATCATTTCCCTATGCTTTAATCATAATACATAATATAATAGATGCAGATGAACCAGAAAACTCATTTGGCCCAGCAATAAATACAAGCCATGCAAGGACGCAACATTTTCAAATATCAGTATAGCATAAAACGATGAAGTTCTCTATACGTGTGTAGTTGTGTGAATTATTGTGGAAGCATCTAGTAAAGATGGTATATTCAAATGCATGTAGCATTATATGTGAGCAAACAAATACAGGTCCTTGGCATTTGACCGATGGTAATCCGGTCTGGGCCTTCGAAATGATGCTTCCTGGCATAGAGCACGATTACTCACCAGTCACCAGATACAAGATCCTCTACACCAGGCATATTGATACAACACCACAACAATCCAAATATCCAATTCAGAACATGCTTAGCTAAAATAGTAACATGGAAAGAACTGTAGTTCCAAAGCTAGTTAAAGGGCTTAATAAAACCACTGTGAGGGTATTATCTCCACATAAATGGAATAAAGAAATAGGAACAAAAGCAAAGAGATCTGAAACACACTGAATCAATCAGTACTCAATTAATTAACACTTGCAAAGTAAAACAACATCAAAATCTGATGATCCAACAACAATGGATGAAATGTTTTGCTCTGATAGAAATCACTAGATATTAACAGTTTCAATAAATAAAAGTAATTATTACATTTGTACAGTGACTGTAGTACATTTGAGTACATTTATGTGATCACCTCATATCTTTAATTCTTTATTGCTCTATTGTGAGAGCAAAAATACTGGAAGGGGCAGAAGGATGAATCAGTGAACTGATGAATAGAGAATTATGAACTTCAGAAGTTTCCTTTCACCACATATTTCACCCTTGTGTCTAACCATCAGCAACTTATATACAGAGGTTATTCTTGATAGACATTGAGATGATCCTTTGTCCACCTGAAGGTAAACCAGCTAGTCCTAAATATAGAAAAGGGAAACTGAAGGGTCAGAAATACTTTGGTGATCACTCACTGACAATGTAAAATGGTGTGCAGCACTGAAGGAGATAATTTGATAATCCATATTGTATAAGAGCACAAATATGATGATAATCAGCTAACAGCATAATAGATTGTCTACCATTATGAACTAGAGCTATGCTTACATGAGTGCAGCTTGACTGATAGCTTTTTGAAGGTCTTCACTTTATCCTTCAGCACCCAGAAAGGTCATATATGAACATGTACAGTTTTAATCCCCATAGTGCTGTTTTCCCAAGCCATCAATGAGTTGCACAAAAGCACATTCTAATCCTTCTCTCCTGGCTCACCACATCATACTGTAATCTTCCAGTAAGATGTCAGAAATGAATGACTTCAGCACCCAGAAAGGTCATATATGAACATATACAGTTTTAATCATCCCATAGTGCTGTTTTCCCAAGCCATCAATGAGTTCCACAAAAGCACATTCTAATCCTTATCTCCTGGGTCACCACATCATACTGTAATCTTCCAGTAAGATATCAGAAATGAATGACTCCCTAGAGGGATGTTTGGAACAGGAAATCATTCAAATAAGAACCAAATCACCCCAATCAAAATAAGCTCTTAGGGGACAATGCTTTCATCTGGAGTAACCATGTAAGGAAACAAAGCTCTACCCTCCATCAAAAGAGTTGTTGCTCTGCCAGTTCACACCCTGGTCCAATACCCGATATTAGTAATCCTCCAGAAAGAGTATGATACAGCAGCATGAAAATTAAAACGAAAGATTAGGGCACAACTTAGTGCACCTAGAAGTGTGATGATGCGATCAATGCAAATTGCGCAACCTGCTCAAAATTACACTTTTACTATTTAGGTTGGAGAAATGGAGATACAGCATGGAAAAGATGAGAGGAACACTACTGCACTAGAAGTCTAGAACTAATACAGTTGTGCCGATATATGCTGCGTCACCAGGCATGTCACTACCACACTTATGGAAAGCTATTTAAGCAGATCATATTTATAAATGAATCAAATATAAATTGCTAGTGGGGCACCATCATGCAAAGCAAGGTTTCAAACCAAAACTTATCAATAATTGTTTGGTTGAATATGATAAAGGCATATTGAAAGAATGTTTGGTTGGTGCATGCTTGCCATCCTATCTGGCAAAAGCTTGACAGCCATGTAAACTTGCCATTATGAGACCTACTGGAAGCGTTATTAGACAGAACAAAACAGTCTAGGGGCCAAATCAACAAATAGACAAGAAAAATGTTCAGGGAGGTTAATCTGATGTTTGCCTAAATAAGGAGATATATTTAGTTGGAGCAGTTATGTGACAAGTGGACTGACCTCATCACATATGCTGTAACACAACTGCAGGGCTTCATTCCACTTATTTACTTTGATTAGCCCCTTTATGAGGCAAATAAAGACACTTAATTCTGGCACAACACCTTTCCTTGTTATTTCACTGTATAATTCAAATGCTTTTTCAAGCTGAGATGCCAAACAAAGTGCCTGGAACAATGAAGTGTATGTATCCTTGCTGGTTATGTATAGTGATGATGAGACTTCCATCATCTCTTTGTGTAACTCCAAGGCTTTCTCCAGTCTGCCAGCCTTGGAGAAACTATCAATGAGCAACCCATAAACAGGAGCTATTGGCACCATGCCATGTGATTCCAGCTCCTCCAACAATCCAAGAGAAGCAATGAACTTCTTGCTAAAACCTTGAACTACACTGCAGTATCCTTGCAAATATTTTGGCCAGTAAGTCTGCTTCATTTCACTTAGCAGTGAATGTGCCTCATCCAAAAGACCAGCAGCGCAGCAATGGTTTATCAGAACTCTGTAGGTAACATAATTAGGGGCACACCCTTGTGTGCTCATTTGTGTAAAAAGATGAAGACTCAAATCAACTTTACCAGATTTTCCCAATCCATCTATTAGAGAAGTGTAAGTCACAACATTTGGGTTGCATCCCTTCGTTTCCATCATTGACAGCAGCTTTAAGGCCTTTTGACATTCACCTATTTTGCAAAGACCATCAATCATAGCTGTGTAAGTGACGACATTAGGAGTGCAAGAACTCTCCACCATTTGAGAGAGAACTTTCATGGCTAGATCAAGCCTTCTGTCCCTAAACATCGCATCAATTAAGGAGGTGTATGTATGCACCGTAGGCAAGTAACCACACTTAGACATCCTCAAAAATACCTCCTGAGCATTATCAATCTTTCCAACTTTGCAAAAGCCATCAATCAAGGCGTCATATATAATGTGATTTGGCTCGCACCCATTCGATAACATAGCATCTAGCAATTCTTGAGCATCAACCACCTTGTGCGCCTTACACAAACCATCTATGAGTGCACCATATGTGACAACATTTGGAGCAATGGAGTCTGGGTGCTCGCCTTCAAAGTAAAAATCAGATCCTACATTGTCAGAAGTTCCTATCAATTTGGTATAGACATCACAAGCCTTTTGGATTTCACCTGCCTTACAGAGGCCATCAACTAGTGCGCTATAGGTAACGGTATTGGGAGGACAGCCGGCATCAACCATTCTGTTAAAAATGCCACTAGCCTGAGGTAGCTGCTTTGCTTTCAGGTAAGCATGAAGCAATGCAGTGTATGTTACTACATTTGGGGAGCAGCCAATACTCTCCATTTCATCAAACCAGCTCCGTGCCTGTTCAATAAGACCAGCCTTACAAAAGCTATCAATCAAAATTGTGTTTGTATAAACATCAGGATTAACACCGACACTCTTCATCTCTTGGAACAAAAGGAAAGCCTTTTCTACCTTCATAGCCTCACATAAAAAGGTAATCACCTTTGAGTATGTGCTTGTGTCGGGTACAAAACCTTTTCTCATCATCACCTTAATGATCTGAAATGCCATATCAAATTTCCCCATACCACAAAGGCATCGAGCAAAATTTGCAGTGTTCACCTTATTAAGAACGCAACTAGAAGCCAGCATCTCCTCATAAACTTTTTCCACCAAAGCCATCAAGTCAGGGCTTGGTAAATCTTCTCCACCACATATGCTTCCAATAAAAATGTTGTATACGACATAGCCAGGAGGGCAACCACAATCAGACATCCTCTTTAAAAGTTTATATGCATATGGATAGTCCTTGGCATTGCAATAACTATGAACAAGAGAATTAAACAAGGAGGGGTTCGGATTGCAACCCTCCTTCATCATCATGTTGATTATCCTCTTGCACCAGCCAAGCTGCTTCTTTTTCAAAAATCCAGTGAGAAGTGTTCTATATGTGACCACATTGGGGATGCATGAGTTGCACCGCATCCTATGAAGGAATGAAATGGCCTCATCAAAAAGGGAGGCCTCCATCAGTCCGCTGATCATCTGGGTGCACAAGACTGTGTCAAGTTTGAAATCCTCCCTCTCTATCATGATGAGTGCGTCAGACCATCGCCCCTCCTTACACAGCGCCTGTGCAAAGCACCCAACTGTGAACTTATACATGCAGAACCCTGACTCTGACATCTCCTTCTGCACACGAAAACCCATGTCCATCTGCCCAGCGGTTGCAAGCACCTGGACCAGAGCATTGTAGGTCGCGCCTGACGGCCTGTACCCGAAATCCTTGAGTCTCCCGAGCTCCTCCAGCGCCTTCTCCCACGCCCCATGGCGGCAGCATTTCCGCACAATCACATTGAGCAATCTGCAGAGCACCTCACGGTCATCCTCCCCAATCTCCCTCAGCAGCCTCTCGGTGGTCCTGGCAAGGTCATCAAAATGCAATACCTCCGCCAGCGCGTTGTAGCAGGCGCCGGTGTGGCTGTACCCCACCTGCCGCTCGGCCCAGAGGAAGAACCTGACACAGAGCTCCGGGGTGCGCACCGACCTGAGCACCGCCTCCACCACGGCGTCGCTCAGGAAGTCCCGGTGCCGCCGCAGGAACCGCTCCGCCTTGCCGTCGAAGTCGGCGGCGTAGGCTCGGATCGCCTTGGATATAAGGACGGCCTCCGGCGGGGGGAGCGCCGCGGCGTGGAGGGCAGGGGTGGGCTCCTGAAGAAAGGCAAAGTCCTTGGATGAGAGGCGGGATCCGCGCTGCGGCTCGGGGGCTTCCACGAGGCCAAGTAGTTGGTCTTCCGGGTCGGCGGCGTGGGAGGAGGAGGAGCAGCAGGCACGCCGCAGGGAGGCGCGTAGGGCTGCCGTGGCCGCCACGCGGCGGCTAATCATGGGGCGGGGGCGGTCCGAGGAAGGGCTACGGAGGTGGTGGAAAGGAGGAATGGAAGGAGGAGGAGAAGGAGGCGGCGGGAATTGAAGCTCCGGCCATGGAGGTTTTGGGGCGCCGGAGGTGGGGCTAAACCCTAGTGAAGGTCAGGGCATTTCGGTGAATCTATCTATGCTCTATGCCTAATTATATTATACTGCTTTAATATTTTAATTCAAAGAGATTACAAGCAGAGAAGATAATAGAAACAAATACAAATTCCAGATGTAAAGATGCTAAAGAAAAAAAAATAGAAAGATCTTAATAGTTTTTCAATTGCTTGGGGTTCCTGATGCAAAATGTCCAAAGCTGAGTGAATCTTGCAAAATTCACCAAAAATCACAGAAAACCCATAAAAATTTCAAATCAGTTTGTTAGTTTGATAAAAAAATGATCTATTCATAAGTGTTACGAATTTTGTCATGTTGTGATTTTTCTATAGATGTATTAAAAATTATCCTTAAATATGTTGCATGCATATAGGTTCGGCGATGACAAAAATATATTAGAGGCAGCACCGGAATACGAGAAGGTGGTCGATGACTATAGAAAACTAAAGTCATGGCACCGTACTTCCTCCCTCCGCACATGGTGGCACCCCCACTTATCTAGCTACCAATAATATATAATTATAATTGATTATAAAAATTATTGTTGGCATCAGTATAGGCCGCATTTGCCAAATATTAATGAATTAATTAAAATATATCTCAGATTTCACTACTAGCCTAAAACAATAACTAATAATAGATAAAAGTTGTTCAAATTACACTCCTACACCAATTACTGAGTTCGTATAGGACTATGGTCCTTGTCCAAATAAAAATACGTACAATAATTCTGCTAGCATATAAGAAAACAAATAATACTGTAGAGAGCATAAAAGATCAGAACCAAAAAAACCAAGCATTTATATGGTAAGAAAAACACTCCAATTTTCCATAACAACCGTAATACATAAAAAGAAATCAACATCATGGATACATCAACATTGATGCCGATATTTTTCTCAGGAAGATATCAGTATTGATGCCCGTCAAGATGTATATTAGGCAAACAAAACACTAAGATCAAAAAATCTGATCATGGATGCAAAGGAAAAAACTGAAAAGAGAGTGTGAGTATGCATAAACGCCAAATTAATATTATCGTTTTCTCCCGTTGTAATGCATGGACATTTTTGCTAGTCTATACCTATCTATAAAGAGGTAAAATTTCTCTACCTCTTTTTTCTTTCACCTCTCCTTGTCCTATATGTTTACGGTTAGAAAACCATAATACTAATAAAACACCAAAATTTCTACCTAATAATCTGTCCTCTCCCTGATTCAGAAAAATTCTGTCCGCCCCTCCAGCCGCTCCACCCCGTCACCTCTCCGACTCTAACTCCAGTATGGTAGTGCTACAGAGATTAGATTGGGAATAGAATAAAAAATAATATAAGGTTTCAAATAAAAACAATACAAGAAAGAGTAAAAGGTGGAAGGGCTTTAACAATTTTTTGAAATAGGCCAGGTTCTGAATGCAAAATGTTAAAATGTTATAAAAATCACCAAAAATTACAAAAAAATCAGAAAAATGTCAAACTAATTTTATTAGTTTCATAAAAATATGATCCATCTATATATGTTGTGAATATAATTAGGTTGTATTTTTGTCTACAGGTATGTTAATCATCCTTATATAGGTTGCATGCATATGGTTTGAATATGTACATGATGTCCTCTTGGTCATTGTCCCCCCAAGTCTTCATAGACTTTCCATTGTCCAATTTCTACCCAAGACAAGGCTCGGTTCATAATCTCTACTTCTCAATAATTATTATATTTATTTTTGTATTAGATTTTGAGGAGAAAGATTTACACCACTAATTTAGTTTTGTTTAAAAATCAAATATGGATTAGTTAACGGCACAACAAATTATTTCATGAACCAAAAAGTGGCAGTATATAATTCTTGACTTTTTTTATTAAAATTTTGAGGAGAAAGATTTACAACATCTATGTCAATTGTATTTAAATAATTTGTTGGTATTTAAATATAGATTAGTCAATTATACAACTAATTATTTCATGAACCGGAATGTTCGGCAGTATGTGGTTAATGACAAGAGCTACTATGTGAAAAAAATACTGTCATAATCATCGGTGGACAGAACAATCCTAATGCAGTTACGAAAGTTGGTATGACGATGCGTAAAAAAGCTACAAGGGTCGATATCCATGAGCAGTATGAAAAAAGCTACAAAGTTATAATATATTTATTTATATCTAAATAACTATACGCTTTGCAAGAAAAAAGAAAAATATACCAAAGTATGTTAATTCGATGCAAGTTTAATATGTCATTGTTATTTTTTGTAAGCATTAACGTATATTATAAATGTGATAATTATCATAAAATAAATCATAAAAACATAAAACTTAAGTTATCATTCATGTTATCATTTCAAATGAATTTTAATTGTTTTTTTTGTCTCATTGCAACGTATGAACATATTTGCTAGTAATACTTAATTATAAAAATTTTAGTCCGGCAAGTTTTCTGTCCGCATCCTCTCTCCATATCTGACACACGATTTCTTTTGCGTTGGTTAACAGGTGGCCTGTACACCAATTTCTTTTCCGTTGGTTAACACAAAGGATGTTGCAAATAGAAAAGAGAATAAAAGATAATACGGGGTTTTAGATGTAAAGCTGCAAGAGTAAAAAAAAAGTGGAAGGATCTTTATAGTTTTCAAAGTAGATCAAGGTTCCTGATACAAAATGTCTAAATAAAAAATAAAGATATTGCAAAATGTGCCAAAAATCATAGAAAAATAAAAAATTTTAAACTAGTTTTGTTAGCTTCATGAAATATGATCTTTCCATAGATGTTTTGTTAGCTTTATAAAATATGATCTTTCCATAGATGTTATAAATTTTGTTAGGTTATGCTTTATTCATAGGTGTGTTAAATCATCTTTACATATGTTGCATGTATATTGGTTCGTCGATGGCCGAGAAGAAACAAAACTTACTTTTATCGAAATATGGATCGGTCAATTACACAAATAAATATTTCATGATCCGTAGTCTTGGATAGAATATTGTCCAAAAAATAAGAGAAATCTCTTGTCAGAATCGTTTGTGGACAAATCAACCGTTTACACGTCGACAAAAAAGTTAAGAAAGTTGATATGATACATAAAAATCTACGAAGATTGATATTGAGTCATAGAAACATATGGTTAGTATGAAAAATTAAAGTTATGATATATTTATATGTAAATAATTATTTATTTGTAATGAAAGGAAAATTATACCAAGTGTATTTTTGCTCGATACATATTTAATAGGACACTATCTCAAAATAAATTATACAAGCATAAATAGTCAATAGACATGTACCATTCTCATTATCATAAAAATGAGCGTTTAATAGTTTTTCTCCCGTTGCAACGCAGGGACATATTTGTTATTAAGAAAGCAATTCTGTTTATGCAAGTGGGTCTGAGCCCATTTGCAGTGGAACACTTGGAGAGTAAGTCCGTCTACACGGTCCACCTGCTAGCAACACCACACCGCCCTCATCCCTCTCTACCGCATCTCCTTTTCTCTCCTTCGGATTTCTCTTTTGATGGCCATACGAAGCTATTGCCTATTGGTAAACTAATTCGCTGCTTCACTAGCCTAATCTTGGTCAGAGGATGAAGTAGCAACTCCAATTTTTGGTCCTTGCCCCTTGGCGCCAGCTCTCACCGGCTAGCCAGGTCCAGCAACAGACAAGGACGAACCGGCACCGCGGTCGACAAGAGAAAACTGTTTGCTGCAGAGCAAAAGAGATTGTCTGGGTATTCCTCCTTTCTTCCTTACCTTGTTATGCCTTTAAATTTGGCGATTAAATGATTATAGGAACCTGAACGTTTTGAATGACTATTGGACTAGAGAAGCCGAATCATTTGTATGAAATATTTAGTTTTAAGCACTTCTGAATTATGAGAAAATTTCAATTATCTGGCGCTATAAATTTCTTTAGGTACTACGTAATGTCTCAGTCACGTAAGAGTGTTTGATGGATTGACTTGAACTAGTGGTGGAGCCAGAAATTTTATGAAGCTTGGGCAAAACACTATACTAACATTAATAAGATAAACATGATGCAATGTTACAAAAGACATTATTAGGTGCTAAGCGAGCAATGACTCACTGCCTAGAGTTTAAGGGCCTAAGCGTTCCTAATCCTTATGAGTTTTCTGATGCAGTAAACATTCAGGTTTTGATCTTAAATCGATGGATGAGAAGAGAGTAAAAAATAGTTGAGAAAGAGCAAATGAATCACTAACTAGTCATCTCTATCTTCCTCTCTTTTTTTATAGGAAAGGTGTGAGGAGAAATTTTTATAATTTCCCCTAATGAGGCTTGTATTTTAAAAAATATATTTAGGAGAATTATTATCTCGCAAGGCTATGTAATTGGGCCCTATAGACACTAGTATGGTCCCTAACATACATTGATGAGGACGTGACACCTTTGGATACGATCGTTGCTGATAAAGCGAGCTTATTCCTCAACTTGCGTAATTATTTTTTTTGTACAACTCGGTTCCATATGTGCATGTCATTTGCTTATAGGTACAAATATGTCCCAACGTGTAAGTCCATTCAAGCTGAACTTTCAGTTTATCGACATCACAATGGTGCTTCATTGGGAGTTACATCGTTGTCATGGGCTTGTTATTTATCATTGAGACCCTGGCCCAAGTTGATGCATGCCTCAAAGAGATGGAGAACACACCAAGAAAATTATTGGACGTCCTACACCTTGGCCACCTCCTTAGAAGGAAAGCAAGGGTGTCCAAGGGTCATAAAGAGCAAAGAACTTCAAGAGCATGCACCATGGGTCATGAAAAGGAAGAGATGGAGACATTTTTATCTTCGCTGGTGTTGTCATCTATTTTAGCCAATCAGTATGCACCACACAATAGGGACTAGATGATTTTTAACATGTTTTTATGCTATTTCCTCCATTCTAAATTATAATTCATTCCAAAAATCTTGTGGAGAGTCAAAGTATTTTAAGTTTGACCAAGATTCTAGAAAAAATTACAAAGTTTGGTGCCATGAAGTAGGTATATTATAAAAATATAGTTAACAAAGAATCCAATGATACTTAATTGACATCCAAAATATTATTATCTTATTATATACATTTGGTCAAAGTCAAAATATTTTGACTCTCCAAAATTATTGAAATGACTTCCAATTTGAGATGGAGGGGGTAGAATTTAAAAGATAATAATACCACTTTAGTTTCACATGCATGATTCTTTGATGGTTGTCTAGCCCATCCATCCATTTTCTAACTTCACATATGGTATAGAAATGGTTCTTTACCGTCACAAGTTTAGGTGTCGTGGTTTGATGATCACTCACTAACTTTGACGTTGTGGGAGGAAGTTCACGATCTTCGGAGGCGATTTTCATCCACTGTTTCTTGGGGACAACCAACTTTTCAAGAGAGGGGTAATGTCAAGGCCATGAAGGAGAGGACAAAAAGGATCAAAAGTATCGTTACACGTTTGGCAACACAGCAAATGTCATCGGTCAAGGTGGGGTAATGTTACCCTAAACCCTAAGTCATAGTGGTGTGAATTGGTGGGTATGGTAAAAATCGAACCAGTATATAATGTTTAAGGTAATTATATCATAAGGAAGAACTGAAACTCTAAAACCCTCAAAGAAATCTATCTCTATCTTCGTCTCTATTTTTTTTTTGCTTTTCTCCCTAAATCTTCAATTCTCAAGCTATATGTCCAATTCGTTGCGAAATCATTACATGAGCCTAGGAAGCCCAATGGACGATATCAGATATCTTCTAGCGGAGCAAAAAATTTAATTACAAATACACGGGATTAATAGAAGATAATAAAGATTGGTGTGGATTTACAAAATTGCTGATAAATATATTATCATAGATATATAGTATATAGGTGCTAGTTTGTCGAATGATGTTAGTTATTAGAAAGAAAAAAGAAATAGAAAAGAAAAAGAAAAAAGGATTGTATGGGCTTTTATTTAGTGGCCCATAATTCAGCACAAACCCACTCACCGCCGCATACATCTTCCATCTTCTGCTTCCTCCCCCCACGCGCGCTCGGCACGAAGGGAAGCCGACGGAGGCGGCGCTCAGGCTCGGCGCGGCGTCAGCGTCTCCCCCTCCCTCGCCTCGGGCCCTCGCCTCCGTCCTCCGCACACCGGTCGGCGACCCTGCGTACGCACCTCCCTCTCCCTTCCAGCCTCCGCTGTACCGTGGGAGCCCGGCCAGCTGCCCAGGGTGGCCGGGCCTTGGCTCCGCCGGTGACTTGAACGCTCTATTGCAATTGCCATCATTTCGAAATTATGAAATATTGAACTTTTACAGTTGATACAGTGACTATGTTATTGGCAACAGGAAAACTTGTGTGCTTCCATCCATGGATTGTGCATAGCTGTGCATATTTTCTGGGTCTGCTCCCATGTCCCACTTGAATTCCACCTCTAATTCTTCCTTTATGGGTTCATTTTGCTTATATGGATGAAACTATGAGGTTTCTCAAAGTTAATGTGCTTGCTCAAACTCTGAAGCACCTAATAATTTGAAGACAATATGGGTATTTGGTGTGCGAATTTTGTCCAACTTTAACCCTTTAGTCCCAAAGTGATGGGAATGGTATTGTTCGAAATTAAGCTGGAAAATGTTGTGGTATTTAGAGGAACTGAGGCAAAGTTTTGGCAACTCAATGATATTCTTCCTTATTTTTGTACATTTTCCTATCCAGGGAGGGATTGAGTGGATCCCTCCCATGTCATTAAAACCCTTTGGGGCTTTAATCCCTCCATCTCCAATCTCTCTTTTAAATATTGTGTTCAGTTAATGCTGGGATTGAAACCCTGTGATTGCTCCACATGTTTAGAACATGTCACTTGTATATCTCTAGAAATTTAAGCATACATGTCATATGGTTCTCAATACATATCCTTTTTTGTTCAAACTGAACACATATTTGATCCAGGTCAAATAAAAAGCACAAATCATCATAAATCAACATCCAATGATCATATTTTCTGGTACAGCAGAGAATATGTACATCAACATGTATGTTGCCTTCAAACGCTACCAACATCGAGTCTAAAGATGCGTCAACTGGCAGGATATGACTTGGCTTCCTCTTTATCTAGGGATGCTGATAGTATCTTTCTCCTTGACCCTGGAACACCATGAGGCAAATGAATGAATGTGCACAATAAACCAAAGCAAACTACAATAGAAAAGAATGTGAGGCAATAATACAGCAATAGATGGACCTGTAATATAATGGACATTGCTGCTATTTTTCAAGTGTCCATGCGGTAGTAGAAAATGGAAAAAATCATGGGTACTACAATCATTGTGGATAATCCTCAGCTACAGAGATGTGTCTAAAATAGTTAAAGCTTTACTAATGAAACATTGACAATGTGTTATGCAGCCAAGGCAGAATTTAAACTATGGGAATGCTGATTTTTAGTTCCTAAAATCCAGAACATTGATATGTTGATGTGATGCAAAACAGGTATTCATCTGAGATAACCAGTAGTATAATTGAGGAAAAATAGTGAACCATGATTCTTCAGTCGTGTACTGTTGAACTATTTACTAAAATGACAGTCAAAACTATTACTAGTCCACAAACCTTAAAACAGAGCATTAGCTAATGAATCAGGAAGACATTGAACTGCCATAAGTAGTAAGAGTATAGATACCTCTAAACATGGAAAAACTAACTGCAAACAGTTATAATCATTGGAGCATTCATTTACCTTTTTCTTTACTAGGTTAAGGTACAAGTTCCCATGGATCAGGCACCGGATCCCAGCAGGTGGAGCTCGTCCTCTCCTATTCTTGCTTGGTCAGAGGCATTCTAGAAAAAAGAATTACTGTAATTAGTAATTAGATTGACGTCCTCTACTATGCAGCAGCAATGCATGATATGTTCTTTTAGAGGATACAGATCATTTAAAGAATGTAAACATTCTTGGATACTGCTACATAAATTTGACTTCAGAGTGGCACTGTCTCAGTATAGGTAAAATATCATTTCTCGATGTGCACTATAATTTAGGAACTACCGGCTACCTTACACCCCATCGGTGCAAGCATTTTCAACTATTAGAGATGGTTTAATAGAGTGATATCTGGTAGTACCATCAAGCACACTGCATATCTGAATCATTGGAGCAATAGATGACCTAAAATAGCATTGGACCATTATTCTTTGTATATGCGTGAAAGGGCTTGTAGCCTAGTGGTTACAAAGATTCAGTAGCACCTGTCATGTGGTAGCTAATTTAGGCTGGTTAGGATTTTCTCAGCCAGCAAGTTTGTGTTCTTTTATCTTAAAAGCAATGCCCTAGGGGAGGTCATGCCCCTGGCTGGTTGAGTTTTTGACTTTTTTCCTCAGAATATGCTGTGATGTTATTACTAGTGGATACCATGTTTTTGTACTATGCATAATTTATTTCCTTTTTGACTTGTATTTTGGAAAAATGTTCGCTATATATGCACAATGATAATGTCATCTCTTATGGCTGCTTGTTTGATAGAAAAAATATTTCTGTCTATGCAGTGCAAATATCTCGATGTCAAGCCTTCAAATTTCTATTGCTGCTGGTCTTCCTAGCTATGGGCTATATGCAGAGACAAGGTTTCTCTCACAAAGCTATAGTAACTTCGTACGGAAATCCTCTTACAAGTATCTCAGAATCCGTGCAGTGCAGGGAAATGATGGGCGTCGAAGGTTGGTTGACATAGTCCGAATCATTCCAGAACTCTCAAGGGACTATTTTAGAAGCCGGTCAAGGCGAGCTCTTTTTGGTGGTATCTCGCTGCTTGGCGGCTTTTACGTGGCACAGACAATCTCACTCTCTTTCGGTGCATTGGGTGTGAATGATGTTCTAGCGGCGGTTGTTTGTGTGCTGCTGACTGAGTATGTGACAAAGTTCTATTACAGCCGGCCTAAGGTTACATTTCCCATTGCTCTCCTCAACAATTTCAAGATGGGTTTCACATATGGCCTGTTTATTGACGCCTTCAAGCTTGCTAGCTGAGCTGCACTATGCTCTGCTTGGCTGTTTCTTTGTATCGCTTGATCACCACAAACATGACTGTAGCCATTCTTGTATGTGAAGATTGAATCCATTTGTTTATAGTCTTGGGATAGCTGGATCAGAGGATACATAAACTTTTAGATCAGATGGAGAATTCATCTCTGCTGTGCAAATTTGCAAACTTAACCCAAGCTAATTATGTACTGAACAACAGTAAAGTTGCTATTGGGTTACTGGTTACTGGCTGCTGTTGCCAAATCTATTAAGTTCTACAGTAACATCAGTTTGCCTTGATTGCTAGAAGCAGCGATGCAACGAAAATGAGAAATTCTAGTGACGCTGTATCAAACCATGTTTGAATGTTTGGTCTGTACACAGCTTTAGGTGATTTTTTGGCACCATCCTATACTGAAATACTGAATGGATAATCTAACTAGAAAGTGAATTCATGTATTCTTGACATGTATTTTTTATTGGGTCCTACTACTACACAATAGTATTGCAGTCAGTGAGTTATGATCTGCTTTGGGACGCCATGTGAACAGTCATGGGCTTTACGTGCTGATTTTTCTTTTTCTTTTTTTTTGTTGGGTTTCTCCTTGCACAAGAATTGTTTTAAGCTCAAAATTGGCGCTCTAGCTACTATCCATTCATCATTTTTGTGATGCCTTTTTCTACTACACACGTTTAGAGGTGCAACCATGTTGGTGATTCAGTGACGCCATGTCGGGCGTCAGTTTGGCTCTTCTGTGCATTGTGTGAACGGGTATGGCATTTTTTTTTCTATTATTGCGAAGCTCTTGTTACACGTGACTGACTTTATGAGCTCTTTCATCCATCTATTTTTCTATGAGAAAGTGCATATAAAGCACCCGTGAGTGTCAGCAAATGGTTATGCAGCTATAAGTATGCAAACAAAAAGCTTCCATCCACTAAAACGAAGACTCCGACAAATTAAAAACATGTTTCACTCATGGGAAGGAAGGAATCAGGAAAGATGGGAAACATGTTAGCTAGCGCAGCCTCCACTGAATACACACAGGTACTCCAACTTCAGGCAGGCTAAATGGAATTCGATGCTGTAAGCATGATGATGTCTCGCAGTCGCATGTGAGTGCTCCGGTAATGTACTGCATTTTCGCATTGTCCCATCTGCCGCCAATCTGCTGCTGCTGCCGGTTATTCCGTCTCCATGAGTCTATGAGAGGCCGCGTCATGTAACACCTCTAGTGTTATATTAACTAAAACCTATCATGTCATTATATGCACTGTAAAGTATTTATAATTAGGTCAACTTTGATGTGCATTAACTAAAACAAGTTTATATTTTATAGGTTGATTGTGTTTCTGAAATATGTTGTCACATAAAATAATAAAACCCTACTTTCGAATATCATCCCAAATACTTAGTTTATATTCTATGTACTTGAGGTGTAAACCGTGTTTACACTAGTGTCAAGCATAGTGTATAAATTTAAGTCCAACCCTAAAAATGATTTTCATATTTGAAGTTAAATTTGGATTTCAAAGCTTATTTCTAAGTCTTATAATTTAAATTTAAATTTAAATTGGAAAGCTATAAAATATTTTTCAAAAGTCAACTTGGTCAACCAAGGGTGTCTTTGGGTCCTTGACCTAAAAATGTCCTTGGATGATGTATGTGATCACTAATAACTAACCAATTAAATTAGAAACCAAATCAAGTTTGAATTCGATTTCAAAAACCCTTTATTTCCCTTTTCTGTAATTCAAAATCTATAAGGAATTTGGGGATACTCTAAAAAGATAGTTTATAGATCTTGACAAGATCTACAAAGTTGGTAATAAAGTTTTTCAAGTTTCCATAAAGAATTTCAAATAAATTTAAAAATATAGTTTTTCAACATTTATCCCCTTTTGATTTTAAAACCATAATTCAAAAATTATGCATAATTTGGGAAAACTTTGTATATGAAAAAGGTTTAGTTTGAAAAGTTAAACATTTCATAGTTTTGAAAATTTTCAAATTTTATTGAAAAATCAAAAGTAATTTTAAATGTTTGTTTCTAGGGTTTTATTCCCCTTTTGAATTTGAATTCATATTTCAAAATCCAGATAGAATTTGAGGATGCCAGTTAAATAAAAATAGTAGCTCTTGAAAAGTTATGCAAATGATATTTTTGGAGATTTTCAAGTTCTTATAGAAATTTTGGAGTAATTTGAAAATTTCGACGAGTGGCATTTCTGTAATATTTAAGAACAGCACCGAGACCTATCGACGGCCGCCATCGCCGGCTTCTCAAGCCACGCCGCCGTCCACCGTCGCCCATACCGGTGTACCGCGGCCGCCAACTCGCCTCTCGCGCGTGAAGCTTCGCCATTGCCGTGTCGCCCGTCCATGCTTCACCCTGTCCTATAAATAGGCGTGGCCGACCGTCGTCTTCCTCTTTTCTTCTCTGCCGCCACCGCCGTCGAGCTCGTCCCCGCCGACAAAATTCGTCGCCGTCGATTCACTGTCATCCAATTGCTTTTGCCAGAAGCTCCGCCTTCACCTTGCGCTTCCTCTGAGCCAGTTCGTGCCCGCTCTCGCCGTCTGAGCTGCCCGCACGACGTCGTCTTCCTCGCGACCGCTCGCCGAGCTGCCGCGAGCTTCCTCGCCGTCCACCGCCGACAAGGTGGAAAACATTTTTTCTTTAACACTCTTATCATGTTCTCCGTGCTTTGCTGCCCCTCATGCGCACCTTTTCTCATTCGTTGGTGCACAGAACTCGCCGTGACGCGGACCTTGCCGCCGGAGCACCGCTGCCGCCATTAGCGCCGCCGACTACAGCTCGCCTCAGCCACTCTAAACTTTCATTAGCGTGCGTACTAGACCCGTGGTGAGCTCCTGCGTCCCTCCATGTCCTCAATTTCACCTCTCTTGCGCCGTAGGGTCCGGCCGCCGTGGCTCGCCGCCAGCATGGCTTTGCTAGCGCCGCCGCGCGCGTAGCCGTTTGAGCTAGGGGCCAGGAATAGCTTCATCTTCTGGCCCAACGCGTTCGAGTTGATGTCCTGCACCTGCCCGTGCACTCTCCGTCGCCGGAAATCGCTCCGGTGAACTTTGCCGCCGCGTTCGAGCTCCGTCGTGCCGCCATGGCCGCCGGCGAGCCTGTTGCCACTGCTCCACCACTTCATTAGTTAGCTAATCTTGTTCGCGATGTCGAGTTGAGCACGTAGGACCAAACCTCGTCGCCGGAGACCTCGCCGTCGGCGAGCAATCGCCGGTCAAAACCCGGCCGCCGCCGGTCAACGTCGGGAGGAATTTTCTTTTTCTTTTTTTTCTTTTTCTAGAAAATGATTTAAATGCTATTTTCTTTAGAAAATCATAGTAATTCACGTATATCTCCAAAAATTCTAAAAATTTTTGTGTAAGCCCTTTATGATGTCATCTACCTATAAAAAATATGAGATGCTAAATTTGAGTAATTTTTGCATAAGTTAAAATTAGCTATTTTAATTAAAAAATGGACCTTCAATGATTTTTAATAAATAAAATAATTGGCTTTTAATTCTGAAATTTGTTTTGCCATCTAATTAGAACAAGAGCTTTTCAAAATAAAATTTTAAGCTTAATTAGACAACTTTAATTTTTATGCCTTTAGTTTATGCTTTTAAATAATTAATTAATTCCACTTTAATTCCACTTTCATATGGTGATATATGGCTGCGGTTGTTATCCCGGTATATCGGTTCATCTGATATGCTTAGAAGTTAGAGTCTCCTGTATATCAGTGACCTAGGTCCCAGCTGGGTATATAAAACTGGATTCGAATCGCCGTTGCTTCTCGGAGAAGAACACTCGATCGGTGTTCATCATCGTAGTAACAACTTGAATAATGAGTACGGTTTAAGAAGAAAGTTGATTGGTAATTTTGATCTTGAGCAAGACCGCTTTTCTTTCTTTCAAGCTTTTCTGTAAAATTTCTTATCTCCTGCAAGCCTTACCTTGTCCCTCTAGCCTGCATTTCCTGAGTCTTCACCCCTCTTTTTCGTCGGGTCAGTCTTGTTGAGTACTTTTGTACTCAGGGTTGTTGAACCCTTGTTGCAGGTGAGCCACATGGGCAGGAATGCTTCGCATCCTACTGCATGACAGTCGTCGAGGAAAGTGACGACGAATAGGATATCTCGCTCTTGGGCAGAGCACATAATCAAGTTTGATGTAATAAGTTATATTGTTATTCCACTGCTACTATGGTTTGTAATAATTCAACTTATGATATGTAAGTTAAAACTAAACGGTTTATAAATTTATATTATTGTAATCCTTCCGCTCTTTTACTCCGATGTATATTATTTGTATAAAACTTTTATAATACTGCAATATCTCTTTGTAATGATGGATCTTGCTCGGAGAATTGTGGATGATTCGGAATTTACCCGATAGACCTTTTAAGTTTTATAGAACACATTTATGGTTATTTAGAATTTATTTAGACAATAATCATAAGTGTGAGCCATATGCTTTAGAAAGTTCTGCCACACATGAAGTCCAATACGGAGGCCGATAGATGTGTCTGCCCGGTGCCCGCTTTGGCCTATGGGCCTTTTTGCCCGTGGTTTCCCTTGACATGGACAGGAGGACGACAAGTAAACCATGTTCACTGTGTGCGCTGCACCGAACTGTCCGGCAGGGGAGGGGGGGTGACAAATGCAATGACATCAGATCTGTCCCTCCAGATCAAAGCCACCGGCTTTGGTCTTTTGTCAAAGAAGATAAACCAGCCAATGGCCTGACGCTTCTCGAATGCTAAAGATAGAGTACTTTATTAAGAAGACGCATGATCAGATGACACAAACTAATTGCCGGCCAGATTAATTTATAAATTAATAAAATTAAATCAGCTGCGGCAGTACGGTGTCTCCGTACGTCAGGCCGCGTACACGTACCCACGGACCTTCTACAAGGGGGTTGTACTATTTTAATCGCCACCGTAGTTTGACCTTCTAGATATTGCATCACTGCATGCATGCATTGCAGATCCGTAGGGTTTGATCTCCGTCGCATGGCCTTGGTCGCCAAGGAAACGCGCGGGAGCAGCTAGCGGACGTGCGGATTACCTACTCCCTCAGTTCAAAAGAAGATGTAATTATGGATTTTTAAAAGGTGATGCAATTATGGATTGTGTGCTAGATAGCTCATGTTTGGCTAAGCTTGTAGCGAATAGTATTTGTATTTATAGCTTTAAATTACATTATTATAAAAATATATTTTATGATTAATCCAATAATATTTATTTGATATTGTAACTATTTGTAGTTTTTTATTTATAATTGGACACTGTATTAGAATTGCATGTTTCTAGAAAGGAGGGAGTACACCTTGCCCAAGCAAGAAAAGGAGGTTGAGAGGGAATTAGTCCAGGTAGTAATAATATGCCTTGCCGCCACGTTGTTGTGTGTTGGTTATTATACTACGACCAAATGCACTTGACTAGTATTCTTTAACTGTCAGGTGTCAGCTGTGACGATTCATAACGGTTTAAGAAAGCGTGGAGACAAAAAATATTAGCACTAGTCCACACGGCAGAAAATCAAGGCCACATGATTCACATGGCAAAGTACCTGGAAATCGTCGCGTTTCTTGTGCGCATCTTTGGTTCGTGATGAGAACGGGCAGATGCAGCATCGATCGGAACGTGGTGAGTCGTCACCCCACGACCACGAACAGCCGGTTTTGCCTTGCTGGGTAGGCAGCGGCAGAACAAAGCCAGATCAAGAAGGTGCGCCGTACTGCCGTCCTTGTCAAGAAAAATAAAATAGAGTACACTAGCTAGTTTTATCAAATTACAAATCCGGATAATACACATCCTCTAATTCTCAAAACGGAACAAATTTAGTTCTCTAGTTTTCCAGTATTTTGTAAAATAAGTAAAATATATGATTTATTATACTATTATAAAAATCATAATTGAATTATTCCAATCACAAAAGTATGAAATTAGTACCTAGTTTTTTTCTAAAAAATATTTTACCTACCTATTTTTTCCGGTTAGATGTCGCATTAAACGTAGATAAAAATAATAACTATTTTAATTATAAATCGTAATAAAATTTTTTTAAATCTAGTTAGTCTATGATTGAACAATAACTATTAAATATAAATAAAAATACTACCGTAGCGAAATTCAAAAAAATTCAGCGGCTATATTAAAAAAATTGTCCGCAGCGGCGCGGCGCCGCTCTAGTGCTCTACTCACGGTCCAGGTCCACTCCGACGTTTGTCGGACGCGTAGCAGTACGTGCACGGGAGTCCCGTGGCATCACCCGTTTGGACGGTAGCAGGGTGCGGCACAGCGGCATCTAGGTAGGCATCGCCGCATCGGAGCCTTCTTGGTGATGTCAGGGAGCGGTGTCCTCTGCCTGGACGCAGCGGTAGCCGACGATCGAGCCCCGTCTGACGTCAGGGGACGGCGACGAGACCTGGAGATTGGAGAATGATCCGGCCGAGATGCTCCGTTCCGAGTTGGCTACTGCTGCTACGTAACGGACGAGTATTGTACTGTACGTACGTGTACGCATGTCGCAGTCAACCTGCTAACAATCAGAAGTGCGACATGCTCTGTTACATCAAAACATCAGAAGTGAAAGACAGATAGAAACATCGCATCTGAATGGATACTACGGCCTTGTTTAGATCGTGGTATTTTTTTAACCCGATAAATAGTACCACTTTCGTCTTATTTAATAAATATTGTCCGATCATTGACCAACTAGACTCAAAAGATTCATCTCGTGATTTTGAACTAAACTGTGTAATTAATTATTTTTTTACCTACATTTAATGCTTCATGCAAGCAGCTAAATATTGATGTGACGAAGAGAGAGTGAAAAAATTATAACTTTTGGATGAATCTAAACGAGGCCTACGAGTAAGAACCGGAAGTATACTGTACTAGGAAAACGTCATCGTGCTATTCATAGATTATTTGCGGCCCCATGAGAAGGAATGAGAGGAACAAGTCCTGGCGTGCACGCACTCCTTGGCATGGCAGCCGGCGTCCGTGCAGAGGTTTGCCACCACCTTTCCAAATCCTGTGGCAGGCCGAGAATGAATAATCGCCGGCCGTGCCGCGCAGGGACGCCGAATCGGTCGTTGCGGAGTCACGGCACGGGATACGTGGGATTGGGGGTCGGGGGGATAGGATAACCTCTGCACGGACGCACGCCGTGACGATCGACGGCACACGCGCAGCTCGTGGGGCGGACGATGCGCGGTGGCACGGCCATCGTCGCCAAAGTCACACACACACAAAAAAAAAAGAAAGCCATCGTCGCCACGGCGCCATCACCCTGTTTAGAGTGTAGGCTGTGGGGAAGGAATAGTTGGTGAACTCGGGACGACGACATATTCGATTCGATTCGATTCAAGGGCATCACGCCATTGTCATGGCATGTAACCTGCCGCCGTGCTGATATTCGTTCCGGGCTAGGCTAGGGAGCAGGTGGCGTGGCGGTCTACAATTCCGTCGTCTTGTTGTTGACACCGCCGAAGGATCTGAATCACGGCACCTGGGCTGGCTGAAGCGGTTCGGTTTGGGCATCGACAAGTCTGACGCCGAGGGCTCCAGGGAGTTGCATCGACAAGTCCTTGCATCTGCGGCTTGCTTAGTTATTTGAATTAGAGGCAGAATTTCTATAGCATTCCGTTTATATTTAATAAAAATTATTTAAATTTTAACTAATTAGACTTAAAATATTCGTCTCGTAAAGTAAAATAAAACTATATAATTAGTTTTTAATTTTATCTATATTTAATACTTCATATATTTATCGAAATTTTAATATAATAAAAAATTTTCTTTTTTATAATACTAAATACTAAAATTAGGAGTCTAATTCGGACACTTAAACCAGGCCTGCATCGCATCGATGGGCCGTTGCGGCGCGCGCGGGGTCCAGCGAGCAGCGAAGCCGCGTGGTTGCCGATGAGCAGAGAGGCACCCAATTTACTGCTCCAACAGATCATGCTGCTCTCCACCGAGAGGGCGAGAGCCCGGAAAGCAGCAACACACACGTGTGTGCTTCGGAGTAACTCTATATTCATACTCTATTCATCTAATTTATTCTTTACAGCGTAGTTTATTTTAATTTTTTTTTACTTATTTATTCTTTACAGCATACTTTATCCATTGTGGAGGCTTACTTGTTACTTTATCTAAGCATATCTATGTGAGATCTAGTTTTAAAAAATTTATCGAAACGAATTTAATGGTGCAATCAAAATTTCATTTAATTTTTTGGTTGGTGAGTTATAACTATTTTTTTTTACTTACAAGAGTAGGGCCGCCACTGCGTATTCTCTCTCTCCTCTCTCTCACGGGCAGCATGCGCTGGGCCCGTCACAAGCTTCTAGCGCGCGTGTGCCACAGGCCGATGCAGGCGCTATATTTCGCGTGCGTCGGGTACTAGCGCATCGCTTTACAGCACCCGATGCAGCAGCATTTTACGCTACGTGCTGCTGCTGCTTGCTGGAGTAACCGTTTAGAGTCATCGGTGCAGGTAGTCTCAGTGCTCCTGTAATTTCGAGTGCTCTTGAAATGTCAGTAGACTACCCAGCTGGTGCTCAGCCATTCCTAGCAACTTGGCAGGTTTTGGTCTGTACTCTACAGTTATTGAAGCCACTGACAGCCGATGCCTAATGGGCATTGCCTCGTGGCTTGTTTAGATACCAAAATTCACTCTTAAATTTACTATACAGAATTTTTATTTCCCATCACATCAAAATATCAACACATACATGGAGTACTAAATATAGACGAAATCAAAAACTAATTGCACAGTTTTATTGTACTTTACGAGACGAATATTTTAAGCCTAATTTTTCAAAAATTGAATAATTTTTATCAAATACAAACGAAATACTACAGTACGCTGATTTGACGTGTGCACTGTGCATTTACCGAATACGGCCGCCGATTCGGGTAAGTAAACAAGGCCTCGGTTTGGAATTCGATTGCACAGATTTCTCCGTGCCAGTTTGACATAGTTTAGGCCTTGTTTACTTACCCGAATTGGCGGCCGGATTCGGGAAATGCACAGTGCGCGCGTCAAATCAGCGTACTGTAGCATTTTATTTGTATTTGATAAAAATTGTCCAAATTTTGAAAAATTAGGCTTAAAATATTCGTCTCGCAAAGTATAACAAAACTGTGCAATTAGTTTTTGATTTCGTCTATATTTAGTACTCCATGCATGTGCCGTATTTTGATGTGATGGGGAATAGGAATTCTGTATAGTAAATTTAGAAGTGAATTTTGGTATCTAAACAAGGCCTTAGAACGCACAAGCACAAATTCATTCTTTGAGAAGAATTATAGTCGCTTCTGATAATTGTATATTTGTATGCTTTCAAAGCTTTAGGAATAAGCAACACTCTTCAGAAACAAAATCAAAATGCTTTTAGTAGTGTAAAATTTCAACGAATCCGGCTGCAAGAAAAGTATTTACATTTAAGCAGACAGTTGCGCTATCATCATTATTCATTATGTACGAAAAGTATACAAGAAAAGGGAAAAAAATAAAAATTATATTGGCTATACCCCATTGAACAGGAGCATCTCTTTAATTTATGTATTCCACCGGCCATTGCGCCGAACTCACTCCTACTAATCCCATCATGTTCATACCTACAATAATCCTTAAGGAGAAGAAATACTCCATAAACAACAAATACAACTACTACTAGTAGCTATTTTATAAATATTTTTTAAAAAAAATCTCAGAAAAACACGGAGAAATCACCATCTTTGTAGTGATCTCTCCTCCCGTCGCCGTCGCCGTGGCCACGGCCTCCGTCCGCCACAGGCGAGGCCTTCCCGCCCTCGCCCACCTTCGCGGCCTCGGCTTCATTGGACGCAAACACCTCGCGGACGACCTTCTCGACGTCGAGCGCCTCGTCATCGCCGCCCTCGTCCTGCGGCGGCGGCGACGGCGTCGGGATGAAGGGCGGGCGCGCCACCTCCAGGATGCGGTCCCAGTCGACGCCGCGGAAGAAGGGGTGCGCCTTGACGCCGCGGGCCCCGATGCGCTTGTCGGGGTCCTTCTCGAGGAGGCGGGCGATGAGGTCGCGCAGCGGCGTCTGCTCGCCGACGAGCTCCGGCTGCTTGGTGAGGACGCGGTAGAAGGTCTCCTTGCGGTTCTGCCCCCGGAACGGCGTGCGGCCGTAGAGCATCTCGTACAGCACCACGCCCAGGCCCCACCAGTCGACGGTGAAGTCGTGGCCGCGCCCCGCGATGATCTCGGGCGCCACGTAGTCCTCCGTCCCCACGAACGAGTTGGACTTGGCGGGCGTCCGCGCGCCGGCCGACGCCGCGGAGGAGGAGGCCGTGGTCACCGTCGAGGACGACGACGACGAGGAGGAGGCCGTCCGCGAGGTGGACGGCGGCGACGGCGAGTCCGCGGCCGGCTTCGCGGCATCCTTCGCGCCGCTGCCGGTGCGGAATGGGAAGCACAGCGCGGCGCCCGCCGGCTTCCTTGCTGCTCTCCCGCGGCTCGGCGACGGCGCGGCGGCCGGAGCGGGAGTGGTGGCTGGCGCGTCCGGCTCCTGCGGCGGCGCCGGGAGCCGCGTGGAGAGGTCGAAGTCGACGAGCATGATGTGGCCGCTGTCCTGGATGAGCACGTTCTCCGGCTTGAGGTCCCGGTACACGATACCGAGGCTGTGCAGGTACTCGAGCGCCAGCACCAGTTCCGCCGCGTAGAACCTGCAAAAACCGACCAAATTAGCGACCAAATTGGCTCCGTCGTCTCGATCGTGCGGGTGCGCGCGAGACGCGTGGTATAGTTAGGCCGTTGGACGTACCGTATGACGGAGTCGGAGAACATCTTCTCGGTCTGGCGGCGGCGGAGCGAGTTGAGGTCGCTGCCGCCGCAGCGGTCGATGGCGAAGCCGACGACGGCGTCGGTGGTGAGGACGCCGCGCAGGGACGGGAGCAGCGGGTGGCGCAGCGCCAGGAGCACGTCCCGCTCGAACCAGATCCGGCGGTGGCCGTCGCCGCCGTCCTCGCCGGCCGTCTTCTTGTGCCGCGCGGCCTCCCGCGACACCGCCTTGAGCGCCATGGCCGTGTCGGCGCCGTCGCCGTCCGGTTCCCCCGGGGCGGCGGCGGGGGCGTGCACGACGTGGAACACCACGCCCTTGGCGCCGCGCCCCAGCACGGACACCGCCTTCAGGTCCTCCAGGCTCAGCTGCCTCGGCGGTGGCGGTGGCGGTTGCGGCGGCGCCGCGACGGCCGTCATTGCAGCGCCGAAGAGGTGGATCGGTTGGGCGGCGATGGTGGATTGCAGTGAGGAACGGATGGAGTGGGTGTTGGTGGTGCGGGGTGTGGGGGAGGGAGGCGCGTGGGGTGATTTGGTCGCGATTCGATTCGAGGATTCGGTGAAGCAACAAGTTGGGAGCGGGGGATTTTATGCGGGCGGGGGGCCTCGGGCCTCGGCGTCCGCGGTGCCTTGGGGACGAAGCGCCCTGAGCGGCGAGGGCGCACCGCGGACCGCTCCACGCCTCCACCTGACCACCTGGGGAGTTGCGGGACGGTCTTGCCTTGCGCGAGCGAAGCCGTGGGGGAGTTTTGAAACGTCCCGGGGCGCAGTTTTATTTTAATCCGGGTATATACGGGCGTATCGTGGGAGTCGTGTGCCGAGGTAGAAAAAAGGGGCAGGAATTCGAGTGGATTTGGTCGGGTCGGTACGGCCCATAGTCCTGTCCTTCGGCGGCCTGCGCCGGTTTCCCTTTTTCTTCGAGGAATATTTTGTTGCTCTTGTGGAGCTTTCTTCTTCTAGAAGGTGGCACGACCCTGTGCGTGGGGAAAAAGAACAACATAAAAGTACAGGGTACAATTAAGGTAGCCGTGCGCTTTTACTGTAAGGTTGGCGACATGAACATGAGCTATCTGATTCTCATCTCTCATGGGGGCCATGGAATGTCTGCGCTAGTGGTTAGAGTAAAATAGCTCGGATTCCGGTGGTGGTACCAGGCCTGTAATTATTGCTGGTAAGCTTGTTGATATTGGTAGCGAATTATGGGGGGCGAAAAACACTGAGCATGTTTGACAACTCGATAGCAGGAGCTAACAAGAGAAACGACGAGATGAATGATGGTGGGCTTGGCGGCTGTCGAAGTGGTAGCATAAGTATATGCATGGCCGAGAGGGGTTGAAGTGGTAGCCAAAGTATGGCCGAGAGACCATGCGGTATCTCAACCGATGGGAGGGGCATGGTAGTTGACACTTGACAGTGTAAGTCGATAGAGGAATTTCGCTTATATAAGCTATTATATATAATTTCAGCACCACTCTACTGTTTTTGATTATTGAGGAGATTTAGTGTGTGATGGAAGAAATTCTTTTCTTTATATTATTATTGTGGGGGTTTATGGGTGAAAACTTTATTGTAAATCGTTAATAAACATTTGGATATATCATCTTGCACTAGAAGCACAATTACAGTTAAAAAAAGGAAGCACAATTATCTCACCTATCTCCCCTAGTAAGGGATTTCCGTCCATAAACTTATATTCTACATTTTACTAAGACTAACGGTGCACAACAAACATCTAATTTCTAAACTTACTCGGACTCGCACCACAAAACAAACAGCAAATCTTGTTTGGTTGCCCACATAGGGGCATACGTGTACCGGCGGATGCAACCCAGGGCTGTTTGGTTGCCTGGTTCTCCCCTCCAGCCAGGCTTGCGCGATGCAAAGATTCCCCTCCGGCCTGGCTCGCGAAAAATGCCTGATTCCTCCGTTCCTCTCCAGCCAGGCCCGTGGCGTGCTCCCGCTCGCGCTCCGCCTGGCTCCCTCCGTGTGCGCGGAGATGGCGCGAAAATCCTAGGGTCACCGCCCTCGTTCCCGCCGTTCACCGCACTCGCTCCCGCCATTCACCGCGCTATATAACCCCCTTCCCTCCTCCTTCATCTCTTCTTGTCGCTCTCCGTGTGCGCCGTCGGTGGGTGTTCTTCCCCTTCCTCATCCCTTTTTCTTGTGTTCTTGTTCGATTGATGGCCTGGTAATCCTCCCCCTCTCTTTGGATTTGTTTCAGGTGGTGTGGATCTGACCCTAGCAAGTGAGTTCTTCTTTTTCCCCATTTCTTTCTTATTTTCTACCACGGATTTGGAAACCCTAGGTCTAATTTCTTGTTGATCTGGATGCAGGCACGCCCGATCTGAGTTCTCAGGTATGGATCTGTGTTTATGTGTATTTTTCTTTTTCTTTTTGGATTTACAGACCCTAACTTGTTTGTTCATTCTTTTTGTCTTGTTTGTTCTTGCAGATCTGACCTCCCTCACCTTCTCTTGGGCTCTTGCCGGTGCTCCTGCTTGCTGACGTGGGTATTTTGAGCATCTTCTCCCCCTCTCCTCCCTCCTTGATTCTATAGCCATTGGTACTTGATTGTGCGGTTCTTGGATGGATGTGGTTTTCTATGAGATTATGAGCAAGTTTATGATGATGCCTTGTTTGAGCTATTGGTATTGCCTGTGAGGAAGATGGTTATTTTTCTGAGCTGTTGCCATTGCCTATGATGATGATGGATAGTTTAATGAGCTGTTGCCCTTGCCTGTGATGATTATTTTTTGCTGAGCTATTCCCCGTGCATGTGATGATGCTATTTTCGTTAGCTTTTGCCCAAGCATGTGAGCTATTTCCCATTGCCTATGATGATGCTTCTTTGTTCTTAGCTTTTACTCATTGTTGTTCTTAGCTTTTTGTAGATTTTGGTCACTGCTCATTGCCTTAAACTGTTATAATTTTCTAGATGGACTTGCAACAGAAGAGACGCTTGCTTATTGCTCTTGCTGCTGCTCTCATCACTGCTATGTACTCTTTGCTAATGGCTAGGCTTAGATTGCTTGAGTCTGAACGGCCTAGGATTTGTTATGGTCCAATGTGCATTAGGGATAAGGAGTGCCAAAAGAACCTGAACTTAATGTACAACTACAATGACATAGAGTGTGTCAACATGCTTAGAATGAGAAGGGTGCCTTTTTTCAGTTTGTGCAAGCTGTTTAGGGACAGAAAGCTACTTACAGACAACATAAACTCCTGTGTTGAAGAGCAAGTGGCAATATTTTTACATATTGTTGGTCATAACCAACGTTTTAGAGTTGTAAAGCAAAACTGGAGAAGGTCTATAGAGACAGTCCACCGCCACTTCAAAGATGTGTTGTATGCTGTTGGTGAACATAGACAAGAAATGATTAGGCCTCCAAGCACTGAGACACCAGCTAAGATTAGCAACAGCCATAGATGGTATCCCTATTGGAAGGTATTAAAACTATCATATAGATTATAGAAATGTGTTGTTGCATTAGCTCATGGTTTACTGTGCATTGTTGCATGCCATGTAGGATTGTGTTGCTGCCATGGATGGGACTCATGTATTTGCCAAAATCCCACTGAAGATGCAGGCTACATTTAGGGGTAGAAAGAATGCCCCTACTCAGAATGTCCTAGCATGTGTTAGCTTTGACTTAAAATTTACTTATGTCTTAGCTGGTTGGGAGGGATCAGCTCATGATGCTAGTTGTAATAATCGTAGTTGCTGCTATGATCATAGGCTATTTAATTTCGAAGTTGTTGTAATCTCAATTCGGCTGAGTTGTATTTGCATTGCAAACAATTGGACGATGAAGTGAAACTCATTTTGGTTTGGCTGGTGGTAAGCATACCACTCAAATGAAGTGGTGACTCCACCGTGATGCATGCAGGCAACCAAACATGGTTCCTGCATCCTGGCATCCTGATTCTGGCGTACAAGAAGAGAACCAAACACTATCTCGCGTTGGCCAGGCTGCTGGGATCCGAGCTACCAAACACCCCTTCCTGTATACCTCTAGCCTGGGCAAACCTGGCCTGGACTGGTTCATACGAGCCATGCTAGGGTGGAAAGACAACCAAACAGCCCCTAAACTTCTACTCATGTTCTATCCCTTCTTAGAGAACCGGTCTGTTATCCGAACTCATTATCAGTACTTTCTAGGAGTTAGAATAGCATGCATTCAGTCTCTATAGAGAGTCAGATTCTATATTGGATCAAATGACACAATCTACACGTTCAGTTGCTACGTCAACTAGTATTATTACCAATTTACAAATAATAAGTACATGGTCTAGTGCACCATTCTCATCCTCTCCCTCCACCGCAAGCATAAGATGTTTTTTTTTGACACCTCTCGTCTGGATATACAGTCGTAGAATCTATTCGTGATTGCATAAGATGATTTGATGGCTGGACGTTACATGAGAGGACGGTGGTTGAATTTTGACCCTTTGAATTTGGGGCCGGTGGGCTTCGCCCATGCTTTTGAAAGCTGGCAAATGATCCTTGTTCCGCTTGTCAGTTGTCCTGGGCCATAAACCATAATGTCGTCCCCTTCGTGTGAACTCTGAAGTTTGCCCAGATAGGATGATCCCGTACAGTAACTTGTCCATCTCTAGCCACAGTATCCCGATATGCTTGGAGAATTGATAAGAAAATCAATCAAGATACGAGCACCCCTCTCGAAGCGTCACAGCTCACATGTTGCACGAGTTCGAGTTTCTTCTCTGTTTTATTATTCAATTTTATTACAAAAGCACCCCCGTAGTACAGGGGAAAAATGCTTTGATTGTTTTCTCTCTCTCTCTATGCCCTGATTGGAGTGGAGCAGTTGGGCCCTCGATGAGGCTCACAAGTGAGCCACAACCGATAGTCGCAGCCTAGCTACTCTCTCTCTCCGCACGAGACCTTTTCCAGCCAGACCTTAATTAACTGATGAACCAGATGTCAAATTGACGACGCTGATTGGCCCGGCCCGAGTGATGGCCCCTCTTAAATTTAGTCGTGCAGGTTGGCGTTGGGGTCGTACGCAACAACGACCGATAAGTGTGGCAACGGTGCGCACACGCCCTCCCTGCCTCTGATCAGTGATCACTGGGGAAACCTCACATCATCATGAGCGTATCAGGACGTACTTAGCGATAATCGTCGTCGTCGGTCGCATTCGCATTCGCGTTGGACGAGACAATCCAACATTTTCCAGCCGTGATGGAGCTATGATGGTGTCAATGGCCCACGATGGAGCTAGACATCGGTCATCGGGACCGCCAGGAGAGAAAACGACGACGGATAGATTCCGTGACGATCATCTGCCTGGCCGCCGTGTGTGACAGCGCACGACTCCGATCGGCGGTTGGGAAGCGGTCGCGGTCGGGGTTGTCGGCCGGTGAAGCGCGCCAGGACCCGAGCGACTGGACGGGATGGGCGGACGGCACTGGCACGGCCGCCATACCCATGCGGCACGGGCATCGCGATGAGCCGATGATAGCTTTGGCTCGGCAAGGTGGTTCGACAACGCGAGAGAAGGTATGGGTTTCAGATTCACCTTCACGCCAGGCCGGCACAGAGAAAGGTGGCTTGCGGGCTTTGTGCGCCAAAGATTCGGAGGTTTTATTGGTCCCATGTTGCGTTTTCACGGCAGAACAATCATCTTCCCCTGACTTGTCTCATGTAGCTAGGCATGTAGCAGAAACCATGGGACACCTAGCAAGACGATTTACAGTACGCCGCTGCGGTTGGTCTTATACCTAGTAGTAGTTTAGTTCAATGAACATGCATATTAATTAGCCAGACCTGACATATGCGTCGGTAATATCCGTTAGCGAAAGGGACCATCAATGGCAAAGACACACCCATGTAGCAGACGGGGTAAGAACAACACGTTCTCATTGTCATGTGCACGACAGAGAGAGGAACACTGCATGCTATTGGAAATGTTGGGTTTGTAAAGGAAAAAAAAGAAAAAGATGAAAATGTTTAATGGAATCTACTTCTGGCACAAAACCGTGTCATAATTGCTCCAAAACGTACCGGATTTGGCCGCCCATATGCTCATGTGTTTTAACAACTGTGAACTTCCCAGGGACTATGACTGTCTATCATCATCCAAAGTCTAAATTGGGTATTCTATGTATGGCGTTTTAATCGTCAAAATAAAAAAGTTCATTTGGACAGCTACAACTACTTACAATTCTGAAGAGACTAAATATTAGACATGATTATCACATTAATATTAGAGCATCCAACAATCTTTCAATATATATATCATGTGCGCACTCTTGGAAGCCGGCCAATAATCTCATTCTCTATCTTTTTTCTCAATAACGCAAAAGGTTTGTGGGTTTTTGCATTAAAAAAGAGAGTTTGTTACAACATAGAGGGGTTTACATGATTGTCGATCCCGCTCCCCCCTACCTTCCTGCACTACAGTACTACTAGTTGAATCAAGCAACCGAGGTGCTTAGCACCCGCCCCGGAGCTCCGCCTGCCACTTGATGATCTTCTTGATCGCTTGGAGCTGAGTGGCTGCACCACGAAAACAGCGAGCGTTCCACTCTTTCCATACTTCCCATGCAATGAGCGCTAGTAGCGTGTCCGCGCCCTTGGCTAGCTGCGGTGGCCAGAGTGCTCTCCAGGTCTCCATCCATTCAGCAATGGCATCGCCGTGTCGAACCAAAATTTGCCTCATGAACGGACATTCCACGACGATATGGTTGATCGTCTCTGGCATTTAGTCGCATAGGAAGCATTTATCATGGGCATTTGAAAGGTCCCTATGTGGTTTTGGCAATTGAGTGATAACTTTATTAGGTTGGACTAATGTGTTAAATTGAGAATACACAGGAGATTAGCCCATATGATAATGTGCAATGGAGGAGCTTAATTGCATATGTGACATGACATGGAGTCATGTGATCGAGATGGAGAAGATCAAGATGAGGTTTGGCTCGATGGACTGGTGGATGTATGAATGACAAGTCATGGCTTTGAAGCGATGGACCATGAGACGGTGAAGCTTGAGCAAGACTTGGTGCCAATGAACCATGAGACAGTGAAGAGAAAGTGAGGTCAAGATCGATGGACCAAGAAGGTTGCATGATGATATGAAGTGGATCATATCATTTGGTGATCGTATCGGTGGATGTGTTGCATCGGCACAATGGAGGAAGACGGTGGAAATGGAAATGTGCAAGGCAAAGGTATAACCTAGGGTATTTTATTTCACCGGTCATGAGATGTGTAGAGAAGTTGATGACAGATTTAGGATTGATAGCCGTACTATCAAGAGGGGCAACCTTGTTTGCATATCGGTCATCTAGTGTCACTTGAGCGATCTAACTTTGCGACATGCTAGGATCGAGTGGCATCGTGAGAGCAAGAGAAAATCCTTTGAAAATGATTGTGAACATGCTAACACGTATGCACATGGTGATGTACACTTGGTGGTGTTGGCACATTTACAAAGGAGGAGTAGTTGGACATGTTTCTGTGAACTCTTGTGTTGAAAAAGAGAGTTGATAGTTTTTGGATTGGAAAACTACTTTGATCCTTTGTGACATGGATCAAGAGGATATGTGAGTTGTGTAGTCCTCTGAGTAAGCTTTTCAATAAGTCTAAAATCACCGAAAACGGAGTTCGGAGCTAAGAGATATGCCCGTTTTAGTGCGAGGTGTCCTAAAATTTGAATTGTCTAGACGCTGATCTCTGGACGCATCCTGAGAACTCCGGATGTAACTCAGTGAAGGCAAAGGAGCTCCGGACGCTGGCTTTGAGAGCGTCGGACGCGTCCAGACAGTTCATTTTTTGAAGACGTTCATGGTTGCTGGTGGATTGAATTTTCAACGGTGCGGACTCGGAGCTCCGGACGCGTCTGGAGAGCCCCGGACGTGACTCAGAGAGCACCGCGTCATGCCCGGAGCGCCGAACGCTGAGCGCCGGACGCTGGGCCGGAGCGCCGGACGCGTCCGGGGCTACAACAGTCGTTTTCCGAGCTGAGCAAGTTTGCACGCGCCGGACACGCTACAATGATCAACCTGCGTCCGGAGGGTGGCGCAGGACGCATCCGGAGGTCCTCTTTTGTACTGGCTGGTTTCCCACACGTCGTTTCAACGCGCCGGACGCGTCCGGGGTTAGGCTCAGGACGCGTCCTGATAGGTCATTTTTAGCTAACCCGAGGCATAACAGTTGGATTTCGTGGGAAACTGCTAGTTTTGCCCCTTGGGCTTATAAATAGCCCTTTGGCCGGCCTTGGCCTGTGGCGGAGCACACTTTGGCCTTGGTGGCTTGTGTGGTAGTGCTTGGGAGCCCTCTAACTCATGATTGATAGCATTCATCCGATTGAGTGAGAGAGCGATTCTAGTGCGTTGCTTTGAGAGATTGCATCGTGTGACACTAGGTATCGTGTTGCAAGCCGGTGGCTTGTTACTCTTGGAAGTTGCCACCTCCGAGATGGCTTGGTGGCAAAATACCCCGTCGAAGCACGCAAGGAGATTGTACGGTGCTCCGGAGAAGAGATCGTGAAGAGCAACTCTAGTGGAGATCGTGGTTTGAAGGATCCCCATCTTGTGTTGGTTTCATCGCACCTGATGCTGTGGGTTTGGCTAGGTGATGCCATTTCGCGAGTGAACCTCTAAGTGGGTGTATCGCCACAACAGGATGTAGCTTGGTGGCAACCAAGTGAATCTGGTAAAAAAATCGCCGTGTCATCTTGTTCTACACTTTGCGGTGGTTTGCGTCTCTATTCACAAGCTTATATTTACATTCTTATATATTATGCTTGTGTTGTTGCTCTTGCAATTGTTGGTCTATGTAGCTATCTAGTTGCCTTCTAGCTTGTGTAGCTTAGAAGTATCTCTTGTGTGACTAATTAGCTTGTGTTGTCTAATTAGTTGCTTTGCTTGGCTTGTGTAGTTAAGTAAGGTTGAGTTCTTGGGTTTCGGTTTGTGTAACCTTGTCCTTGAGCATCTAGTGAGTTTAGGTTGTCTTTGTGCTTTGTTCATTAGAATTATGTAGGTGCTTCCTTGTTTGCTAGAGTACTAGTTGCTTAGGTTTGTGTGACCTTGCAAACTAGACTTGTTTAGAAGAGCACTAGCTAGATTGACACATTGCTTTCTTGTTTAGGATCTTTTACAAGGTGCGTCTAGAGTCATAGTTAGAGGGGTGAAGTCTTGGTTAAACCGATAGTTTTAATTCCGTATTTATTTCAGTTAACCGGTACGATTAGTTTTAAAAAGAACTATTCACCCCCTCTAGCCCACCATCTCGACCAGCATTGAGGTCGTGTATTCGCCGACGGTCAGGTGTCCAGTGGCTTCCTCGGATTGCAACCCACGAGAACATCTTTAGCTTGAGCGGTGCCCACATCTCCCAAATACGGACGCAATCGGGTAGTGAGTCATTCTCTATCTTTGGTTAATGAGAAATCAAGAATAGATAACTAAAGAATTTGTTGTTGCATATTTTCCCACTATAATCTCTCTTTTCTATTTGTATAAAAATATATATAAAAACTCCTAAAACTTGCCGTCAGAGATTAGGGTTCAAACTAGTAGCATGCAAGCGTCATAATCAAGCACGTATGAACACGTAAACTCGATTCTGTTTCATACTCATTCTGTTCCATGCTAGGCTTAGGCCGCTCGATGGCTCTTTTTGCGAAGCGCTGCGGGTCATTATCGGCTCACCGCTCGCCTTTGAGAGAAGTCAAAGGGAAAAAGGCTTCAACAAGGACAAAAAGACCCGTGCTATATATGCGGCGCAGGAGACAGCCGCTGGACTGACCCCGCGACTGGGACCTACCAGCTCTGTTCGCTGAGCCTGAGATGGCCGAGAGAGAGCCCGAGAGGCCAAGCAAAAGCTGTGGCTACGTGTACCTGGTGGTGGGCGCTGCTTGTCAATTCCAAAACTCTTATCTGCTACAGTACAGACGACTAACTAATCTGCTATAATAACCAAACGGTGATGCTTCAGCTAAAAGAAAAGTAATTAATGTTCCCACAACGATAGTCACACGAAAATCAACTCAAGATGTGCTGGCCTACCTCGCGATCGAACTGTCTGTTCTGATTTTGTATGGTCACTGAACTTTTTTCCTTAAAAAAATCAGACTGATTGACTTGGACACTAGACGCATGACTAAAAATCACTAAGGCATACATCGATCTTCTTTTCTCAACAATAAAGGTGATATATAAGATCTAAATATATAGCTTTTCCTTAAAAATATCAGAGAATGCAGGGACCTTTTTAATCGGCTGGTCAAACTATTCCTTGGAGCACCAAACCTTCACACATGCATGTCCTTGGAGCACCAAACCTTCACACATGCATATGTATCTATCTGAAAACAAATCATATGCTACAACTCCTGCTATGGCGCTATGCTCATAAGTGGAGAAGGGCCAGCCAACTTTAGCCACTAGCTAGCCGCATTAGCAATATTCTATGTTTCCTCTGGTGTAGTGAGTGGCGTCCTAAAAGCCTCGCTTGGCGTCATCTTTGTGCGCCCTTTCGCCCACGATTTCTGCGTTGCTTTCGCTACGCATCGCGCTCTGGAGAAAAGCACCCGTTCCGGTCCGGTTCCATGGCCTAATAGACGATCGAAGTCGAGCCACTAATTGGATGCACTGACTGGAGTGATGTCCTGGTGCACTACCGTAGTGTAGTAGACCATATAGATGCGTTCGGAGATTCTTTCACAAAGCATGCCGGGAGAATCGTTGGAAAATTCTTCTCAACTTTTAGTTTTTCGACGGTAACAATGCCTGATACGCTATGAAGACGACAAGCACTACAGCTTTGTCATGCAGAATGTCAGGCAAGGCGCAATGCAAGTCGCAGTTGATGTTTGTTACTGGCTTACTGCCCGCCCCTAGGTTTGGTCTGAGAAAGTGATGGCTCGAAGGTGTCTCGACGCTTTTCCGTAAAAGAACGTACACAACCTTTTTTTTTCCAGTAAAAAAAATGAAAAAAGAGGGGACAAAACCCCAAGGAAATTCAGCATGTATATGCGTAATCTACAGAAGCGATCGTCGACATAGAGTAGCGCTAGGAGAAAGAAAGCAAAGCCTGCCGGATTCGGAAGTCGCTGTTATACCTTTTGTGCCCCCCACGTCCCACGGCGTGGGGAAGTTACTCGTGACAGCTGATTTGATAAAAACCGAACGTAAATAAAGCGAGAATAGAGAGGCGACGATCCAAATTAATTCGTTGCAGCCCCGGGAGGCCACTCCCCCCAGTGGGATGGGCGCCTGGGCGTCGCCCATCGCATGGAGTAGTAGATCACAGACACAGTGAACGGGAAAGCGACCTCTGAGGCTCCAGTTGGGCGCAGCGCGGCAAACGCCGACCCGGCAAGCGGCAACCCCTCAGAAATCTTCTCGCCTGACTACAGGCAATAAGCCAACAAGGGGTAACTGAGACCATGCATCATATCCTGGGGCCCTGCTAGCTTCTCCCGTGCTTCTGGGGGACCGGCCGGACGCGCTTACCACGAAGAATAATGGCATGCAAACTCTACACGGGCCGACGGCGACGGGATGCACGCGGTCACGAGCTACGTCGCCAACACCTTGAGAAGTTTCGCCGGTAGAGTCACTTTTGGAACAGATGGTGCTTGTTCCCGACGACGGACTTGCCTCCTGGCACGACACGAGCGAGCGTGCGTCGCCATATATAAAAAGGCGAAGGGTAACAAAGGACGGCCTCCGTCCTGGGCAGGAAGAACGACCTCACGTGAAATGCTGCTGGTCCGCCCGGCTGATTGGCGTGGCTCTTGAACAGGTGGAGTATATATATCGAGCTGGAGGAAATCAACCAAACGACCATGGGGGGTACGCCGTACGCCGTCGATCGCGCGGCGGTCTTGAGTCTTGACCCTGTGACCCCGGCCACCGGCACCCGCACGGCAGCGCGCGCGCCGATCGTTGGGTGGCCGGGCTCGCGTCGCGTCACGCGCCGGGTCATCTCACTTCACGGCTCGTCGGCCGGCCGCGGTCGTGTCAGCACTCACCAGATCAAGGGCGCTCGAGTCCAGGCTATCAATCTGCCATGATTAGTTAGCCGTGGAAATGTGGAATGCTGGACATGACGGGTGTGTGCGTGTGTTCCATTCATTGCCGCGCCTCCAACTTTGGAGGTGTTTATTGGCGAGAGCAACAGGCCTCCCTCCCCGTCGGGCACAATCACCTATGCTTGCTGCTTTGCGATTAGCCGCGCGCCGTGGTCCTCGCGCATTCCGTGAGCCAGGACGGCTGCTGCTGGTGCTGGAGCAGGGTCGGGTTGGCTCACGGAAAGGTGATGCGTGCGCTCGCGACGCGCGTCCTGGGTGTGGTGGTCTGGTGGGAAGGCCTTGGGCACGGCCTCCTTGTGCGCCCCCTGCCTGACCGTGCTGTAGTACGTGGAGTAGGAACCCCGCAAGTGGCAATGGTTCGGTTCGGCTTGATGTACTGTGCGCGTAACTGAACGCATCAAGGACACTTGAAAGGGCAGCGTCCAGCTGGGGATCATCAATGCTCAAGTACCATTATTCTTCCCGAGAAGAAAATTCCCAAGTGCCATTCTGTTGGTTTGCAGTGCCGCTGTCATTGGCGCCACGCATTTACTGGAGGCTCACCGCACACTCCATGTTTTTCCAGGTAGGTTTGTCCCTTAAGCAAAAGGGAGACAAGGTCACGTTACGCTCACAATTGCACAAATACACGGCTGGTTATCACCAGAAGCTTTTTCATTACAAGCCTAGTAGAGCAGTAGCCTAACCCACCGCTGTTGCGGCCAACTGAACGAAGGGAACAGTGTGTATAAGAGGCTATCGTATATCTACGAAGGCTCTGTAACCTTGTAGGTCAGAATCTGGTGTTCAAAGTACTTACGAATGAAACAAAGACGATAATATGACAGGCAATAATATGTGGTAGGAAGGCGTTCATAAGCCTTGCCAGAAACTAAATATGGGAAATCAAATAGTTGCAGCATGTGAGTATTTCAGTTATGTCAAGGTAGCATGGTTTTGCTAAGGTACCGACTTAACTCACAATTTCCACTCAGCATTCAGCTCTGGTGAACAATCACATCTTGACCGTCACTTGTCAGCCAGCCAGTCAGTCTAGCTAATTCTGTTGTGTTCAATTATGTACACCATAACTAACCATGAATAAAAAATGGGTATGCACAAGCAGACACAGCTGCAGAACAATGACCCAATCAATGAATAAGAGAGAAATAAACGGGTATCTTCTGTATTCCAGCTGCCTGCTACGTCAGGAACCAATGTACACGCTATTGTTGTACAGTAGCCAGATTTCTATTCTGCCAGAGATCAGATCTCAGTGGCCCGCCTTCCTCTTGGCATTTGCTGAGCCTGCCATGGATGTCTTCTGTATCCTGTATACAAGATATGGTTGCCTGAAGGACTGAAATATGCCTCCAGCCCGGAATAAACCATGCTGCTAAATGTGATATTCATAATTTGTCTTCACGTCATTCTGTACATGGGCCAACAATTTTTTTCCTGATTAGACCAAATGTTGTATGGGTGGACCGGAATTTGCACGTCTCATAGGCGTTTGAGGTTCAAGAATTTTCTGCATAGCAAAGTGGCACCTGAAATTGCCAAGGCAGGGGTGTCAGAATAACTACAAGTGATGAAATCCACTGGCGGAGCAACCGCCTGGCCACCCCGGTTGGCCAGCCGGGCTCCTCGTCAAACTTCAAAAGAAATTTTTCTATATATCAAAGAAAAATATTATAATTTGTTACGTAAATATTTTATTTGCACAACGAGGATCACCCAGGCTCAGAAAAACTTCTAGCCCTGCCGCTTTGAAATCAGTTTTAAAAATGCCTGGCAACTGAAATTGCTGCTTTACATTCAACCAAGGGCATGTTCTGTACAAGACTATAAGCAAATGTTATATTAGAAATTAGAAACGGAAGTGCAATGGCTTGACATGGCAAATGTTACAACCACAACACTGGAAGAACTGATATTATAATCGACATTAGAAAAGACAACTGCAAAACAGCAAAATGTTGGATTTGTGACAGACTAATGGATATACGAACAACGATACGGTTAGAAGCATGCGGCATGTTTTCCCACTTTAGGGCTTGCTTGGATGCACTTGTATTCACCTCAACCCACATGTGTTGGGGGTGGGAATTAAACTTACACCATAATCCACCTCAACAAATGTGGACTGAGGCATATACAAATGCATCCAAACAAGCCCTAAAAAAGTTTGCTCAATCATGCTGGTGCTTTTCAGTGGGCATGAATTTAACATGTTTTCTGTTTAAAAGGATTGGACGTGCACACACTGTAAAATGTGATACCTGTTGGTAATATTTTCTTTTTTGGGGATAATGGCCTGTAAGAATCTCGGTTAATATTTTCTTTTTGGGGGATAATGGCTTGTAAGAACCTCGGTTAAGGGGCTGTATTAAATGCATTTCACCATGTGCCCTAGCAGCATCAACCAAACACTTGGGCCACTAGGGTCACAGCTTTATTCTTAGGCCCTAAAGGGATACTTCCCTATATTTTAGCCTGTCCAAGCTAATGCTCCTTATTCTCCACCATAAAACCCAGACCACTTGACCATCTGGACTGTTCCAGATACATTGATCCCATGCCCGCATGGCTCTTTCCTTTCATTCCTCGCTCCGCCCCCTCTTTTGTTCATTCGCATTAAGTAGAGGTGCTTCCCCTGCTGCCGAGGATTCAAAATCGATACCCCAGATGGTGAAGGATCAATAGCAGAGGCAAATTGGCTGCCCTACTAGTGCTTATATGACCACCCTTCCACAGGTTGCCCGTGTGGCTGTACAACCTGCTTCCTAAACCATCCATAACCTGTCGCCTGGTGCTGCAGCTGCCACTCCAAGGCTTATTCCGCCCAGTTTGGCAGACAGGGACGGCAGCTCCCAACTTCCTATCCTTGGTGGCTCAGTCCTTCATGCCTCTCTCCTATGCAGCTCCTCGCGCTATGACCTTCCCAAAGAGCAAGCAAGCGAACAGCAAGCATCTTGATCTTTTTAGGAAATTTTCACTCATATGGCTATTTTCCCATTCAAAAGGTACCTGGCACATTCATCCAGATTCTAGTCATTTAGCATGTATTTTGCTTGGGGGCATCCTGGGTGGGACGATTCCAGCCTTGACACTGGGGGTGGACCGGTCCGATTATGTGTGAGAGGGATGGATCCATCCCTGTTTTTTATTTGGTTGGGGTGGTTGAGCCAAATGGCATGGATGGGGTTTGACACCATCAGTCACTTTTATCTGCGGGGCACGCTTATCCTCACATGACCTCTCTTCCTCTCAATTTTTTCTTCCACTTTTGTGCGCTGCAGGGGGCTCAGCCAGTGTGCCACCCGCAATCGCCACCCTGACCCGCGCCACCCCAGGAAACAAAGGAATGGGACCATAGGGCATCCCCTTGGGGACAGAGTGAACCCACATCTGAGCCAAATATTCTCCTCCAGGGATGGTTCCATCCCTTTGTCCCAGAACCCCCAACACCGAAACACATACTTAGTGAACTATTTTCCTCGAACAACACAGGAGAACTGCGTGTCATTTCATGAAGAAGAAAAACAACACATAGGAGGGTCAAGAGTCCACCCCTAGTTTAGTACAGGGACGAGAGGCTCCCAGACATCACACACCCACAGTAAAAGAATTACCATGAACAAGGACTACACAACCAGGGCCAAGGAAACAGACAGAGGCACAATGCTATGTGATTAGCAACTGAAGGAGCAGCTCTTGAAGGACATACTCAGTGAACTACTCCATAACCCAAAATATATTTTACTGCATCTTTAATAGAATTACAAAGTAGGACATTGGTTCTGCACAATTGAATATACTTCAACTATTCCAGAACTATAAACATTAGAAATTGGCCTGAATGCCCTTTCACTAATTAGGTAATTGCTATTGTATGGACAGTTTATCTTATTGTTGCATAGATAAGCATGGTGCATGGAGTTCAAGTATCATCTCAACTAAGAGTTTGTCCTCTATATTGCCATTTCTAAATGTGTGACTGGTATAGGTAGTTTTACTACCTTAGTTTTTACCCCTGGTCTTCGTCAAATGCTGCATCTACCAACATACTAGTTTATCTAGGTAAACATAAAGTTAAATATTACCTCCATGGTAAGTGATCTGTAAACATGGAAGGAGTAACCACTATATCCCTGAAGTTCTCCCTTTTTGCTAAAACAGCTTTGTATGGTGGCTTAGTTTCCTGAATGCTCCAGCATTTCCAAAGAGGAAAGAGGCTTCTTCTTTGCCGCACTATGTGAACAATTAAGCCTGGAAGAAACATCACAGGAGGCTCCACTGGTATTTCTCTGTAAGATGCTGGGTGCTCTTCGAAACCAGAATCGGCCCCATCAAGTGGAATTATTTGCACATCATGGCCACTGTTTATGCCTTCATAGCTCACATGCTCATCTATGGATGCATTGGATCCATTATACCCAACAAAGCCATTTTGTGTATTTTGGAGGTCTGTCTCAGTATTGCATAATGGAACCTGATGAGAAATTTGTCTTTCATTCGGTACTGCCGTACCTGTAACAGGAGGAAAGATAATACGATGATTACAGAAAAGACGGGTGAATTTTGTAAAACCAGACTCCATACATATCTAAGACTGCACAAAGAGAAGGTAAAGAAACCTCCACAAATTTATGCCAACCTGATGTTCTTGTATGATCAGCATAGCCCTGGATTATGCCATCATCAGGACCATTATCATGATACCTGTTCACATGCAAAATTCTTCGAGCGAGCTTTTGTATCATTGCTGTATCAGCTGGAGAGTTATCTGAAAGAGCACTTATTGCAGCAGATCGTAGCCTAAGGATCGAATTGATTGAAAGGCGAGAGGAAAATTCATCATTGCAAACAATGCTGCAAGGAAACAGAGCAAAAGTAACCTCAGAAATCAGAAGTTAATGAACCTTGATAAGAACAGCACACCAAAACTGAAGTTCCATTGAAATAGAACCTTGATAAGAACAGCACACCAAAACTGAAGTTCCATTGAAATAGTAGCCACAGTAAGATCACAGTTTATTCGTACCTTGTGACAAAATGTGAACATGCTTCCGCTATTACAAAGTCCACACAAGGAAGTGGTCCATATGCATATACATGCATGTCTGGGTATTTGCCAAAAAGCTGGTCAACAGCAAAGTCAAAAACCAATCAGCAATCATAAGGTAACAGAAAAGATAAAAGTACTAACGAGCAGAAAAGATAGAGAGCATTGTTAGAAAACACAATAAACCTCCTAGGTTGGTCTAGTTGGTTTGAAAACATGCTAGATGACCATGTGTGCTGAGTGGTACCAATTCCCATTTCAAGCTCATAGGATATAACATATATAGTAGTTTTGTGCTACAAGATTGTGTCTAGTCATATGAGAGAAGTAACAAAAAAAGATGTTTCACCTAAAAATACATAAATATAATATACAGATTGGTCCATCTCACAATTCTGTTGCTTTGGAATCTGTGCGATTGCAGATCCAAAAGTATTTCTGAATCCTGATACATGCACACACTTAATACCTAGCTAATTAGGCCAAATGTTACAATGATACACCAAATTAGGTGAAAATACATATTACAAACTAAGCTTAACAGAGGTTGCATAAGGATGACAATTAACAAAGAGCATTCCAGAAATAAAACTGAAGGTTCACGTTCAACATATTTACCATCATTCCTAGGACTGTAGCAACAGCGCCTCCTAAAGAATGCCCAACAAGACGAACTTTATATCCATGACATTCACTGCCCTCGCCCAGCAGTGTAGAAAGGAATCCAAGTCTTCCAGACGATGTATTTTCTGGGTTGCCATTTTGTAAAGAGAGACCAAATTAGTCATTTTACGTATATATAACAATCAGAGTAATTCATGTATAGCACCTAATCTTCTGATCTGTGCAATAGTGGTTGGTATGAAAAGAAAAAAAAAATCAAACCTCCTGTGCATTCATTTAGTTGCATAAAAAGCTCCCTCGCAGACTCTACAATTCCACCATGCCCATAATGTGGAAATGTTGAAATAACTCTCTCCCTTGTAGTTGCAGGTAATTGTTCACTACTGAAGAAACATAACATAGTATCAAAAAAACAGGGTTGTGGATAACACATAGCACAATAACATTTAATAAGGAAATACCAGCAAAAATAGATTATTCTGCGAATCGGTCTCTATCCACTAAAATTTGTTGATTCGATCCCTTCAGGTCATTGACTTAGTTAATCATCATTTTTTTATCAGTTCACCAATTGAAACATACTGTAGTGTGATGGCCGAGCTAAGGATCTCCAGAGTCTACCACCTTGGTAACCTGGGAGCCCCTTCCTAATTCCTATTTAGGCCATTTTTCTTTTTCCTCTCTGCTTGCAGCATGTTTGTTTTTTCATGTGGTGAGTGGGACAGTATTGTCTGTGGTTACTTGTTCTTCTTTAATGATGAAATGGCATGCAGGTCTTGTGTTTCTGTTTTCTTTTTTACAAGACGTGATTGAGTTGAAAAACACACTGTATGACAAAAGATCTGATATCATGAGTACGATAAGAATTTTGTTGCCCAACTATAGTTGTATAAAAATAGTTCAGATGAACTTTCATGTGAACCTTTCAACAATATTCTCACTGCTGTAGTACTCGTATTCACAATAAACGGCTTCAACTCCTTGGTTGTTTTGGTGGCATGGAGCCACCGGTGGATTTGGAAACGTAGAAATAGGAATGGCTATATTTTCGAGGGGTTTTCTCCAAATCTTGCTACCATCATACCGGATATAAGAGACGAGAGGCAACACTATGGTTTATGGCAGGGGTCTACAGGGGTTGTACGAGTAATCTAGACTCCTTAATATAATGATATGCAGTTCTGCTGTGTGTTCGGTAAAAAAAATATTCACGATAAACTCTGATTGATAGAAAGCCATATTACACTGCCATATCCATGTCCTTCAGTGTGCGAAACACCTTGCCATGAACAGGGTTCTATTGAGAAGGCTGATAATGATTACAAAAATAAGACAATCCAATAAGTACATTTTTTAAAAAATTTCCAAAAGAAAAGAACTTCGAGGGTCATAACAAAAAAGAAATCAGATCCTATTGTTGAACTATCATTTTCTGAAAGTTCACATATTAATGCTGTCCTAAAGGAATCTAGTAAAGGTAAAACTGAGCTCAGGTGGTCCTAGTGTAAACAATTAATTTGTTTTTTAATGGCAAAACAATTAATTTCAACCACACAGAGAGGGAGGATATAAAAGAACAGAAGGGACAGAAATAAGAGGGAGTTACTTTACTAGTCCATCCAAATCTTCCATAGTAAAAGCACATTCTCTGCATAATCCGTCAGTTATAAGATCCTCTGGTGTCTCTGTTCCACGAACCCCAATAACAACAGTCCTTTTGTCATGCAGAACCACAACAAAATAAGCAGCTTCACGCTTGCTCTGCATTGAAAAACAGATCATCCTAAGTTCATGTTTTACAAAGAAACAACAAAGCATATGCTCGCTACCAACTTGGTTTTTTCAATTGTGCAATAATGCCTTCAATGAACAGAATGCAAGCAAAGTGTGCATAAAAAATAGGGTTCAGCTAACGGATCACCATGCCAAAGTCAGGTTCGAAGCTACTTTAGATTGATCAGTTATATCCATGGACCCTCAAAAGCATGATGTTCTTTAACCAACTCAAAATAATTTATAGAAAAGGCCGTCATTAGGTTATAAGCAGAATCCAGAACCAGTTACTATGGATCAAATGAAGGAAAAAAGGACAAAGCAGCTAAATGAACTTTAGAATGTTATGTGTAATCACATCATCTCACTTAAGTCGGTATTCATAAACCATGATGGCACTAAACACATGATATTACCTGGCAAACGCGCCCTCTCAGGAGTGCTTTAGGTGGTATATTAACAAATCTAAGGAAGGCTGCGGCATGGCCTCGCCACCAATTATCACCATCAAGTGCAGGGCGTCTGCACAAAAATTAATATGTAGTTGTTACATAGCAACAAATTAATAAGTTATTCAACCTTTTCTCAGTGCAATGATTTTACTCTGGTCATGATTTTACTCTGGTCATTAACAGGAGAAACAATGCAGGTCGACATGTCATGAGGACGGAATGGTTTTAGATTGAAAATATAACAATATTTGACTTCACTACAAGGAAGATTAAGCAGAATAATACTGAAGGTTAGCTTAATTCATTTAGCTAGTTTAAAGACAGACAGCAAGCTGAACAGAGTTGAAGGTCTGAACCATAAACATAGAACTTTCAAAAATTGGCATGCATTGGAAGCATCAAAGCTTATGAGATACCTTCTGCGTGCCCACGGAGCTAACACACCTTGTCTATAAACCCATGCACAGGGAAACAGAATAGGATTTCGTCCAAAATCAAGAAGTGGTCCCTGCATTACAACCATGTCAGGTGTGATCACAGTAGGCTGGCAGGAGCAGAAATGATGTCCCAACCAACTGGTATCAGTACCGTGTAACATGCTTCCGCAAATGGATGAAGGGAAGCAGCTTCTTGCATAAGTTCATGGGATGCCTCCATAAGGTCAGTCTGCGATTCAGGTAAATTCCCATGCTTCTGCAATAGAGCAAGCCCTTGACATGTACAACAAAGGAGGCATTCAGTATCCTCTAGATACACCAGTAATAACAAAAAAAAGCAATTCAATTGAAACATATAATACATAGATTTGTAGAAATCATATGTTTTTGATACATTCACAAAAATGTAACTATTATCTAGGTATGGTACCAACTATCAATGCTCCCTTCTTTATCAATATTCATACACACGATTTTCTTTAACTAAAACAACCTGTCTATGGTAAAAGGAACACAGCATAATTCCAGTCTCATTGGAGTTAATCATCCATGGATAAAATCAAAGGATCTTGCAAACAGCATGGGGAAAATATATTGGCAAATTAGAAGGCACAAAACGAGGTTGGACACATAGATCCAATCAGAGTAGCATTATCATCATTGTATTCTTTTTTGGGGTAGCGATAAACATATTACACACACTGGTGAATCCATAATGTCATTTATATACTCAAACTTTAAACCTAATAGAAATTACTTGTTGATATCTGTGACTGTGAGCATGAAGTCCTGACATAGCTATATACATGCTTTGACAGTTATACAGCAAACTGCAGAATGTTTGTTGACTAATTGCTAGTAAAATGAAATAAAAGAAAAAAAATCAGGCATAGCACTGAGATTTTTTTATATGAAAGCACATTGTCAAAGAGCCAACCTGCTAAGAGCTCCAAATGCCCTGTCCCAGAAGCACGATATGCAACCAAATCACCAAGGAGTCTTGCAACAGAATAAACCTCATCTTCTTCCAATACGGTTCTAAATTAGTAAATAAAACAACCCGCTCAAATAACTATACTAACATTGGAATTTCAAAGTGTTAAATCACTGGACTGCCACCTACAGATATTTTGCACGTCCCAGGCAGCACAAAGCTTCTCGGATTCCGTGGTCAAACACTTCCCTGTAATGAGCCTTCCATGCCATATCATGTGTTGCATAAAATGATCTCCACCTCAATATATCAGAACCCGTGAAGCATTGAACAATGACCACAACCCAGGAAAGGATAAGAAATAAAGCAATAAGTGCTCGTCCTGAGACCTGATCAGCTTCATCCTGTCCTAGATTATAAACCATGCAAATCAATTATTCAAGCCCAAGTAGATGAGTGGATTAGTACAGCAGAAAACAAAACCATAGGCATAGTATAATGAAATTCACGTACTCTTAAGAGTTGCTCCTAGATTCTATTAATTAACTATTTTCCAGTATATTTATTGGAGGCAAAAGCTGCTCGAAGCAAGAGTAGTTATCATGTTTGTGGTACCATTCACTTAAAAAGAACCGTATGGAACCTCAAGAAAAATGTGCACACAAGTTATTCCCCTTCTATTTGTGTCGTTGTGTAAGTATGAAGCTCATGAGAGTATAAAGTACCAGCAAATGAGAACTTCTTGTAAAGGATTATGTCCAAACTTAAGAAATAAATGGCTCATAATGGCAACCAACATACCAAAGAAGCAGGAAGTGGATCTTCTTTCTTTCGAGAGATCTCTTACAATGACAAACATGAGATAAGTTGCTGCAACCAACTGCAATGCACCAACTGCCATACCAAATCTGGTCCACCACAACCAGCGTTTGTACCTCACCTGTTCAGCAAGATGAACAAAGTAATGTGATAAGTTAGCAGGAATTCCTAAGAAAATGGAAGTAGAAATGCAATAACTGCATTTTAAAAATGTTTCCATTATTATCCCCTTACTTTATTGTTCGATTCATTTTTTTTTCATCTTTTCTGTTTCCTCTCTTCCTATATGCCTTACTACCTTCTCAAAATGCAACCATGAATGTTTACTTCTTCAAGGATTCCTTGACATGTCTGAACTCTAAACAGAGTGTTGCTATGTTAGCATTGGCCTTTAATATTTGGGTAGGCATACATGGTTAAAAATGCAAACACGAATGACGCTCAAACAGATGGAAAGATAAGGTTAATTCACAGTAAATCATGAAGGGGTTATCCACACACTTTGGTAATTAAGGTGTCTCATAGCTCAGGGATGGAATTGGACTGTACGAACAAGCAGACAGTGGAGTGATTCCAAAATAGATAGGCAACTGCCTCCTAGATTATACAACAAAACCAGATTGATGCAAATGGTAGCGACAGACCTATATATAAATATGAAATCAGGTTTCCAGTCATAGCTACCACAACAGACAAAAGAATGTTTGATCAGAAGAATCTTCCTGCCTTGAGCTTACAGTAAAACCAACCTCTGCCATCTCAATAGGCTCATTGTACTTAACCACATAAGTTCTGCTGTCTGTTCGTGTGGATCCTATAAGCTCCTCCCAGAGCAGACTTTTTTTTATACACAAACTCATTTCCAATGCTAGGGAAATTTGTTGTAATCACATCTTTGTCCAAATACACATCGATTACACTGCGTTTGCATCAAGTTCACCTGAAAACTAAGTTGACACGCATCTATAAGAAAACTTAGACAGCAGCAGCTCGAGCTATTGGGACATGAGCTTGTGTAAAACCAGCACAACCTAAGCTAAATCCCGTTGGCCAAATCCAATCTAACTAAGGCAGAAAGTAGAGCTCTCACCCTAATCTCGTGGCGAGCTACGGCATCAGCTGCGACAGAGGCGTCGCCCTCGTGGAGGTGGCGCTTAGCTATGGCGTCCGCCGTGGCGTGCTGCGCGCGCGCGGCGCCGATCATGGCGAGCACGCGGACCCCGGCCAGCGCGGGCGCGGCGGCGAAAGCGAGCCCGCCGCCGCACCCCGACGGGAGCACGGCGTCGATGAGGTAGAGGCCGAGCAGCAGCACCGCGAGATTGAGCCCGCCCACGAGGAACGAGACCACCCGCACCATCCCGACGCGGAAGGAGGCCGCCGCCGCCGCGGCGGCGGAGTCGCCGGCGCTCGGGGCCATGGCGGCGGTCCTCCGCCGGGCGGGCGGCGGCGGGGGAGAGGAGGTCGCGCGGCGGCGGGGGAGGAGGCGGCGGAGGAGGAGGAACGGGGGAGGGGCGGTGGACCCGCGGGTCGGGAGGAGGGGCTTTCTAGACATCCGGCCGCGGCGGTGGTGGTTGCGCCCGCGCAGGCGCGGCGGCCATGCCCACGGAAAGCGGGGCAGCGGGTGGTTGGGGACGGGGACGGAAATAGAAACCGGGGAGACGGCGAGGGTGCGTCGATATGGTCCTTGGACTGGGGACGTTTCCGAGGTTGAGCTGTTTTGCTGATTGGCAATGGCAGGCTCTGCTGGTTTAAATTTCCTTTTTCACTTGTTTTTCTTTCTTCTAGAATCGTTCTTGTAGATCTGAGACTCTTGCTGTCCTGTTGGCGGGTGAGACGAGAATTTGAGAGCCACCATCTGGCTTACGTTCAAAGCAAAGAGGGACAACTTTCTACCTCACCCATCTAGTTTTTTCCTCGACGGACTCCAAACACACGAATATGCATAGAAATTTCATAGGAAATAGTAGAAACTTGGTTTAACTAAAAGGCAATGTAAAGGTTGCAAAATTGTTTTGCGAATTTCTGTGGTTGATATTTTTTTGTGCGAAAGTGTCGCCAAAATGTTAGATGGCATAAACATTGCATTTAATATTTAATATGAAAGATACTTCGTCTATCGCAGAAAAAAATAATTCTAGCACAATATCAAGTTGAAATATATTAAATTTGACTAATTGTGTATAAAAAATAATTTTAATACTTTTATTTTCATAATATTCTTATTTGTTGTCAAAATTATTATCAATACTTTTATCTACATATTATTTCGTTAAACTTTGGGCACTTTGCCACTTTAACCGTCTATTTTTCTTCAGAACAGAGGTAATAACTATCATTTCTTTTTTGTCTTTACTAGTATGTACTAGTGGTTACAGGTAAATGCAATGGCGATGTCCATGGTGTGTATATTTTACATGTGAACTTTAAAACATGATGAGAGTTTTTTTTATCTTAGCCCCTAAAAGTTTGTATTGAAACCACCATGCTTTAGTTGCCTTATATTGTAATATGCTTATGAGTATTTGTTAAATTGCATTTCCAATCTATTAGACTTGGTTGAATTTGACTAGACAATATTTCAAATGTGTTCTCTTCAATAGGCGTCCTATCCTATATATGTATGGTTATAACATGTCAATATGTAGCATGAAGATGTATTTTCTTGATGTAGGTTCTAGTCATGACTTGTGTAATAGGATTCTATATAGTTTTCCGCTCATGTGTGTCTAGAGTTAGAACATGTGATATGATATTGTTCACTTGTGACACTAATTCAAACGTCGCCTCAACTAGCCATAAAACAACTTTGATTGTATTCTTTTTGCAAGAGGAGGAGCTTTATTTCCTAAAGCCTTATCATGCTATATGTTACTTCCAGTTCAAGGAAGGCCCTTTTTGTTAGGGCTTGAAGTAACTCCAACACTGTTTACGTAGATCTCTCTTTCCCCATGATGAATTGGGAGGTGATATGAAACTAATGTTTTTTTTGATTGGCTATAGCTAGCTCCTTGCAACATTAAAGTAGGATGCTAATTGAGTTGCTTGAAACCTTGTCAAAGTGGGTTGGAGAAACTATAGATGCTAATCAAGCTTGAACTTATATGATGCGTCTTTTGTGGACATTAACTAGCTCTAGCGCCATATTCTTCATTGTCCAATCTGTTATAGAGAATCAGAGAAGCAATAATGCTACTCCTGCAAATGAAAAGGTTCTACACAAGATTTTTTTTTTTGGGTATGTACGTTGATGTATATCAATAATCATGTGATCCATCCATCTACATATATGTATTTTAGGATAAATTAAGCATGGAGAGAAACATCTTTTGTATCGCCTAGCTTCTAGCTCCCGATCGATTGGCCATGTTTCAGATTCACCAACCACTGATTAATGGACACCCAAAAATCATTATGGGGTGGAGGGATTTATGTGGTTTGAATTTGAAAACACTAATTGGGAAAATCTTCAATACCCTATCCCATCCCAAAAAAAAATGAGTACTAGATTCGGGTTAAGAAGGAGGAGCATAATGAAGAATATGAAAATGTTGCATTGTTGAAGTTATCATGGATTTATATTTTTTTTGTATTTTATTCTTTGTGTTGGGGTGGGGGGGGGGTAGGGGGGTGGTGGATAAATGCTTGATGACTTTGTGTTTGGAATTGGAGGGAACTGTGGTCGAATTATATATGCGAAGTACGCATGCACGATGATGACCTATATTATCGATCGTATGCAATCTAGGCCAGTCATACGAGTCTTGACTCCCAGAACTAGGAAACTCGAGAAGCTACCTAAGCTAGAGAGAAGCAGTGACAACTGACAACCCACTCTGGTCTCCCGCTTGGCGAAGTCGTGCGACGGCCCGTCGGCGCTGCCACCGCCGCGTTCGGCGTCGGAGGCAACGGCGAGAGCTGTCACCTCCTGCGCGCGCGCCATTCCGACCATGGCCACGATCCTCGCCACGGGCAGCGCAGCCACCGCCGCAACCGCGCACCTCTCCCTTACCCCGCAGCGCACCCATGACACGCCCGCCACCTCAGCCGCGACCCCGACGGCCGCGGTCGCCAGGTTCACGGCGGCGAGGGCCACGGACCGGCGCCGCAGAGCGCGGAGCCCGACCGGCGGCATGGCACGCGTACGTGACCGTGAGGATGCGGGGGTTGGATGGCGCAACAAGAGGGGATCGCTCGGAGCTGGGAGAGGCGTGCTGCGCGCGCGTCTCTGCGACGACGGCGTCGATGTTCCTGTTGCTCGCCGCGCGCGCGGGCGGGGCTTTGAAACGGCAGTGTCTCCGGTGCGTGGGTGCAGCATGCATGGCGTGCCAGTAGGATGCTTCTTTGCGTGGCGCGCGGCCTAGGCAGAATAGAATCACGTGTTGCCTAGCTTGCCAGTAGGATGCTGTGCTCTCTGCATCGGTTTGCTTGAGGTGCATGCAAGCGAGCACCGAGCAGAGTGCACGCGACTTCGCGAGACCTGCTTGCCTGGTTTTAGTGTGTACAGTAGCTGTATATAGCTGACAAGTGGGGAAGGCGCAGGAGGACCGCACAATGCCATAGGCAACTGGGCCGACTGGTAGCAACTAAGTTCCTACATGAAAGAGGCCAGGCCCAGTAAGCCTAAGCCCATGAAACACCAGAATGGGCTAAGTAACCGACACCGGCGCCCGTTGTTTTCTTAGATCATTATTCTGCACCAGGTTACATCCCTATCCTGCCACGTAGACATTTTTATGACATTGATGGTGTTTTAAGAGAAGAGAGAATAAATGAGTTTCATCTATATAAAATATTGAGATGATTTACCAATTATTTATGAGTTATTAAATTAAATATCTATGAAACCATAGAATGAAACTTTGAAGATTATGTGTTTTATACATATTTTATTTTATTTTATATGACATGTTGATTTTGGAAACAAATACCACGAAACTCCTCACTGAAACTGACCTAAGGCTGGTTTTAATGAAAAGTTCTATGACACAGACTATCATGTTAGCTTTTGTGTTGGTATTTGTGACAAAGATAGGTGACCGATTGTTTATCATTTAGCATTTAGGATAAAGTTAATTAAATGAGAACTCTTTTAAAACTTCCATGAAGATTGGTCTAATAATGCCCTATTGTTTGCACGAGAAATTGAAAGTTATTGCCATATAACTCACAATTTTCTTGTTTCCTCTTTAGGCCTATTTAGATATGCTACATGTCTAATTACTAGTTGGGGCTGAAATAATTTAGATCAAATTAGTTGTGGTTAGATATCTAATTAGCTACCAACTAGTTGAAGACTTAGCTAAAATATTAACCCTATTAGCCCTCTTTGGATGTAATAAGACTAATTTTAACTATTTTTTGTTAAATAGTAATTAGCCCTTGTATCGGACCCGCGCAAGTTTCGTTGGTACACAAATTCAACCACACAACTTGAATAACAATGCGTCGTGAGGTTTGTGTAAAAATGGTCTTCAGATTTTGTGGCAATGCAGTTGCTCTGGTAAAGGAGGAAAGACACTAGTTGAGTGAATTATTGAGCCGTGTGTGTCGTGTGTGTAGCGCGGGTCTAGGTCTGGAATATTTCTGGTCGCTAGCTTTGAAGTTTGAACACACAGCATCTATCTTGGACCGTCCATTTCTCAAAGAGAAAAAACTGGTGTCTAAGGACTTTGAACGAAAGAATGGATCCATGGCACACCAACACAATCCAATTTTCTTTTCTCTTCTAGGCCATGTGGATGAAGGATGATATATAACTCTCTGTGTTCATCAGTCACGGGGAAAGACCAAGGCATGCCGTGGGGAGAATGCGGAACGGCTGTATCATATTAGCTACTAGCACCAAAAAGGTGAATTGACCTACGATCGGCCGTGTATAGTATATACACATCAGGGGTAGTCAGTAGTGGCCGTTGCTAGGGACACGCGGCTTCGTAGATTGTTTAATTCGTTCCAGATACTCGTCCATACCTTACACTTTTACATATATCTCAACTTGCAAAGCTGTAAATGGATCAAATTCAGTTGCGTCGCTTTCACAATCCCGTCATCATATCTCTTTTGCATCGGTTGTGTCATATACATACATGATCATGATCTGCACAGATCGTTTTTAAGACACGATGAATTTATATATCCTAATATGCGTGCTTTGGTTTATTTGGTCTACACATGTCGGTGTCTGGTCCAGTACACCAGCTAGATCTTCCTAGCTGCTCTCATTTCCCCTTTCCGAAGGATGACGACAGGCGCGGGGCTCTAGAGCTTTAGTTTGCGTAGATTAAGGTTCAAGGATAGCATCTTTCCGCTGAACTAGCTAGCCATGCGCATCAGCTCATGCTTACGGCACCGATGGAGAAGCATCATTTCATCCCTCTCGATCATATCCTAGGACGATCGAGGACGCCGCCGCCAGACGATGCCCAAAAAGCTTCCTCAGGACACGTGCAAGCAAGCAAGTACGAGTACTTGGTCGTCTTGTCCAGGGAATGGATTGAATCAATGAAAGAATGTGTGATATAGGAGGTCTAGTATTATGATGACAATTATAACCATCCAGGTCTCTTTTCTCCATAATCTATCATTGCACTGCAGCTGGTGTTGTCAGCCTGGAAGTTTGTTAACCACACATGCATTTTCGTACGGAGTAAAAGCAACTTGCTCCACGTACACTGCATCTGCATGATTACTGCTGGAAACAATAGATTGCTGCTGCTAATTCTGATCGGCCGGTTTTGGAGCAACTTGCTGGAAATGATCAGTGTCGCTGTCGAGAAAATTAATGTGACTTCGTTTTTCAAAAGCCTGTTTCTTCTCATCGGCGTGTAGCGCTAGCTTAATGCTAAGTACTTACGAGCAGCGTGAAGTTCTGGACGCTTCCAATCATTTTTTTAAAAAAACTTTTAGCTATTTGCACGTTTAAAAATTTAAAAAGAAATATACAGAGAAGTATCATGGTTTTATGAAAGTAACATTGTGTCAA
>CM041640.1:17344126-17354289 GCA_023333625.1 Bothriochloa decipiens | reverse complement strand
GGGTTCAAATTCTATTGTGTTTTCCAACCCGGCAAGCAAATCAGGAATAAAACACAACAATGACGATATCATAGCCAGTATTAGTAACTCTTATGAATTACAGGTACGGGACTACTCTACTAATTATCATTTATTTCCATTTATATAATGCTAGTTAAATGATTTTATTTCACATATTTCACATATATCATCCTTGCTGAAAGGGATTTTCTTAAAATAAATTGATACGTTACATGATCCCTATATTCCAATCACGAAATGCTAAATGTTGTTTCAAATTATATATATTACAGATTTACAGGGCTAAACTAATCTACAAATTACGCAATCCAGCCGAAAATTAATTATTAGTTGTTTGTGTAATGCCTGCATGATTTCATGTGTTATCGTCGATCTGTGGATGCAGTTTGGTATGGGGAAGGAAACGGCGGGCCTACTGCAGATGCAGGAAGACCAGGTTCCATTCAGAGTACGAGCCAAGCGTGGATGTGCCACACATCCAAGGAGCATCGCAGAGCGGGTAAATTCCCACATCATCTTCTCGATAATGCCTGATGGCATGCTGTTCCCGGCCTTGAATAACAAGTTTCCATGCTCTCGAAAAAAAAAAAGTTTCCATGCTCTGTGCTAATAACAACCAAACATTTAAAATCTGGTTAGCTTGATATAATGGTGTAGTAACTCAATTTAATATATATAGTCATAATAGATAGATGATTTTCTCCACCTTGGCACTTGATTGCACCCCTTTTAATTTTTTGATTTGTTTTTAGAGATTATTCAAGATTAATGTCAGGCATGTGATCAATGATTTGTAGGAGCGAAGAACGAGGATCAGCGACAAGCTCAGAAAGTTGCAGGCCCTTGTGCCTAACATGGACAAGGTGAAGATCCATTATATACACATTATCCGTGCTGCAGAATAATACATGTGATATCTTTGTCATGCACACAGTTCATTCTTATCCTTTTGTTGTTTTAAATGTGGCAGCAAACCAGTACAGCGGACATGCTGGACTTAGCAGTTGATCACATCAGAGGACTCCAGAGCGAGCTGCAGGTATATGTACGTATATTAACACGTTTTCCACACACACACACACACACACACACACACACACACATATATATATATATATAGAGAGAGGCTGCTTCAGTTTCCAACTGCTACATTAATTGTTCGATCGATAGAGAAAAACATACATCGATCTGATGTACACTTCCATGCATGATGATTATTTGAGCATCACATTAGGTCCTCGAATAATCTGGGCACACACGAGCGCTTATTACATATATTATGTCAGTTGTCAGTACATATTTTTGTTCAACCAATAAAGTCTTCATGAATGAACTTATAGAAGAGATCAGTGTATTCTGTACAAAATTCTTCTTTAGTTAGTTGTTTCATCCACTACTCTTACATATATGCACTTGCAGGCTCTCAAGGAAGACAAGGAGAAGTGCACCTGCCGCGGCCATCGTTCACCAGGGAGATAACATATGCTAAAAATGTGTTCTCGGCAAAAATACAGAACGGCATTGCGCATTGCCAAGTCAGCAAAAAAAAAAATGGCTGCTGTAGCATATTGGCTTCAGCAGATCGGGCGAGATATTTGGTATTCATTAAATCTAGTGTTTAGCTTCAGTGCAAGCTTAGCTAGAAGTAGCTGTTGTGTTGCTTCATATGGAAAAAACAGAGAAGCGTATTTTTATTTCAAGCAGGAGTAAGGGGGAAATGAAGTGAGGTTTTGATATTGCAAGGGCTTAGACTACTCTAATTTTTATGGGCCCTATATTGCAGCTTTATGAATTTCCCTTTGTACTAATAAGTTCTTACTACTTGCTAGACAGTACTAGAGCCTCATGAGCTGCTGCCGTAGATACTAGATATGATACTGAAGCACTTTTCCCCCTCGATCCGTACTTTAGGTTACTTACGAAGTTCCGATCCAGTCATCAGCTACTCGATCAGCTTCTTGTTCCAAGGTACCACTGCAATCAAAGAACACCAACTAGCAGTAGCTTATTAGGCCCTCCACACTGCACCGACTCCATAGCTTTTAAGGGCCTTATTAGGGCGAATAATAGGAAACTAAAGACGCTTTAGGTTAAATTTTTTTTATTTGTAATATGATAAATCATATAGTAGTACTAGTAAGTTGGTGAGAGTTAACGGCAGCATGTATATAGTTCTTTTTTAATTGCATATATTTCATAATTCATACAACCCAGTATAGATATAACAGAAGAAACTAAAAGTAGTAAAATTATTTTATAATTACCTCAATAATATAGAAAATAAATACTTTTAGATATCTAGAACCATAACAACTGAATATCGTATAATACTAAGCAAACAAGCAAAGCAATGGAATGGAATGGACTATGGTCCAATTATTGAAATTTACCTCGCGTTCAACAATAACCAATTGCGCCGGGGTGGGATGCCAAATGGGAAGTCATCGTCCCGTACTCTCGTCGATGGAGGTCTATTGCTGGCTTGGGCCAGACTGATTGTAGAATACAGTGAGGCAAAAAAGAAAAAAAAAAAGAAGGCTAGTAAGAAAATTGCAAAATATATTAAGAGGAAAATATATTCATGAGAAAAAGGGAATTTACCAAAATGCTTTTTTTGTGAGCATCAATTTACCAAAATGCTTGATAACACACTAAAGTTGCAAAATACTAAATACAGGGAGGCAAAAAACGGTATATGAAGCTGAAGGAAAGTTGCAAATACAGAGATGCAAAAAATAAAATTAATAAGAAAACATGCAAGATATATTAAGAGACAAAAAAGAGAATTTAACCATGGTGGCTGGGGGCTCAAACCTTTAAGAAAATGCTTGATAAGGCGCTAAAGTTGCAAAATACCCATTGTCAAAAAAAGTAGCAAAATACTAAATACAGGGAGACAAAAATATATGGTACACTAAGCTAAAGAAAAGCTGCACAATATAGAGACCCCAAAAAAGGACATGGTATAGGAAGCTAAAGAAAATTTGCAAAATATAGCGAGGCCAAAAATATTTAGTAAAGAAAACTTGCAAAAATAGGAAGCTAAAGAAAAGTTGCAAAATATATAGAGGCAAAAAAAATCCAATAAAGAAAACTATATATTAATCAATGTTAAGAGGCTAAAAAATAAGTTGAAATAAATATGCTGGCTGTGGGGTTCGAACCCACGCGCACTACAGTGCAGAAGATCTTAAGTCTTCCCCCTTAACCACTCGGGCAAACCAGCTGAAGACGTCATGGGGCTTTCTGATTCCTTTAATATAGCGTGCACAGCCACAGCATGCCGATCTGCCTGCGTCATAGCCCCCATCGAATCCAAGCAGCCACGCCAAATTTAGCAGGACCTGCGTACGACACTTTCGGACCGAAACGACAATGCATGGCAATGGCAGCCTCCCAAACCATCTGGCCGCCATTCGTGGCCCATCGCTGTCTTGTGCCTCTCAAACAGCATGGCAAGGGTAGGCGACGGGCACGGCCAAGGAAGCTGCCGTGGTCATGGGCAGATTCAAGGCTTGCTTCTTCAGCGCCAGGTTTGCCTCTGGTACGATTTCATCCTCATGCTTCTTGGGCCTTTGTCGATGCATGCATCAGTCACTTTTTCCTGAAATTCATTACTTTTTTTTTTTTGGTGTGTGGAACGAACGGCACGAGATTGTGCCAGTTTCATTGGTAGAGAAGGGAGTTTTACTTCCCAACTAATCGGGTTTACAGGAACCTACTCTCATATGCTAGAGACGCCAAAACTCAGATGGACGACGCCTCCTTGATTTTTCCAATCAACACCATAGTGCTCTGTTCCTTGTGTTGGTATTTGCTTCTCAATGCTGGCATATTTATTTTCGTGGGTCAGAATGTGACAGCAAATGCTGCTAAATATCATTTTGTGTCATAATGTGCTATGCTTACCCTCTAAATTCGAACGTATCCAGTATTGCATTGTTCTCATCAATACGGCAAAAAACTGTTTGTAGACACCGATGCTAAATGGAAAAAATGAACAAACCGTTAATTTATAGAAATATGTATTAATATATGAGGTTATGATATACTTATCAAAAACACAAGTTGTAATAAACAAAGAAATGCTAGGTTTAGATGATTTTTGTGGGCTGCATATGCATTTTAGTCATTTCATAGTAGTTGCGGTTATTTTTATGCTCCTGTTGCGATGGTTACCAAGATACCTTGTCCTCACAAGCCAATGCTCTACAGTATAGTAGCCATTGTACATCGTGAAGTGTGCATTTACTTATTGTTCATCATTTGTAGCTGGCAGTTCTGTTATGCTTCTCTTAGTAGTGGTCACCAGACCCTGTCTTCACAAGCCATTGCTGATGCTTCCTAATGGATGGTGGTCAGTTAGTTTGAGCCTTAGGGGAATGATTGAAGCAAGTTGAGTATAACTGCTGATTTGCTTGTCAATTTAATTAATATAATACTCAAAGTCCTTTTATATATAAAAAAATCGTTTCTATGTTGTATCAAGGTTTCCTCTTAGTCACTAATTCCTCTAGGTGCACTGATATCGTCATGTATAATTGGCCCCACCCTTCTCTTGCTAGATGAAACTTGACTAATAAGACATGGAGAGAATTGAGGTGGACGGGGACTTCATTGCCCCTGGGAATTGGAAGGTATGTAATCCACTTGACTTCTCGTTTTATTGAATGTGCTACTTTGTTGGTATAATTGGAATTATCTTGTTTTTGTGACTTTTAGCCAAAGGCCATAGCCCGTGACTTTTAGCCAAAGGCCATAGGGTCGGTCATCGTTCTACTGCTCGTGTATTTAGGTTTCTTCAGTGTAGAAATACATGTGCATCCTGTAAGTATTACCAACGTTTCAAGTGCAACTTTAAACCTACCATATCGAATGTTCTTATGGAAATATCAACAGAATGCCCTACGGTAAAGATCAGTTTCATGTTGTTTTTAGATTAACATTTTGATTATTCGATAATGGTATCTGGATGGTGGGGATAGGATCAGTTGGATTATTCTTTCGCTTCTTTTTGCAGCTACACGGAGCACTATGTAATGAACTTTACACAGTAATCCGTGAAGTTTTGGATGCCATTCCTCCCTTTGAGACTACAAAGTCAGGATGCAGTCCTGGGCTCCTGGCATTGAGCTCCTTGAGGATATCTGTTGAGAAAGCCAAGAATTTGCTCCAGTATTGCTCGGAGAGTAGCAAGCTTTACCTGGTAATATATTTTTCATACCTTTGAATGTGCATGATATTTCCTAGTCTGAAAAAGTAAAAAAGAACGAATGCATGAACTATTCAATGGGTTTTACTTAACACTGAATTTCAGGCTGTTACAGCAGAATGTGTTCTAACAAAATTTGAGAATTCAAGACAAGGACTTCTGGAAAGCCTTCACCAAGTGGAAGAAACAATTCCGGAAGCAGTCGGTTCTAAGGTAGTCCACAATCTTTCAGAAAAAAAAAGTACAGTAGTTTTAGCATATTTTCAGTTTTTTTTAGCCGAAGCTTTCGATGAGGAATTTATTGTCGCATGCTACAACCATGAACTGCCTCATGCTGATTTTACTTGGATCTTGTTTTCTTGAGGAATTACTTGGATTCCTGGTCCCTGGATAACTAGTTCCCGTTTCTGAATTTCAGATTACTATGATTGCACAAGAGCTGGAAAAGGCTAATTTTGTACTGGATCAGTCTGAAAAGCAAGTTGGTGACGAAGTGAATCAACTAATTCAGAATGAGACGAAATCCAACGGATTCCTTGATGAGAACGAACTAGAATTTCTTTACCAAATTGCTTTCCGGGTTGGTATTACATCATCCGTGGCAGCTCTCACTGAAAGAAGAGCACTTAGGAAGCTTCTTGAGAGAGCCCATGCAGAGGAGGACATAAAAAAGGAATCAATTGCAGCCTACCTGCTCCACCTTATTAGGAAATACTCGAACATATTTAAGAGTGAAACAACTGGTACCACCAACTCCCTGTGCTCAAGACCTACCGTCTCCTCCAGATCAAATTCTGGCTTGATTGGTCTGAATCATTCAATGTCTAGCTCAACTGATCTCCATGGAAACTGTCAGATTCTTGAGAAGCAACTCCCAAGGGTTGGCTCCTTCAACTCAAAGCAGATGAAAGGGTTATCAGGGAGTATGCCGTTGCCACCTGAGGAACTGAGATGTCCAATCTCCCTGCAGCTCATGTATGATCCTGTTGTCATTGCATCCGGTCAGACATATGAACGAGCCTGCATCGAGAAGTGGTTCGACAATGGCAACACAACCTGCCCGAAAACTCCCAAGCAGCTGTCCCAGCTCTTGAGGACGCCCAATTACTGCATTAAGGGTCTGATAGCATCTTGGTGTGAACAGAACAGGGTTCCTGTTCCATCTGGACCTCCAGAATCTCCCAAGCTAGAACACCTGAGAATTTCATCCCTGGAAAGTAGCACATGTTCGGCAATTGATGGCGCTAAAGTTGTTTCATTCAAAGACACATCTGCCAAGGATGATGCCAAGTCGGAGAGTGAAGTTTCCATGGAGATGTTGTCTCGTCAAAACTCCGGAGAGGCCACATCCAAACTACGTGTACATGAAGAAGTCTCACCGGAGAACTGCTCTACTCTTCAGAGCTCCAAGGAGGCTGCACCTGAGACATGTGGGGTTGAAGACTCTGTGGAGAAGGGAGCTCATCTGAACTCCAAAGATGATGTGCCTGTCAGTGACAGATGTGAACAGTGGCTCCATGTGCTGAACAGGAACGATGCTGAGAGCATGAGTGAGAGACATAAGTTAGTTGAGCAGATCAGGTTCCTGCTGAAGAACGACGACGAACTTCGGAACTATGCAGGTGCTAATGGCATTACTGAGCCACTTGTCCATTTTCTGAAGATGGCTATCAGCAGAGGAGATGTGCTATCTCAGGAGGTTGCTACAATGGCTCTGTTCAATCTTGCTGTCAACAATGACCGGTAAATACCAATGTTGCTCCGTTTGCTATAATCAATTGACCTCAATTGTTTTCATGATTAATTTCACCTTTGCATGATTTGTTATCAGGAACAAGAGGCTGCTGCTGTCAGCTGGAGTCATCCCCCTGATCGAGCAGATGATACAGAAATGGGAAACCTGCGAGGCTGCCATCGCAATGTGCCTGAACCTCTCCTGCATCCCGGAGGCGCAGGCGATCATCGGCTCCAGCGTCGCCATCCCTTTCCTCCTCAACAGCCTAGGCGAAGGTGGCCCCCCGAGCGACACGTGCCGCCTGGACGCGCTGCTCACCCTCTACAACCTCTCGCTGCACGCGCCCAACATCCCGTCCCTCATGGCATCCGGCATCATCGAGAGCCTCCGTGCCGTGCTGGCGTCGTCGTCCCCATGGACGGACAAGGCCCTGGCTGTGCTGCTGAACCTGGCGCTGACCCGGAGGGGCAAGGAGGAGATAGCGGCCAGCGCGGCCATGGTGGGCGCCATCGTGCACGTCGTGGACAACGGCGAGCCCGGGGAGAAGGAGAAGGCCGTGTCGTGCCTGTACAAGCTGTGCAGCGGCGGCGACGAGGGCAACAGCCAGACGGTGCTCCAGGAGGGCGTGATCCCGGCGCTGGTGTCCGTGACGGCCAACGGCACGGCCAGGGCCCGGGACAAGGCGCAGCGGCTGCTGAGGCTGTTCCGGGAGCAGCGGCAGCGGGAGATGGAGCTGGAGGCCGAGGAGGTGCAGCCGCGGGTGGAGCTGCACGAGGTGGCGAGCCAGGCGGCCGCGCAGCAGCAGCGGGAGGATGAGGAGGATGAGGAGGAAGAGGAAGAGATGGTGCTGGCCGTGACACCGGCCGCCGCGGCCAGCAAGACGAGCAGCGACGGCGGCGGCGGCAAGAAGCCGCGGCTACGGAGGTCAGGGTCCAGGAGGTTCACCAAAGCCTTCACGTGCTGGCTGAAGAAGTGGAGCCTGCGATGAGCTGGGAAGGATCGGCCAAGTCCGCCGGTGTAACACTGTAACCGAGCCTCAAGTTGTAGCGCTGTGATGATCCGTCTTTTACAAGCGCGTTGCGTTCGCCGTGTTTCTTGAAACGAGCATGAGCAAACGCAAGCAAAATGAGTAAATTCTGTTCAAACTGGGTATGAGCAATTGAGCATTGGTAGGAGTGTATGTTTTATGAGCCAAACACACAGCCCTCCGACAGTCCGACATGTGGAGCCCGCTCGATGCGCCCGCGCTCCCTGACTCCCCGACTCGCGAGCTCCTCCTCTCCTCCACCTCAGGCGACGGCGTTGCAGCCCCGGCCGGCCGGACAACAATATGCAGTCGAGCCGGCCCTCCGCCACTGCCCCTAGGCTGGACATCCGCCGCTGCGCATGCGCGGCCCTAGGCTCGACCTCTGTCGTCGCCCGCACTGCCGCCACGCGCAGGCAGCGCCCCTTCCTTGCTTCTTAAGTTAGGTTTCTATGGAAAAAAATATGAAAAGTTATTGTTTCCGAGCGTGTGGTTACTACTTTAACAAGTTTAGTGGGGCTAAAATTGCATTTTCAAAACCCAGGGCCTGTGGCGTACCACTTAACAAGAACTTTTAAAGTCCAAAGGGACTATATATGTGAGACACACTTGTAATTTCAAGGGTTGCATTCAACACTCTTTGGGAAAAAGCAGCGTAATTATCACTAGTGACGATGTTTCTTGGTTCAGTCAGTTGGGCCAGATTTCACTACAAGAGCGACAATGCAATTCTAGCTAGGTATAGGAGCTTGGGGCGTCGTGATGTTCTCTTCTTGAGTTCATGACAAAGTTTTTTCTTTTGCTGCATACACACTTTCCAAATCCAAATGGATCCCAACTGGTAGAGTCCAACTGGAAAACACATTTCCAGTTGTGGTTCTGTGATCCCATATAGCTAAAATGTGGTTCTCTAATCGGAAAGCGTATGAAACAGATAGATAGATAGATAGATATGTCTTTGAACTTTGCTAACTCTCCGACTGCGAGTGCAGCAGCCGTGGCTTGGTTCCCGTGTGCGTGAAACGTTAGGAATGAAGCGCAGTGCGCCTACGCTACGCCTGCAGTCACAGGCCCGATGGTCAGAGTAAAGGCAGGAGGCAACGGATGGGGTAGCAACACGCTGCAGCGTGGTGATCGTGGACGAGACAGGCAAGGTCAAGAAGGGCGACTTGAACTAGCTCGGCCATTTAAACTCGTAACCATATTGCAAACCAAAGTCACCAATCTGTAGTAAGCCCATCATTCGAACGATCTGCCCTTTCCATCATCCGCCTCCGCTCTCTGCCCTCTCCGCCCCTGAGCACGAGACCACGGCGACGACGATGGTCATTCGCATCCAATCGTCGTACATCCACATCCAATAGTCGGGGTCAGCCATTGGTCCTTGGCTCCCTTGAATCTTTCGTCTTCTCCTCTCGATGACTCTCTATTGCTCTGGCTCTGGCTCTCTCGCTCACGCTCCCACGTCGTTCTTTGGTTTGTGTTTGTGCTCGTTCGAAAGTGAAAGGAGAGGCGGCACAACTATTTGTAGGGAGGATGCTGGACTGGTAACTTTTCATTAGTTGGCTAGTCAGTTTGTTACAAGGTGGGACCTGTGGTTAGATTTGGCAAATCCCTACAGTGGCAGTTCAAACCAGAGTTTCTTCCTTACAAGGGCGGCGAGGGCAGAGGACGGAAACAAAATTGGATTTTCACTGTGTAGATGTACTCCTGTTGAGTCCAACTAAATTAGTTTTCCCATTTTATGATTTTCTATAATTCACTATGATTGATCAAAGATTCAGCAGAAGTGAATAAAAAAGAAAAAAAAGAGACAAAACTACCGTCTAAAACCGTCTAGGGGGTTATTTGACCGGTTTTGTAAAGTTTAGGGGGGTAGAAAATTTAGTTTCATAGTTTTGGAGTGGAGTAGTCCACCTTCAATATTTGAGAGGGTTATGTAGAATTTTTTTCTTTCTATATATACTTCAAGTATTCATGACATTTCTTTGGAACAAAACACCTAAACTTGCAATTATTGCTTGCTTGCTAGTTTTCTCTGTAGTCCAAATATATACAACTATATATATGCTCAGATTGGCGATATTTTTGTTGGGGTATAGATAGGATAGATACCAAGTACATATAACAACAACAACAACCAAGCCTGTCAGTCCCAAGCAAGTTGGGGT
>CM041640.1:17296432-17343726 GCA_023333625.1 Bothriochloa decipiens | reverse complement strand
TGAGACGACTCAAGAAAGTCTTCCAGTCAACATAGGCGAAGTTATACCAAGTACATATAAGAATAAGAAAAATTAGTTGACCATGATATACTAATCTATGCAAAGATTTGAGATAAATGTTTGTCCATGTCTAATAACTCGGCCTATTGGGTTATTGATTTTGTATATTTTTATCTATGTTCATATATAATTTTGTAGACGTATATTACAATATAAAAACCAAACTTTAGCATGTAAATATTGCATATCAAGGTTAAGGCTCGGTTGGGTAGAGCAAGTCAACTTTAACATGCTTGTGCGTCGTCCTCATTGTCGTGTGGAGCCTATTGCGATGGGTGCGGCTCTTCTAGCTCGGCGGCGGCGTCGCCACCCCTGACACAGACGCTCAACTACCCATGCTCCATGTGCTACGAGAGCATGTAGGCCGGTGAGAGGGTTCACACGCTCTCCTGCGACCATGCCTTCCACTGTGGCGACAACGCCAAGTGCGAGCGTGGCATCGACCATTGGCTTCTCGAGAAAAGGATTAGTAGATGATGAAATAATTGATGTCTGTTAACAGTTTATACTGAAATCACATTCACATTGAAGTACCAAGGAAAAGAATAGAGTACCAGAGCAATGACCAAATGTCTCGAGAGCCGAAAACTTGTAGGTTTTGTTTTTGAACATATGGTTAATAGTTCTGAATATCTCATAACCTACTTGTTTGCTTCATTTTGTTTTTCTTGCATTTCGGCCACTGCTGGTATTATACCTTTTATGAATGTACTAAAGATCATTATACTACATAACCCTCTAATCTTCATCATTTTGGTTGTATGCAACACCTGATTAATTTGAGACATTAGATGAATTTTAGGAGGATGTGAATAGGTTTTGGTTCAAATCTAAATCTCCTTATGATACCCTGTGTGTGATGCCATGTTGAAAGCTCTTGATTGGTTTTGGCTAAGTGGTGACACACCATGTTGCTAATGATTTTACTAAGTGTATGTAGAATATATTAGCAACACATGATGAAGGAGCTAGGTGGCATGCAGATGAGCACATGATCATGGTGATGGACATGGTGTACATGGTGTCATGATCGAGCTCCGGAGGAATCGAGAAGAGCCCAAGGAAAATCAAGGCAAAGGTTTGCTTGATAGGGCTTTCCGGTTTGGTGATCGAGACACTTAGCTAGTGTGATCACATTTAGGATAGATAACCGTACTATCAAGAGGGGAAGTCACGGTTATCTCAACGTTCAAGTGCCTCCTAGGTCCATACATTGAGCATATGCATTAGGATCTAGAGCACTAACACATAATTGCTTTGAAAATGGTTTGAAAAATGCTAACATACGTGCACTTGAGATGTACACACTTGATGTTTAGCACACAAGGCAATACGGTCAAGATCGGATCGATGAAAAGTTGTAAACCGAGCATCGGACACTGGCCTAGAGACCGCCGGACGCCGGCCGAGTGTCCCACCGTTCAATCTCGTCGAGCGCACAAAGAACCGGGGCGCCGGACGCGTTTACGACATCGCGCTGGACGCTGGTCCGGGCGTCTGCCGACCCCTGCTACAAAGTGGCCAGAAACTCAAAGCGACGGACACCAGGCGGCTCGAAGCATCGGACGCTTTCGCAGAGCATCGGACGCAACTCAGAGAGGAGTGCAATCCAAATCGAGCTCCGGACGCTGGCTAAAGGCGTCGGACGCGTCCGGAGCCTCCAACGGCTAGTTATTTTGAAAAACAGAATTGTGAGCATTGGACGCTGAACAATGTTTGGTGAGTGTCCGATGGCTTGTTGTGGATGCGTCCGGAGCTCACTTTATCAATTTCAGGGCAGTACTGGTTCAATGCGATGGACGCTGGCGATGGCGTCCGACGAGGAGCGTCGAACATGTCCGCCGATGTCAAGGCTGGCCCATTCGATGCATAACGGTTGGATTTCATGTGGGCTTATAAATAGCCTCTTGGCCGATCATGGGAGCAATCTCTTGCCCACTCTAATATCCTAGAGCAATCTTTGAGCTGAAGAGACTCCCTCCACTCCTCTCCTTGCTTTGTTGCTTGATTCAAAAAAGAGAGAGTGTAAGATTCAAGTGCATTTGCTTAGCGTTTGCATCTAGAGGCACTTGTTCTTCGTGATTGCTACGGATTTCTTGTTACTCTTGGGTGATTCCCGTCACCCTAGACGGCTTGGAGTAGCGGTGGTGGTTGAGCTCGAGTTGTGATTATTCGAGGCCACATCGGTTGATTGTGAGTTCTTGAGCCTTCTCCGTGGGAGATCGCAATTGGCTACTCTAGTGGATTGCTCGTGGCTTGGAGGATCCCCCATCTTGTGTTGATAGTGCTGCACCCGAGGCTGTGGGGTTGGTTAGGTGACGCCATTTAGTGGGCACATCTTCAAGTGGGTGTATCGCCACAACGAGGACGTAGCTTGCCGGAAAGCAAGTGAACCTCGGTAAAAATCATTGTGTCAATCTTGATTTCCGAGGTTTCTCTCTTGTGTGATTGTGATTGTGGTGATTGGTTCATCTCCTCTACATCGGCGGTATAACAATCCAATCTCCTCTTTTGCACTTACATTCATAGATATTTCTTGTGTAGTGCTAGTTGCTAGCTTAGTTCTCTAGTGGTAATTAGTTGTATTTCTTTTGTTCACTAGGAGTAAGATAACAACCTAGGCTTGTTGTTGTGCTTAGTGATCATAGCCTCTTGCTAGAATTGTGTAGGTGGCTTGCATAGCATAGTTGAGCTCGTGCTAGAAGAGCTCCACCATCTTAAGTACTAACCTATTGTTTTAGTGCTTTGCAAGAATTTTATAGGCTATTCACCCCCCTCTAGCCATTAGGACCTTACACATGTTTATACTAGCATATTGTTCCTAATTTCCTGTTGCCTAATTTTCTGTTATCATTATGTTTTCTTATTCAGTTTCTTGTCTAGGAATAGTAAAAACTTAGTTCTGTCACGCTTGAGTTACTTAGCAGCTTGTTGTGCTTGCCTATTTGTTCCTCCACAAATTTGTTGTCAGTTGATGAAGTTTCTCATGTACGGCTAATATCAGAAATAATCAGTTTGTTTTTTTGGCAAATTATCAGACATAATCAGTTAATATCAGACAAACTGTTGAAGCACAATTCTCAACGACAGCAGTGTAACTATCACTAGTGATGTTTCTTGGTTCAGTTAGGCCTGATTTCAGTGTAAGAGAGAATGCAATTCAAGATTCATACATCATACCATGACAATAAAATTCAGTGTGAGGTGAGGGAGATGCCAAAGAGAAGTAATTTATTTTGATTGCATATACTACACAAGAACATATACTTGTGTAGTCTAAAATTGAACGCAATAATTTTCAGCGACAAGTGTGTAATTATCACTAGCGATGTTCCTTGGTTCAGTCAGGCTTGGTATTTCAGTGTAAAAGGGACAGTGTAATTCAGGGTTCATACTATGACAATAAAATTCAGTGTAAGAGAGATGCCAAAAAGAAGCAATTTTGATTAACTGTAGATAATACACACGAACTTCTAATACTTCTGTTTTCTACCAATATTATAGGGTATAATACGGCTCTATCTTACTGCCAAAAGGCAATTGAACCGAAGAATGCGATTAACAATTTTCAAAAAAATCTTGCGCACTAATCTTGCAGTGCACTTTGCTTGTTTGGACCTTTTTTTTTTTCTTGCATTCCAGCTTCCAGGTGAATATAGTACAGCTTCCAGGTTACATTAGGCTTAAGATAGTTGAAGATGTAATATAATTTGTTTGCAGAAATTGCTTAGTTGACTTATTCAGTTCATGAGCAACTATTGCAGAGATTGTTTTCAGTATTTTTGCTGCATACATAATACATAGTCCAAATCCAAATAGACCCCATCTAATTTATCCAAAGCAACTAGTAGATTCCAATTGGAGTTTGGATTATCCAAATCCACTCGCACATATATCATGTTCCTGCGTATTGCTCCCTATATTTCTATTGTGATTCTCTGATCTGAATTCCGGAAACATATTTCCAGTTTCCTTTTAACGGTCGTAGCATGCTAAGAATGTCTTGAGCGACACGCAACTACTCACAGCACCCTCGCCATGCATACACAGCAAAAATAACGTACCTAAAAATGACAAAACAACATATAAATTAAACGAAAGGTTTAAATGTCTAAATTGAAGATAAAAAGGGATATTGTTCATAAATCAACAATTTACATTATATATTTATTTTATTTAGATACTTAGCATCGGACAATCAAGATATGTGTCCGAGAAAAACAATCTAGAATGGATTTAGAAGGCATATTGATTAGTGAGAACTATTGGCTGGGGCGCCCTTGTCTTCGCCCCTGCCTCCGGTGCCGATTGCCAGAACTGTGTGTTTGTCTGTAACCTATCGATTAAGGTCCTATTTGGGTATAAAGTATTTTGGAGTTTTAGAGCAATACCATGGTTTTGTAAAATACTTTAGTTTTAGAGGGTCATAGAGTGTTTGGGTGCAACAAATTTCATGGTTTCGAATACCATGGTATTGCTTAAATTGTCATATTTTTGGTCTAAAAAACAATTTGGCCCCAACCCTCTTTATTTTTTACAGAGCTCGGTGAGCAAACGTTGCTTTCTATATATAGATATTCAAATAGAGTTGTGATGGTTTGCATGTAAGGTTTCGTAAGATACATGTAGAGACGCATGCTATTTTTAGCACCAAGGACACAACCAACTGCTCTCAAGAAGCATCGCGTTGCTATGTAGCCTTTGTTAAACTGAGAAAAAATATTGATTCTAAATACTATGGTATTAGGCCATGTACAGCGCAACAAGCGCTTAGAGCAACTCTGGTATTTTTGTTTTTTTAAAAAAGTCTAAAAATCTTATATCTAACGGTTTGACAAATGAGTTTGACATTTTTAACAACTTGGTAAACACTAGGTGATATATGACAAACTCATTTGACAAAAAAGTCTAAAAATCTTCTATGCACAGGACGGGAGGCAGGAAAGGTCAGTCGATGGGTACAATTTGTCAGCTTTGCAATTGGACACGCTTATATGCTTTTCAGCTTTTGGTCCGTTTAAAGCTGTGGTCCAAAATTCAAGCGACTCAGATCTGATGAAGCTTGTATATAATTGCATCTTATATGAGTATCATCCTTTTTTCCTCGAACACATGATATCATCCTTTTTGAAATAATGTCATGAACATAACATCTTCCAATACACCGTGCTTCCTAATAAACATCCTAAAACTATCTACTATGATGAAGAAAAGAAAATACATCATTGGCCCAGGTAATTGTGTTCGTCAACCCATCGATTTAATTACTTCAATGGATGCTACATGTGTTCACATATTCCCTGGATTTTATTGTCATGGTTCGTTGACCAAACTTTCTGCTCGACTTTTTCCGTAGTTCCATAATTCATGAAGCTCGCCTCTTAACCAACCAAGAATAACAATAACCCCTGGCATAAAGAATGATGCATCATTAAACACAATGTAGAGTTGAATGAAACTAGGATTGTGGAAACCGTCCATACTTACCCAATGTACATGGCACAAGGTACAACAAGGCAGGTTGACCCTGCCCGTCCATCAGGAACAGCGCAAGGTACGTTATGAAAAGGCCTGCATGGGGAAAAGGTGTAAATGGTACTATCTCACCATGCATTCTTTGCAAAAATACAACTATTTCTCTATAGTCAAGCAACATGTTCTGATCACAATGCACCTATTGCAACATGAATTTAGTTTGTGCTGGCTGTAGAGGTCAGAAAAAAGGCTGTCTAGAACAAAATGCCATATGAACTTCCATACAAAATGCTCAACAAGGATACAATCAATGACATGGTGACTCAAACACCAAGTGGCTCTGGACAAAATGTTAACCAAAACATTAGTATAACAATAGGCAGTTCCTGTTGATTCAAGGAAAAAATGTTTAACCAGGAGCTCCAAAACATTTAAGGCACTCATAAGTCAAGAAACTTGGAAAAAAATCAATTTTGTTATCTAATTTTCAGTTTTTTTTGAATTTATCTAATTTGTCAAATTTTGTTATCTAATTTTCAGTTACATGTTAAAACTTAAGATTTGACTCAGATTTCTAACAATACTTTGGAAGGGCTACCCATAATGTTGGCTTCGTCAGTTTTGACCCACCACTACTGCATGCAGGACATGCACAGCTGATAGCGTCAGTCCAGTAGCCCTGGCAGGAATGTACTGAAGGCTTGGAGGCACCTTTGGAGACCACTACGTCCATCTGCAAGAGTCCACGAGTGGAAGCCCCCTGACATGGACACAGGCACCGGCGCCTGCCTCAGCAGGACTGCAACTCCACCGTCATAGACAAGTACCTCATGCTGCCACAATGGCTCACTGCCGCCGACCCCGAGCAGGTGAAGGCGCTACCTGCACAAGCTGCTCTGCCCCGCTGCCACACAGGGAGGCCACCCATGTGTTCTTGGGCTCTTATGGCAAGGCGCACCACGTCGCTCCTCCACGGCGTCCCCGCACCACTGCACCACTGCCGACCACTATGAACAGTGGGTGACTGCCTCTACTCGCATCGTCGCTCGCCATCACCATCGTCTGGCTCATCCAGTCCACCTCTGTCAAGTCTTGTCTCGACGAGTTCACCACAAAGGACAATGTCCACACCAAATAGTGACCAGCCGGCAGGTGGCGTTGCTTGTCCTTGGCCAGAATAGCGTTCTGGAGCAGGCTTGAAGCAAGCCTTGCAGGTACAAGCGGGCTTTGATGACACACTGATCAGTGATCACCCACTGGGCTTTGCATGTGAGCCTGCTCCAAACAGCAAAAGCTAAGCTGGCTGTCTGCATTGCCCAATATTTCTTGCAGGGTGGGCAAAGCGTACCTGCAGGCCGACACCGCTTGCATCCCTAAATAGTAGCATTCCTTTAGATCTGGAGGAGATTATTTGTCCCAATACCAATTAAGCTGAAAAGGGCCAAATAATATATGGCCTGAACTGATATCCTACTCCTATTTCCTACCAACAATATTTTTGAAAGGGGCAAAGGGCCACCAATAATATTGTCATACTCGGTAGTATTCCATTAGAGCAGGAGGATAGTTTGTTCCAATCTACAAAATAATATGGTTTGAACTGATCCTAAAATGGTTTTTGGAGACTTGGCCATTAATCAAAATTCATTCTTTTGCTGGAACGAAGGGCGGCCCTGGTGCAAACGGTAGAGCTTTACCGCCTGTGCCAAGAGGTCCAGGGTTCAAGCCCCAGCCTCTACACATTTGTGCAGGGATGGCTGTTGGCTATTTTCCCTTCCCCAGACCCTGCAGTGCGGGAGCCTACGGCACTGAGTACGCCCTTTTTTTTTTTTGCTGGAACCTGAATATAATCCATCATCTTGAAGATCATTAAAAAAATAATTGTTGCAGCAAATTGCATAGTTGAATAAGGAACATAAGCTGTACCACAATAGAAAAACAACACAGAAATTATCTCAAATACAAGCACATACCAACTGCATATCCCACAATTAGCCACAGAAAATATCCATTCAAGACACCCTTTCTGTTTGCTCTGTCAAATCTGTTCAGCATACATAAAAGCAATGTGAATGACGGAAATAACTAGAAATGCCAAAAAGAAAATAAAAATGGTAGACATTACAAGTTGGTGAACAATTACTACACTGAAGGCAAAACTCACTGACCCCATGTTACAAGCATAATGACAGTTCATTAGAGTAGCATTCCCCACATTTCCTAAAACTGAGGAAAAGACTAATCCATATAAAATAAAGAAAAGTCATCTACTAACCCTGAATTTAGTTTAGCTATGCTTCCCTTAAAATCCTAGGTGGTGTACCGATAAATTAATTTGAATGCTCAACTATGCTTCTTAACAGCAACATTGCATTTAACAGGAAACAATCAGGGTCTGGTTGTGATAGACTACTACCAGTCAACTATATTGTTCTATAAGTGCAGCCTTAGGGGAACTAATGGATCACAAGTAAATAATGTACATGGGAAAATCACGTACCTATAGCTGAATGCAACAAGCAATCCAGGGAAGATAATGTCACCAAAGCCTATCATATCATAGCCACCCCATGGATCGAAGAAGCGGGGTATCCTTAGGAGCATAGGAATTGATTCTCCAGTGTTATCACCTCGAGCAACCTGAGTAATTTCCAAACCAAGCATAAAGACAACTAACATAATCAGAGAACTCAATTGGTAGAAGGTATAAAAATTGTTGGCTGATCACATTCACCATATAGGTAATTAGGGTGGTAATTAGATGAATGGACAGGTGATATCCACGCAATTTTATTATGCACACATATATCCATTAACCAGTCAAAAGCATGCATACTCTAAACCAAAATAGAGCTTTCTACGGATACTGAAATTTCGCGGTGCTGCCTCCGCGGGACCAGTCCGCGAGAGCTTGCATTCCTCCTAACAGGATTTGCGGGCGATGCCGACCTACTCCAGTGGCTGCTCCTCACCACTGACCACACTGTGACGTCTACCTCCTGCTCGACCGCGCCGCCTCTGCGGACGACCATGCACGGCTCGCACAACCCACGAGGGGCCTTCATTCTTGCCACCATGCTGTTGCTGAGGGTCAACCAGGGATGGGACTGGCTTGTAAAACGCGACGCTGATGAGTACCCGCTCGCCACACCCAATGGATTTGGTGTGGTAATCTGTTCTGCACTCAAATAAGCATTAAAATGCATTGTGCAAAGGGGACCCAGAAAACCATCACCATTTGACATTCCAACTGCAGAGCTTAGGACTACCCTTACTCCTCACTGTAGGAAACCTGAACCTATTAGGACCAGTTTGGAGGCGCTCCACAAGATTCGGCCAGAACGCTACCAAATGCCACTGCTCCTGCCTGCTGCATGCATGAAGGGGCTGTTTGGTTAACAGTCTCCCAGGCAACAGCGCCAGGCAGGGACCAGAAGCCCCAGGCGTCCAAAATCAGATGGCTGGGAGCACTCCTCGTGCCAGGCAGCTTTGCCAGGAGTGCAAACAAACAGGCCCAAAGCGTGTGAAGTGATCTGGCTGTTTTGCACTGCAGATGAGGAGTGGAAAATACTCATTCCACTATGCTCCTCCCCTGTCGTTCTTCTCCGCTAGCGCACCAACCTTTGTCCACCTCCCCTGCTGGTTGCCACTCGCCTCACCTCCCCTGCTGGCTGCCACTCGCCCCTTCTCCGCCAGTTCACAGCACGATTCAACAGTGACTGACCCTGATCCGTGCAAGGAACTCGATTCATCGCTGCCAACCCAACCTGGCCATGCTGCCATCGCCTGTAGATGAAGCGACGAGAAGCTCTACCAAATGGTTTAGGTGGGGACCTTAGAACAGCTGGGATCAGAAGAGCAATAGGGAGTTGCTTTGAAGCACTACCATACCGGGCCTTAAAAGTGTGTCATTGTGCATGTTTTTACTGAAGTGCAATTTCACTACACTGTATTAGATTTAGATCAACTCCCAAATTGTTGACAGATTACATTTTGGACAATGTCCTATGCACGCATTTGAAAAACACATTCTCTAATTATAACCTAGTTTAATTCATAAAATATGATTTTGAGGTTGTCTCAAAGACAGGCTTTTTACATAATTGATGTCGAAACTCTAAAAGGTTTACTTCAAATTGAGAATAAGGACTTTTGCTTGATTGTACATCACAGTCCATGGACCATGGTGAATATGAACTAACACAGGAACATGATATTTTATCATTTGGAGTACCCTAAACCCTAAACATCTGTGTTTGGATCAGAGATTGAAAGAAACATCAGAGATTGAAAGGAACACATTCCCATGTTGTTGCAAATTGCAAGACAATTTGATCAATTAACCACGAAAGCTATGTTACATATCAATCTGTGGTACTAAAGAATTACCATTTACAGAAGATTCATTGAAAGAATTGATCAATATACTTACTGCAATCATGACACTTTCATTGAATATAAGAGGTGAAATGAACACCCAAAAGATGTCATACACAAATGCTGCACTAAGAAGTGCTGATGCAACCTGCCAAAATACAGTCGAGATTTTTATGGTGCAGATAAGATCACTAAAATTCATGATAAAAATCAGAGAACTGCTGCCAACAGACATGTCAATACCTTGATATTTGGTAAGCGTGCCATCTGAAGCACAGTTATCATCAAGCAGATACCCTGGGAGAAATAAGCAGAAAACATGACCAATAACATGTAGTTAGTTTTGCAATGGCCAAAGCAGTGTGGTTTCAAATTGAAAACAGCAAGCATTTAATATGAAAATTATTAACTAATCCAAACATAGAGGGTAAGCACAAAGGAGATTAACCTCTTTAGACAAACTATCCAACAGTTTAAAAATACTAAAATAACATACTTTTGAGTTTTCACACATGCATGATATCCAGCTTTGGAATACGGTATTACATTCTAATTCCAACAAATGTGGAAATATTTTACTTTGCATCTCCATACCTAATGTACAGATTATATTGGGATTTCTAGTGGTTTGCAAATTTCACCAAAGGTGGATAGGCAGCAGATTTTGAGTTAGAAGCTAGAATTGTCTTCAACACGAATACCATGTTTGAAACTCAACATATGAGTTGTATTCCATGGCAAAAGGTGTGTAGATACCCACAGCGGGCCATTTGAAAGGAAGTTATGTTACACTTACCAACATGCCTAAGCAACCTGCAATCTCTAACTGATTCATATAGATTCACATTAGAACTACAACATCATGCTTATGTTTATTGCACATGATAGTTTCATACAGTAGTGGCCAATCAGGTAATTTCACCTTTGGGGACAATAGGATTTTTGTACAAAATGCAAACCCATTCTTATACATACTAACGGCAAGGTTTTTTGAACACAATATTTTGAAAGGAGACACCTCGTTGGCATGATGAAAACTATACATGAAAACCTCATCATATCATATCTGACTAAACTGGCAATTTAAGAAATGGATTACCATTGGCCTTAGAACTGACAATACGTTATTTACGACTCTGGTGTTTGAGGAAAAACGTCTATCTTATATCATTCCACCATATATGAACTTTTGCTTTATGGTACAATTGCAGTCCATCACATGCCATCACAGTTATTAAGACTGTAAGGCAAGTTGTGGTGAGCCACAATTTCAATCGCCTAGAAGGTGATAAGGCGAGGAAAGGCGACACCGTACCAATTTAACAAATTGCAAAACAACAGGGTGGCTGAGAAAAAAAGGGGAAAAAAGAGTGGGAAGGGGCTGGCCCAGCCCATCAACCAGCCCAAGTTATCCTCCCCTGCCGTGATATACATGGATACATCAGACACCCTCTGCCTCGTGTAAGTGCTCCCTCCCTCCATCGGTGCAGCTTGCTTCTCTCATTGTCCAGATACACCGCCGCCCAAAACTTCTCCTGCTTCCTCACTGCTCTACACCCTCAAACCAATCATTTCTGCAGTCCCCATCCAGATCTGCTTACTGCAGCAATTACTGCGCTGGCTACCCGCGCCGGAGACAGCGAGGATGGCAGCAGCTGCAGGTTCTGGCCTTGCCCTCTACCCTCTCATTCTTCCTCTGTTCTCCCTTCCTCTCTTTCACTGACTTTTGGTCTGGTGACAGGGATGCTCAGATTTCCGGCATGCCTTATCACCTAGGCAACGCCTTCATAACCATGCATGCCACCGAAGAAAAAGTATGGAAACTATCATGCAGCACCAGGAGAAAAGCACAAAACAAAGGAACAGACCACAAAAATGGTTGTAAGTTAAGATTATCTTACAAGAACATCTTGGCCTATCCAAGCAAAAGAAGCACGGCGATACACCGCCCAAAGAATTGCAAATACCACACAAAATGGTACAATTCCAACAGATAAGATCAAGATCTTTCCCAAGAAAGGGAGTTGTACAGTCTTTTGCCCACAGTCCTTAAAAATCCTGTTACATGAAGTATATAGGATGATGGTATAAAAATAAAGGGAGCATTGACTGAATTGCTTTATCAAAATTGATATATTTGGTACCTAGCAAGAAGCGTGACCAAGCAAACATGCATGCCCTGTAAGAAAATATCACCATTAACCACAGAGCTCAACTCCCCAACAAAAGGGAAAAATACATATCAACATGCACTAGTACAAAGATAGAGGAATTTCTGTGCCTGAAAGGAGGGAATACCTCAATACCACCAATGCAGAATAGTACAATTAGCACCCAAACGAACCAAGATGACATGAAGTAGAACAAAAGGAGGAGGAAAACTGAAGCTACTATAATAAAAACGATAGCACCCTTGGCGCTGATCTCGAAGATCTCTTTATCTTCTCTGTAGTTTGTTCCCGTATCAGGTCCATCCTGTTTAATATGAAGGGATAAATTTATCATGAGAGGGCATATGCAGTGGTTACACAAGGAGCATTCGTAAGCATAAAAGACACAGTTGAGAACAAGATACGTTTACCAAGTGATGATGACAAGAATACAACTGGTTCACATTGAAATCCAAAATTCATAACAATGTCATCCGGAGTCACAATTTCATTGCTCAGGGCAACTTTTCAGATGAAAAAACAAGAGTAAACAATGTTGCATGGCTTCTGGTTTGTATGTCTTATTTAGCCCATTCCTATATCTTTGTACACATGATCCATTTGACTTGCACATCATATTGTTGGGTACCCATTTTATCCATATTCAAACCCTTACCCCATGTCATTTGGGTAGCGTATGGGCAAGTGTTTTTTAATCCAATAGAAAAAGGTATGGGCCATGGGGTGTGAATTATCCATGGGTAAATCTTCAGCTCAAGTAATCATCTATTGGTAGAAATGGGTGGATCAACAGTTCGTTTTAGTTTTGGGTTTCTAATGTACAAAAAAACCAGACTGCTATATTGAATCATCTGCAACAAATTTTATTTAATCTCAGTAAAATTTTAATGTGTGAACACAAAATTTCAATTCTAGGGCCCAGTTTTTGACGTGGGGCCCACGTATATATCTAGCCACACATCTGCATGAAGTAGCCACCCGTTATAACAAGTCATCTCCAACAAATTTGAGTCAATTTCATGAAAAGTTTAAGGTGTGAGCGGGTTTTTTTAATCTAGGGTCAAGCTTTTGACATTGGGCCCACATTTGAATATAGCCGCACGAGTCTGTACGAAGTAAGCTGCTATCATACCGAGGCATCTCAAAAAAAACAATCAGTTAACTGAGAACATGACGTTTTTAATTTTAGGGTACATGGGTCCCACATATAGATCTAAGTCTTGTAAATGTAAATCTGCACAAAGTTACAGTATTCAATCAATTAAAATCTTAGTGAACACGAAGTTTTCATTCCAAGGGTCAGCACTTTGACGCTGAGCTCACATGTATATGTATAAAATAGTAGTAGTATTTGACAAAAAATAAAATACAGTAGTAATAAAAGAGGATAGTTCAGCTCCAAGCAATGAATATGTATAAGATTGATTATTATCTCATGGGTATGCGTAATATTGGCGAGGGGCCGAGGGTAAGAATGGATCATGGTGATATGGATTTGGACATTGACATGGACAAGCATGGAATTCAAGCTACGGAATTCAAGCTCCTTCACCTAAGATCGTACTAATGTCCCTTTGATATTAAGTTTATAAATGTTTCATGGCCTGAAGCAATGGGAATGAATGCGTGCATATAAAAATACAAACATCAAAATCCATTCACTTTGGGTAGGCACAAGTCCAAACCTTTCTGGTCAGCTGATTATAACGCTCATCAACCTGCTCACATGTAACAAATTCAGTCCAGAGTGAAGCACAGACTATGGTGCCTACAGCCATTATCCATAAGAAGCATGCTGAAAGGTCCACAGTTGGTCGCTTTGGTGAATATAGCTGTACTTCCACTGCGATAATAGAAAACATTTCTCATTATCATGCATATTCTGGTGTAGGATAGTTATAAGTCAAAAGGAACATATAACTTAGGCTAGTCACCATTTCTACAGGACCACCTGCCACAAACAGCTGTGTCAATTTTGGAAGTAACAGAAATCACTCGAGAGCTTCATAACCATAAACAAATATTATTTGGCAAACTTAACAAATTGTGCCGTATGAGCAAATACAATAAACATTATTTTTTGTTGTGTCAGTTAGCAATATATATCTCATGCAAAAGACAACTACCCATGGAATAACTACAAATAGCACATAGCAATTGTTTAGATATGAAATTGCTCCCTCCGCCCCAAAAAGGATGCAATTCTAGAGTAGTGTTACATAAAATGATTCGAAGATTGACCAAAATTATATAAAAACCTACGAATATCTATCATACTAAATAAGTATCATTAGATTCATCATTAAACATATTTTAATAGTATACCTAATTGGATTCGTACATGTTATTAATATTTTCTATAAACTTAATCAAACTCGTGATAATTTGGCATTGACCACACACCACACATAGAATCGTGTCCTTTTTGGGATGGAGGTAGTACTAAACATCGCCACTAGAGCAACATAGAAGGAAAAAAAATCATGCTACACTTTACAACAGAAGGAATGAAATTTAGGAATAACTTGCCAGTTGCTCCATGATGCAATAAGTTCTTCAACTTCTTTCCTGCCGATTGTGGTATCATGACAACAGGTATTGTCACATTAATGGAAGTGTCATTCTCACCGCACACCATCTTGTAAAGCTCTAGAAACATGATACAGATTACTTTCTGCAAAAAAAACTTGCATGTATATTTGGAATATCAAACTATATGGACAGTAAAATGAAAATACATGACACATTCTTGTTATACCTTCATTATCATTGATAACTAGTAAACCAGTCGCACCACCGGCCTGAGCAGTATTTGCTTTTTCCGTGAAAGCACATTCCCCACGTGTTGCTATAGCAACCGAACTTGTTAACTACATTGACAAGGACTAACTTAGAACAAACTTATGGATACATGCTTTCTTTATTAGGATTATGCTGATAGCATGACCATGGAAAATAAAACAACTTTGTATGTAAGCCTACTACTGATGGTGTTAAAGTGAAACCTTTGATGTCAAGTTGGAGCAACAGTCAATTGGATTTGCAAGGACAGAAAATGATTTTGTCGCTTCATGAATATCTCTTGGCAAGGGAGCTCCAAATTTTGCACTTAGGCCAACAACAGTTGTACCTTCAGTCCCATTCACCCAATTCTTCACCTTAACCTGGAGAAAAGCTGGAACATAAGAAAGAGAAAAGGATATTTTGGGTATTTGAGGCGAAACAGGGTCAGGGTTATTTTTGACAAAAAATAGAACAACGGACCAAGTGGTACATTTCAAAGCGGTATGGACTTTAGATTGTTTTAAAAGTGAACTAAAAGTATAAAAAATATGGCATGTACCGAGTTTCTTGTTACTAAATATGAAAGGACAAAACAAGTTTCGAAAACTGAAAAGATGTTCCAATTTTACTTAAATATATATGAATATTTCAAAAAGAAACTTGTTTTTTGCCCAAGCAACAACCACCTAACATGATCCATTTCACTGGATCTGGGGGACTTTGAGGGAAGTCTTTCACTCGAAATTCTGTCCAAAATCGAAAAAGCATTTCTTTGAGAATTGGCTGCAGGGCAAGGGGCCCTTGCCCATTAGATTAATCATGTTTATATTTGTACATTTTGCTTGGGCAATTTGGACTACTAGGAACAAGATGGCTGTTGAGCAAAGGTTTCCAAAAGCTCTGACTGATGTGATATATGGTGCGCTATCCTTACTGCAGAGGTGGAGCGTCTTACTAAAGGAGGTGGACCAGCAGCACGTTTTGCATGTGAAGGATGATATCATGAGCTGGATGAAGAGTTTTAAGCCTAGCTTGTTGGCTACAGACATCTTCCAAATTTAGATTCTGTACTAGGCAGGCTCAGCATTTTGTTCTTTTGTTACTGGCTAAACTTGTATCCCCAAGTCTTGTATCGGTAACTATGTTTTCAGATGTTTGGATGGCTAATAGAGCTAAAGAATAGCTGGCTAAAAATTCGTCCTATGCCTGCAAACAGGCCTTACTAAGGTACATCCACAAATCCCTCTACATGACCCCATCATCAGCCAGATCTCAGCATCGCACCTCTACCGACCAACTACAGGAATCCGGGAACTCGAAAACCAACTACTACCGTCAGTGACCTAATCAACGAGGAAGCACCGCGAATCGAGGAAGCAAGGGACAGGGGCAAGCCATCATTACCAGCTGGAACTTGTTGGAGCAGCCTGGCGTCCGCGAAGTCCCCGCGTCGTCGCTGCTGGAGGCGTCGTCCGCCGCGGCGCCGCCAGCGAGGAGCAGCACAAGGAGGGCGGTGGCGAAGGGGAGGAGCGACGCGCGGTGGTCGGTCGCCATGCCGACGGGGACGTCGCCGATTCCTCCACCGGATGGGTCCGCCTTTGCGGTGGCCTGATGAATGTCTGATGCGATTTCTCGTCGGCGTACAAGGTATCCCTTTCTTCAAGCACGAGACTTTTGATGAAAAAAAGGAGGTGGGCTGCCTAATTTGCCCAAGCAAAATCTGATGATGAGGCCCATTTTCAGATACTATGGGCGCCAAATCAGTCCGTTCAGGAACCACTGAGACGACGGGGCCGGAGACAGGGTCGTCAAACCCAGTGGACCGCACAGGCCCATCCAAGAGCGCACGCGACTGACCACTCCTCGTCATCAAGTGCCGCCGCGCACAACTCCTCCCGCTGAACCCTACCTTGCCGTCGCCCGCGCGCCGCTCCGTGCCGGCGCCGCTCCATCGCCCTAAACCCAACCCCGTCAAATTCCACCGGGGACTAGCTGAAAGGAGAGGGCGCAGAGGGGGGATGGCGTCGCAGGATGAGGAGACGAGCCGGCTCTTCCGCATCCGCCGCACGGTTCTAGAGATGCTGCGCGACCGCGGATACACGATCAGCGACGAAGAAATCAATCTCCCAAGGAGCGCGTTCATCGAGCGCTACGGCAACCCCGTCCGGCGCGACGACCTCATCATGAACGCCGTGAAGTTGAACGAAGGCCAGGTCCCTCCCCTGCTCCCCCTTGCCGCCGCCGCTGCCGCCACTGCCTCGGCGTAACCCTAGCCGTGCGTTACCCCCTGCAGATCTACATTTTCTACCCCAATGAACCAAAGCCCGGGGTGAAGACGATCAGGAGCTACGTCGAGAAGATGAAGCAGGAGAACGTCTTCGCTGGTATACTCATCGTGCAGCAGGCACTCAGCGCGTTCGCACGCAGCGCTGTTCAGGAGGTCTCCCAGAAGTACCACCTCGAGGTCTTCCAGGTCCGCTCTCTAATTCCTCTTTGCCTCATTGCATTGGTATGTTTTTATGTCTGTATCCGTGCTGCTCCTTGTGAAAACTGTGCCTGACGCTTATTGTGATGCTGTCCAGGAAGCTGAGCTTCTTGTCAACATTAAGAACCATGTCCTAGTGCCAGAGCACGTGCTCCTGTCACCGGAAGACAAGAAGACTCTTCTAGAGCGGTACACCGTGAAGGAAACCCAGGTCGAATAATTTTGCCTATTCTTTCCGCAGAGTAGCCTGGCTGTTTCTTTCTATAGGAGCATAATGATTCTAAATTTTTTTTGGTCTTCAATTCTTTCGGTTAAGCTTTTATGTGCAGTGATTGTATTAAACTATGCCTGCATATTGGGAAGTAATTGCCCTCCCAAGATTTTCCTGAACCAATAAGTTGCTGAGTATTAAGCGATTTTTGGTTTGTTTGCATGTCCATTTGATTTTCTTAGTTAATCACCTCATTGAAAACTGGTAATGTGAATGTGTTCAGACCAAATTGACAATTTGCAGTAGTTATCATCTAAACAGCAAAAGGAACATGCCATATGCGTTAATTGGTAAAATATGAGTAGAGAAATTGGAAGCACTGGTCTCCTATATATAAGTTTGAACATTAAGTTAGCCTTGTGACATAAGAATAGACCTATGGCATGCACATTTTTCTTTTGGCTTCCTATTTGTTTGCCCAAATTGTGAAGAGAATAAGTCAGAGCATAGCTAGTATTATTTGTTTTGTTACTGCAATTAATTTCATTGCAGATTAGGACCGTTAACTACTCTATAAGAAGAATTGTGTATAATTTCAGACTTTGAGTGATAAGCTATATTATGCAATATATTATCTGAAACACCACAGTACTAAAAGTAGGTGAGAATGGGAGGCACTACTGTGGTAGTAAAAATTGTATTGAGGCAGAAATATATTTTTAAACTCAGAGTTAGTTTAAACAAGTTATGCAAATTTTAATTGGAAAAATATGCTTTCAGATGTTATTACTAGTTTAGTACTAGTTTGACTGATAACTGATTCCATTGTGGATTATTAATTTAGATAATTTTAGGCAGAATAGCCACTATTGTCCTTGAAGTTTCACAGGAGCTGCAATTCAGCCTCTGAAAGTGATGTTTCTATTGGTCCACTCTCTTTCATTGCTCCCTTGAGCTATATTCTTTCTCTAAAATAATCTGTGTAATGACATGGCCACCACATCTACAAGACAACTCAGAATCTAGCCACTAGCCACATGTGAAGTGACCTACCGTTGTGATCTCAGCACACTTAACATGTGAAATAACCCACTATGCTATTTAATCATTTGGAAAATAAATCATTTAGACATCTATCGCCTATCTAATTATTTATAGTTGGGTAACGGTATGAACAAGATACATTTGAACCCGAGCAATTTGTACGCTGCACTTATTTGAACAATTGTCATCATTATTGTGTCTATACATCTATATTCCCATTTGCTACTTCAATTGCATCTTTTGTCCTACTTTCTTGCTATATAAGAATCTGGGTGTACAGAGGAGGCTATCAAAACAGATGACCAGGGTAGGAGTGCTGTGTGCAGCTTGTATGGCTCTAGCAGCGGTAGCAGATTAAACTTTTAAAAAGAAAAGAACAGAAGTGTTTTGAGCTTAGGTTTGTTTCTCCTGTCTGTAGATTTCATAGGGACAAGAAAATTTTGCATACAATTAATGACCGAGTGTTGAGTTATCTGCACACATTTAGATCCATGGCATCCTAAGCACTATTTTGGACCAAAGAAAATCGTGCAGGGATCAGAATGGACAAAACAAAACCTCAGGGATTAGTCAAACTTCAGGAACAATAGAGACTATTCTGCAATAATGTTGACAATGGAACAGTACTGACCAAGGGTGAAACTACGGGCCACTTGCAGTAGCAATGGCCTGCCTCTGCCCTCTCATGGTCTAATGTTTTCGTTACAGACCCTTCTATGAAATAAAATCTTAGTTTGTAACCAAAGTGATGTACCTTAATTAGCAGCCATTACCTTCTAGTCCTAGTTCTGCCCCTGCTACTGATCTCATTTGCTTGGGGATTTTTCTTTTCTCTGGGCAACCGGTTTTTTATTTCATGATTTTTCTAATAACAAGGCTCTGCTCTGTGATGATTAGAAAAAGAAACAAATTCCTTGAGCAATAGATTCCTACTCATATCACTATTACTGCTGAAGCTGTGTTCTGATGATATGAAACTATCTATGATCTATGATGCAGCTCCCCCGGATTCAGATTACAGACCCGATAGCAAGATACTATGGGATGAAGCGTGGGCAGGTCGTGAAGATCACCCGAGCCAGTGAGACTGCTGGAAGATACATCACCTACCGTTATGTTGTCTGAGTTTTGCTACATTCTTATGGCTTGAGCTTCCGCACCAAGTGAAAATACCCCCCGTAGTTGCCAATCTAGATATGTACTTTGAAACATTTGTTGCCTCTGAAAATCTGAAGTACCTTTGTAGTGCCCTGATACTCTCCATTGAGAACTGATTGACGTTGTGCCATTTCGGTAGTAGAAATAGGTTGCTGTTCCTGTAGCTGTGTTACATCTCTCTCTTTTTTTTAGTGAATCATTGTGCCATTTTTAGAGGACAAGCTTTGACCTGCGCAACTTACAGTTACCAGGATGATGCTCTGTATTAATTCATGCTTTCCGGAGCTGGTTTTCAGTCTGGCGAATGACGAGGAGTCTTAGCGTGAGGGAATATGTATGCGTAGTAGTTCTGAGCGGTCTGTTCCTGTGAATGGTTTGAGCATTGTGACAGTGCGCGTCTCCTTGTTCAACCAAAGTGGCAATTGAATAATCGACTCGAGAGTAGTTGCGCTGCAACGGAACGATGACATACACTAGACCAGTACGTTTCAAGTTTTCCATCCTGCTGTTGATTTTTGAGAATCTCTAGGTTAACTGGATTCACAATCTTTCTCACTACTCGAACCTTCCAATTCCATACGGTTATCGTTCTTTGGTTACCTGAGGGGCTTGTCGACGTTTCTGCTGCCTCGTGCTCTAGGAAAGCGAGATATTTTATCTCTGCATGCTAGTGCAGTTGCCACAACCACACGGCAAGAATTGGGTGGATCGATCCGCCCCAAATGCCTCCCAGAAAGTCGCTGCCAGAGAAAAGAACGCCCTGCTCGCAAGTCGGTCAATGACGCGAACGGCAGCGACGGCGATCTGCCCCTCGGCTCCCGCGTCCGCGCGCGACCAGAGGCAGGCAGCCGCGGTCGATGTGTCGTTCGTCACTCGTATCATCAATGTGTCGTTCGTCACTCGTATCATCTGTCCGAAGAATATTCATTCAGATCGCAACAAGGGGTTCCCGCTATCCAGAAGGCTGCAGAACCGCGGGCAAGGGCAAAGTAGGACCAGCCGTGGAAAAAGTCTCGAGGGCTGAGCCTACCGTAAATCGCCCCACGTGCTATCCAGAGAAAAACGGCACAACCTAACAGCCTTGTACTTGCACCGCGGTAAAATTAAGGGAGGGCCGGAGATGAGCCGACACTGAACGCCAACATATCCCTGGTGCTGGTAGTTCACTATCATGCCACCGTTGAATCGTGTAGGTCCCGGGCCCGTACCCATATATCATGTGCATTGCAGGGGTCAGATGGTGGTCTATCAGTCAGGCACGATCATCCCACTGCAGACGAGACGATCCACAGATGCCTTGCCAGCTGTTGAGCTCACTCAACAATTCACAAGCTACAGGCTACACAGCCCATAATCATAGCCCTGATTTCACAGGAAGCTATGCTAATCACTTGCAGACGAAACCCAACAAGATGATCCTTACAACGTATCACTGTACTTCCTCCGTCTCAAATTATAGTTCGTTTGATTTTTTTTACTTCAAATTTAACCACTCGTCTTATTAAAAAAATTTGAGCAAAATTAGTTAAATTTAGATCACTCTCGAAGATCTTTTGTTAATAAAGCAAGCCACAACGAAAAAAATAATTTTTTGAACAAATTTATGAATAAGACGAGATGGTCAAACTTGGGATAAAAAAGTCAAACAAACTACAATTTAAGACAGACTATTACTTACAAGAGTAAAATGTATGGATAGGCCACTAACTTGTAAGCGTGTGTCGATTTAGGCCATCAAATTTGAAAGTGTATTTTTTGGTCAAAAACTTAAGAAGTGGTTCATAAACAGGTCATACCCTTTGTTTCATGTTTATATTTATAGAAACCACCATATATCTATTTTTCTTTCACAAGTTTGTCCTTCACCGGCGACGGCAAGGTCTCCGGCGATGCGGTCGTCATCTTCCCACGGTGGCGGCGCACGCGGCGCCCGGGCGGAGGTTGCCGTCGCCCCCGGCCGAGCGGAGCTCCCCCGGGCTCGCGCGTGTGGCCACGACGGCGGGGCGAAGGTCCCGCGGGCTCGCAGTCGTGGCCGTGGCGGCGGGAGTGGACCGGCAATTATGGCTAGCGTGCGCGTGGCGGGAACAGGGGCAGCATCTCGCACCGGCGAGGAGCAGGGGTGGGTGAACGCCGGCGGGAGCAGAGGCGACGGCGTCGTGCTCGCTAGAGCAGGAGCATGCGCCCACCGACGGTAGCTGGGGCGGGCGCGCGCTGGCGAGGAGCGGGGACGGGAGCAGGGCGGGCAAGCGCTGGTGAGGAGCAGGGTCAGGCGAGCGCGAGCGAGAGCAGGGACGGGCGCCCGCCGGCTGGAGCACGGGCCGCCGAGCGCCGACAACAGCAGGGGCGGCGTCGGCGGGAGCAGGGACGTGCGCCGGCGACAGCAGGGGTGGGCGCCGGCAGGAGCAAGGGCACGCGCCGGCGGGAGCAAGACGGCAGCGGCTGCGGCGCGCCCGCGGGAGCAGGGGCGGGCGAGCGCTGGCAAGAGCAGGGGTGGTGTCGCGACGGCGGGAGCGGGGTGGGTGGGCGTCGGCGGGAGCAGGAGCGGCGGCGGCGTCGTGCCCGCGGGAGCAGGGGCGGGTTGGCGCCAATGGGAGCAGGGGCGCGCACCGACGGGAGCAAGGCGACAGTGACGGCGTCACGCCAATGGGAGCAGGGTGTGGCAGAACCTCCTAAATCATATGGCCCACATACATTATTATTGTCTAAACAGACTCCTAATAACCATGATTGTGTTCCATAAGACTTAAAAGGTCTGTCGGGTAAATCCCGAATCATCCACGATTCTCCGAGCAGGATCAATCATTACAAAGAGAACAATATTACAACAGTATTATACAAATAAGATATATCAAAGTAAAATAGCGGAAGGATTACAATAACATAAGTTTATAAACCATTTAGTTTTAAACTTACAAACATTATGTTTTTAATTATTACAACCATAGGAGCAGTGGAGTAGCAATATAACTTATTACAAAACCTTGATGATACGTTCTGCCCAACAGCGAGACAGCCTATTCATCGTCACTCTCCGCAACGACTGTCATGCAGCAGGGTGCAAAGCAATCCTGCGCATGGGACTCACCTGCAATAAGGGTTCAACAAACCCTGAGTACAAAAGTACTCAACAAGACTGACCCGACGAAAAAGAGGGGTGAAGACTCAGAAATACAGGCTAGAGGGACAAGGTAAGGCTTGTAGGAATTTTTGCAGAAAAGCTCTTGTGGATCAAATTTTTACTTATCTTTGATTATAACAGAAAGTAAAGTTATTTTGCTCTAGCTCAACATTACCAAAGAACTTCATTTAGATACCTTATCATCATTCAAATTGTTACTACGATGATGAACACCGATCGAGTCTTCTTCTCCGAGAAGCAACGAAGATTCGAATCCATTTTCATACCCAGCTGGGACCTAGATCACTGGGATACCGGAGACTCTAACTCTAATGCATACCAGATCACAGATATACCGTGATAATAACTGTAGCCATATATCACCACATGATACACGTGAGCACTTAGACCCAGTGTACCGATATACGTGGGAACTTAAACCCACAGTATACCACACTATGACATATGTGGGGACTCTGGCCCACTATATATCACTCTATGACATACTGGGCTCCAACCCTCAGTATATCACTTCATGTATGTGGATTTCTAGTTCTCGATATCACCAAATCACCATCGAACGGGACCTAGGGCATCAACAGATGGAAACACTACAGAGGGACTCTATTCCCAATGCAAGTTACCCGTCCGGACTCGATTTATTAACTATCATCATGATTTCACAGATAAAGCCATACTCATCTTTTTCATTCTTTTACTTTTTAAAAGCCTAACTAATTAGGCAGGGCTAAGCATTACTACGTATTTTCTAAAATCATGTAACAAGGAATATAGAAATAAGACAGGTAATGCAATTGGTGGGTTATCACTCAACTCCTATTACTTAATGCAACATTTCATAGCTGAAGCGATAAAGCTTTTATAAAATAAGGGTAGGGTTTGAATTCATCCGGGGCTTGCCTTGGTATTTGGGGTAGCTGGTCTCGAGCTCTGGATCAACTCCCAACTCCTGAGTCTACTCTTCCTTGGGATCTGGTGCGACAACGTTAAACTCTCCGTTAACGAAAACTATACGATAAAATGATATGCTTCAATATGATGGAATAGTAAACATGATGCTCGATGGATGCATGACCAGATTAAGGACTTGAGTATAACTTTCTTTTATGATAAAGTTGCAAGCCAACAAAACTTACTAACTTTATTAAGGTTAACTACTTTATTAGTGAAGTTCATTAAACACATGAAATAACGTTGATTAAGCCCTAATGACATGATTAAGGTAAGCTCAAATAATTAATTAAAGTGCTAAAGGTTATTAAGGTTAATGACCCAAGGTCATCAATCAATCCCAAAGTCAAACAACTCTATAATGATTAAGCAGGATTAAAAGGGTTAAACAATTATTTAAAAAGCATAAAATAAAGGCATAAAACTAAAGTTGTCTAACTAAGCTCAAAATTTTATTTGAAAAGCTCTTGGTCTTATTAGATGGAAAAACAATTTTCAGAAATAAAAGCCAATTATTTTATTTATTAAAAATCATTGAAGAAGCATTTTTTAATTAAAAGAGCAAATTTTAACTTATGCAAAAGTATTCAAATTTGGCATTTCATATTTTTCCTAGGTAGAGGACATCATAAAGAGCATACATAAAATTTTTTAAAATTTTTAGAGCTACATGAATTACTATGAATTATTAAAGAAAAAGCATTTAAAACATTTTTTGAAAAAGAAAAAGAAAAAGGGGAACAGTGTCCTCGATGCCGAACAGTAATCCTGTAACACCTCTGGTGTTATATTAATTAAAACATGCCATGTCATCATATGCACTGCAAAGCATTCATGTTTAAGTCAACCTTAATGTGCATTAACTAAAATAAGTTTACATTTCATAGATTGATTGTGTTTCTGGAATATTTTATCACATGAAATAATAAAACCTTACTTTTGAATGTCATCGCAAATGCTTGGGTTATATTCTATGTACTTGAGGTGTAAACCGTGTTTACACTAGTGTCCAGCATACTGTATAAACCTAAATCCAACCCTAAAAATTTATTTTCATATTTGAAGTTGAATTTGGATTTCAAAGCTTATTCCCAAGCTTTGTAATTCAAATTTAAAATTCAAATTAGAAAGCTATAAAGTGTTTTTCGAAAGTCAATTTGGTCAACCAAGGGTGTCATTGGGTCAATGACCTAAAAGTGTCCTTGGATGATGTTTGTGATCACTAATGACCAACCAATTAAGTTAGAAACCAAATCGAGTTTGAATTCTATTTCAAAAACCCTTTATTCTAAAACCTAGTCTTACCCCCTTTTCTCTAATTCAAAATCTATAAATAATTTGGAGATACTCTAAAAAGATAGTTTGTATATCTTGACAAGAGCTACAAAGTTGGTATATAAATTTTTTCAAGTTTCCAAAAGAAATTTCAAATAAATTTGAAAATACAATTTTCCAACATTTGTCCCCTTTTGATTTTAAAACCATAATTCAAAACTTATGCATAATTTTGGAAAATTTTGTATATGAAAAAGGTTTGGTTTGGAATGTTAAACATTTCATAGTTTTGAAGATTTTCAAGTTTTATTAAAAAATCAAAAGTAATTTCAAATGTTTGTTTCTAGGGTTTTATCCCCTTTTTGAATTTGAATTCAAATTTCAAAATCCTGAAAGAATTTGAGGATGCTAGTTAAAGGAAAAGTGTAGCTCTTGACAAGTTATGCAAATGATATTTTTGGATATTTTCAAGTTCTTATATAAATTTTCGAGTAATTTGTAATTTCAAACGAATGGCAATTCTGTAATTATCTGGAACAACGCCGAAACCTATCGTCGGCCGCCATCGCCGGCTTCTCAACCCGCGCCGCCGTCCATCGCCACGAATATCTCAGTCGCCAGCTCGCTCCGGACACTTGAACCTTCGCCGTCGTCGTGTCGCCCATCCATGCGTCGCCGATGGCCTATAAATACCGGTCGACCGCCGCCGTTTCTCCTTTTCTTCTTCCTGCCGCCACCGCCGACGACTTCACTCCGCCGCTCGAATTCGTCGCCGTCGATCCACCACAGTCCAATTGCTCTAGCCAGCAGCTCTGCCTCGACCTTGCGCTTCTTTTGAGTCAGTTCGTGTTTGCTCTCACCGCTCGAGCTGCCCGCGCGCCGTCATCTTCCTCGCGGCCGGTCGCCGAGCCGCCGTGAGCTTTTCCGTCGTCGACCGCCGTCGTGGTTGGTTATATATCTTCATCACCCCCGCTATCATGTTCTCCATACTATCCTGCTCTTCACGCGCACCTTGGTTCACTCTCTGGTGGACAGGACACGCCGAAGCACCGTTCTTGCCATCGGAGCGCCGCCGCCGCCATCACCGCCGTCGCCCGCAGCTCGATTCAAGCACTCCGGGCCTTCATCAACGTATGCATCAGCACCGTGGTGAGCTCCTGCAGCTGTATGCGCTATTAATTTTATCTTTATCGAGTCGTAGACTCCGGACACCGAAGCTCGCCGCCGGCATGGCCATGCCGCTCCGCCGCGAGCGTTGCCACTTTGGCTAGGGACCGGGGACGGTGTCATCTTGTTGCCAAACGGGTTCGCCTGAGTGCCTTGCATACGCTCGAGTGCTCACCATCGCTGAAAATCACTCCAGTGAGCGTCGTCGCCACGCCCGAACTCCACCGCGCCACCATGGCCGCCGGCGTGGGTGTCGCCGTCGCTCCGCCGCCACGTTAGCTACCCTGATCGACTCCCCGTGCCAAGCTGAGCCCTATGGTTCAAGTCCGGTCGCCGGAGACCTCACCGACGGCGAGTAATGGCCGGTCAACCGCCGGCGGGTCGTCGGTCAGCGCGGGAGTACTGTGCCAATTTTTCTTTTTCTATTTTCAGAAAATGATTTAAATGTTATTTTCTTTGAAAAATCATAGTAATTCATATATAGCTCCAAAAATTTTAAAAATTTTTGTGTGTGTTCTTTATGATGTCATCTACCTAGAAAAATATGAAATACCAAATTTGAGTACTTTTTGCAGATTTTAAAATTAGCCCTTTTAATTGAAAAATGGACCTTCTATGATTTTCAATAAATAAAATAATAGGCTTTTAATTCTGAAATTCTTTTTGCCATCTAATTAGGCCAAGGGCTTTTCAAAATAAAATTTTGGGCTTAATTTGATAACTTTAATTTTATGCCTTTATTTAATGCCTTTAAATAATTAATTAATCTCTTTAATTGAGTTTAATCATTATAGGATTTGTTTGACTTTGGGATTGATTGATGACCTTGGGTCATTAACTCTAATGACCTTTGGCACTTTAATTAATTATTTGCGCTTATCTTAATCATGTCATTAGGGCTTAATCGACGTTATTTCATGTGTTTAATTAATTTCTTAAATGGCGTAGTTAACCCTAATGAGCTTAATACGCGAAGCTTTGTTGGCTTGCAACTTTATCGTGAAGAAAAGTTGTACTCAAGTCCTTAATCTGATCATGCATCCATCAAGTATCATGTGTACTATTCCATCATGTTAAAGCATATCAATTATCGAATAGTTTTCGTTAACGGAGAGTTAACGTTGTCACACCAGATCCCAAGGACGAGCAGATTCAGGAATCGGGAGTTGATCCGGAGTTCGAGACCGTCTACCCCGAATACCAAGGCAAGCCTCGGATGCATTTAAACCCTATTCTATTTATAAAAGTTTTATCGCTTCAGCTATGATATGTTGCATTAAGTAATAGGAGTTGAGTGAAAACCCATCAATTGCATTACCTGTCTTATTTCCTTATTCCTTGTTACCTGCTTTGGAAGATAAGTAGTAACGCTTAGCCCTGCTTAATTAGTTAAGTGTTCAAAAGTAAAAGAATAAAAAAGATGAGATTGGTTTTTCTTTGTTGGAATCTTGATAATAGTAATAAATCGAGTCCGGACGACTAACTTGCACTGGGAATGGAGTCCCTCTGTAGTGTTTTCATCTGTTGATGCCCTAGGTCCTGTCCGTTGGTGAACTGGTGATATTGAGAAATTAGAAATCCACATGCATGAAGTGGTATCCAGTGGGCCAGAGTCCCCACGCATATCATGGAGTGACATATAGTGGGCCAGAGTCCCCACATATGTCATAGTGTGTTATACTGTGGGTTTAAGTTCCCATGTATTTCGGTACACGGGGCCGAAGAGCTCAGGTGTATCATGTGGTGATATATGGCTGCGGTTGTTATCCCGGTATATCGGTTCATCTGGGGTGCATCGGAGTTAAAGTCTCTGGTATCCCAGTGACCTAGGTCCCAGCTGGGTATAAAAATGGATTCAAATCATCGTTGCTTCTCGGAGAAGAAGACTCGATCGGTGTTCATCATCGTAGTAACAACTTGAACAATGATTAAGGTTTAATAATGAAGTTGGTTGATAATTGGAGCTAGATCCAAGAAAACTTTGCTTTCTGTTAAGCTTTTTCGTAAAAATTTCTTATCTCTTACAAGCCTTACCTTGTCCTTCTAGCCTGCATTTCCTGAGTCTTCACCCCTCTTTTTTGTCGGGTCAGTCTTGTTGAGTACTTTTGTACTCAAGGTTTGTTGAACCCTTGTTGCAGGTGAGCCTCATGGGCAGGAGTGCTTTGCGTCCTGCTGCATGACAATCGTCGAGGAAAGCGACGACGAGTAAGATGTTTAGCTCTTGGGCAGAGCTTATCGTTTGGTATTGTAATAAAGCTATTTACTGCTGCTCCACTACTATTATGGTTTGTACGATTTAAACTTATGGTTGTAAATATTTGAAACTCAAAGGTTTATAAACTTATGTTATTGTAAGTCTTCCGCTATTTTACTCCGATGTATATTATATATATCAAACTGTTGTAATACTGCAATGCCTCTTTATAACGATTGATCCTGCTCGGAGAATTATGGATGATTCAGGATTTACCCGACAGACTTTCTAAGTCGTACGAAACACATTCATGGTTATTTGGAGTCTGTTTAGACAATAATCATGCATGTGGGCCATATGATTTAGGAGGTTCTGCCACAAATCCGCCGACGTCGACCGATGATTTCTCGCCGGCGGCGAGGTCTCCGGCGACGGGGCTTGGCCGTACAGACTCAGTTCGACACGACGGGTCGATTAGGGTAGTTAATGAAGCGGCGGGGCGACGGTGGAGCACTGGCCGGCTGCCATGGAGGCACGGCGGCGCGGCTGAAGGGCTCATCGGAGCTTCTCCGGTGACAACGAGCACACGGAGGTAAGCAGCACACCTAGGTGGACATGCTAGGCCTAAAGATGGAGCCATTTCTGATCCCTAGCCCAACGCCCGTGGCGGCACTGGCAAGGTCGTGCCGACGACGAGCCACGGCGGCAGGCTTCTATGACGCGATAAGGATGAAACTAAGGGCATGGACAGATGTAGGAGCTCACCACGGGTCTGGTGCGCTGTAACACCTCTGGTGTTAAATTAACTAAAACATGCCATGTCATCATATGCACTGCAAAGCATCCATGTTTAAGTCAACCTTAATGTGCATTAACTAAAACAAGTTTATATTTCATAGGTTGATTGAGTTTTTGTAAGGTTTGGTCACATGAAATAATAAAACCCTATTTTTGAATGTCATCGCAAATGCTTAGTTTATACTCTATGTACTTGAGATGTAAACTATATTTACACTAGTATCAAGCATAGTGTATAAGTCTAAGTCCAACCCTAAAAATGATTTCCATATTTGAAATTAAATTTGGATTTCCAAGCTTATTTCTAAGTTTGGCTATTCAAGTTTAAACTCAAAATGGAAATGCTATAAAAGGTTTTTCAAAAGTCAACCTGGTCAACCAAGGGTGTCATTGGGTCAATGACCTAAAAATGTCCTTGGATGATGTTTGTGATCACTAATAACCAACCAATTAAGTTAGAAACTAAATTGAGTCTAAATTCTATTTCAAAAAAAAAACCTTTATTTCCAACCCTAGTTTTATCCCCTTTTCTTTAATTCAAAATCTATAAGGAATTTGGAAATACTCTAAAAAGGTAGTTTGTAGATCTTGACAAGAGCTACAAAGTTGGTATATAAAGTTTTTCAAGTTTCCAAAAGGAATTTCAAATTAATTTGAAAATACAGTTTTTAGCAATTATCCCCTTTTGATTTTAAAACCATAATTCAAAAATTATGCATAATTTGAGAAAACCTTGTATATGAAAAATGTTTGGTTTGACAAACTTAATATTTCATAGTTTTGAAGATTTTCAAGTTTTATTGAAAAATCAAAAGTAATTTTAAATGCTTATTTCTAGGGTTTTATCCCCTTTTCAAATTTGAATTCAAATTTTAAAATCTAGATAGAATTTGAGGATGCCAGTTAAAGGAAAAGTGTAGCTCTTGAAAAGTTATGCAAATAATATTTTTGGAGATTTTCAAGTTCTTATACAAATTCTGAAGTAATTTGTATTTTAAACCGAGTGGCAATTCTGTAAATAAACCAAACAGTACCTAATCCTATCGGCGAACGCCATGGCCGGCTTCTCATCGCGCGCCGCCGTCCACCGCCGCGCTTTCCCGGCCAACCGAGCGCTCTTGGACGTGAGAGACTTCATCGTCGTCGTGTCACCTGCTCCTTCATCAACTCCATGCTATAAATACCGATCGGACGCCGTCGTCCTCCTTCTTTCTTCCTCCCGCCACCGTTGCCGACGACCTCACTCCGCCGTCGAAATTCACCGCCGACGCTACACCTCTGTCCAATTGCTCTCGCCCAAAACTCCGCCACTTCCTCACGGTCAGTTTGAACCAGTTCAAGCTTGCTCTCATCGCCCGAGCTACCCGCACGCCACCTTCTTCTCCGCGGCCGGTCAGCCGAGCCGCCGCGCCATCGCCGCCGTTTGCCACCGCCAAAGGTGAATATATTTTACCTTTAACCATGCAATCATGTTCTCTGTGTCGTCCTGCATCTGATGCGCACCTTAGTTTGAGCAGCGCATTGCCGGAGGCCGCCGTGACGCCGTCGTGCCATCGGAGCGCCGCCGCCGCCATCACCACCGTCGACCGCGGCTCAACCCACTCACTCCGGACCTTCATTAACTTGCGCATCAGCACCGTGGTGAGCTCCTGCGTCTATCTGTGTCATCAATCTGGTCAATCCCTTGCCGTGGCCGCCGGTAGCCGTAGCCCGCCGCCGGCGCAGTGCTGCCGCTCCGCCGCGCGCGTTGCCGTCCTGCCTAGAGACCGAGAGCGACTGCATGAAGTTGCCAAACTAGCTTGCCTGAGTGCCCTGCGTCTAACCGTAACCTTGCCTCGCTGGAAATCGCTCCGGTGAGCGACTCCGCCGCGTCCGAGCTCCGCCGCGCCGCCATGGCCGCCGGCGTGGGTGCCGCCGTCGCTCCCCAGCCCCGTTAGCCACCTCAATCGATGCGCTGTGTCAAGAGGGGCAAGTAGGAGGAAACCCCATCGCTGGAGACCTTGCCGACGGCGAGGAATCGGCGGTCAACCGCCGCGCCGCCGTCGGTCAGCGCGGAGTCACTGTGCTGATTTTCTTTTCTATTTTCAGAAAATGATTTAAATGCTATTTTCTTTGAAAATTCATAGTAATTCATATATAGCTCCAAAAATTCTGAAAATTTTTGTGAATGTTCCTTATGATGTTATCTACCTAGAAAAAATATGAAATGCCAAATTTGAGTATTGTTTGCATATGTTAAAATTAGCCCTTTTAATTAAAAAATGGGCCTTCAATGATTTTTAATAAATAAAATAATTAGCTTTTAATTCTGAAATTTGTTTTGCCATCTAATTAGGCTAAGAGCTTTCTAAAATAAAATTTTGGGATTAATTTAATAACTTTAATTTTTATGCCTTTATTTAATGCTTTTAAATAATTAATTAACCCCTATAGTTAAACTTAATCATTATAGGAATTGTTTGGCTTTGGGATTGATTGATGACCTTAGGCCATTAACACTAATGACCTTTGGCACTTTAATTAATTGTTTGCGCTTATCTTAATCATGTCATTAGGGCTTAATTAACGTTATTTTATGTGTTTAATTAATTATAAAAATGGCGTAGTTAACCCTAATCAGTTATTTAAGCGAAGTTTTGTTAGCTTGCAACTTTATCGTGAAGAAAGGTTGTACTCGATCCCTTAATCTAATCATGCACTCATCGAGCATCATATTTACTATTCCATCATGTAAAGCATATTAATTATCGAGTAGTTTCCGTTAACGGAGAGTTAACATTATTACCCAGACCCAAAGGACGAGCAGATTCCAGAATCGGGAGTTGATCCAGAGTTCGATACCGTCTACCCCGAACATCAAGGCAAGCCCCGGATACATTTAAACCCTATTCTATTTATAAAAGTTTTACCGCTTCAGCTCTGATATGTTGCATTAAGTGATAGGAGTTGAGTGAAAACCCACAAATTGCATTACCTGTCTTATTTCCTTAATCCTTATTACCTACTTGGAAGATGAGTAGTAATGCTTAGCCCTGCTTATTTATTTAATTGTTCAAAAGAAAAGAATGAAAAAGATGAGATTTGTTTTCTTGTTGAAAGCTTGATGTTAGTAATAAATCGAGTCCGGACGGCGAACTTGCACTGGGAATGGAGTCCCTCTGTAGTGTTCTCGTCTGTTGATGCCCCAGGTCCCGTCCGTTGGTGAACTGGATGATATCGAGAATTTAGAAATCCACATACATGAAGTGGTATACGGATGGTTGGAGCCATGTATGCCATGGAGTGACCTAGCGTGGGGCCAGAGAATCCTATCTGTGTCATAGTGTGTTTTACTGTGGGGTTTAAGTTCCCACGTATCTCGGTACGCTGGGCCGCAGAGCTCACGTGTATCATGTGGTGATATGTGGCTGAGGTTGTTATCCCGGTATATCGGTGCACCTGGGGTGCTTCGGAGTTAAAGTCTCCGGTATGCTCAGTCACCTAGGTCCCAGCTGGGTATGAAAATGGATTCGAATCGCCGTTGCTTCTCGAAGAAGAAGACTCGATCGTTGTTCATCATCGTAGTAACAACTTGAATAAAAATTAAGGTTCAATAATGAAGTTGGTTGGTAATTGGAAGTAGTCCAAGCAACCTTTCCTTTTGTAAAGCTTTTCTGCAAAATTTCTTATCTACTACAGACCGTACCTTGTCCCTCTAGCCTGCATCTCTTAAGTCTCTACCCTTCTTTTTCGTCGGGTCAGTCTTGTTGAGTACTGTTGTACTCAGGGTTTGTTAAACCCTTGTTGCAGGTGAGCCTCATGGGCAGGAGTGTTTTGCATCCTGCTGCATGACAGTCATCGAGGAAAGCGACGACGAGTAAGCTGTTTAGCTCGTGGGCAAAGCTTTTGTTTAATATTGTAATCTACTGCTACTCCACTACTATTATGGTTTGTATAATTCAAACTTGTGGTTGTAAATATTTGAAACTCAGAAGTTTGTAAACTTATGTTATTGTAAGTCTTCCGCTGTTTTACTCCGTGGTATTTTATTTATATCAAACTGTTGTAATACTGCAATGTCTCTCTACAATGATTGATCCTGCTCGGAGAATCGTGGATGATTCAGGATTTACCCGACAGACTTTTTAAATCGTATGGGACACAGTCATGGTTATTTGGAGTCTGTTTAGACAATAATCATGCGTGTGGGCCATATGATTTAGGAGGTTCTGCCACATGCGCACGCTATCGGGCTCGGAGGAAGGCTGAGTCGAGCTGCAGACGGCGACGGTGATGGCGACGGCGGTGCTCCGGTGGCAATGTAAGCGTTCCGGCGTGTCCTATCGACCAAACAAAGGAACGAAGGGAGCATCAGGTGCCGCAGTTCAAGGCGACCATGACTGCCAAAGGAATTAAGAAAATGAGCATGGACAAGGATAAAAGACGATGGTGGAGTCACGGTGGTCCGGCGACAGACCGCGAGGAAGACGACGGCGAGACGACGCTACGGGCGACCATAGCGAGCGTGAGTGGGTGCAAACGAAGTGTAAGAGCAAAGCGGAGCTGGTGGCTGGATGGGACGGCGTGCGGTGGAGCAACGACGACGAATTTAGGCGGCGGAGGAAAGTCAACGGCGATGGTGGCCGGGAAGGAAAAGAAGCGAAACGGCGTCCAACTTGCTCTATTTATAGCGCAACGGCAAGAACCTCCTAAATAATATGGCCCACATGCATTATTATTGTCTAAACAGACTCCAAATAACAATGAATGTGTTACATACGACTTAAAAGGTTTGTCGGGTAAATCCTGAATCATCCACGATTCTCAGAGCAGGATCAATCATTATAAAGAGACATTGTAGTATTACAACAGTTTTATACAAATAAGATATATCGGAGCGAAACAGCGAAAGGATTACAATAACATAATTTTACAAACATTTAGTTCCAAACCTTACAAACCATAAGTTTAAAGTGTGCAAACCATAAAAGTAGTGGAGTAGCGATAGATAACTTTATTACAATATCAGGCGATAAGCTCTGCCCAAGAGCCAACATCCTACTCGTCGTCACTCTCCGCAACGACTGTCATGCAACAGGATGCGTAGCACTCCTGCTCATGGGACTCACCTGCAACAAGGGTTCAACAAACCCTGAGTACAAAAGTACTCAACAAGACTGACCTGACGAAAGAAAAGGGTTGAAGACTCAGGAAATGTAGGCTAGAGGGACAAGGTAAGGCTTGCAAGAGATAAGAATTTTTGTGGAAAAGCAATTACAGATAATAAAGTTGTCTTGCTCTAGATCCAGATTACCAACCAACTTTATTTTGATATCTTATCATCATTCAAGTTGTTACTATGATGATGAACACCGATCGAGTCTTCTTCTCCGAGAAGCAACGGCGATTCGAATCCATTTTCATACCCAGCTGGGACCTAGGTCACTGATATACAAGAGACTCTAGCTCCTAAGCATATCAGATGAACCGATATATCGAGATAACAACCGCAGCCATATATCACCACATGATACACATGAGCACTTCGACCCAGTGTACCGATATGCGTGAAAACTTAAACCCACAGTATAACACACTATGAAATATGTGGGGACTCTGGCCCACTATATATCACTCCATGACATACGTGGGGACTCTGGCCCACGTATACCACTTCATGCATGTGGATTTTCTAATTTCTCGATATCACCAGTTCACCATCGACACGGGACCTAGGGCATCAACAGACGGAAACACTACAGAGGGACTCCTTTCCCAATGCAAGTTAACCATCCGGACTCGATTTATTAACTATTATCACATTTCCACAGATAAAGCCATCCTCATCTTTTTTATTCTTTTACTTTTTGATAACCTAACTTATTAAGCAAGGCTAAGCATTACTACGTATTTTCCATATAACAGGTAACAAGGAATGTGGAAGTAAGACAGGTAATGCAATTGGTGGGTTTTCACTCAACTCCTAATACTTAATGCAACATTTCATAACTGAAGCGATAAAACTTTTATAAAACAAAGGTAGGGTTGGAATGCATCCGAGGCTTGCCTTGGTATTCGGGGTAGACGGTCTCGAGCTCTGGATCAACATGATGGAATAGTAAACGTGATGCTCGATGGATGCATGACCAGATTAAAGGCTTGAGTACAACTTTCCTTTACGATAAAGTTGCAAGCCAACAAAACTTACTCACTAAGTTCGTTAGGGTTAACTACATCTTTAATGAAATTTATTTAAGCACATGAAATAACATCAATTAAACCCTAATGACATGATTAAGATAAGCGCAAATAATTAATTACAGTGCCAAGGGTCATTAAGGTTAATGACCCAAGGTCATCAATCAATTCCAAAGTCAAACAACCCCTATAATGATTAAACTTTATTTAAAGGGATAAATTAATTAATTAAAGGCATAAAATAAAGGCATAAAATTAAAGTTGTCTAATTGAGCTCAAAATTTTATTTTGAAAAGCACTTGGCCTAATTAGATGGCAAAATAAATTTTAGAAATAAAAGCCAAATATTTCATTTATTAAAAATCATTGAAGGTGTATTTTTCAATTAAAAGAGCTAATTTTAACTTATGTAAAAGTACTAAATTTGATATTTCATATTTTTTTTAGGTAGAGAACACATAAAGAGCTTACCTATAAATTTTTAGAATTTTTGGAGCTATACAAAAATTACTATAATTTCTTAAAGAAAATAGCATTTAAATTATTTTCTAGAAATAGAAAAAGAAAATGGAACGGTGCCTCCGCGCTGACCGACGGCCCGCCGGCGATTGACCGGCGATTTCTCGCCGACGGCGAGGTCTCCGGCCATGGGGTTGGCACCTACACGATCATCTCGACACGGCGAGCAAGCTGAGCTAGCTAATGTGGCGGCGGAGCGACGGCGATACCTACGCCGACGGTCATGGCGGCACGGCGGAGCTCCGAAGCGGCGGCTCGGCTCACCGGAGCTATTTCCGGGGACGGCGAGTGCACGGGCACACGCAGGGTACTCGGGCGAACGCGATGTGCAGCAAAATGAAGCTATTCCCAGCCCCCAGCCCCGACGGCTACGCGCGCGGCGGCGCTGGCAAGGTTGTGCCGACGACGAGCTACAGCGGCCGGCCACTACGGTGCAAAATAGGTGAAAATCAAGGCATGGAGGGGCGCAGAAGCTCACCGCGGGCATGGTGCGTACGTTGGTTAACTGGAAAACGATCGGAGGCGAGCTACGGTCGGCGGCGCTGATGGCGGCGACGGACTCCGGTGGCAAGGTCGGCGTCCCGGTGATCCCTGTGCAACAACAGACTGTCAAAGGTGCGCATAAGGAGTAGGAGAGGACGAAGAACATGATGGAGAGGTTAAAGAGAATAAATAACCTACCCTGGTGGCGGTGGCCGGCGAAAAAGCTCGCGGCGGCTCGGTGACCGGCCGCGAGGAAGATGACGGCATGCGGGTGCTACGGGCGACGAGGGCGGGCACTAGCTGGCTCAGAAGAAGCGTAAGGTTGAGGCGGAGCTTCTGGCAAGAACAATCGAGCAGTGGTGGATCGACGGCGGCAAATTTTGAGGGCGGAGGACAGTCGTCGGCAGCGGTAGAAGGAAAAGAAAGAAGACGACGACGGCGGCCACGCCTATATATAGGGCAGGGTGGAGGTGCGAGCTGGTGACACGCGGCGGTGAAGCTTCGCGCACGGAGGCGAGCTGGCGGCTGCGACATGCCAGTATGGTGCTGGTGGACGGCGGCGCGCCTTGAGAAGCCGGCTATGGCGGCCACCCATAGGTTTCGATGCGGTTCAAGCTAATTACAAAAATGCCACTTGTTTAAAATAACAAATTACTCCAAAATTTATATAGGAACTTGAAAATCACCAAAAATATCATTTGCATAACTTTTTAAGAGCTAAACTTTTCATTTAACAAACAATTTGAAATTCTGCATAGTTTTTGAAATATGAACTCAAATTCAAAAAGGGAATAAAACCCTAGAAATAAACATTTGAAATTACTTTTGATTTTTCAACAAAACTTGAAAGTCTTCAAAACTACGAAATGTTTAACTTTGCAAACCAAACATGTTTTATATATAAGGTTTTCTCAAATTATGCATAAATTTTGAATTATGCTTTTAAAATCAAAAGGGGACAAATGCTAGAAAACTATATTTTCAAATTTATTTGAAATTGTTTGTGGAAACTTGAAAAACTTTAAATACCAACTTTGTATATCTTGTCAAGATCTACAAACTATCTTTTTAGAGTATCCTCAAATTCCTTATAGATTTTGAATTATAGAAAAGGGGATAAAACCAGGTTTTGAAATAAAGAGTTTTTGAAACCGGACTCAAACTCGATTTGTTTTCTAATTTAATTGGTTGGTCATTAGTGATCACAAACATCATCCAAGGACATTTTTAGGTCAATGACCCAATGACACCCTTGGTTGACCAAATTGATTTTTAGAAAATATTTTATAGTTTTCTAATTTGAATTTAAATTCGAATTGCAAAACTTGGGAATAAGCTTTGAAACCCAAATTCAATTTCAAATATGGAAATCATTTTTAGGGTTGGACTTAGATTTATACACTATGCTTGAAACTAGTATAAACACGGTTTACACCTCAAGTACATAGAATATAAACCAAGTAATTTGGGATGACATTCGAAAGTAGGGTTTTATTATATGTGACAAAACATTTTAGAAGCACAATCAACCTATGAAATGTAAGCTTGTTTTAGTTGATGCATATCAAGGTTGACCTAAACATGAATGCTTTGCGGTGCATATGATGATATAGCAGGTTTTAATTACCATAACACCAGAGGTGTTACAGGCCGACACGTCCACGGCGAAGCTTCGCGCACGAGGGGGCGAGCTGGCGGCGGCAGCGGGCCGAAATGGCGCCGACGGCCACGGCGACGCCATGAACAGGGGAAACATTGAAGAGGATGACGTCAGCATGACTGTAGCAGATGATGTCATTTTGAAACTTTGCAAATTACTCCAGAAATTACATAGGAACTTGAAAATATCCCAAAATATCATTTGCATGATTTTTCAAGAGCTACATTTTTTATTTAACAAGAATTTTCAAATTTTTCTTAATTTTTGAAATATGAATTCAAATTCAAAAAGGAAACAAAACCCTAGAAACAAATATTTGAAATTACTTTTGATTTTTCAAATAAACTTGAAAATCTTCAAAATTACAGAATATTCAACTTTTCAAACCACACTTTTTCAAATACAAAGTTTTCTCAAAATATGCATAAATTTGGAACTATGCTTTTAAAGTCAAAAGGGGATAAATGTTGGAAAACTGTATTTTTAAATTCATTTGAAATTCTTTTTGAAAACTTGAAAACTTTAAATATCGTTATTGTAGCTCTTATCAATATCTACAAACCATATTTTGAGAGTATATCAAAATTCCTTTTAGATTTTAAAATATGGAAAGAGGGGTAAAACAGGGTTTTAAAATTAGGGTTTTCATTAGCGGAAACAATCTCGATTTGGTTTCTAAATTAATTGGTTGGTCATTAGTGATCACAAACATCATCCAAGGATATTTTTAGGTCAATGACCAATGACACCCTTGGTTGACCAAGTTGACTTTTGAAAAATATTTTATAGCTTTTCAATTTGAATTTATATTTGAATTGCAAGACTTGGGAATAAGCTTTGAAATCCAAATTTAACTTCAAATATGGAAATCATTTTTAAGGGTTAGACTTAGATTTATACACTATGCCTGACACTAGTGTAAACACGGTTTACACCTCAAGTACATAGAGTATAAACTAAGTATTTAAGATGACATTCGAAAGTAGGGTTCTATGATTTCATGTGACATAACATTTCAAAAACACAAGCAACCTATGAAATGTAAACTTGTTTTAGTTGATGCATATCAAGGTTGACCTAAACATGAATGCTTTGCAATACATATGATGACATGGCAGGTTTTAGTTATCATAACACCAGGGCTGTTACACAGGGGGGCTCCTCGCCGGCGGGAGCAGGGCGGGTGGGCGCCGGCCCAGGAACAGGGGCGGCGGCGGCGTCGCTCCCGCAGCGACGGTCGAGCGGGGTGTAACACTCTGGTGTTAAGCATGTATAATCACTTGCATTCTTAAGCATAAGCATCATTATGCATAGCATTGATGGAAAGAGCAATTGTTATTTTATGTGGATGCTTGAATTATTCAAATTATGGTTGCATTTCATATGAATTGGATAAGTGGTATGAGTGTTTTGTGTTTGATGACCTCTAAAGTAACCTAGACATGATTAGGACACCAAATGAACCTAGGTTTATGTTCATGGTTTTGGTTAATTAAGCTTTGATGTCATGGTTGACCAAGGTGGACTATGAAAGTGATTTTGTTTGACTGATTTGAAAGTGGTAGCTAGAGTGTTTGCATGTGTGTACACCCTAAATAAAGTTTGTAGACAATTTCATAAGGAACAAATGTTGTTATTATCACTTTTCATGAAAATGCTTGAAAGATGTTCAAAAATGTTAAAAAAGGCAGATTTGGGGGCTGTTTTTCTATTTTCGAGGATTTTAAGGGTATTTTCATTTGGATTTTTGTATTTCAAAATCTATACAGAATCTAGCCATACTTTGTGTAGATGAAATGTTCTACTCTTCTAGAGCTACATTTTCTTTAATATAAGTTTTGGCTAACTTGGCTTGGTTTGGGAGTTATAGGGCAGAAAACTTTGTATTAGAGGTCATGGAAATAGCATTTCAGTGACGGTTGGTCAAAGCCGTCAGGGAAATGGCCGGCCACCGCCCATCGCGCCTAGAACACGCGCTCCGCGTGGCGCGCGTACACCGGCGGTCTGGGGCGGCCACGACCGTCCCGACCGCGTTAAAGCGAGTGCGGCAGCTCTATCCGTTCTGTCCCCTACTCATTTTCCCTCGCTCCCTGCCTCTTTCTTCCGCCCCGCGAGCTCGCCGTCGCCGAGCCATCGCCACCGCTCATTTTCTTCCCCAAGCGCGCCACTAGACTCGCCTCGACGTGCACTTGCTCGTGCGCCCCTAGCAGCCGTCCTCGCCGAGGGTAAGACCCCCAATCGACCCTTCTTCTCCGCGGCCGGCGAGCCGGTGACCGCCGCCGCGCGTTTCGATCGATTCGGCCATCCTCTTCTATCTCTGACTCGAGCTTTAGCTATGCCTTGATGTGTAGAACCCGTAACCCTAGTTAATGGAGCCGCTGCGGGTCAGTCCCCGTCGGAATTCGGCTACGCCGCCGACGGGAAGCCGTCGCCCGCCCTGCGCACGCGACCGAGCCGCCACGGCCTCGCTCCGACCGCGCTAGGACCTCGAATTGATGCGCCTAGACCCGCTCGTGCTATCCCTCAGTTCAATTTGGTCGGGGAGCCACGGCAACGGCCGGCGAAGCCGCGCCGACGCCGTCGACCTACCCTAACCGTCTGCAAGGACCTCGTCCTTGAATACGACAAAAGCTAGGGTGCTTCGTGCATATCTGCCAGACACAGGGAATTTCTTTATCAGGCTTAGTGGATTTCTGGTACACTCAGGGTCTTCGGTGCAAAAGCGTTTTCCTTTTTCTTTTAAAGAATCTGATTGTGGATTTTTGTTAAATCTTTAAAAAATCATAACTTCTTCATTTTTCATCCAAATGAGTTGGTTCAACTTGCAGTATTTTTCTTATGAGAAGATCTATGCATGAAAAATATAAAATATGAAATTTGTGATACTTTTCTATATAGATTTATTTATCTCTATTAATTGCTTTTATCTTAGAAAATGCATAAGTAATTCTCTGTTGCTCAGAAAAATATAAGACCAAGTTTGTTAGTCTTCTTATGTCATGCTCTATCTGTGAAAAATGTTGTGAGGCTATGTTGTGTGGAAAGTTTGCTCTGTCTAGTTATGGTGCCTACTTCCATTAGATGATAAATAATTCATAATAAATAATATATAAGAAATTTGTGCATGAAACTTTTTGAAGATTGTTTTTAGGCTAGAGCTAATGATATTCTGAAATCTGTTGTTTGACATATTCCTATGTACAAAGTATTTTAGGCCTATTAAATTATGCTGCCTTGTCATTTTTGTGTAGGATAAAGTACTTACTGTTTTGACCTGAAATTTTTATGGTAGTCCATATTAGATATGTTTAAGCTCCTGTAATTTTTACAGAATTTTTTTAGTAGTCTAAAGTCATGTTGCAGTTCTACTCTTATTTCTTTTAATAAGTAATAATGCTTTAAAGCTATCATTTCATGTGTGTAAAAATATTTTTTATGATATTTATGATGTGTGTGATCTGTTATTAGTTTTGGTTTAGTAGAGGATAGTATGCAAAATAATGGTTGTTTATAATTCCTTATAGCATGCGAGGCTTGTTTAAGATTTATCGGTAGAAGAGAATGCAAATGACATGTGCTTATCTTACATGTTTCAAAATCATATCATTTATCTTAGCTGAGCATTCATTCACCATCAGCATCAGCATTGTATTTCTATGTATACATGGTATTCATATGCACTATGCATCATACAGAATCGTCAGAGCTCGAAACGATAGTTCCCGGAGCACCAGAAGAGGAAGGCCAGCAGGAAGCTCTGGTGCGGGAGATAGCAGTAGAAGAGGATCCTGAGGTTGATCTTCCTGAGTGTCCCGACCATCAGCCAAGCTCTTTCCTGAAAGGCAAGCCCTGGAGCATTCTCCCTGTGGTTTATAAAATATCTAACTTGAGTCCTTTACTTGTTTGATGCATTAAGTTATAGGCGTTGTTTTATACCGTTGATGCATTACTTATATTCCTTGCCACTGTTATACTTCAACCCTATTAGGTTCATGTGCGATTATCTGCTTAGCACTGCTTTAACTAGATCGATAGAAGTCGGGTGATTTCCTGTCATCCGCGAGTTATAGGTGGTGACTCAGAATGGTTGAATACATTGTTATCTTGGATAACCATGTGGAGATAATAAATCGAGACCGGGCGGGATTGGTGTTGAGACTGAACTGGAGGTTCGGTGAGGTTATCCCGTCTGTGTCGAACTAGGACCCCGTCCGTTGTACGTCCTCAAGTCATATTGAATTTATGCCTCACATTTAGCCGAAAGGATAAGTCGTTCCGACCGCGAAGCCTGAGTTTGATTTGGACCGGGAGTCGACCTGCTGTACGCATCGTATTGGTGAAGATGGGGGACCACGGGTTACGCGGAGAGTAAGTCCGAGGTCAGGGTCGCCCTGAATAAGGCAGCCGGGCGGTTCCTGAATACGATGGTACCTGTTGATCCCGCGACTTTTCTCGAATTGAATTTTCGGTGATCTGTAGCTTACCTTAGCGGGTGAGTGTGGTTTGTGTGAGGAATACCCGCCAGCTGGTTAGTAATCGATTATAATCGCCATCGTTCCTAGACAGTGAACACTTGACTTGAGCAGCGGCATCGTAGTAAGAACTTGAACAAGAGATGAGATGGTTGAGCTGTTGAGATTGAAAGATACTCAACCGGAATTGGTTACTTTTCCTGTTGAATTATTATTACCATGCTTGTTTAGTACAGGTGCTAATTTAGCATGATAAGGTTAATCAAATTAAAATACATAGCTAGAAGGTTCTTATTAATTGTTTCTTTAATGCCAGCTTTTTCGTAATTAAATGAGTCAGCTATCCCTCTTATAGCCTTGCATACTCCTTGGAGTCAATTTATTTTTAGTTTATGACGGGTAAGTCTAGCTGAGTACATTCTCGTACTCAGGGTTTTATTTCCCATGTTGTTGCAGATGGTGAGATGTTTTATGGCTATTGTCAGCACTGCTTCTATCCCGCATTGGGTGATGATTAGACCTTGGGCATGGTCACTCTACTCTACCTTATGCTTTTGCTGGATATTGACTGAGGACCTGGCACTGTATTTGAACTAAGTGTATGTGTGGATTTGAACTAAATCGCTTCCGCTTTATTTCGAATTTGAACTGGGTTGTAATAACTTATTTCGAACTCCGATGTTTTAAAACTATGTGCGAACTATGTACGTTGTGAATGGTGAACGCTAAACTCATTACGTTCTTGGTCGTGCTGGAAATGTATTGAAATCCTTCGAGATTTCGGTATGACTACCGGGTTTATTAGGTCTCAATCATGTAGTTTGCCGTCTTAATGGCGAATTATGTGCTTGTGCTCTAATAAATTGGCCGGTTCTGTTACACGGGGCTCGCCGGCGCCCGCGCGCAGGCGGCTGAGCCAGGCTCCCCCACGCCCGCACCATGACGCGAAGACGACGAGGTCTCCCAGGGGAGCAGCGGGCGTGGGGGCGCCGGGCGCTGGCACGGTCACGGGCACGGCCGCCGCGCGGGGTTCGGGTGCTCGAGTCTCGTAGAAGATGATGACGACATCGCCGGAGACCTCACCGTCGCCAGTGAAGGACAAACTTGTGAAAGAAAAATAGATATAGGGATATTTCTGTAAATATAAACATGCAACGAAGGGGTATGACCTATTTATGAATCACTTCTCAAGTTTTTAAACCAAAAAATACACTTTCAAAGTTGATGGCCCAAATCAACACATGCTCATAAATTAATAACATATCCATACATTTTACTCTACCTTCAAAAACAGTCGACAATCAAATGAGTGATTTTTCACAGGGCGTCGTCAATTCAGCACCTTCAAGGCTGGGAGGGAACTAAACACTATTGCTCGTCTTCTAGCTAGTAAAGAATTGACAGGTGTAATCAGGGAGCTGAAAGTTGTTAATAAACATCGTTCCTCGTCAAAAACAAAACGAATGGTTTTTTACCGGAAAAGGTGTTCATTGGAGCTGTTTTGTCTTGAGCGGTAGCCATATGTCAGGCGCAACATGCTCTTCTCAATGGAAGGGCTCGTTTAGTTGGTGAAATTTATTACCTGAAATAGCATTTTATTTATATTCGATAAATATTGTCTGATCATAGTCTAACTAGGCTTATAAGATTCGTCTCGTGATTTATAACTAATCTATGTAATTAAATATTTATTTTATTAATATTTAATACTCCATACATAACGAAGAGAGTAAAATTTCTAGCCTTTTTAAGGCAACTAAAAAGGCCCAAAACAAAACAACTGGTATTAATTCTCTCGCAGTACAATGACTCGAGCCTCCAGCCAAATTACATGTCTATCTCCGTCGTTTGTCCGGCTCCACTCAGGTAAAACTCTCGCGGGGGTAAAAGGCTAAGATATTGTGGTGTCACTTTCAGTTCCACTTCAAATCCTGATTTAACTACGCGGGTAGTAACAGACTAGTCAAGGCACTGAGTGGCCCTCGCTATCACTGGTGAGGTCAAATTTAGGATTTAGCTGTGGATGATGGTGACAATTATATGTGGATTTGTCATGTGCGCAGCCGCGCAGGGATTTGATTATTCTTCGTTTTGTCAGAGAGCTGACTTTCAAATCAAAGAAACCATAGACTGCTAAAATAAACCAAGACAGGCTGCTAAAATAAACCAAGACATGCCGACTAGAGAAGACTCCACCAGTATACCACCAGCTTAGAAAAATAGCTGAAAGAACTAGTACTCCTACAAAAAGGTGATGTTGAAAGTTCCATTCCCCATAGCTGATGCTTCCAAATATAAAGCTTAGAATATAGTCCTAGTAAAGACCAAGCCACAATTAGATGTTCCAAGGTTTCAGATGTGTTTAGCACACGGGTTAGCTACTTTTTGAAGCTTAAATATTTAAACAGAACATCTAGCTGCAAATCCAAAGCTCATAAATATGCCCCTTATGAACAGTATAAGCTTAAGATATGGAACATTTTGAACTACCCAGGACCCTGCTAACGGAAGGTAATGAAACATTGAGTGTCAATCTAATGACTGAACAGCATGCTGGTCGTTCCAAGAAGGAACTTCGAAAGGTGATATCAGCATTTAGGCACATCAAGAATTACAGTTCCATACAGATACTACAAGCACTAGCATTAAATGAAAAATAACATACAGAAATCGTAGATCTTACAGCTTACATGATTATCACACCCCCTGTTGATGCAACGATAGAATTGACCACCCAGCATCCAGCACTAGCTTTGGTGCCTCAATATTGTTCGCTTACCACTCATTATGCCTCTGGTCCGTCAATAGCAAGGCTACATATTATATATATCATCAATGAGCCTGACGAAATATTTCCATAATCCAATTGGCGATCAGCATCATCTACATAGTGTCTGAATCATCCTTGTTATAGGCCAGTGGGAACTCATCAAACTGCTCCGTGACATCGCGACCCTCTCCGATGCCCTTCAAAGCGTGGTAAACCCGATACATCGAATACCTCTCCTTCACACGAGGCTGGGTACACGCAAAAGCTATCTTCAAGAACTCCTCAATCTCTGCCTCATGGCCCCTTCCGCGCAATGGTTTATCAACAACATCACTGATCCGGCCAGAAGCCTTGAGCTGATTAACCCAGTCCACCAATGTCCCCTTGAATCCTTCACCCGTCACGTCAGTAACCACAGCAGCAGCCTCCTGCCCACTAACAAGCTCAAACAATATCACCCCAAATGCATATGCATCACCTTTCATCGTACCAACTGGATTGCTAGCATACTCTGGAGCAACATAGCCAAACTCCCCAAAGTCCCCATTCAGGAAAGGACTAGTATCACCGCCCTCACCGGGCGCCATCCGGACCAGCCTCGTGAGCCCAACATCGGTGATCCGAGCGTCATAATCCTCATCAAGAAGCACTGCACTAGAGCTCAAATTCTGGTGAATCTGGGGAGCCTGGAACCCATGGTGCAGCCACGCAAGCCCCCTTGCTGCCCCCACGGCGATCCTAAGCCGTGTTGCCCAATCCAGCGGCGCTTCCCCTGGCTTCTTCATCACCGACGAAAGAGCCCCACTCTCCATATGCTTATAGACCAGCAGCCTCTCATCCTCGACGACACAGAAGCCCAGCAGTGGCACGATGTTGGGATGCCGCAGCTGCCCGATCCGACCCATCTCTGCCCTGAACGCCTTCTCCGAGAGTGGGCACGAGTGCAGGCGCTTGACCGTCAGCGCAGACCCGTCCCGCAGCACGGCACGGTAGGCCGTCCCCGCCCGCGAGCTCCCGGCTACGACGATGTGGCTGGTGCTGAAGTCCTGCGTGGCGGCCATCAGGTCAGCGAGCTTGACCTTGACGATGGGCTTCTGGAACAGCGAGACCGGGGCCAGGCGGTTGTGCGCCGCCCGCAGCCTCTCGGCCCACCAGCTCCCGTCCTCCCCGCCGCCGGACTCGCTGGTGCCGCCGCGCCTGTGCCGGCGGCGCCCTCCCTTGCCCTTCCCGGTGCACCGCCAGAAGAAGTAGGCGAGGAGCAAGGACGCGGCGGCGCCGAAGACCCCCGCGGCGATGACGATGCCAAGGCCGGTACTCCCCAGCCCTTTGCCGCAGCGCGAGGACACGGGGCGGCCGCAGAGTCCCGAGTTGCCCGAGAACGAGTCCTTGGAGAAGCTGTCGCCGAGCTGGGGCGGGATCTGGCCGTCCAGCCTGTTTCCGGACAGGTCGAGCGTCTTGAGGCGGTCGAGGCGCGCGAGGGAGGCGGGGATCTGGCCGGAGAGCTGGTTCCCGGCGAGCCTAAGCGTGTTGAGGAAGCGGCAGTTGGCGAGCTCGGCGGGGATGGGGCCGGTGAACTGGTTGGAGGAGAGGTCGAGGGTGACGAGGAAGGGGAGCCAGTCGCAGAGTGCGGGCAGGATGGTCCCCGCGAGCGCGTTGCTGGAGAGGTCGAGCGTGGTGGCGGCGCGGCAGTACTGGAGCGAGGACGGGATGGAGCCAACGAGGCCGAAGCCGGAGAGCGAGAGCGAGAGGACCCGCGACTCCTGCATGTTCCAGCACCCGATGCCGTTGTAGTTGCAGACGGCGCCGCCCGAGGTGTTCTTGAAGTCCCAGTCGTCGAGGCGTCCGTTGGGGTCCTGGAGGTCGTGCTTGACGTCCCTGAGGCAGCGCAGGTCGTCCTCCTGCGGCTCCGCCGCCGATCCCGGCG
>CM041640.1:17151509-17221574 GCA_023333625.1 Bothriochloa decipiens | reverse complement strand
TGGCCAAGCAGCTGTTGATCCTCACAGGCTTCTTCCTTATGCTCCCTACCTTATGCATGTGATTGAGCAGGTGACTAATCGCTCCTATCCTCCTGATACTCATCATGCTTGGTGGAGTATTCGGAACTTGCGTCCTCATACGCAGAAGGCGGATTCTTCCTCTTCCGCTAGTCCTCCTCCGACTGACGCTTCTCTGGCTCATGGGGAGCCTGTTGGACTTGAGCGGGATGCTGCCCCTTCTGTGGATCCCTCAGCTGGAGCTTCTGCTGGCCCAGGCACTAGACGTGGCCGTGGTCGTGGTTGTGGCAGCATTGTTGGTGCATTCAAGAAGTTCATGACCTACATGTGTGCTTGCCATGCAGATACGAGTCAGCGGCTTAGTCGTATTGAGGACAAACTTGGTCTCTCTCCCTCAGCTCCTCTTCATCCTCCTCCGGATTTCTTTGCGGATGATGATGTTGATGATGACCGGTTTGTGCAGCCCCCTCAGCAGCAGCCCTATGAGCCGCCTCCTCAGCCTCCTCAGTTCTATTCTCAGCCGGACTCATCCTATCAGGGTACTTCTGCAGGCTACGCTGGTTCTGGTTTTGGGCTGTTTGATGAAGCTGACGATATCACCCGCCGGTCTACCAGTGTTGCGCCTATGTACTTGTCGTCTTCCTCTGCAGATCCTCGTGGCAAGAGCAAGTACCTTGGTGATGATGATGATGATGATCAGGACTTATCGGCATTCCAGTGATGTTCTACCCATAGTTTTTTATCGTGGCCTACCCTTTTTGGCACTTGCTATCAAAGGGGGAGTGTTAGGCTTACTTTGATGTAATAGGGTAGCTTTTTATTAGGTTATGTTTATCTCTCTTCATTCATGGTGAACTATGTGGCGAACTTAGAACTTTGTGTGTGATGGATGCTTGTAGGCTAAACATTTATGCTTATTTGATATATCATTTCGTGATGGCCTATATTTGATATCATGATAATGCTTGTTATTTTTAGAATGGTTATGTTGGTCTTAATTTATATTCCTTCTTGCATAATCATTCATTTTCTTTTATTTATCTCTTTGTGATATATCTTGTCATAAGCATCACGGTTTATTCTTGTCACACACATCCTTTTAGGCACCCCACGAATTGCAAAATTTAGGGGGAGCTTGTTCTAAATGTATGTTATCTTGACTTTATTCAAGATTTGAAATTCAAAATCCTATGCATACATTTAGGGGGAGCTCTCCATAAAGCTTGGGGTTCAAAAGCTTTAATTCTTTCATTTTTTTAAGCCTAAGTTGGTTGTCATCAATTACCAAAAAGGGGGAGTTTGTAAGTGCATTCGCCCCCGAAGTGGGTTTTGGATAATTAATGACAATCAAGTTGGAGACTAACAAGTTTATTCAAGTGAATTCACAGGTGTTAGTCCATTGAAAGATTTGAATGATAAATATTTGGTGATGCAAGCACCCTAAATTTTATATGGATGGATGACGTTTCTACTCAAGAGGACCCTATCATTTTATATTTACTTGAGTCATAGGAAACGTCGTACTATCAAGAGGGATACAAATAAGGTTGGTAATTCGAGGTCTAAAAGTGCTCAAGTCTATATTTAGGGCATTTGGAGAGTCACCGTTTCTCTCACATCACTTAGAAATGACCTTTGCTTTACCCAATCTGGCCTACCGGTAGTACTGGACTTATACGCTTTTTAAACTGGTAGTATCCGTGCTATTTTTCTCTAAAATCGAGCTTGCAAAGTTGTAGTAGTTTTCTACTACCGGTAGTACCGGTCTCACCATCGGTAGTACTGGTGATCACCGGTAGTAGCGCTTTTTATTAAAATTATATACCGGAAATATCGGGCCTATTTTTCAAAAGTTGAGATCTTCGAGTTGGCAGTTTTATGTACTAGCGGTAGTACCGCTTCTGGCAGCGGTAGTACCGGTAGTAAAAATAAAATGTTTTTAGCCAAAGTCGAAAGGGCTAGTTACTGTTCACTTTTGAACTAGCGGTAGTACCGGTCCTAGGACCGGTAGTACCGGTAGTACTCTTTCTGCCCGATCTGACACCTGCAATGGTCCTTTTTGAGAGGAACCGATAGTACCGGTGGTACTGGCAGTACTACCGGTAGTTGTTCTGAACATGAGACTATAAATACCTCTCCACTCTCTCCTTTCTCTCTCTCTTGCTTATTCTCTTCACTCACCCGACTTGGAACTGAAAAAAGCCCTCTCCCACGCACAAGCTCACCTGCTCTCTCTTCTCCCTTGCTCCCAAACTTCATCCCCTCAAGGATTTGAGCTAGGGACGTGAGATTAGAGTGTGGGAACTTCAATCTATGACTTGAGCACTTGGATTCCTCGTCTTGCCGGCTTGATTTGTGTTTGTTACTCTTGGGTTCTTAGAACCCTAGCCGGCTAGGCGTTCTTCGTGGTTGCCCGTGTTGATTCATTTGTGAGGGCACCCCGAAGTGTTTGTATTACCCTTGATTCTTAGTGAATATCTCAAGTTAGCCTTCGTGGTTGCTTGAGGGAGGAATCCTTCATGGTGAACTCAACAACGAGGACGTAGGAACTCCTTCGTGGGGATTGCCGAACCTCGGATTAAATCTTGTGTCTTGCTGTGGTGGTAGCATCGACTACCCTTGTTCTTGTGTTCTTCGTGTTCTTCATCCCTACCCCCAAAGTTCTTAGGTTGGAGGACTCGATCTACAAGTTGGTGCGGTGAAAAGCTTCAAGAACTTCAACCCTTTCATTACCAACATCAACAAAGGGGTGGTAACCTTTGGATCTAAATTATAGCTCATATACTCTGATTTCGTATTCGATTTAGTGGCTTCGTAGGGTACCGGAAGTGCTGGAAATCTAGCATCGGTAGTACTGGTGTTGTACTACCAGTAGTACCGGTGCTACTTCCGGTCCTACTTCCGGTAGGCATTTAACTTCCGCATTTGAGCTGAAAATTTCAGGTTATCAAAAAATCCTATTCACTCCCCCTCTAGGCCGATTAGATCCTTTCATCTCTCCTCGTCCGATGAAAATTAATAAAATAAGGAGCGCAGTATCTATTGGCCAAACAAAGTAAAACTGCAGTGTCTCTCAGCCAATTTCGAAAGTGAAGGTATGTAACACCTAAATTGCCACTTTTACCGTGTCCACCAGCCAATTCTCCCTTTATTATTTTAACACGGGAACGTACTAGAAATAAGTGGAAACACTTACGTCACTCACAGAAAGCATGTGATACGAAAGTAAAGGGGGCCCAAAACAACCATAACAATGGCTCAAGTTGAAGTTGAGATTAATATTTGAAGATATCCAATCCATTCACTACCCACTACAGACGGTAAGAGCTCAATAAAAGAAGGTATATGGGGAACGAGCTTGGGCTCGAGTGGTTGGCGTAGGCAGTGGCCACCCAGCCGGCGTGGGTTCGATTCCTAGAATCGACTGCGTTTTTCCCACCGGGACAGTGTTGAAAGGTCCTTGTGTGGTTTTGATAATTGAGCGACAACTTAGGTGGACTAACATGTGTTATGATTGAGATACACAGGGGTTAGTTCACAAGATCATGTGTGTGGGCAACATATGCCATGGAGGGGCTTGATGTTGTTACATTGCTCACACATGTGATGATGAAGGAGCTTTACTGCATATGTGACATGACATGGAGTCATGTGACCAAGTTGGTGAAGATCAAGATGAGGCTTGGCTCGATGGACCGGTGGATGTGTGAAGGACAAGTCAAGGCTTTGAAGCGATGGACCATGAGACGGTGAAGCTTGAGCAAGACTTGGTGCCGATGGACCATGAGACGGTGAAGAGCAAGTGAGGTCAAGATCAATGGACCAAGAAGGTTGCATGATGATATGAAGTGGATCACATCATTTGATGATCGTGTTGGTGCATGTGTTGCACTTGCACATTTGGAGGCGATGGAGGAAATGGAAAAGCACAAGGCAAAGGTATAACCTAGGGATTTTCATTTCACCGGTCTAAGGTTGAGTAGAGAAGAGCTTGACTGGATTTAGGATAGATGGCCGTACTATCAAGAGGGGCAAATTGGTTTGCATATCGGTCATCTAGTGCCACTTGAGCGATCTAACATTGCGACATGCTAGGATCGAGTGGCGTTGTGAGATCAAGAGAAAATCCTTTAAAAATGATTGTGAAAATGCTAACACACATGCACATAGTGATGTACACTTGGTGGTGGTTAGCACATTTGCAAAGGCGGAGGTGTTTGCAGGGTTGAGTTGGGTTTGGTAACCGGGGGGATTCGGCGCTTTTGGGAAAATTAGAGAGCTATTTTCTATAGCGCTGGATGCAAGTTGGTTTGTGAAAAGATGCTAATTCTCGTGCACAAGGTGGTATACTTGTTGATTAGCATGTATGAGCAAAGGTGGCGAAGTTAGCGTCGACGACGGCTTGATTTGCAGTATTTCTAAGTGTCGGACGCTGGGCGTTGAGGCGCCGGACGCAGCCCTGACGCGTCCGGCGCGTGGAAGACTTAGCGCAGGAGCGCCGGACGCTGGTCTGACGCGTCCGACGCGTGAGAGTACGACAGCAGGCGCGCGATGCAAGTCGTGTACGCGCCGGACGCTGTAGTGACGCTTCCGGCGGTTCGTGGCCGGACGTCCGGCGTGACGGCCCCAAGCTACGCACTGTGTAGCGTCCGGCGCTCGGTGGACGCGTCTGGCGCCGTTGCACGTGGCACGAAGAGTGAACGCGCCGGACGCTGAACAGTGGAGGGGCAGCGTCCGGCGCTCAGTGGAGCTGCAGCGTCCGGCGTGGCCTAACGGCCAGACGCGCGGATGGTGAATGCGCCGGACGCGTCCGGCGGTTCCATCAGGCGTGTCCGGTGCGTTGATCTGAGCCGTTTCGAGAAGTGGCCATTGGGAGGCAACGATCGACTTTGAACGCGGGCGACACGTGGCGCAAGATGAAGCGCCAGACGCGTCCGGCGGTTCCATCAGACGCGTCCGGCGCTCATGGTTGAGGTTTCCGAGGGGGGCAACGGCTAGTTTGAACTGTTGGGCTATAAATAGAGATGGTGGCCGGCCTTGGGCGCGGGCTGAGCACCTTGGGGACTTTGTGTCTTCGTTGGAGAGTGCTTGCAGAGCCCTCTACTTGAGCTTGATAGTGTTCATCCGATCGAGTGAGTGAGCGATTCTAGTGCGTTGCATAGAGAGATTTGCATCGTGTGGCACTAGGTGTTTGTGTTGCAAGCCGGTGGGCTTGTTACTCTTGGAGGTTGCCACCTCCTAGACGGCTTGGTGGCAAGAGACTCCGTCGAAGCACGCAAGGAGATTGTGCGGTGCTCCGGAGAAGAGATTGTGAGGGGTTCTTGAGCCTTCCCCGCGGGAGTCGCAAATTGGCTACTATAGTTGAGCTCGTGGCTTGGAGGATCCTCATCTTGTGTTGGTTACACGGCGCACCCGGCTGCGTGATTTGGCTAGGAGATGCCAATTAGCGCGTGAACCTCCAAGTGAGTGTATCGCCACAAGAGGACGTAGCTTGGTGGCAACCAAGTGAACCTCGGTAAAAATCACTGTGTTATCTTGTTCCACACTTCGCGGTGGTTTGCGTTCTCTTATTCACAAGCTTACTTTTACATTTTTACATTTATTTGTATAGCTCATGCAGTTGCTTTTGTGATTGATTTGCTTATGTAGCTTGTTAAGCACCTTCTTGCTTGTGTAGCTAGAACTAGTTCCCTTGCTTTGCTTATCTTGTGTAGATTAAGTAAAGTTGCGCTCTTAGGTTCGGTTTGTGTAACCTTGTCTTTGAGCATCTAGTGAGCTTAGATTGACTTTGTGCTTTTGCTCATTAGAATTGTGTAGGTGCTTTCTTGCTTGATAAAGTACTAGTTGCTTAGGTTTGTATGATCTTGCAAGCTAGACTTGATTAGGAGGGCACTAGCTAGTTTGGCACTTTGCTTTCTTGCGTAGGATCTTTTACAAGGTGCATCTAGAGTTATAATTAGAGGGGTGAAGTCTTGGCTAGACCGATAGTTTTAATTCCGCATTTATTTCGATTAGCCGGTGCAATAAGTTTTAAAAAGGACTATTCATCCCCCTCTAGTCCGCCATCTCGACCTTTCAAGTGTCCCAAATATATTTCTGTGGTACACGCACGCGTGCGCGTTCGATGGTACTGCACGTTTTCCGCGCAATGGAGACGGCAACGGCTCTCAATCTCTTCTTAACGTGTGTTCGAACGCGCATGTGTGTGTGAGTGTGGTGTGAGTGTGGTGTGTGTGGATTGTATACGTCCAAATTGTACCCTATAAAAAAAAGAAAGTATATATGCTACAACTTACAAGATCTCGACAGCATCTGGACAGATCGATTCTATCTGTACAAAATGGTGCCAATGTTGGTGATCCTACGTTATAATGAAAGGAAGAATAAACATACAACACACCGGTGGCAATGGCATGACATGGCAGTCCATAACGCCACCCATTTCACCTACGATAACCAAGAAAGAACTCGCCACCATGGGGGATTGAAACAGTTATATACCCAAAAAACACAAGTCGTATCAGTTCATTTTAAGGAAATCGCAGATGCAATTTAGTTCTCCACATGCACCCAACAACCTTTTTAGGAGACGGGTTTTTCGGTCCTTTGTCTCGTTGCCCAGAAGTGAAATACAGCCAGCCATCCCAGTATCCTACCAATGTGGTCTTGATTCGGAAAGGTAACCGCCCAATCACACTCCATTCCTGCAGACGGAGGTTCAATAGCGTCACGATGGCATACCAAGGGCCACAGCGATTTACAAAATGCAATTTTGATACATTCTCATCATGCTTCCTGTTCCCCACATAATTATGTACCTTTTCAGCATCATGGGAATGTAAATTTCAGCAATAGAAAGTTCAATGATATTTTAGTTGCTTTGGTGTTAAATATAAAGCACTGTTGCAATATCATCTGATGCTATTAACAAAAGCATGAAAACCCACTGACAAGAAACAAGAAACAGACCTGCAATCAGCATGCTCTGTTTCCTCCAATTTCCCATCCTTTTGTGAACTATCTTTACAAGAAACAGAAAACACAGAAACAAAGGGGACAAAAGACCATACCAGCGTATCCAGATTGAACCGAAATATTTCACCAACCAAAACTATCTTCTTAGTTATTGGGTGCTTATTTGTGGTTCCACCAGCAATAACAAGAGAATTGTTGACATTTACCCAAGCAAATTCTATATGTGAATCTGGTTTTGGCATAGGTGGAAGTTCCTTCCAAGTTGTTCCATCATCAAGCATATAAACATTACTATACACAACCTGCACAAACAAAATGGTTTTTAAAGGAGAGGAAATAACAAAGATAAACAAATAGTGAAAATAGGAAGGTTACTAAGATAATAGTGAAACTACTAGTACTTTTGGATTGATTCTGGTCTCAACTCAAAACCATCAATTATGAAAATGCTTGAATATATGCGATATATGATAGCTTCATAGTTACATCAATAATGTCTGTATCATTTGCTTTTTTCTTAAAAAATGCAGTGCACGTGATGCCAATCCACTTTCTGGTGAAATTAGGTATGTCATTGCTTATTGAACAAAGTAGGTGCAGCATGTGTGGTGCCTAGATGCTTATTTACTACTCCCTCCGTTCCAAATTATAAGTCGTTTGACTTTTTTTGGTACATCCATTTTGACATGTATCTAGATATAATAATGTGTCTAGATCCGTAGCAAAATGGATGAACGTAAAAAGTCAAAGCGACTTATAATTTGTAACGGAGGAGGTAGACTTAATCATGCACAACATATGGTTAAATTGTCTTTAACGCACGGAATTGATCTTAAAACATAGGGACCACATAATGTGCATCAATTAGCTATAAGAATGAGTTGCACATCAAAATACCTCACTTCTTGTAACACATTTAAATATAGGAGACCCAGGCTTGGCCATGAAATCACCTTCTTGACCACCAATAACAAGGAGTTTATCATTTGCAACAACACAAGCCCTGGTAGTAAAAGAAAACATCTTTATAAGAACTTCAGCAACTTCTCATAAAGTTCATTGTACGATGCAATAAATATAGAAAGACATTTCCTACAAGCATAAATGTTGCCAAGATCATAAGAAAAGAGGAAGTGCAACCAAAATACCAAGATGACCTAGGGCATAGGTATCTAGCAGCATGCTTTCCAATGAAAATGACAACTGCTGATAACATAGGAAGCGAAAGTTCGAGACCTATGAGGACCTCCACGCGGTATTGGTATCTCACTCCTCCACTCTTTCTCCAATGCTTTCCCATCCTTTACCGCAAGACTCCAGTGTTCAAGCGCAGGTTCATGCCTATCCTCCTTGCTGCCACCCATCACATGAAGTCTGCCTCTCCAGAGCTGTGTTGCTGGAGCATATCTAAACAGAAGAATTTTAGTTGGAAAGATATTTTTCAAGTCCATTACAACCTGCAAGTTGACCAAATATTCAGACAGTATTTGCAATAGCAGGATCAGGGCAGAGCTACTGTTAAAAATCTGGTGGTGCAAACTTCTATGCATCTAATACAAATACAATATTATATATGGTGGAAAATGAAATTTTCAGTAAATTTGTTCAATGGTGGTACCTGTGTGCCACCCTGCCCTACATGGGACCAACAACTTTCCAGTGCAAGTAATGCATAGATGCACAATGCATGGATGCCCAATTTTTTAAAAAATCAAAAGAAGATAGTACCTAGGAACCGGCAATGGTGGCAAATCATTCCATTCTTTTGTTTCTGTGTCCAATACAAAATTTCGGGCTGTTGGTCCCCTACATTGTGGACCATACTGTCCAGTTACCACATAGATGAATCTTCCATCAGTAACCATCCCCAAATGTGAATGTGCCATGTCCTTGGGCATGTCAAACCTTCCACCCCATGTATTATCCGAGAAATTGTATATATCAACATGAGAATGCACCTAAATAAAAAGAAAAGGGAAATTCCTTAAGGAAGGCAAACATATGAAATAGCTCACATCTAATTGCAGTTTGTTTTTCAATTAAGAAAAAAAACATGGAATAGAACACCAGGGTGACATTTGCATTCTGCTTTTCCTAAATAAGTCCATCAATGTATTATTATAACAGCATGAAACTGCCATTTCTGTTCATAAAGAAGAGATTTACACATAAGTCACCTACATGGAAAAGGAAACGAAAAGATTTTACAAAGGAGTGCCAATCTAGGCTCCTACCACCAAAGAAGCCAAGAAAGATGCACCAGCAAGATCCCTAGTTTAACCCTCCCTAATTTTACTGTGATCCCATCTATATAACAAATAATAGAATTGCATAGAAAAGGAGCCTTCACAATGTTATTACTTGTTATGTAGATGGAATCAGAGCAAAAACTAATATATAGCACAAGTAATTCAAATGTATTTCATTATGTAAGAGCTACATGACTACATAACTGAATGGTCAGGACTAACTCAAAACTATAAAGTGAAATCATCATGTGCAAGAGGGTATAATTGCTCCAATCATTAAGTGTACAAAAGTAGATATCTTGAAACACAAAGCATGGTGGTATAGGATAATGGAAGATATCAGGCAGGTATCTCACATAGTTAATGGTGCCATATCCAGCAAATACATATAAGAGATTCTTAATCTGTATAGCAGCACCATCCAAACGGGCCACAGGTGCTTCAGCCATCTCTTCCCATTTTAATTCTGGAGCTGGCAAGTCCGCAAAAGTTGCATTTATGTCAGCCGAATCTACATATTTCTTGTCCTCCTTAATCTGTACAAGATTATAAAAATGACAGGTTTTGAGAGAGGCCATTCTAGTAACTAGCAACAAGGAAAGAATAAAAAACAAACTAAAGTTGTAAATTGAATCCAATGTAACAGACTTTTAGAACAAGTGATAACTGATAATTCCTCACAGCATATGTCACTAAATACAAAAATAATGCAAAACATCCATGCAACATCAGAATTTTACATATTGTTTACAACTGTATGATACCAAATGATTTGAGCAAAAAGTGTGTGATGCCAAATTCATGTCAACATATGCAAGATATTATCTACAGTTGTTATGACGCTAAATTAATGACATCTAGGAAAAAGTATGACAACAAGTGTGAATGGACAACATATTTCTGGCCATCGAAAACTGAAAGGACAATTTTCATAATTTTCTGGTCAAGGTACTCTGACTTTACACAGAGGAGTTCAGTTTCAAATTAAATTGCAGAGAAGTGTCGAATATGTTTATAAAAGCAAAACAACTTGTTGCTATGACAGCCTATAGAAATTATAGATACTGCATCAATCAAGCAGATCTGCAGCAAAGTCTAGGAGTTATGCTAATTGAAAACAAATGCACATAATCCACAAGCAGAAGCTGTAGCATTGTCGGAAAAAGGCCTACTATAGCCAAGGATCACAGCCAGAGTTCCTCCATTCCTATGAGGCGTAGAATTCGAATGAACCCACAAAACTATCGCTAAATTTCACACCCAACACGTAATGGCTGGCTGCACATATATGGACTGCATTAGGTCGAGTAAATTCCCCAATCCAGCAAATATGTTCAGCTCAGCTGATCAACACGCATACGTTTCCCAATTCCTCCCTGACTCCCACCAGATCCCTCCAATCCCGTACGCACGTCGGTAATACGCTCCCCAACCCTACCACGGAGTACTAACGCTTGAGCCACAGCAGCGGCAAGCCGGCAGCAAACTCGCATCCCTAAGCATTGGGCGTGAGAAAGGGGAGGCTTCACCTTCTTTGCGACGGGCGGCGTCGAACCGGCGGGGCTGGTGCCGAGGTTAAGCCTGGAGGACCAGGCGGCGGAGGACGAAGCCCAGAGGTAGTCGGCGACGAGGCCGAGGCCGAGGATGGCGACGACGGCGAGCGCCACCAAGTGCTTCGGCGCCCGCGCCTTCGCCGCCGGCCGCGCCATCGGCGGGCAGCTTCGCCGGAAGGACTAGAGAAAGTGGACGCAGCGGGGAAGTGGAGTGGAGCGCGTCGGTGGCATTGAGGGCTAAAGTTATCTGGTTTTGACAGTTTGATAGACAAAGATGTTGAGGTTTAAAGTTGGCCGGTAAAAAGGGGATCCAGGGATAGTTCAATGGCCAAAAACATACTCCTTCGAAAAAATAATATTACTATCACTTTTCACATGAAAGAATTAAATTATGAAACCAGACTCCATAATGAAGCATATTTCTTTACCTCGAATTCGAAAATGCTTTGCTTCCTCTGCACTTCAAATCCCTTGTATTTTCGAATAAGAGAAGTCTTGTGCACAAGCTGTCGTCCGGTGGGAGCGTGCACAGCCCCCGAAGGCCCACGATTCGTGCGGGCAGGAGACGACGAGGCACCGAGCCGATGGCCCAGTTGGTAAGCTCGCGAGTCGCGACAGCCGTCCAACGTCGACCGTCAGGCCAGGCGGGAGTCTGGCGGGCACGCCACACAAGACCGTCCCGTCCGCACCGCACTGTGATAACAAAATTGTCACGTAGACTCGTGCAATGCTCGTTCCGGCCTTCCGGGGACCGGCCGTGTCCCGCTCACGCCGGCCACACCGCATAGGCTTGCACCACGATGCCACGGCTCTCCAGCGACGCCATACCGGGCAGACGGATCGGATCGGATAAGAACAGGAGCAGAAGCGGTCAACTGCGGCTGCTACAAATTGAACCAACACTCCTGCTCGAGGTCGAGGTGCGCCGGAGTGACAAGCTACGCCTACACACCCATGCTTATCCCTCATTCCCGCAGACGCTGCTGATGCGTGCATGAGGTAGGGGCCTTATCGTAACCACCGCCGCGTCGGTTGCCATGCTTCACTCTCTTTTTCCTTTATTTATAAGGATTATTTTCCCTTTGGAATGGACGCCGCGTCATTCTTCACTGGACGCTTGCTTCATGAGTCCATGTCATCAATCAACAAATAATTCGGCCGTACCTACGATCTCTGTCACGCATGATGTCAGCCTGCTGTTCGGTGTGGGGATTAGTCACTGGGGACAGCGTCACTAGCACGAGCCGCCGTCCGCGGGGCCGGAATGGGAGTGAACGCTGCCACTGTCGGCATGCGAAAATATGAGTGTCCTGCGCTCACTCCGGTGCCGTATATATCAGCTCCTCTGCAAACCGAAGAAAAACATACACGCGCACTTCAAGTTCGACAGGAGTTGCACGCACCTCAATTCCCAGTGGCCAGTGCTCTGTTCACGCCGACGAACGCTTTCGATGGCTTCGAGCACCACCGCGGCTGCGCTGGCGCCATGCTACGACGCGCCGGAGGGCGTGGACATCCGGGGCCGGTACGACCGTGAGTTCGCGTCGATCCTCACCCGCGACGCGCTGGAGTTCGTGGCCGGCCTGCAGCGCGAGTTCCGCGGCGCCGTGCGCTACGCCATGGAGCAGCGGCGGGAGGCCCAGTGGCGGTACGACGCGGGGGAGCTGCCGCGGTTCGACCCGGCCACGAGGCTCGTGCGCGACGGGGACTGGACGTGCGCGCCCGTGCCGCCCGCCGTGGCCGACCGCACCGTGGAGATCACGGGCCCCGCCGAGCCCCGGAAGATGGTCATCAACGCGCTCAACTCCGGCGCCAAGGTCTTCATGGTAAGCACTAAGCGCACACGCGCGTCATGTGCACAAACTTGGCTTTGGCTGGCGACGTGTCGTGTTCTGAGCTGAGACTGACGACGAGAGATCTCGTGGCATGCAGGCTGACTTCGAGGACGCGCTGTCGCCGACGTGGGAGAACCTGATGCACGGGCAGGTCAACCTGCGGGACGCCGTGGCCGGCACCATCAGCTTCCGCGACGCGGCGCGCGGGCGGGAGTACAAGCTCAACGACCGGACCGCCAAGCTCTTCGTCCGCCCCCGCGGCTGGCACCTCCCCGAGGCGCACATCCTCGTCGACGGCGAGCCGGCCATCGGCTGCCTCGTCGACTTCGGCCTCTACTTCTTCCACAACCACGCCGCCTTCCGCGCCGGCCAGGGCGCCGGCTTCGGCCCGTTCTTTTACCTGCCCAAGATGGAGCACTCCAGGTACGGACGTGCCAGTGTCGCACGTGCACGGTGCACCGAACACACGTGCGCAGCAGTGACGTAATCTACGACACGTGCGTCGTCTGCAGGGAGGCGAGGATATGGAACGGGGTGTTCCAGAGAGCGGAGAAAGCTGCTGGGATCGAACCGGGGAGCATCCGGGCGACGGTGCTGGTGGAGACGCTGCCGGCGGTGTTCCAGATGAACGAGATCCTGCACGAGCTGCGCGAGCACTCGGCGGGGCTCAACTGCGGCCGCTGGGACTACATCTTCAGCTACGTCAAGACGTTCCGCGCCCATCCGGACCGCCTCCTCCCCGACCGCGCCCTCGTCGGCATGGCCCAGCACTTCATGCGCTCCTACTCCCACCTACTCATCCACACCTGCCACCGCCGCGGCGTCCACGCCATGGGCGGCATGGTAATAAGCTCACCGATACATATCCCGCGGCAGCGTCCACCCATGCGCGTCGTTGTCACGTAGCTAACCGTGCAAAGAACTGAATTGCAGGCGGCTCAGATTCCGATCAAGGACGACGCGGCGGCGAACGAGGCGGCGCTGGAGCTGGTGCGCAAGGACAAGCTGAGGGAAGTGCGCGCGGGGCACGACGGCACGTGGGCGGCGCACCCGGGGCTCATCCCGGCGATACGGGAGGTCTTCCAGGGCCACCTCGGCGGAAGGCCGAACCAGATCGTTGACGCCGGCGGGCACGACGGCGCCAGCGTCAAGGAGGAGGACCTCATCCAGCCGCCGCGGGGCGCGCGCACCGTGGACGGCCTGCGGCTCAACGTCCGCGTGGGCGTGCAGTACCTCGCGGCGTGGCTGGCCGGCTCCGGCTCCGTCCCGCTGTACAACCTGATGGAGGACGCGGCCACGGCGGAGATCAGCCGCGTCCAGAACTGGCAGTGGATACACCACGGCGCGGCGCTGGACGCCGGCGGCGTGGACGTGCGCGCGACGCCGGAGCTGCTCGCTCGCGTCGTCGCGGAGGAGATGGCCAGGGTGGCGGCCGAGGTCGGACACGAGAGGTTCCGAAAGGGGCGGTACGAGGAGGCGGGCAGGATCTTCAGCCGGCAGTGCACCGCGCCGGAGCTGGACGACTTCCTCACGCTCGACGCGTACAACCTCATCGTGGCGCACCACCCAGGTGCGTCACCGTGCAAGCTCTGAATACATGCGTAGTATGCTTTTGTTGGCAGTGCAGTCAGCTTTCAGAAATAACGCGTTGCTGTTTAATGCAGCCACAGAAATAAGGACGGATGACCTTCAAACATGATACGATATGAACAACCTTGTAAAGCACATTGCATATTTTCTGTTGAAGTGCTTTTAGTCGTGCTATGATAATATGGTGGTCTATCCGTCTATGTAATAAACCATCGTGTTTGTTTCATATGTTTTTCTCCGGTTTAAAGCGGAACTTGGTCATGTTACTTCCCATTTGTTCGCATGTCCGTACGCGGTATCAGAAATGAGCCTTCCGAATCATGTTACCGCTTAACGGTTACGTCATGAACGTCTCTCCGCAAAAACTAACCAAACAAATTTGTTTTTTTTTTCCATTGAATTCCGTATCTCTCCGCAAAGGCTAACCAAACAAATCTGTTTTTTTTTTTCATTGAACTGTAATGACATACATTTGCATTAACATTACCGCTCCTCCAAATGAACCAAACCCCAAATTTGTTTTTCCATTGAATTGTAAGAGTAGTAGTGTCGTCCATCTGCGTTAACATTACCCTCCTACAAATGAATCAAACCCCAAATCTAGTTTTTCCATTGAATGGTAAGGGTACTAGTGTCATCCATTTGCGTTAACATTACCGCTCCTTTATAAATGAACCAAACAGCATCAAACCGGAAAGGAGAACTGCACAAGTCCACATCCGAACGAACCTAAGAGAGTACTGAGACTATCTTTTCACCCCCAGAACTACCGTTGTAAAAACGGGGATCGTTTTAATTTTTTCATAAATGTTACTTAACTTTAATCAGGCTTATAGAACAAACAAAAGTATACAATCACACACTATTGGGGACCAAACTTTAACGTGGTTTGTTAAGGGGTTTAATAAAAATTTCTTGTCAAAGGATTCCTGATCAAAACAGAGTAAATAATGTCCACTATACAGCAGCTTGTCAATTCAAACAGGATTTGTCTGGAATCTAAAGCTAGCATGAATCACTGTAGGGAATGAACGAACAATGGTATGACCCCGCAGCTCAAAGGTATAAATGAAACGGACTGAGCTCAAGAACAAAACCAGTATTAAAAAACAAATGTGATGGCATGATATTGACTATACTGATCGTTACCTCATAATGATCTTACTGCTGCTGATTTATAACAAAGCTCCCATTACACCGTGGTCGGAGTTAAAAGTAAAAAACCTTTCAGATTTCCAGCCAACTCAAGCTACAACCTATATCCTACAGCCCAGATCTAAAATGGTTAGAACTTTGTACTGTCAAACACTTGCAACCAGATCCATGGAGAGATCATGTTTTCATGCTTTATAGCCATCACCAGCGAGATATTTGGTGATCATCTGTCACGACATCTAGGAATGACACCTAAGAACTCCTGGGAGCCAAGTGCATAACGACAGCCATGAGGATTCCAAGGATGCAACCGGCCACAACCTGAAATGTCCAAAGAGAGAATATATTACACCTGGGATGTTCCATGTACTATCTGATTGTGACTGCTGTCAAACTGTTGGTAAGATAATTAGAAGAGAAGTTCAATCATCAGAGGTGATGACAATGGTATAGAGGACAAAGGAAATAGGCACATTTTGTTATCTGCACATGTGAAAATATTCTTAATATCATTTGCATTTTAAACATTTTTCAGGATAGTAGGTTAATAGGATCTTTACATGCTGAAACTGATTGTCAATCACAGGTTAGGAATGCTATAGCCTATAGTTACCAAATTGCATCTAGCATCTTCATATATCCATTGTTTGAGTGACATTGAATAAGCTCATTATATGATAAACTGGAAAAAAACAGGCCCATATCTCAATCAGTCTATCGTATTTTAGTACTGACTGTCGTTCCTAACCGGCAAGGGCACAGAATAGTTAAAACATCAAGGGAGGTAACACAAAACATTTAATCAACCTGAGGAACAGTATGTCCAAGGATTTCACGCAATGGTTTTGTCTCGGATAATGGGTGTTCTTCTGGTAGCTCGTAGACAATTTGATTCAGCAGGATTTGCATAAACAGCATAAGCTTGACATCTTTGACTTGCTGTTACAGGAACTTGAAAAATACCATATTGAATGAAAGATTATATCTTCAAATTCTTAACTGAATAAGTTTGACATTAACTGGTGGCAGAGCATGCGAACAGGATAGAAATATCATTTCATAAGAAAAGGTTACTTCATACTTCATGCTAATCACATTTGGTTGTCAATGAAGAATTTCAAAATACATTTTTCATCCATCTTTTCACGCATAAAAAGTGAAGTGTTTGAGAACAGAGCAATCATCTCAGATAAGGATACTCTTCAATGACTTATTTATTAAATGCCCCATGCCCCATGAAAAAGGCATATATCATCCAGGAAAATACAGATTTTTTATGCCAAAAGCAGAAAGCTTATCAATGTAACTGAAGTCAAATAGAAGTTTTGCAGAAAATGTTGGTGCTCTGTTTAAACACAAGGCCATATATGTCATATTAGAGTGATGGTGACAAACCTCTGCCTGCTTTCCAGCATGTAACCGAACTCCAAAAGCATCATGCATAACCTGGAAACAAAAGTTCAAACTAAGCCAAACCAAAGGTTGCATTCATAAGAACAATGCACATCCTTGACTCACTGCAAGAAGTAGATGAACTCTGAGTACTGCCATCAAAATGCAGTTCAAGCAGTAGTTTAATATGAACAAGATTTGCAGAGTACCTTAGATGCAGAAGAGTTAAATCAAGCTAACTATTTAGTACTCCCTCTTAGTACTCCCCCGTTACAAATTACAAGACGTTTTCAGTTATAACTTTGCTATGCACTTAGATATACACTATGTCCAAATACATAGTAAAAGCAATGTATCTAGAAAAATCAAAACGGTCTTGTAATTTGTTATGGAGGGAGTACAAACTAGTCCAACATTCTGTACAACTAGAGTACTAGACAAACAATTAAATAATGAATAAATAAATTCAATAATGTTTGCACCACGCATGCAAAGATAGCTGCAGTTGCAAAGGTTGCACAGGTTGCACTACGAAAGCCTTCTTGGATTCCCACAGCCACTGCAAGTGCTGTCACCGTAGCTGAGTGGGATGATGGCATCCCTCCAGAAGCTATAAACTCTCTGGCATCCCACCGGCCATCTTTGTACCTACACCAAAGCATTGTCAGAATAAGTGCCAAGAAAAAAAATGGAATAAATAGAAAAGCCATCATCAGAGTATAGACTAAGGTGATATGGACCAAAAAACTATCATATCAGAGTTTGGTTTTGATTTAGCATCATTACCAGCATTTCCTATGTCGACAACAGACTCGCGATCATCTAAACAAGAAGTTTACAGTGTTGGCATCTGGAAGGCGTGCAGCTTGGACCCAGGCTATGTGCTGTAGGATCTGGGCTTGTAATAAAGTTCATAGCCTTGACAGTGAGTAGTGTAAAACTTGGTTATCGTTTGTGCTGTCCTTTTTCTAGTCTATGATGGGTTTTGGTGGTTTTTGGTCGCCTGTTGACTGAACCCTGCGTGTTCAGTTCAATCTGGCAGTTTGTTAGCTCAGTTGAGTATCACACTATGGATCATTAAACATTTGTAATTTCATCACTTAAGGTAATGAATAATGATATTTGGTTCGTCCATGGTGAAAAAGAAATTCCTATGCTAGGATGAATTCAGTTACACGATACACAGGGACTTTAAGTCTGTCATTATAAAAAAGTATTACTTATTGATGTTTGTGAGTTTCTTCACTCCTTTTTCAAATCCAAATTGATTATGGCCATATAATTAGAGCAGAGCAAATCAATTCTTATAGCAAACTAGATGAGATCAAGAGAACAAGGTATATGAGCGAACACATTCCAGATAGAATACGGTGTTCCTATCTGCCCTGATGCCAATTATAGGTGTTTACATTGTTGTGTCATCAAATGGTCACCAAGCAATTAATTTTGTCAACAGTACCAGGCATGTCAAAAAAAAAATCATTATGGTACCGTTCAGCTACAAAACGGTGAGACAATTAAATGTAATGGCAATGGCAGAACCTATTTTCATGCACGCACAATACATAGATACTAAAGTTACCATCAAAGTTCACCTAATCTTCCCATATATGTTAACGAGGAAGAACAATAGTTATTTAGATTGTTCACGCAATGGCAGATCCTTGCTCTCTTGACTTTCGCTTTCGGGTACGTGTCCGTCGGGACAATCGAGCCAAGATTGCGAGAACGAAGTGGTGGAACCTTAGAGGGGAAGCGGCACAGACGTTTAAGGAAAGGATGCTAGGCGAGGGGCCTTGGGAAGAAGGAAAAGATGCAAATGACATGTGGCTAAAGATGGCAACATATGTGTGGAAGGTGGCTTCAGAAGTATTAGGCGTAAGTAGAGGAGGCAAACGGGAAGTGAAAGACACTTGGTGGTGGAATGACGAGGTACAAGGGGCTATTAGGGAGAAGGAGTGTTTCAAGCCCTCCACCAGGACAAGAGTGCAGCCAACATCGAGGGCTATAAAATAGCGAAGAGAGCTGCAAAGCGAGCTGTGAGTGTGGCAAAAAGTCAGGCATATGATGACCTTTATCAGCGGTTAGGCACAAAGGAAGGGGAGAAAGACATTTATAGGATGGCTAGAATCCGCGAGAGGAAGACAAGGGACATCAACCAAATCAAATGCATCAAGGATAGAACAGACCGGCTTCTGATGAAGGATGAGGAGATCAAGGACAGATGGAGAGAGTACTTTGACAAGTTGTTCAATGAGGAGAATGAGAGTCCTACCCTTGAGTTGGACGACTCCTTTGACGATACCAACAGACGCTTTGTGAGGAGATTCCAGGAGACAGAGATCGGGGAAGCTTTGAAGAAGATGAAGGGAGGTAAAGCAATGGGCCCTGATGGTATCCCCATTGAGGTGTGAAAATGCCTAGGTGCCAAAGCGATAGATTGGTTAATTAAGCTTTTTAACCTTATTTTTCGGTCCAACAAAATGCCTGAAGAATGGAGGAGAAGTATATCAGTACCGATCTTCAAGAATAAGGGAGATGTTCAAAGTTGTACCAACTATCGTAGGATCAAGCTAATGAGCCATACGATGAAGCTTTGGGAGAGGGTTATTGAGCATCGCCTAAGAAGAGAGACAAGTGTAACCCAAAACCAGTTTGAGTTTATGCCTGGTAGGTCGACCATGGAGGCGATCTTCTTAATACGTCAACTAATGGAGAGATACATGGAGCAGAAGGAGGACTTGCACATGGTCTTTATTGACCTTGAGAAGGCATATGACAAAGTTCCAAGAAATGTCATGTGGTGGGCCTTGGAAAAGCATAAAGTCCCAACTAAGTACATTACCCTCATCAAGGATATGTACGGGGAGGCGGTGACGTGTGTTCGAACATGTGATGGCGACACCGGTGACTTTCCAATTAAGATAGGACTACATCAAGGGTCAACATTGAGCCCTTATCTATTTGCTTTGGTGATGGATGAGGTCACAAGAGACATACAAGGGGATATGCCTTGGTGGATGCTCTTTGCTGATGATGTGGTGCTAGTTGATGAGAGTAGAGTAGGGGTTAATAGGAAGTTAGAACTACGGAGGCACATGTTAGGGTCGAAAAGTTTCAAACTTAGTAGGACCAAGACCGAGTACATGAGGTGCGATTTCGGTACGACTAGGCGCGAGGAGGGAGACGTTAGTCTTGATGGGCAAGTGGTGGCCAAGAAGGATACCTTTCGGTATCTAGGATCAATGCTACAAAAAGATGGAGACATTGATGAGGATGTTAGACATAGAATTTCAGCTGGTAGGTTGAAATGGCGTCAAGCTTCTGGTGTCCTCTGTGACAAAAGGGTGCCTCAGAAGTTGAAAGGTAAGTTCTATAGGACGGCGATTCGCCCGGCGATGTTATACGGTGCGGAATGTTGGCCTACAAAAAGGCGACATGTTCAACAACTAAGTGTAGTGGAGATGCATATGTTGCGTTGGGTTTGTGGGCACACTAGGAGAGATAGACTCCAGAACGACGATATTCGGGATAGGGTTAGGGTAGCACCAATTGAGGAGAAGTTGATTCAACATCGGTTGAGATGGTTTGGGCATGTTCAACGAAGGCCTCCTGAGGCGCCGTTGCGTAGTGGGGTTCTAAAGCGGAACGAAAATGTAAAGAGCGGCAGAGGTCGGCTTAAACTGACTTGGGATGAGTCGGTTAAAAGAGACTTTAAGGAGTGGGATATCTCCAAGGATTTAGCTATGGATAGGAGCGCTTGGAGACTAGCCATCTACGTGCCTGAACCATGACTTTTATGTGTTACTCTGTGACCGGTTTCTTTCGGGTTTCATCTCTAGCCTACCCCAACTTGCTTGGGAAAAAAGGCTATGATGATGATGATGATGATGATTACTTACCAATTACCATGACTACAGCTATTCTTTGTAATTAACAAAACAGTATGTGACCAAATACAAGCAATACAAACAAACTGACACAACCAAGCTGGTGCAACACTCTGACATGCTGGGATATTTGTTTTAGTATTCCCAATAAAACCAGAATACCAGATCTTAGTACAGCCCTAAGGAGCGAACAACTCTGGTTCCAACGCACTTCATACCTAACTGGGACAGCACAAATATGTTCTCAGATTACCAGGAAAGACCAATGACTAATAATACAGTGACATAATCTCGCATTCTCCCAATAATATCAAGGAAGAACCAGAGTAATTTCGATTGCTCACCATACTTGCAGCCATCGTGCCCTTGCAACCAACGTAAACATTATGCACCCAAAAACAAATAATCCAATCTGGTCCCATTGAACATACTGGGATACTTGGTTTAGCAGTCACAATAGAATCAGAATACAGGTTTTGGGCAGCAGAGCCCTAAAGGTCGAGAAGAGTTCTGGGCTCCAAAGTGCTCCATACCTGAATTGCACAATACTACATATTCTAAGTGCTAACAGCAAAAGCCAAATAGCTAACAATGTGCTCCCAAGCCCTCATTACAAAATATATCCTGTGGATACTTAGTGACTGCATATTTTGCAATATGCAAGAGCAGATGCGGCAGGCATAACATCGTGACCAACCTAATCTAAAACACTGATGCAGTCAAGCGGGGGGAAGGGAACTACAACTACCATACGATCTGCAGTCTAAACATTGAAGCAGTTACGCGTGGGTAAAGGGAACTACAGCTACCATAGGAACTGCAGCCCAGCTGGCAAACCGAGCAACCCAACAAACATTAACCTAAAATCACTAAACACAGGCAATCATTGAAACACGTATGTACTTGGTGGACGATCTACCAGCCAAAAAACCACGAAAATTTCATACGATTCACTTGGTGTAAACATTGTTCGCACGGGAGCACCGAAAGGGTAAGCAACAGCGACGCGCCGCCCACCGGAGGATCTAATTCACCGCACAGAAATGCAGCGGCGGGACGGGGCGGAAGACGTACAAACTGGCTGGTTGACTAACCAGGTGGTGAAGAACATGGAGGACTGCGCGACGGCGAACGCGAGGAGCGCCGCGACGAGCGGGTAGTTCACCAAGCCCGCTGCGGCGGCGGCCGTCCCCATGTCGAAGCTCCGCTCCCCTCTTTTCTCCTCCCGCTGGCCAGCGGAGTACCCTCCCAGCCGAGGAAGATGCGAATCCGCCGCGAGGAAGCAACCGCGAGGGATGGAGGGACCGAGGGAGGGGAGTGGGGAGGGAGAGGACGAGGAGCTTCTGGGTTTATGACGTTTTGATTTGACGAGCTCCTCGCTCTTTAGTCGTACAAGTAGGAGTATATTCTTTCCTTGGCGCTTAATAGCTTCGAGAATAATAATCGTATAATCGTACTGTATAGTCGTAGGTTGTTCTTGTGCCTTCCCCCACGCATTCTTCGTCCTTTTTTCTAAATCTCTTCTTCTCCTTATATAAAGCAAAAACTTCTTCTAATTTATTTTTCTCTCTTTCTTGTAAATAAATGTCGCCGTAACACGTACAACTTCGTTACGTTACGCGCTTGCACGTACGACGACGGTACGAGCTACGACTTTCCCTACCTTTATTAGTGGATTGTAGCAATTTCCTTTGTACGCACGATTGCTGCAAAACCGAAGCTCCAAGAAAACTGTAAGTTCTTGTGTTCCTATGGGGCTTATTTTCTTGATTCCTTCCTTTCTCAGATCCATGCACGTAAATGTTTTGTGTTCTTGTGGTGTCTATTTTCTTGATTCCACAAGTGTAAGCGTCACCGAAATAAGTCCGCAAGGCGCAAGGCTGGTCCGTGCATCCGTGCTCCTTCTGGCTGGATATGCTCTAGAGTCAGTCGCTCGATTCTACCGAGAACATAAACACTAAAACGATTTGGATGTGCATCTGATCGTTCCACCGGCTCACAAATGATCTCATCGGACAAGTTATGGGCAGGCACATGGTTGCGGCCGCCTTGCTGCGTCTCATCTCATCCATCCAGAGTTCCAGACAAACGCAGGACCACAGCCGTACCAAGCGACCGATCGAAAGAAAGACGAGAGTGTTCGCTCCTTCGCCATGCAATCAATTCCGGACCAGATCTAGCGAACAGGAACTGGATGCAGACCCACCCGCTTTGGACTAGGTGTCACGTCTACAATGATGGCAGCGAAAGGAGGCATTGCGATCGATGGCATGTGGCGCGAAACTTGCCCTGAAATGGCCATGGAATCGATCGTGGTCGCCTAAAGCAACCCAAGTACCGATGGCAGTGATGGATGAACGATGGATCTGGAACTCTTGATCGCACACAGCTTCTAATCTCCAGCCGTGGTGAACATCTTTACAATCAAGCATATACTACCTCATCAATATCATCAATCGCTGCCTTTGCTTTACAGAATTACAGTGATGGCTCTGCATCATTGCTTCCTGGACATACCTACCATCGTTTTCCCCCGTTTTCTTCGTGCAGCTCCCTACTAAACCTTACCGCACACGGCAGAAGTCTAGCCAGCTTGGTTGACACTTGGCAGCATCAGCGTTGCTTGAATAAATACCGCTGCCCAGCACGGATTCAGAGTATCAGACCAGACTTGGCTGCTGGTGCTTCATTTGAGGAGGTCCAAGTACAAGCCTGTACGAATTGAAGAGATGATGGCAAAACACGATAACGGTCAATGGCATGATGCCTAGGCATTTAGAATGCTTGTGTACCAACTGTGGGCTAGCTGACAAGAAGGCACGAACCTGTGGTAGCTCTCTATCATGGGTTGCGGCTTGTTAGCATCCTACTCAGCACAGCACACGTACCAGTGATAATTGAAGGCAACTGTTCCTATTGCCGTGCGGATGAGTACTACAATGCTACTCTCCTTTACCCACGAATTTGACTAGTTCGGCTTTGGCAGCTTCCATAACCACTGGGAAATCAACCTCGACATAGCGGCCCCTGCCAACAAAAATTTCAGTCTGGGATACATAAACTGGTGGGAAGGAAAAGATAGATATGGGAGGGAGAGGAGAAAGGAGAGACCAGAAGTGGTTCTTGGACCAGGTGGCAGATGGAAAAACCGGGCTTGATATGCCATGCATAATCCTAGCAACGGCCCTTGGCGTGAATTTTGCAAATGAATTGCTTTGAAGGAACACCTGTGGTGCAGCGAAGATGTTGTCATGGCAAATTGCGACAAAGAGAGAAAAAATCAAGATAGAAAACGCAGTGATTACCCATACCTTTATATCAGCTTGCAAGAATGGGCTGCAGGACGCAAAATGAAATGCCAAGTCAATAAAGTTTTAGATTAGAGTAGTTCAAAGCACAAGCAAATCATCGTTGTCTGTTTGAATTGGGAAGATGAAGCACACAAACCTGCTCTTATGTGGCTGAGTACAGTGGTCATTGTCTGAGGTGTAGTTCTTACTAAAGTACTGTATGATCTTCTTTTGAATGCACGAAGTGTGCTGGGAGCCAGAACAACCATCAGTCCTCTGGCACCCCTTGACAGCAAAGTTTGCTAAATCAAACATAGCATCCAGTTTACTGATCTGTACAATACAGCAACACAGATTGGTTAAGACAAACTAGGAACACGATTATATCTTCAAAAGTTTGTACAAGAAACAAAATAAAAGTTTGGATAACAAAATAAATTCTGTACAATATATTGGCTAACAAAATAAGAAAAATCCTAGATACTGGAATAACTTCATTAAGTTTGGATAAGAAACAAATATAACACTATTTATGTAAAAGGGGAGGGAGCATTTAAAGGAGACTTGCAGTGCACCTTTGAATTTTCTACTTCAGAAAGCCATTTTGTGATATTTGCTGAAAGTGCGTTCAAGTCATCTGGCTTCTTTAAGATCACGTAAATGCAGGCTGGATCTTTTAATTCAAATGAAATTTCTCCAGAGAACTGAACAGAGAAATAGAAACTAAAACGAGTCAACATAAAACAACTGTAAGATTCTGAGGCAGAAAAGGAGTCAGACAATGGCTAAGGGCACAACATTAGCAAGTCAGCATTCTGAACTGCTAAACATATTACTACATAATCAATCTTTATGCTCTGAATAAAAAGGGCAACAGCCACAACTCATTGAACTATTGAAGTGTAACCATGCTATTGATATGGATAAAAATTAATAAAAGAACACGAAGGTGCAACTAGACAAGACAGAATATATAGGACCACCAGGTTATATCACAGATCAGCAGGTACATGAATTCCTGGTAAATAACTAGATGCATATATGTATTTTCTTAAAAACTAGATGCATTATCTACATGAATTACTAATGGTAAATAAAGTCATGTAAAATTACTGGGGTAACTGTTATTCAATATTTTATTGGCATAACTGTAGTCTAATGGCTATTCTTTCCCACAAAATCCTATTTTGGTACTGATGATGTGATGCATTACTTCAAAAAAGAACAAAAAGGGCGTACCCAGTGCCGTAGGCTCCCGCACTGCGGGGTCTGGGAAAGGAAAAATAGCCAGCAGGCATCCCCCCTGCACAAATGTGCAGAGGCTGGGGCTTGAACCCTGGACCTCTTGGTCACAGGCGGTAAAGCTCTACCGCTTGCACCAGGGCCGCCCTTCATACTTCAAAAAAGAACATTGCAAGAAATTTAAACATGAAACACTGTTCACTAAGTTAATTAAGATTCCATTCTCATGCATGCAGTGCACCAAACATAACTCCAGCCATTCAATTCTGAAGATATAAATATTCATTTGACTAAAAAACGAATTCATGAACACCTTGACAACATTCGTATTAATAAGAAAAAAGAAGTATTAGCAGGCAAACCTTTAGCTGTTGCAAATGATCAAACACTTCATTCACTGTGATGTTCAGATCATTAGCTACCTTTGTCATGTCGAAGACAAAATTTCCACCCTTAGTCTCTGACCTGTAATTCAAAAAAAAAAAAAAGAATCAGAATCTCATAGTGCAATAGGAAAAAGAAGGACGCAAGAGCAGATACTGCTTACTTATTCAGAACTGATCTAACTAGTACATCTTTGTCTGCAAGCAACTGTGGTGACGTCTGCATCGATGTAACTGAATGAATAAGGAAAAGTGAAACAAAAGGAGGCAAGTATGATAGCTTAACAAAATAACAAAGTACGTGGTATACTTCTGGTGATTCAATGTCCCTTTATAATAGTAAAGAGTCATTCTAACTAAGCAAGAATGCAAGATTTCGGTTTATAGTGTACCAGTTATAACAAAGCAACTGCATCCAGAATTCCAGGCAATGGGATTGCTCTACAAGCATTAGATGTACCTTATGAAAATACAGTGTGCAGGTAACACTGAACTGAGGAAGTAAACGGAGATATTGCTGACCACCGATTTCTAGCTGTGTTAGGACAGTCAAGAGCACCTGCAGGATGAAATGATCAAGTTTGATACTGACATCTGAAAATTAGATGGGCTATTCAGAATTCATATTGGATATCAATGCATTGGAAATGAAAGACACTTTTAGGGGATAAGAATTCCATGTACCTAAAAGATCAGAGGGAGTGCCTAGATGTGCACAATGTGATTGATTAATTGTCTTTGGTAGCAAAGGAAACAGCTGTCTAGTGATCATGATTGCTCTATAAGTTGACATCTTAATCTTATTATCATGCAAAAGTGATTTACAACCAAAATAGTTATGATCCTATGACTACAACAAATCTGTAGCATGAAAATTTAAAGTTTATGGTAGAATATAGCGACACAACTGCCTGAAATGCAGCATGAACACATGGAAAAAGAAACTAGGTCAATTCAGCTGATAGCAGATAAGGGCATAAAGCAGATGCGAACCTCCTCTTTTATATCAAACTTGCGTGAAGTCGACTCTTTAACCAAGGAGCAAATGTGCCCCACTGAATTGTCACATGAAAATACCTGGCAAAGAAATTTGCTCATAGAATATTCATCAACACCGTCACTGTAAAAAAAGAAGGGTTGATTGAAGTCATTCCATTGGAAACTTAGAGCAGCTTGATCATGTAAATTACAAGATATTTAAAAAAATGAAAAAGAAGATAAGATTCACCTGTGCGAAAGACTACGGCTCTTATAGAATGTTGTTGAATCAAGAAGTAGATGACAATATGACAATCGCCCATCCCTCCCAGCACGCCCAGTTTCCTGGAAAGAACACAGTAAGATGTCTAGAGAAGAGAAAAGAGAATGGAGGAAAAAGCATTCCGCCTGAAGTATACCTGTATGTATTCTTCTAAGCTTTCTGGCAAGCTATAGTGAATCACCTTTAAAAGGGGAAATGTTTGAATCAGTCCAAGTAATAAGGAGTGTAACTTTGCTTAAAGCTATAGGCTGTCACGTGAATTTTCTATGTTAATCATACCCCTTCAACGTCACTCTTATCAACACCCATTCCGAATGCCACTGTTGCAACAACCTTTGGTCACAAGGAGAAAGACAACAAGGTTAGACATTAACAACTGTGTAATGCATTTGATAAAATAGGTGCTCACAAAGAACTGCCATTACCACTCTTATTTTGTTAGAGCAGAAAAGCTCCTGTACACGGCCTCTATTCTTCATAGGAAGTCCACTGTGGTAGCTCTACAGAACAGAATCCAATGTAAAGAAGCAATAAATGCAATAAATATCATTCAAGGTGATACCAACCTTAGCAGTAATGTTGTTGTCACATAAGTACTTTGAAACATAGTCAGTTTCTCCCTGTCAAGAAAAAAAAACTGTTACATTTTTGCAGTTGTATGAGAAAGATTTAGGTACTGGACATATGTGTGAACATCTTGAGGAAACAGAAAGGAGATCACCTGAAACTTGCAATAGACAATTATACTTTTCATGTCAACAAAAGGTGAAGACTTCAACAACAGCAATAGATCCTTCAGTCTGTTTTTTAAAAAAGGACTGGATCAACATGTGCTCGCGGAAAACAGGTGGCATGGCTTCTTACATAGTTATAAACCATATTAAACAATCCAGTGTCGTCATCGAAATGACCCATGGAAACTTAGAAAGATATAAAGTGACCTACCTGTTATTGCTTGTGCTGATACACAGCTGCAGATTATCCCTTATTTGAGATGTTTTAATGAGGTTATCAGACGGTATTTCTAAGGCAGTCACTATCTCCTCCAAGGTTTGAGTTGTCGCAGTTGCAGTCATTGCAAGAATACATTGAACATTAAGTTTTCTTCGAAGTAGTGATGCGCGGAGCCTTAGATACGAAGGTCTAAAATTATGAGACCTGCCCATTGTTCAATATCAATCAAGACATAAACATTGTTGAACTAACGGTAAGTAATGAGCAGAGAAGAGCAGATCAAGCACATAATAAGCAAGAAGAGAGAAGAACAATAACGATCATAGGATGTGTCAAAGAAAACAAGCAGATAGAAAGCGGAAAAGAGAAAACCTTCGGTACTAACTGCAAAGAACAGCATGCAGTATATCAATTGAACTACAAGGACATATTAACTCACCATTCAGAAATGCAGTGAGCTTCATCAATAGCAACAAGAGATATTGGTAGCCCATCCCTAAACATTAGCAGAAATTCTTCGTTCAAGAATCTTTCAGGGGAAACAAAAAGCACCTGATCATAAATGGAAGGGAATTAAGCATAAAACAGGTCAGTATAAACATCAATATAAAGGATATATGAAGCACAAGATCAGATTGGGTTCATTTTTGATATACTGAGAAATCTGTCTATCTTAGATTTAATTTTGACATCCATAATATTTTCATCAAAACGCTCAGTAGCAAAGATAGCCAGGATTGCTCACTAGTTAGCGGAGCATCAGGGCTGGGCTACTGTAACTAAAATTGGCAAAGGATGCTACATTAGTAGTCATAGCCATAAAACTTGAAGCCAAACCAATTACCTTTATTTCCCCACCACGCAACCTTTGTAATGTCTCATGAAACTCATCGCTTGTCTGAGAGAATTTGATAGTGTAGAACAATGGTCAGAATAAGGATGGCTAAGATTCCCATCCCATAAAAGATATGTATGCATAATATTTACCTGATTGCTTGCAAGAAGGCCACCTGGCAAAAATGCAGGTAGCTTCCTCAGTTGATCCACCATTAAGGAGAGCAGGGGGCTTACCACCAGAGTTAGTCCAGGCAAAATCATAGCAGGCACCTAGAATACAGCATCACTGTCACTTCAGAACTGAACTGAACAAAATCAATATCTCAAAGTTCTCACCACACGTCCACACCTGGTAGCATAGTGACTTGCCCGCACCAGTAGGGAGCACAAGCATAGTTGACTCTCCCGCAACAACCTTCTGGATTGCCTCAAGCTGCCCCTGGCGGAAAGAGTTGTACCCATAGACAACTCTGAGCAAGCTCTCAAGATTCTGCTCAGAGGGGTCCTCTCTCGCTGCTTCGACGGCTTCGAGGACAACACCGTCACCTACTGCCCCCTTCTCCCGCTCTATCAGAGCTTCAGCCACAAGATCCCCTTCCTCGTCGCCGCAGCCTTGAGGTTTCGCGCCGCCGTATCGCTGCCGCCGCCAGGAGCGGTATTTCGTCGGGCGCCTGGCCTGCGCGTTCCGGAACGTCCTCCTCCGACCGTAGCCATTGATGTTGAGCCGCACAAAGTTTCCTTCGGCACCCCCTCTCGGCCGCTTCGGTTGCTCCGCCTCCGCCGCGGCGGGGACCACCTCCGACACCGAGTTGGGATGCACCCGCTTGGGCCTGGTCTGCGGCGGAGCGGCCGGCGCAGGACACTGCACTGCCGCTGCGGTTGCTATCTCGGTAGGCGCCGGAGTGGGCGCGGGGGCTGGGGCGCTGAAGGCGGAGGCGGGATCGAAGGAAGGGTTGCGGGACTGGACGAGACGGCGGAAGGAGGAGGAAGAGACGGTGCTGGTGGCGGCGACAAGCGCGGGAGCAGCGGCGATGCGCGAGACGAGACCGTGCGGGTCGGAGAGCGCGGCGGAGGGCAGGGGAGGCGGCGGAGCGGCGGCGGTGCAGGCGGATGCTGCAGGCTTGGGCTTCGCCGTGGACTTGGAGGTTTTGGGTTTGGGTTTGGGCTTGGGTTTCACGGTAGCGGTGGGCTTGGGGTTGGGACGGGGTTCGGGCGGCAGCGCTGGCGAGCGGCCGCGGGGAGGGGAGGCGGAGACGTCGGAGATCAGGGACCCCTCGGAGTCAGAGTCCCCGGCGAGGGGGAGAAGTTGGGAGTACATCGGCATGGCGCGGTGGGGGTTTCGGGGCGGTGCTCGAAGCCGTAGTCCTGGACGGCGCCGGAGCGGGGAGTAGCGGGGGATTTGTGGGGAGAATTGAAGGCTTCCCGCCAATGCAGTGGCATTTTGTACGTAGAACAAAAGAGCTGAGAATAGGATCGGGATCTGCCCGGCCTGCCCAGCTTTGAGGCCTTTTCCCGCTTTTCTAGCCAAGGACGGTTTCTTGCCGGCAGTCCGGCACGTATCCTTTTTTAAAAGAATTTCACGCTGTTGAGTTAAAAACCCATTTTGAACATTTGTATATGGCATTCAAAACAGAGAGAACTTTTCTCATAGACGTAAAAATGTGTGTATCATTTCAATTATATAAGAGAAGCGTTTGACCGTATGAAAGTTGTGCTTCAAGCAAATGTCCTAGGAGATCTAGAAAGAACCGCATAAGAAGTGTAGAATACAAGATAGTGAATTTCAAAACGGCGATGTGACGAATGTTGTAGTTTCCATTTTGAATTCCCGAAAATGGCACTATGTTTCTTTTGAAGAAAAAAACATGTGAAACCATGTAACTCTTATGGGCTACTTAAGATGAAGAAGAGATAACACAGATACTGGATACTTAGATACATGCATTTCTAGTGACTACAAAGAGAGAGGACATGCTCATAAATAAATCAATATAATTTTCCATTACCTATCCACGTCACCTCCCAATAATAGCCATACCATCTCACTGATTTTCAATCTCTTTATGCAAGTTGTTCACACCATCTCCACTAAGCACAATTTAATTTCATCAGCAAGGCGTTCATATATTACTATTGTTTTGTCATTCCATTGTCCTACATTTTCTGTCAATTTTATAGGATTCTTTCTTGGCCTTCTCTAATTTTGGTAAGAATGGATGTAAGAATATATAGGTTTATTTCTTGCGTGCAAGAAATTTTTATCTTTAAAAAAATTATACGCAACAACACGCAGGATATATATTGAGTGGTAATGTGAAAGCTCGAACGCTAGTGGTACAAGAAGAGTACATACTCCTAAAACATTTTTTTCGAGAATCGCTCATAAATCAATAAATGGACAGCACAGTTAATAAAAAGAAAAACACTTCGGCCGGCCGAGTCGCGACATCCGAGTCCAGTGCGTGTGGCCCACACCCACACGACCGTTGGGCGCGCCGGTCCGGCCCACCTTAAAAAGCCCCCGCACCTGTCCACCACCGTGCGCACGCGTCCATCCATCCACCCACCAGAGCCGGTCGATCTGTTCGAAAACGCTCCGAAAAGACCCCACGACTTCTCCCATTCCCCACACCGCACTGCGCCGCCGGCGCCGCACTAGCCGTTGCTTCTCCCCTTCCCTTCCCTTCCCTGTTCCCGTTCCCAAGGAGTTGTCCTCGCCGGCGGATCTGGGGCGCGCGGCCGCAAGAGGAGTAAAGGAGCAGCAGGAGGAAGAGAGGAATCCAGAATGGCGTCGCAGACGGCGTCCAAGGACATCATCACCCTGCGGGGCTCCGCCGCCATCGTCAGCGAGTTCTTCGGTACGCACGCGCCGGCCGCCCTCCTCCCTCTTCTGATTCTGATTATTGCTTGCGCCCATCGGGTGTCTGACGAAATTCTTCGGCTCGCATCGGCAGGGTACGCGGCGAATAGGTACGGTACAGTTCGGCAGACGGCGGCGGTGGCGGCCGGCGCCGTTCCATCATGGATTTAGATCGGTGAGGAAGGTTCGGGGTTTTTGTATTGTGACTAATTAATCCGGCTCCGTTTGTTTTTTCGTGGATTGCAGCATTCTCTACAATCGCGCGGTGTACCCGGAGGAGAGCTTCACCAAGGTGAAGAAGTATGGGCTCACCATGCTGCTCACGCAGGACGAGGGGGTGAAGGACTTCATCGCCAACCTCACCTCCCAGCTCTCAGGTCGGTTGCCCTCCCACCCACCTGAGATCGATCTCTCATTCCTTGTTCGCTGGCAAACTGAATGAATTTTGCTGTGTGGTTGGAGGTCTTGTGCTGATTGCTTTTGTGTCTCTGAAACTCAATGTTGCAGAGTGGCTGGAGGCCGGGAAGCTGCAGCGGATCGTGCTGGTGATAATGAGCAAGGCCACCAGCGAGGTTCTCGAGCGCTGGAACTTCAATATCGTCACCGACGCCGAGGTCGTGGAGAAGGGGTGCGCCACTCTATCTTATCCAGTCCCCATCTTCACCCTCTTCCTGCGACCCTAGCCAAACCAAAGTAGCCGGTGCACATTGTGTCAGGGCAATCAAGGAGAAGAGCGACAAGGAGATCATGAGGGAGATTCAGGCCATCATGCGCCAAATCGCCTCCTGCATCACCTACCTCCCCTGCCTCGACGAGCCATGTAAGGACAGCAACCGGCATCCAATCGCTTAATTGATCTTCCTCTCCTGCATTTCGTCTTCCTTTTGGAACTGGGGGGCTGCAAGTCTGCACCTGCAACCATGGCTGACTCTCTCGTCTCCTGTCCCTCCCGCGCCGGACTGATCAGGCGTGTTCGACGTGCTGGCCTACACGGACACGGACGTGGACGCTCCGGGCACCTGGGTCGAAAGCGACGCCAAGCTCATCGACAACCCGCAGATGGTTAAGCTCCACTCGTTCGACACCAAGGTGTGTCCACGCACCAGACCCATTTTATCTGTTGTTTGGTATCAGTGTCAACGATCTGGTTCTCGATTCGATTGCTAATTCACAGTTCCTGTGCTGGAGTGGCAGATTCACAAGGTGGACACGCTGGTGTCGTACAAGAAGGACGAGTGGGACGAGGAGTGAAGTTCCTGATGAGCACTAAGCACCCGGCTATTGCTAGAGCTGGGGTGAAGGCAGTGTGAATAGGCGTGAAGGCAGTGCGAATCGTTCATTCACGTCTAGGAGTATACTGCTACTGCTACTTTGGGTAGAGAGAAGTGTGAGATGTGCTCCTACCATACAGCCATTCTTGCGTGTTCCCCTGAAATCTCTGTAACCCTGGAAGCTATGTAATTCTGGGATTGAAATGCATTTGCGATCTTTTTAGATGCTGTGTTTACTTTTTATAATTTATAATATTACCTGTCGCTGACAAAGCACTTGTGCGGGATATACTATCTTGCCTGTTTGCAATCCCTGGACACAATGTGCTGGAACTGAGTAAACAAGTACAGTATTGCAGAGTACATTTGCTTCACTTGCCACATTCGGATTTACTACCAAGGAATCGTAGACGAATCTAGTAACTGGAGGATCATTTGCTGCACACTCCAAATGCACATTTACATTCTAGTTACCAATGTCACTACCCAGCTACATTTACATAATCACAGAATAAAGGATGGCCTGACTTAAATTACACTAAATGGCATCACTAGCAGTTCCACTTCAACACGACGCCTTGCCAAGGTAGTGTTGCAAAATCAATCACCAAGTGACCGCAGCCCCTGATACATCACACCGGGTCGGAGATCATCAAGGCTATCAACGTTTCTATAGCCTCCATACTCCCTGAGAAATGTCCAGCCACGCCGTGAGAGGAAATCTCGAAAGTCCTCTTCAGTGTAAAATGTCTTGTCTTCTGGCGTCTGCATGCAGTTTCCATCACAGAGTTTGATTGTAATCCCTGAAAAAAAAAAAAGGACAACCCCAAACTTCAGCAGTCAAATGAAAAGCCTCTCGGGTGATAAAGCCCTATGAATGTCTCCGTGTCTGGCCAAATAACAGCTGGAGAAAGTACTGTCAATAACATGCTCATGTACTAATCCAATCCATGCACACAGATTTTTAGGAGTCATGTTCCATTATCCATGCGGAAAAGGTGTTTGAAAGTAAAACAAAGTATTACTATGTAGTGATTGACTAGTTGCCCATGACAGGTATATGTTCTAATTTTCACATTTCCCTTAACAAGGTATATCAACATCACTACAACCATATACAGATCTAGTTATTCATAAAGTAAAGTATTTCATTCTATGGAAAAGAAGAGAGTTTACAGGTACCATCATCAAGATTAAGTGTGTATGTTCCAACTGGCATGTCCCTGTCCAAGGCTCGAACAACCTCATCTTCATCTTCAAGCCAGAAAGCACGCCTTGTTCTTAATCCAAATGCTGATTTGATGGCTTCCTTAATTGCTTCAGGAGTACCATCAATTCCAATCCTTTTAGTGTAATCACCCCACTTCACTAAAATGACTCTCCCACAAAAATTGCCATGGTTATCTCCCCCTGTACGTATTTATGCAGAATTCCAATGGGAACAATAAATTAAACCAAAAAATAATTCCACTGAACTACCCAGTTTTGCACTGGCTGCTGGAATTCGGTTTAGTATAATTTGAGTAAGAGCTACCCAATGCTAAGCACTTTGAAGGCTACAGAATCTTAAAATACAAATTAGAATGGTGTTTATCTCTCTAGGTAATTGATTTATCACCTCAGATGTACTTCTTCTGTTCCAAATTTTAAATCGTTTTGGACTTTCTAGGTACATAATTTTTGCTATACACCCAGAAATAGGGTATGTTTAGATACATAACAAAAACCATGTACCTAAAATGACTATAATTTGGAATAAAGAGAGTACAAGTTTGAATGACAGCAGTTAGTACACAGAAAGTTACAGGTCCCTGCCAACTGTTAAGAACTATACCAATGAAGATCATAGGTAAAACTAAGATATAAAGATCAGAACTAAGGTGTGGTCAAAGTTGAGGAGCTTCAAAACCTATTATTTCCATACTGTTTTACAGAACAGGGGGCTAAGTGAATTTAGTTCATACACCACAGTGAGATAGCAATAATTCAAATTATACCAATTTATCGGCAGTGGGAAGTTAGAGGTTGCTCATTCAGAGGAATTAATTTAACTTGTGATGTGAAGATTAGTACCATTAGTAGAGGTGTCTCTCCAATTCCACGGGTTCACACCATTGGTTGCAACAGCATCAGCAGCTGTCAAGGGAAGCGGATGCCTGTCATCCTCCAAACGATCATCGATACTCAGTATCGGTCTACCATTTGCTGGAAATCATGAAAGGGTATATTCAACAACAAATTTGCATAGTCACTACATGAATTCAATTAAGAGATAGGTCGTGATTGTTACACACGTATGAGGAGCTCAGTACCTTCCACAGGACCAAAGGGAATGTTAGCATCCTCAAAGCCTAGATTGAATGCAGAGAATATTAGTCCATGAGACTACAACCAAAAATCTATATATAAAGCTCAGAGTCCAATAGCCACAGAGCATGATAACGAACTATTATTAATGGAGCAGGTAACTGAGACATATAAAAGTATGAAACCACACGCCATATAACTCCTAAAGCTATCAGACATGGACACCCTGTGTCCCTACAGTCACCACACTCTCAGAAATGAAATCAAACATATTGCGTATAGGCCATATTTTCTCAAATTGGTCGATAAGCTTGAACAGTTTAACAGGCCTTATGATTTGGGCACATCTAAATACCAATGGTCTGCCATAGCATACACCCAGAAATCGTTATCAGAAAGAATTGTTGACTTTTGTATCCAGAACCCATAGCTTTGCACTTTCAAAATCTCAATATGTGGAATTCAAGACACGGCTAGTAATAATCATTTCAGCTAGCAAAGCATGATAATCTCTATAATAACAGAGGCCAACCGTTATCTGTGGTGAACTGCAGGTAGGGCTCGATCTTAGAATTGGATGTGGGGCTCTTCCCGGCAGCACCACTGCCACTTCCCGTCCCCTTCCCGCGGCGCTTGAGCAGGTCGTCGATCTCCTTGTAGTAGGCCATCTTGGCGTTGCCGTTCCCTCCCGCACCGGAGCCGCCGCCGCCGCTGTTCCGGGAGTGGCTGCGCGCCTTCTTGAACTCCTTGAGCAGGTTGCGCCACTTGTCGGTGCACATGGTCGGGGAGCGGTCGAACCCTTGGTCCCGCATCCGGGCGGAAATGGCCTCCCAGAGGTGCTTGTTGGACTTGGAGGTGTTGAAGTGCGCGTCCATCTCCCGGCGCAGCGCGATGAGGCAGAGGGTCTCCTCGCGGACCCAGGTCTCCGCGCGCCTCTTGGGCGCCGATCCCGCCGCCGCCGCGGCGCGGGAGGAGGAGTCGTGGCCGCCGTCCTCGCCGCTGCTCTCCGGGAGCAGCAGCGGCGGAGTGGGCGCCGACGGCGGCCCCGAGAGGAGCATGGCCGCCGCCGCGGCGCGGGCAGGAGGGGGGAGGCTGCTGTGCCTGGTGGCGCTTGGAGTTTCGGAGTGGCAGTGTGCTCTGTGCTGTGGTGTGCTGTGGTGGTGAGGGGGACTGGGAAGCGGCGATGGGGGCCGACGCCGACGGACAGGATCGGGGACGACGGGCCCCGACTCAACATGACGGGTACCCGATACCCGATAAGGAAGACGGATATGGAAGAAGACGGATATAAAAGATATTTTATATCATAAGTATGTTATTGAGTAAAATATTATACCCATTAGGTACGATGGATACGGATGTGGAAGTATACTATCCATATTCATATACCCGTGGGTAAAAAATACCCGCATAAATATATAGCCAGCCTTGTAATTTTAGCTCATATAAGTATATAGCCCATGAATTTGGCTCATATAAACCCATAATTTTTTGTATGTAAATATTGAACTCGGTTATATTATCGGGTATGGAATATCCGTCAGGTAAAAATTACCCATCGCGTACGGGTATAGAATGAATTCCTTACCCGTCTGCTTTCGCGGGTAACCCGACGGAATAGATTTTGACCTGACGGGTGTGGGTATGGGTGACTAATACCCGTCGGGTACGTAACCGTTGCCATCTTGAGCCCCGACAGGAGCACCGTTAAGGGTAGAGCAACCCGGCCCGGTCTGAGTCTGACCGGAGAGGGGCACAAGCTTTTACAGTATTTTTTTTTTTTGAGATCACGGTATGTTTCTTTGGAGCGGCACTATAGGGTAGGGAAATACAAAATGTTGAACGCGTAGTGTGCCGTGTTTAAGGACAAGCGTAGAACGCGTACGCATATATGAGCTTGTTCAATTGGTCCTAGCTGGGCTGATTTTTGCTGATTGCCAGCCGATTGGTTCTTAGTTTGGTTGTTTGCCTAGTCTAGCAAATTCAATCAAAACAAGCCAAAATCTTCTTAGTTTGGTTGTTTGCCTAGTCTAGCAAATTCAGTTAAAACAGCCAAAATCTACTAGCTGAACGAGGCCGATGTATATCCCTATACGTTTATTTCCAATTCAAATGGATGAGAGAAGGTCAAAGAGGATTTTAACTTGTACGGGACCAAATCCCTTTCAATCCCCTTCAAATCATATGGATTAGGGATAAAATAAACATGCCTAATTGTTATGTTTGATCTAATATCTAGAAGATGTAAATGATAGATTGACCAATGTATCTCTCCACTCTTGACACTTGTATTTCGGATTTCAAGTGGATCAAAACTACGACACATGTCTACACCATCAAAACTTACAAAGGAGAAGTTGAAGACACTAATCTTGAAACAAATTCAGTGACAACGAACATGTAAGTATCAACCGCATCAAGGTGTGAGATGTTTCATCTTAGGTTTGAAAAAAAAAAAGTTTCTTCTCTCGCACCCATATTTGCGGATAATTAGAGCCTCAAAGTCTTGAAGAGAATGCCCAGATGCATACAATTGCTTACGGTCATCAACAAGGCATCGGTATGGTGCGAAACAAACCAATTATAGGATATGAGATGTAGCAAGTTGGAACTGTAATGTACTAATGTGACAAAACAAGACAACACGTCAATGTCTTTCTTTGGAACCCTTGAGGATTGACACATTGGTGTAAACCCACCCTAAGGATCAATCCAAGCCATGTCATGAGTTGCTAGCTTAAACATGTTGTCAAATAGACTTCAACCAAAACATGGCTCTATCCCACTAATAATGAAAAAATATTCTCTAGTACAAAGGTGCAAGTAGTGTGGCCCCTGTTTAATTACTTTTAGCATCTTGACAACTAGCCACACATAGTCAATGTTCTTTGGTTAACGATCCTTGGGATGGATATAGTAGTGTAAATCTTATTAGTCCCTAAGGCTCACAGAAGTCATGCCACAGGTTGTCCGTCTACCACAAAATGCTCCAGCATAGATGTCTCCCTGACACAGGGCTTTATCCAACTAATAATTGAAAAAGAAAAAGGTCGACGATGTTGTCGTCTCAATGGCGTGTGGCATCTTGAAGAGTGGTCACACACGTCCTCTTCTTCTCCGCATCATGTCGTGCTCGTGTAGCGGTGGATAACGAGTGAGCTTTATTTCTTTTTGAGTTTTTTTTAAATTGACATAACCTTATTTATCATAGTCTTCTAAATTATTTGAGGCTCAGCTTTAACCTGGCTTAACAAGTCGAGCTGAAGTCAAATTTTATTCAAAATAAAAATATTTTTTTTCATTTTAAAGCAAAAGCAACTTTAACCGAAATAATTTTTAAGCGAGCTATCAAGCCAGCTCAACAAGCTTCTTGTCCGATCCGGACAACAGGCACCAACTTAGGCTGAAAATCTGGGCCCAAGCCTATCCTTTGAACAATTGAACTAGTCGGGTTGGGCTATTTTTGAGTGTGTGTTATATAACGTTTGCATGTCGACTAACCCATTTCAATTCAGCCCGCACTGCTTCTCAGGCTTATAATTTTCTGCCGTGCCGTGCCGGCCAAGCCGCCGCGCGCCTGCTCGTCTCCTGCCCTGCCGTGCCGGCGGCGCCGCGGACACGCAGCGCGCGCGCGTGCGTCAGCGCTTACAGAGGCGGCCACTCTTTTTACCCGTTCGTTCGTTCTTCTGCCGAGAGCAGGGGGCTTCGCCGCGAAGGCATTCGCCGAGCGGGAGGGACAAGATGAGTCACAAGCGCCTTTGACTCGCAAGGGGACTCGGGCGGGCGACCGCCGACCGGACGTGCGTTTCCGCCGTGCTCCCGGCGTGGAAAAGCGGCCTTTAGCGCCTGCAGTTACCGCGCCGTTTCCCTTCTTGGGACAAACCGGTGCCACCGAACCCGAAATCGAAGATCTCGCCGTCTACTTCTTGTTGAAACAGCACGCTTTCTCTCTATGGACGTCGTCTTCCGTCTACTAATCGTGTTCAGAAAGTTTTGCTCATCGCTGATGTGTTGATGATGTCTTGAGCCTCCAAACTGCTGTTGCCTGGTAGAGGTAGAGTATCTTCGAGATCCAAGAGGAACCCAAGAGAAAGAGATAGCATCTGTTTAATCAAAGATATAAGATAAATATCATTCGAAAAAGAGATGCTATCTACGCAATATCTGGTCTGGTTTGTTTACGCAATAGCCGGACCATCGAACAGCTACACGACGACAGAGAACCTGACCCATCAAAGGCTACACCTGCTCACCACGTGCCCCGTGCACCGCTCTGTTTTCTGCCGCAGCAGCAGCCGCGTGCCGGCGTGCCCGTGGGCGCAGGCGCGCAGGCCTTTTTATCGGCCGCGATCCAGCGCCGCCCGCTCCACGTGTTCCCTTCCGGCCACACGTGGAGCCGTGACAGGGGAACACGTGTAAGGAGCAGCGCCCACCACCTCTTCCTCGCGGCTCCCGCTCTATCCATGCGTACACGCACCGGTCCGGGCCGCTGCCGTTGCTCCGCTGTCAGCCTGTCACGTATAGTACTCCCTCCGTCCGTCGTTTGGCGCGCGCGGGGATAGCGTTGCGTCAGCGGTGGCCCGCGCGTCAGTCTCCTCGACTCGTGTCAGTGTTTGGCTCCCACGCGTCAGGGCGCGTGGACCGGGCGGTATGAAAGTGTGAACCGGGAGATGCGGAATTGCGGACTGAGGGAAGGAACGGGCATATGGCTGCCATATTTGCATGTAACCCCCCGGCCTCTGATGAAAACACGTGGTTATGTGAAGAGGTGCTAGATGACATTGCCGAGGCTTGGATGAAATTGGTGTGTCCATTCCAATAAGAACTCTAACATCCTTCTAGAATTAAAAAATTAAATATAACTTACTCGGTATCATTTATGACGTCTTCGTGGCCATATCCCATACCTTTCTAATTGATCTTCACTCTAATTCTTTGTGTCCTTCAAAGTCGTCGACTTATCATGGACGTTATAGATGCTATGGTTTTTCTTAAGACACTCTTTCGACGGTACCGTGGCTATAGCCCCAGGCTTTCCAATTCTTAGCATCCTTTAGCGCCACCGGCTTATCCCGACCGTTATAGATGTTTTATGCTTTTCACTATCTTTCGGTGTGTCGGTTTCGTTGAATCCGTTATAAATATGCCAGTGGTGCCACAGTAGTAGCCGGAGCATTTTCTCCTCCTCCTTCCTCTGGCGTCGTCGGCTTACCGAGGTTGCTAATCTAGCTTCTTCACCCTTCTTCATCCGGTGCCGCCGATTTTATCGCGAGGTTGGTAATAGCCCTAACCTTTTCAACTTCCACACTTCTTCTTCCTTTAGTGCCGTCAACTTGAAGAGGGGATTACAAATATTTCGGCAACACTTATGGTACTAATCCTAATCTCACCACTTTCTTTATCTGCAACATCGCCTTATCGGAGGTTCAATTTCATTATTTTGTCCTATCGCTACTGTTTTCATGTGGATGGTAGCAAAACAAACAGTTGTGCCACTTTCAACAGTTCTGGCTTAATCGATGGTCTTGTCCGCCATCTGTTACTTGGATATCTCTTTTCCATACCGCCTGAGGATTTAAGAAAGACGGACAACATAGTTGAACGAAGAAACAGATTTATACATGTCGGATAAAACATAGTAGTGCTCAGTTTCATACGTAGAAGATATGTTTCCATCTAGCTACTTTGTTTTCGCAAGTGCTTGTAAAACTCCGAGGAGGTGAGATGGAGCCAACTATTTTTTTTGGAAGAGAAAAATACATTTACATTTGCACAAAATGTTCACTTCACCGTTTCATACTCCACCTCATATCAGATAGATACGGTGTCTTTGTTATTGATTTTATATAGGTGCTACTGTTTTTGGTAGGGGGTGATTCAAACTCCATATATCAATCGATTAGTTCCATGTGGATCCAGGCCCTTCCGCGGCATCTAGAATGACCATGAATAATAGAATTCTCAATTTCACCGCGAAAATTCATTCACGCTCTTTGATCGCCTTCCAAGTACGCAGATATATGCAAAATTAAGCCCGGAGAGTTTCCAAATAGCAAAACCGCGCAGCAGTCCAACCCTCGCCTCGCGCGGTCCGCCTCCCGCCGTTACCCCGACGGCGCGAATCCGCGCGCGCGGCCGCGGGGCGGGTCATCTTCAAGGAAATCCCCCGTCCGGACGGGAGGAAATCCCCCACCGGAGCGCAAAGGAAAAGGCGAGTTAGAAAAACCAGATCGCGTTCGCCTAGCCAGCCGCTGCCCCGGCCCCCACCAGAGCAGACAGAGGCCGCCACACCCTCTCGTCCCTTCCCCACCCCTCCTTCTCCTCCCCTCTCCTCGCGCGGCGCGGAAGAAGGCCAGCGGGGACGGCAGGCAGGAAGGAAGGAAGAGGAGGCTTCGAGATTTTTGCGGAACCCCCACGCCACCCCTCGCTCTCCACACCACCACCACCTCCGTCTCCTCCTCCTCATAGCCTGCGCCTCTCCCGCGTAGGGTTTTCGCGCTCTCCCGCCACCGTCTCCACTCCAATCCCAGCACCACCACTGCCCGTCCTACCGCCGCCGCATTTGGAGCTCTGCGTCTGCCTGCAGCCTGATTCGCCAATCGGCTCCTCGTCGTGCCGGGTTGGGGATTTCGGCTTCCGTTTCCCGCCGTTACTGTTGCTGGTTGTATCGGGGATCTGGGAGGAGTGTTTGCTTTGGTGCTGATTTGTTTCTGGCGATTTGGGCGTGATTATCCTGGGCTGAGTGGTGTTGGTGATGCCGGGTGATTAGATTTGGGGGTGGATTGGTGAAGGGGTTTCTCGGATTAATATTTTTGGTTTGGGCGCCTAGCTTCTCTGCTATTGGATTGGATTGGGATCCATGATCGAGACTGCTCCGTGAAGTTTTTGGTCCTTGGGATTGTGTTTTCTGATCGGCCCGGACCAGGAATAGAGGGTTCTCTTGAGGAGATCTAGGGCCGTGTGTTCTATCGTCCTCTGTAGATAAAATCAAAAAAGAAAAGAAAAAGAAAAAAGAGAAAAGAAGAAAAAAAAGAGAGCGAGAGATATAGGGAGGTAGTGGAAGGGGTTGGAGGCTATGGCGCTGAATTGCTCGTCACGCTCGCTCCTGGTGACCGATGATTGTGCCGGCATGATGCTTGGTTGTGGGTGCCGGTCAGAGGAGGCCTCCCCTCTGTCATCCTGCGGGGTGAATTCGCTATGGTGGGATGAGCTGGAGATGGAGCTGGAGCTCGAGATGGAGATGGAGGAGGAGGTGGAGTCGGATCCTGTGGATCTCTTACCCACAGACCCCTTTGGGATGAACCTGGAGACTAGGTTCACAGCTGCAATTGCCAGTTGCCTTGGGGACCTCACAGTCATGTCTGGTGCTGGGCATTTTGGAAGCTGTGATGATGATGATTTCTATGCAGACCTGAGTTATTACTTGAACCAGGCATTTGTGCTCACTCCAGAGCCATGGAGTGGTGCATATACCGGTGTTTTTGAGGATTCTTTTGTGTCTGGAGGCCTCTCAGGTGCTGGAGGCATGGAACAATTTTCACAGTTGCCTCCTACCGCATCCTGCTCAGAGCCTATAGGGGTCACAAAGGACCCATCTAGCTCTTGTGACACAGCCTTGCCATGCTGTGATATACCTGATGTCCCTCCTGTACAGGAGGGAAATGATGCACATGAAGCGATGATTTTTGTTCTGAGCTACCTTGGCTTACGTGACATCCTCTCCATTGAGATGGTGTGCAAGTCACTCCGTTCAGCTGTCCGGAATGAACCCTTTCTATGGAGATGCATCCATATTGACTCGCACTTAGGGAAGAAGGTGTCTGATGCTGATCTCCTATGCCTGACACAGAAGTGCCCGGGTTCTGTGGTGTGTCTGAGTCTTATGGGCTGTCTAAGCATCACAGATCAAGGACTGAAAGCTGTTTTAGAGAGTAATCTACAGTTAAGCAAGGTTAGTATTGTGTGATCCATAGGGATCTGTTTCATTCAGATACATCTCCATAGGAATCTAATTTTTATCTAATGATATTATTGGCAATCCAATGTTATATTGATATACCATCTTATATGATTGTTATTGTCTTGAAAAGATTCTACATTGTTGTTGAATTGCATCATGCTTGTGATAGCTCTAGTTACATTTTCAGTACTTACCCTTCTGAGGCATCCAGCCAATGTTAATTGGGTGCTAATATATATTTTGGAACATGGCTGTTACCTTGGCTACTCTCTATTTGGATCTATTAAATGAATTACATGTTTTTTATTAGCTAATTTCATTAATTTGTCAATATAATATTTGCCAGGCCACACTCTTGAATGCAAACTAGTTAGATAGCACTACTTACTTGCATTTATCTTGATAATATTAAACATTTTTGCAGCAGAATATGAAGAAGGGTTAGTTATTTTTCAACTAAAGCTCAAGATTTTTTTCACATGAATTTTTATTTGCTTTACAATATTTTAGTTTTGTTGCAATAGCAGTTGAATTATGAAAAACTTGTGTTACTAGTTTTTTTAACCCACAATTCTACATTTACTAAATGCCTCATGTCTCTTTATCTACTTTTTAATACAGCTGGGCATTTTTGGTGCTTTCCGGATTACTCATCAAGGTATCATTGACAATTTGAGGTCATTTAATATGGAAGCAAATATTGGTATCCAGAAACTCAGAGTTACAAATCGTGTCACTGCATCAGAAGCGCAATATGAAGAGTTGTTGTCCTTGATGAAAATAGACAAGGAGCTGGCGTTACACAAGCAAGAGCCTCGGATCTTTCATGCTGATCGCCTTTTACCAGATCTTCATGGTGGATATGTTCCCGATTCTTTCGTACCAGATCTTCATGATGAATATGCTCTTGATATTGAGAAGTGTCCTCTTTGTCCGAACTACAAGCTTGTTTATGATTGCCCTTCAATGGAATGCAAGACCAGAGGACCTACTACTTGTAGAGGTTGTGTTGTTTGCATCCCAAGGTGTTTGCGATGTGGGAGATGTATAGACAGTGAGTTTCAAGAGACATTTCTTCTGGAGAACCTTTGCCGTGACTGTGTTAAGTATGAAGATTCACCCCCCACAGAAAAATAGGTGTTCGATTCTATTATGTCTATTGGATGGATGCAGTTTTAACATAGCATTTCTTCTGTTGATTGATACTCCTGTCCATAGTCATCTTGACTGAGTATTTCTAACAAGGAAAAGGAAAAAAAAAGAGATATACCAGTTTGCTATCGGTGTAGGTGCAGCAACTGCTATATTGTTTTTGCTTGCAAGAAAAAGAAAAAAAAAGAACAGTATAGCCCAGAAAACCAGAAGATGAAACTATGGTTTCCCTATCAAGGTGTCAGCAGTAAATGGTGACAGCTGACAATTGCGGTAGGTGATGCTATCCTTCTGACTTTCGGTCATTGCAGCAATTTTGCACTAGCTCAGTTTATGTATGAAACTAGAATACTGGTATTCAAATCTGGCATCAATTTTTTTTGCTGAGTCTTTGCTTCTACTGTTGTTTCAGGGATGTTTCATTTTGGAATAATGAAGTGCTCTGCTCTGGAGTGTTGAAGTACAGCACTATAGTTTTCTTTTCAGCCGGTTGCTTGATGCTGCATGTTCCTGGAACATAAGTAATTGATTTTATGGGCCCCAAAATAGAATCAGATGTATCTATCTGTCCAATGTTGTGTGGTTGTGGCTATGTTACTTGACAATTGACAAATGTAATGTAATAGTTACTGTCTGGGTTGTGGAAACTTTGTACCGCCTAATTTATTATAGAATAAATAAAGACAAACATCTAACTTAGCTAGATTCTTTCGCGCCTGCAGATGTTCAGGTGCCTGTTTTGGCCAGTGCATTTTCAGTTTTTTTCTCTCCTTTTCTGGTGGCTTATCCCGTTCGGGCAAATGTGGGAACCGTGTCCATATTTTTTGTGTTGGCGAGTGGTGAGCGAGATAAATGGCCATCCTTCGCTAGTGCTGATGAAAGCTGAAACAAAAGCATGCGAGGGGCTGCGTCCCCCTATGTAGTTTTTGCTCTGTCCGGTCATGTTTTCATGCTACTGAGTGCTGCCGTCCCTCGTGGAACCAAGTGCCCCGTTCTTCTGGACCCGTGGTCTCTTAAACAACGCAAAATCCGCAGGACGTCTGGAAGGGTGCCTTTTTGGTCATGGATTGTGGATCAGCAGCGATAGAGCACTGCTGTTCCAGTTATAGATAGACACACCAGGAATCTGCTGTGGTCGTTCGGCTCCACATGGCTTAGATTCAACGAACTGACAGGAGGGCAGTACTACCTGCTGTTCTAATTATAGAACTGCAAACCTGTTCTAATTATAGAACTGCAAACCTGGTCGCTCCAGAGCAGGTCGCTCTCGCATCCACAGAATGATCGAACCGAGGGTAGCGGGCTAGCGGCATGCTGTGCTATAATCAGAAAGCAGCCTTGCGGAGCGCATGGCTTACAAGCGTCACTGGGTTATGTTAGGCGCCTGCCAAGCCAGGTGCCGGCCACATGAGGCGTGGATGGTTTGCGGACAGGCTTGCTTGTCCCACAGGCAAGGTGAGACAGGATTCCTGAGAGCTCGGAACTCGGAAGCAACCAGCAGGTGGATGGATGGATAAGAGGAGCAGTCCGTTTTGCCGTTTTGGACTTCCAAGGACGGAGGGATGAGAATATCCAGGAAGCAGGCAATCGCTGTCTGATTCGGTCACTTCTCCTTCACGTACAAGGGAAAGCAAAGCCCAACGCAAAAGCATTGCAATTTACAATGGGCACAAGCCACAAAGCAGGAAATCCCTGGTGCCACGACACAGCTTGGTAGACACATGCTAGAAGGAGAACCACAAATAGTTACAATTGGACTTTATTTTGCCCCACCTAATCCATTATCTGATCTAACCTTCTACTAAGTTCTAGCCTGACATCTTTACAGATACCATAGCTTCAGTGAATGCAAATACATCAATTCTGATGGACACACAAAACGATCACAAAATATGAGTGGAAGATTATACTCTTTATTAAACAGCGCAAAAAAAAAAAGAACAGGATGTTTGGAAGGTAACGAATTCATGAGTTAAATTAAAGAATAGCCATAACATAGTGTACAATCACAGGCCGGCATAACTAATCATTTGAAGAATTCTACATGGCCGCCAACATCCATACACAATAGCTTGGCCTCGGAGGCCAGCTTCCTGCTCCTATACAGCACCAGGTTCGTGAGCCGGTGCTTGGGCTGAGGCTCGAAGGATCTCGCCTCGTCCTCCTTCCCCAGGAGCACCAGCTCCCGCGCAGGCATCACGTCGCCCCACCAGAAGTCACGCAGCACCTCGTGGATGAGCGCCCAGTATGCACGGTCCCGCGGCACCTGGAACAGGCTGCTCCCGTTGGGTGTCCAGCAGTAGAGCTCCACCCAGTCCCTGCCCATGATTTCCATCAGGCCCTGCACCTGTGGCATGTAGTAGTACGGCATGGCGCGCCAAGGCAGAGCGAGCTCAGGCTTGCCCTTGTTGAACGGGCACTTGACTTCCAGGATCCCGCCATCCGGTTCGCACCCAAGGACTCCATCAGGCGAAGCTCCGAGCCATCCGGAGTTGGCCTCGGTGTGCACGGCGAAGCCAAGGGTGCCCGCCAGTCTTCCTGTGATGCTTGTGTACTGCTGTATGGCTACGCTTTCATGATTCGTCCCCCAGTCCATGGCAGACCTAGCACTATCCGCCAGCTTGATCTCTGTTGCTCCAAAGACTTTCTCATTCCACAGCTCTGCCCGTCTGTTGCCAGCCCAGAAACCCAAAGCAGTACTGAAGGTGCTTGTGGTGAGCTTGTCCTTGCGAAGAGCAAACCATTCCTCTGAACGTTGGGCTACATCAGAGGAGGTGAGCTGGGAGGACACCATGAGAGCTGAAGATGGTGATAGATTTAACAGAGATGACCGGCTATAGATCTGGAGCGATGAACTGGAACAGCTACGAGGAATATAGCCTTCAAAGTTCTGTCTTGATGGCAGGAATGCAGATGGAGCTAAACACACACGAGAAGTTGAAGAAGAGGCCGCTGGAATTTGCAGGAATGTCCTAAACAAACGAGGAACTGCTCAATGGTTAGAAAGCTTGTCAATGATGTAATTTGGATAAGCATGACATATCTTAACAAAGCTGAGAAGTTAGTCTAAGAAAGCATGTAGGAAGTACCCAACAAGAATGGCTAACCTCAGAATGTGCAATACATGACAATAGTAATGCTTCATTTATATGAAGAACTTGCTTCACTTCTTGAATGAAGCAGGGGTAGAATATTGCAAGCAAGGGTTTATACCTTACCCAAATTCAGCAAGAAGACGTTGCTTGGGACAAGTAAATATTAGAGAGAGCTAGAAGAGATCCCAGCCTCTCAAGCAATGATGTTCACTGCAAAGAAGCAAACTCTAGCAAGTGAACAACGACACCATGCAAACCTCTACAACCTCCTAATCAGCATGGAAAGTGATACAATATACCAACAAGCATGTAAAATGCTATGATGTATATCATGTATTGATGTTCCAAACAGATAAGAACAATCAATTTCAAAGAAATACTTTTCCCGCCTCAATTTTTCTGTATGTGTACCAAAGCATTTTCCAAGTTCAAAGTTTGTTGCATTTATCAGGCAAGGCAGTAAAGTTTCAATTTGAGGTCAACCATCATATATGAGATATTTTGTTCCATTTATTTTGATGCAACCTAGATGACAATGAAACCAAAAGTTGCCATAAATTTAATTCCCCACTCCTTAAATCAAAGGTTCATAGCTAATCCTATAAAGCTAAATCACATGACTGAATAAAGGATAAGTGTTAAGTCCAATTAGAGACTTGATGGCATGTAAATATTACCAAAACAGTAAGAACAGTTAGTTCCAGGGGGTTAAGGGAACTAACCAAGAGTGTTGACTGGCCAACAATAAAATTTGATGGAATAGATGAGTTGAATTCATTTGGTGCACCTGTGAGCAAACAAACTTATAATCCTATTCTCTTATTTCTCCCTGTCTCTTTGATTCTTACCATTTCAAACACACCAAATCTTTTTTCAAAAGGAAAATCTTTGACAAGTTATTTGAAAGAGAAAACGTAAACATGTGCTGGCCCTTTTTTTTTAACAGAACAGGACACAAAAACCCAACATAGAGGGGTGTGCCACAAACCCAAAAGCATCAAGCAACCCAACTCAACTGATAATGAAGATTCAACACACTCTGGACTCCTGGGGTCGCCTAGTTAAGTTATAATTAGTAGATTTCTTACTTTTTTAGTTGCGAACTAGACTGAAGCTTGCTCCCATTCTTGAACGCCCACTGTCCTTGTGTGCCACAAAAAGATACTACTGTCCTCAACCCCCAATGTTTCACCTAACCTAGAGGGTCATTGAACAACACACACAAACAACCCAATGATGCTACCACTGGCCAGATGCCAGATGATACTCCAGTGCACAAATGAGGCAGCTCCATGCAGCAAGCTTATCTGAAGAAGGGGGGCAAAACCATGAAAAGATCCATTTCAGTACCTGAAGCGGTGCCACAGGTGGGGGCGGCCGCAGACGCGGCCGAGCGCCGTGCGGGCCTCCGGGCGGCCGCGGCCATGGGCCGCGCGCGGAGTTCCGCGGCCAGGGTCGGCAGGCGCCGCTGCGGCACGTGGTCGAACACATGGCGCGCATCCAGCAGCGTGGCGCTGGCGTGGCGGCGCGAGTAGCAGTGCGGAGGCGGTGTGTTCACGGCCGCTCTCATGCTGCGCGCCCCCTTTTTCGAGAGCTTCACAAACACGCGACGGCGGTTTCGGCCTCGGCGCGACGGTGAGCTCCTGCGGCTAGCCGGCGGCGACGATTCAGTGGGACGGAGAAGCTGCGCGGCCCAGTGTCTGCGTCCAGATATTTGGGTTTCCTTTTGTTCTCCCCCAGAGCCCGCAAAAGTCCCCCAATCTTTCCCACGACAGCCACGCAGGACCGTCCGTTGTAAATCCGACGGCTGGGGTGCTCCCAAAGCCCAAGCGTTCCCCGGAGAGCGGCGATGCAGCAGAGGACGATAGGATGATCCTAACCCAACAAACTCATGCCTAATAATTATTGGTGAACTTTTTTTTAACCTTGATGTAGAAAAATATATCTACATCAACAATATCAACCTAGTTTTGTTAAAATCTGTATGTCTTGACAGGATAATTTATTTGAACCTGGCAGATGTTAATGTATCATTCTAAAAACCTGATCAAAATTAGAAACAAATGACGATTAGAACAAAGCTAAAGTTTAATCTAATTTGGAAATTGGAAATTGGAACAGAGATAGTAGAGTTCTGCTTGAACCTTGCCAGAACATGTTTTTTTCTCCTTTGTAACTCAGTACAAACAGCATTATAGCCAGAACATGCATTTTTATTTCATATCGTAGTTGGGATATTCAGCAGAACAGTATTACAACGCCGAGCAATATAGCGAAAATGGGCAATATATATGCCCAGCTTTATTGTAGGGCACTCTTCCTAGATACACACACAATTCCTATAAGGCCATGGAACCGGCCATTCTCTTCTATGCAAGGGTCGGTGGTATCCATACGTAACCGTGGGTCTGCACATATCCAACTCTCGCGCTCAATTCGTCGGCTTCCTTAGGGCCTCGGCTGCCAGGTTCATATGGGAGGGTCTTCAGCTTGCCGTCGTCAATGTCGTGCAGCAAAGGAGTGAAAATCTGCCAAGCAGCCTGAAAAAGTGAAAGGTGCAGCGTTAGAGGATAGAGCAAAGCAGAAGCAAAAGAGTTTTTGCAGATAAAGGATCCCGGTGTTAAGAGTGAAACAGTAAAGAGTTCTTGTTGATAAAGGGTCCAACAAGAGGGCACAAATATGCAGGGTGGCATGAAACGAACCTTTAGCTCATCTCTGCGAACGAAGTGCTGCTGGTCTCCTCTTATTCTGTACAACATGGATATTGATCAGTGGAGGTGCAGTGAAGAAAAACAAAATTTTGCATATAAGAAGTTTTGCAATGTTATCAGCACAAGACATGATATATGCAGAGTTATCCACGATTTCAGGATGAGAGAATTTCTTTGTAACGGAAGATATGTTAGAATGACGAAAAGGATGACACTTACGTATCCAAGATAAGGCGTTCATATGCCTCAGGAATTTTGACATTTTGGTACCGCATCCCATATGACAGATCAAGTTCACTTTGTTCAGTAGCCATTGCCAACCCAGGCTTCTTAACCTGCAGCAATTTAATTTTCAAATCCCAAATTGACGTCCAGTTCCCAAAGAAATGCCATGACGTTTTAATAATGAAAACAAGAAATTAGACACTAGAGAAGTAGCAGGACTTACTGTTAGTTTCGTGTACATGGCCTCTGATGGTTGGAGGCGTATAACAAACTCATTTCTTCCTTGCTTCTTACCTTCACCAGGTTATATTTATATTTAGTTCAATTACCAAGTTCTCTAATTCGTACTTAGACACAACAGAACAACATAATGAACCAATATAAACTATTTGTCGCAACAGGTCATCAATTTTTGAATGTATGCAACAGGTCATCAATAAGAGAGGCATTCCATTAAGCAAGTATTGTTTTGGTGTTCAATGAACAAAGAGTCTCATCCATCCACCATACAACTAACATTTGCATGCTGAACTTCAGTGAGAAGTTAATTTAGTCTAGTCCAGCTTGAGTTAATTTAACAATTTACTAATTTTACCAATATGAGAGCTAATGTAGACAAACTTCTTCAGTGAGAAGTTAAACGGCAATGCACGTGCTTTGCATGATTGCATTTCATTCAACCTAAAAGGACCACTGTCCTGGTTTTCCAGTATCAATGCATGGACCTGCCCTACCCCATTCTGCATTGTCAATAAACCTTTAGCTAATCCTTTGGTAGTTTCAGATCCCATGATCTCTAACTTATGAAAGAACATCTTGCTTTCTACTGTCTGGTTATGTAAAGGCACTCCCCTCCTATATAGGTAAATCTGTGCTGAGTAAACTACACCATGAATATTAACTTTTATGCACATACTTCTAAAAATGTCACCAGGAACATCCTTGAATTGCACCCGAACTTCTGCTTTCCTTGAGTTCAATGCTTTACCAGCTTTAAGAATGAAAGGAACACCTGCACGATATGAATATTAGAGGGTTGATACAGAAAGTAAAGATATTATGGTAAAAGGCACGGTGAATGAAAAAAAAGAAGAGAACAAGGATTCCGAGTATATCCATTTCAATTGTAATATGTACAGATGCTGTCATGTGGGGGAAAGATATACCTTCCCATCTTTCATTGTGTACCCGAAGAACAACAGATGCAAAAGTTGGGGTATTTGAGTCATCTGGCACTGTAGGGTCATCCTTGTAGCCATCGTATTGCCCAAGGACTACCTCTTCAGGCTTAATAGGGTTCACAGATTGCAGAACCTGACATTAAGACACGGAAGTAGTTCCTCTAAGTACTAACCAAACAACAAAAGCATAAGATGTTCACTCTGCCACATTTCAGAGAGCAAATCAAACCACAGCAAGAAAATTGGCTAAGCTGCAATATATAGTAGTAACATCAATAGAGTAAAGAGAGTTGGACCTTGACTTTCTCATCTCTGATGTGCTCAGGCTTAAGGGAGACAGGCTTTTCCATCGCAACCAAACAGAAAACCTGCAGATTGTAAGAATTTTATAACTAATATTGTTAATGCACAAAGGCATTCACTCACTACTACTCTTCAGGAAATTCAGTCATGGCTAGTTAATTCACAAGATCCAGCATGTATCCATAAATATTAATAGTGCGAAAAAGGTAGAGAAAAAGAACCCTGTATTGTCCATGGTTACTAAAATACTAATAAACCTCTAAAACCTGAACCTGATTATGAAACTGATTGCAGAACACAGAATCATAGCATATGGAGTATTAAATATATCTTATTTATATTTACCTGCAGTAAATGATTCTGAATTATATCACGAATGATTCTGCAACAACAGGAGCAGAGTCAGATATTTATAGAGCAAAGGGAAAGAAACATTTGGGGAAGGGCGGCCCTGGTGCAAGCGGTAGAGCTTTACCGCCTGTGACCAAGAGGTCCAGGGTTCAAGCCCCAGCCTCTGCACATTTGTGTAGGGATGGTTGCTGGCTATTTTTCCTTCCCCAGACCCCACAGTGCGGGAGCCTACGGCACTGGGTACGCCCTTTTTAAAGGGAAAGAAACAAACAAGGTATAAAAAGAAACAAAAAAAAGTTTAATCAATGTTACAGAAATAGGCAGAATCATTTGGTGCTCATTAGCATCAACTCATTTGTCCAACCATCGCACAAGAGAGTGATATGGTTTTTTTTTGGCAATTCAGTATCAAAGGAAAGACGCTCTTTCCAGGTTATTTGGTTACTAAAGTTATGCACCTTCCCTGCTGATGGATCTTGCGAGTTTAAGCAACAACGAAAATCATGCTTTTTCACAGTTTCGTATACAAAATACATCTCCACTAAACAAATACAAAATACATCTATTCATTGATATAGAGCCAACCAGGAATTCAAGAATTTCTAAACTTATCATCAATACCGTGCTTTATATATACATTACGCAGAAGATTTATACTTTATCTTGTAAGGGTATCATTTTAGACTAGAAAATTTCATAAAAAAGTTACTGAAATATGGCACACTAGTGCTTGTTCTTTTACTATTGCAAGGAAAAGAAATGCTTGTACCTACCCATATTGGTCAAAATATCCTCCACGCCCTTCAGTTCCAAAGTCCTCCCTGAATACAATCTGCAGTGTCAGAGTAATTAGCATGTCATGTCATTGATACTGTAATGCTTTCAGTTATCTTAGGTTCAGTTTGGTTCATTCAAACTTCAGTAAATTTTTACAGTAGAATACAACAGCTCCCTACTATAATCACAAATGGATCAAGTCGAATAACTTATGAACAGAACTACAGAGTACCTTCTTGAATGATAAAGGGACTGCAATTTATGTGCATGGAGCTTTATAGCAAAGTAAAGTTGCCAACTGCTAGCTACCGAATACAAAACATCTTACCTGTACATTATCAATATTGTCGCGGTTCCAAAGAGGCAAGAACAAGCGGTTGGCAAAACGAAGGACAAGCTGTAACATGATATTGATTAAAAAATAGCTAGACAAGTATTTGTGAAATGTAAAGCAAGTTAAGAAAAAGCTATATCCATTACCATGTTTTGGACCAACTCTTTTCCCAGGTAATGGTCTATTCTGTATAGTTGGTGTTCCTCGAATAGCTCCCCAAGTTGGGCACTTAACTCTTCAGCGGAATCCAAGTCCTTTCCAAAGGGCTTCTCAACAATGACTCTGGTCCATCCAGGGTGAGAAGCTGCACGCACGAGCACAACACTAATGTGAAGCCCAGACTTGACAGTATTAATGGTGCTCGAATTTTCAAATCTACAATTCTATATATATTACAAAGAGAACTGGTATTGGTTTATTTCCTCTCCCTTTTTGAAGAACTAACTATATTAAAGAGTATTTGATGAACATCATGAATGTCCTTTGTACCAATATTTCCAAATCAGTTTCATCTTTATTTGAATATAATCAAAAGGTAGGAACACAAGTTTAAAAATGAACATGCTCGTTACTACTGAAGAAATTGAAGTTTTCAATAACACAATGTAAAAGTTTATTTCTCTTCAAGGAAAGCAAAGATTATAGAATCTTAATGAAACTTAAGCTTCTAAAACTTGAAGCTTCCACTAACTCCATCATACTTGTTTGTTCATTAAACTAAGGGTTTGCATTAGCTTATCAGAACAAAAAAAAAACTCAGCATAGGAAAGAAACTTACATGGATTTATGCAATATGTTCTAATCATTTTGCACACTGAAGGGTAGACAGATGGAGGCAATGCCAAATAAAAGAGCCTGCGATAGCTTCCTGATCTGTTTGATGCCTCATACTCTGATATTGCCTTGTTCAGTTTCTCAAATCCTTCTCCAGTGTCATACGAACCACTGACATATTTTATCTGAAGCACAAAATTACCATAATGATGTCTGATTCCTAGAATAAATTTGTTTTAGTTATAACAACTTACTAATTGCAAAAATTCTGAAACACCTTCTGGGTCTCCTCCTTTGAGATACCTGTGTAAAAAGAACACCTATGACTGAAAGGAATTAAGATGCATGCCTTTTCAATTCCATGCAACTGCTGAATATCTAGGACTGTACAACACATTACAGATCAGTGTTAATTTTCATTCTGAGGCTACACATTTCCAAATGTAGCAATATGAAAACATATAAGTTTCATTCCTTGTATGGACAGAAATGGAATCTTCGCTCAGTAAACAGAACTTCTGTGTTATGCAACTTAAGAACTGCTCCGTCCATCAGGAATCTTACCCACGAACGCGTTCTCTTAACCCATCATCAGACAGATTTGTTCTAGCATAACCAAATATATGGACTTCACCAGATTGTATAAATCCCTGTAACAATGCATATTAACTTCAGTTAATACATCCAATAGCTTGGTAATTATAGTGTATATCACAGAACCACACAGATTCTAACAAATTAAACTGCACAGATACCGCATGTCTCTAAAGAATAAATATATATATTTACATATGGACTAGTTATTGTGTAGAAGCTTGATCTGATGTTTGCCATCAAATTGCCTTCTGCACTTTCATATCATGTACAGGAGAAGTGCACATTTATGTGTACTTGTGTTCTGGTTACAACAAGAAAATTCGTCCAGATTACTTGCTGTGGAATGCTCAATTGAATGTGTATTACATTTTAAGTTATACTCTATAGGAATAATTAATACCTGATCAAAGAGGTGGTAGAGGGCTGGGAAAGTTTTCTTCTTAGCAAGGTCACCAGAAGCACCAAGTACAACAATGGAGAGACAACCTTGCTCTGAAGGAAGGCTTAGGTCTCTAGACAACGAATTAAAGCTGTTGCGCCTTGATGATGCTGTTGATCCTCCTGACATGACAAATAGTACGGGCCTCTTCTACCTGCTACAATAATACACCTGTCCAAGTGAGAAAGATACTAATGAACTTGCAGTGACCCAAATTTATCAAAAACATGTTCGTATTGTTAATGAAATGTTCAACAACAGGCAAGTAAGATAGCACAACACTTTAATTAATTACTCTAAAAGAAACACTTTAATTAGTCCTGCTCCACGCAACACAATTTTTTATGCTAAAAAGAGCACAACCACTGCAACCTTAGAACTTGAGACAAAAACTGGGCATGATCAGATCTAAGATCACACTCCTTCCTGTTCGTCCCCCTAAGTGAAGTAGTGAACTACATAGTAACTCGATGTGCCTCAGGTTTTATAGGTAAGAGCATATCAAATATTGTATTCTTCCAAAGGTATCTGACCTTATTGTATCCAGAGAAAAAGAATTTGAATTTAGATATCTCTACCTGCCCAGGATACCAAAAGCACCAGCATCTAAAGGCCAACAGAGCAGTAACCGCTTAAACCCATTCAATTCAATTTTAACATCCGAGTAGCACAAGTTCTCACTCGTGGCTAATTTCAGTAAAATACCCTCAAGTTAATATGCAAAAACCTCCACTAATTCCCAATTCATAGCAGCGTTAAATGCAAAATGACTTAAATGAACCAGTCCCTGCAAGTCTACAACAACCAAAAGAAAAAAAAAAAACAGCCGCTACGAAACAGCAGGAGGTGAGGAAGCGATTCCAACGAGTAGAGAAAATTGCTAAAACCCCAAGGCGAAAACAAAGCAGCTCAAGGCTAACCAGAATTCAACTCCACCGAATAGGGGACAAAAAGATCTGCAACTCTGACTGCACAAGATCCACGGCAACCAGAGCCGCGGCCGCCGGGGAACCGTTAGCGATTGAGGAAAGAATCTAGAGCGCGACTGGTGAAATCGCGAAGTGATCGCGACACCGAACGGCCCCCAAAGGCCCAAAGAAGCAAATTTCCTGACGAGAGCGCAGCCGTTAACTAGCCGGAGCAAAGGTAGCCGTGACGACGACAGAAGAAACCTCCGACTCGCCCAAGCAGGCGGGGCGTGGAAATAAAGAAGAGGTGAGGGAGTTCGCGGGCAAACCAAAAGGGAGAGCACTGACCAGCGGCAAGATTTCTGGCGGAGCGAGCGCCGAGCGGGTGGGAGGGAAGAAGCTCTGTCGCTGCTTCGGTTGGTCCCCCTCGGCTGCCGTCGGTTTATATACCGCGACGGCGGCGGCCTCCCCGCGCACTCGCGCGGCCCGTCTGACTCTGACTCTTGGGTTCGCTGTTTCCTCTTTTACCTGCCCGCCACCTACCTACCTTTCTGACCTGCGACCGCCAGCCGGCGTGCTCTGTCCCACCAACCGCAGTTCCACCAGCAAACGAAAGCAAGCACGGTGGCAATGGCACCGCGTGTAAACACGAATGAAAGATGGTGTGGTAACTGGTATAAGTGGTAACAGTAGAGAGTTAAGTTTCCTTTCCTATGGTAACAGTAACAGCGTGTGGTTGGTCTCTTTCTCAGTTTGAAGCTCATATTCCTGGGCGAATTTTAATATCTTTGACAACAGTAGAGGTACAGGTACTCCCCAATTCTAAACTATTAAGTTATTCCAAGTTTTTGTGCAGAGTCAAAGAATCTCAAATTTAACAACCAAAATTCTGTTTAAAAAAATAAAAAAAAAATTAATATCTAGATTGTGAAATTTCAAAGTATATATTTTGATTAGAATTTTTTTGTTAAGTACAAAAATTGTCAACTATATAGTTTTTCTTTGCGACAAGTCAACTATATAGTTATGGACCGCGTTGACAACTAAACTTTGATATAAATCATGTCAACATCGAAAGTTGTTTAGAAATTTTATATTTTGATTTTCAAAGAATATAATAAATATCTCGTACTCTAAATGATTTTAAATAAAAATTAGTCAACAATAGAGTTGTAGATTGGATTTATAACTACAAACTTTTTATCTCACGTAGGTCATTTAAAAAACTAAATTTTAATTTCAAAATATGGGAACCTCAATTAGAATTTTGAGACTCTAAATTTATGATTTTTTGGCAACAACTAACTGCACTCTTAAGAGACATGCCTAAATTAATAGCCACTTTTAGAAATAAACTTGGCTCACCTTGTCTTCTAAGCTGTTTACGTAGATGGACCGGCCGAAATTAACTTCATATCTTTTAGAGGCACGTTAACTTTTCAACCATCACCCTAAATAAGAAAAATGTTTTCCTAAAATCATTAATTGTGGAGTGGTGATAGAACTTTATCAGCATCTCCATAGTTCAGTTAGATAGTACCCCCCCCTCTCCGTACATCTCTTATGAAAAGGCCCTAGAAATTCATTCTACATTAAGTTAAAACTCACAACCTGAAGTGTTACTAGGACTCATATAACCACTACTAGGCTACAAGCTGTTTTGCTGTGGATATATGTAAAAGCCATTTTTGCATATCTACTTTGCAGCCATTTCATGCTGAAAAGATTGCGCTCCATGCACCGAAAACAACAAAAGCACGTCATACTACATAACAGAGCATCAAATTTCAGTGTCTACACTCTAGCTAGAAGCATAAATTTCCAGTATCACGTGTCAATTTGGACATTTGGTAGCACGTGTTTATTTTGGGACGGGCGGGTGTTCTCTCCTGGATTTTGCAACGGATGTTAGCGATTATTCCGTGGTCGAGAGCGGACGGTCCGTCGTGGTGCGGACGTTGACGCTTCGCTACTGTTTGCACGTGCAGGACCAATGAACAGCTATCCCACAGCACGCATCTGTCATCTTTTGTTTCATCAGTGATTCTGACCGGCCATTGAATACTGATAGGAAATTTTGTACTGAGGGAGTGAGTGTTTGATTATGATGAGTATGTTTGCGTCATGTTCCTCGGGAAGTTCAGCGTTATTTTCATTAATATAAAAAAACAAATCAGATAGGAGAGCCATCGAGTTGTATTAAAAAGAAAAGATGCAGCTATTATACTGTATACTGCGTCGTATAAAAGCAACACGATCATGGAAAGGGATGTAACGTTATTGGTCCAAGGCGACGAAGCGGCTGCTCCTATCTGTAATTTGCGCGAGGTGTGGCTTTGATATTGATATGCGCCCGCAGCTCTCGTATATATATCGTATCAATCATGGTGGATATCGAGGAGATCTGAGCACCGTCGTCTCAACTCTCAACAGGGGGATTCGGGGCCGACTGAAAGAAGACCGTGTATCAGTCATCAGAGGACGCTCGATCGGCCTCTTCCTCCTCGCTGGTTGGCTCCCTTCCATTGCAGCTCCACAGATATCCGTGCGGTTGTCCTGTCCCGCTGGTCGCTGGAACGGGCTTTGGCTCAGATCCGTGTGCCCAGGCACGAGAACATGCATGGCCAGGCCTCCAATTCCATTCCATCCAATCCAACAAGGTAGGTGGTTCTATTGGCTGCTGATCCATCCATCGATCGGAGCGGCCCGGCGCGGGGGTCTCTGCAGCTAGTCGATCGGCCGTGCCGTGGCGGAATATGCATGCCGTCGTTGCCGTGCGCCTCGCGGTGTGCATCTCCCTGCTACTCTACTCCCGTACCGTTGGCTGCTGCTCGGGCTCGTTCTCCTGTCGCCATCTAGAGCACTGATAGCTGCTGCAACTCTGCACGGAGGGTTCAGCGCGGTGACGGACTGGGCACTGAAAATGGATGGAGATTCCTTGTCTCCCTCTGACTTTTGGCTATGAACCCTCCGACGGCGACGGGGGAAACGAACGGGCTGGTGGACGACGACGGCGGCGGAGGGCGCGGAGGCGTCACTGCGTACTCCATCACACCGGCTGCTACCAAGTACTCCCAACTGCATCACCAACCTCTGCGACTGCGACTGCAATTCAGGGCGTTTGGTTTGCAGTTTGACTGCGTCCGGAACCACCCGAACCTGTGCCTTTGTGTTGGTCTGCGGTGTGAGTTCAATTGGTCCGTCACGAGGACGTTCCACGCAGCAACTCTGCAAAAGCAGTATACGATGGACGACTTCATACATCATACCGAGGAAACTGACCGGACGACGAGCTCGTGTGCCAGATCAACTCGTGTCTGATGAGGTCGAGCGTGAACCAAACACCAAGTAGTCCATTCGTCCGTTCCAAATTACAGGTCGATCTAACTTTTTCAAAAAAAAAACTATGTGCCAAGTACAAATGGCTGAACATGTTACTTGAGGGCAGTGTGTACATAGAAAAGCCTGGATGCCTGCTAACTGCTATCATCTGCTATCACTTGTTGGCCTATGATTCAGGATTGCATCATGCCCATCTCATCTCTGGCCTTGGCGAACCAAACGCCACGCCCTTCCACTTTACATGCCCCTGTTTGAACTGATCAGAATGTTTGCGCGCACTAGTTTAGTTCCTGCAAATGCGTCGCCCAATGCGCCAAATGCAATGATGCGTGTGACGATACAGGATAATAGTTCGGAGTATAAACACAAATATCTAGCGACAGGGACAGCCACATATATAAGCAGCCTCCCCCCAACTCTCATGTCCCAACAACACAACCGCTAGTATTGACTTCTTATACGAGAAAATAATAGAGAAAAAAAAAAGATCATCAACTCAGCCTCCAGATCCTTGGTCTGCATTTGCCATACTATGTGGTTAACTAGTTATCAACGAGACTTGGCACTACATCAAGTAACTAGCTCAGCTCTTTTGTCCAAAGTACCTACGTACTCAACCACAGAAGAGCAGGCCGTAGACGTTGAATATAAACCACAAATCGCAACCACACAGGGTCTAGAATCTAGATGGTCCACTAGTCACCATCAGAACAAGAAAACGCATGTACATTTTGCTGGGGAGGGCTCCATCACCATCAATTACAAGAAAGCAACCTGCCACAATATCATGGGCAGGATAAAAGGCACATGTGCTCCAGAACTGAAACCCCACACTTGTATTCCAGCTAATTCGGGCACTTTCAGTTTTCTCAAATGTATATTGTGTCAGACTGACGAGTGAGGACAAGCACGGCATGGCACCGTGAAGCGTCAAGTGCACAGGACTATTATTCCCACCCTTTCTTTCTACCGGGTTTACACGATGTGTAAGTAAGATGGCAAAGTGCTTAGCCAGAGCAGAGCACTGTTCTGATGAGTCGCAACACATTCAAATTTACATGCTACTTGGCTCCCCACCAAGAAAAAGGTGGGACCCATTTCTAATGCTACCCACAGCTTCAGTGAGCAGAGGATCCAATTCTTGTACTACACAGCAGTTTAGCCTGTTCAATTTGAACTTGCTCAACCATGAGTAGTGTTTAGATGCCTAACAGAGTGATTCTTGGTGACGGCACACCCTTAACGTCTGGAGTGGTATCACCTGCAAGAAGTGGGCACCAGTTATCGTCGTGATCTTGCAAGTCAAAAGATGTTATGAAACAAAATAGCTAGAGCACACATAGAGTTCAAGCAAACAAAATTATCACGAGACATACCCTATCGCCTATGGTGGGGTTTGATTCAACAATCAAGATAGTATGAGTCTATGAGATGCATGCACTAAAATGAAACTGCAATTTAAAGCTCCTTTCAAATTCTAACAATGTTCTGAAACAGTGGATGGCAAGGGCAGATTCTAGCTTATCAAATGATGATAAGGAATAAATTGTCTCGAATACGCATGGGGTCTGCATATCATTGCATTAAAAAGATTGATAAGGAATTGGAATTGTCACCAGAAACTCAATTTTCCCTGGAAAGATTACTCTGGATTTTTCCTCATTTGGATGGAAATAGAAGACTGACAAAAGAACTTGGAAAATGCCTCCAAACAGAATATTGCAATTAATAGGAACAAACAATGTTACCTTTTCAGCCACTTTGGTCTGCCAGGCTGCTTATTTGCTGTTGGTGGTACAGGATCAGATTGAGACGCACCAGATTGAAGAGTAGAAGAGTTCATTTTAGAATCATCAGGTTGACTAGCAGGTTTCAGCAGAAGTGACAATCCATCCAAACTTTGAATTTCTTCACGGAGAAAGGGTCCTGCTTTTAGGTCATCTGCATTTAACAATGAACCTGGATGTCCAAAGCATTTGATACCAGCCATTACGAGAACATGAATATCCGAATGTCTAACTAAGTGACAACCATGAAACTTCTGTATAAATAATACAGGGGTAAAATAAATAGTTTTCATGGGGAGGGGAGAAAGGCATGGCACCGGAATCAAACTCTATTAAGATACAATAAATATTTGAAACAAACAACTGAGAGGTAATCATTATTTACTTTTTTTTCATTATGATGATGCATACCTTCGGGCAGATCATAAGAGAAATGAACATTAGCTCCAGGAACAAAACCAGCGGTATAGAAGTCCTGTGATGTGTCCAGTATTCGCTTCTTTGGAGGTACTGTATCTGTTGTAGATTTGAATTGTCCAGCATTAAAAAATTGAAAACAGTACAGGTTTAAGATATGAGTATGAAAGATACACAGAATGTTTGTGTAAGCACGACGATTGTCAGACTATAGATTTCACAACTTCAATTGAAGGAACATTTGGCATACAAGTTCAATGATGCATGTTTTATCTAAAGAAAGGCACTATGATAATCATAAGCATCACTTCATAAGCTTCTGCTGTTCAAATTTTAGGGCATAATCTTTTCATTGAAAATTATTGTTGTCCAGAATAGGCACCAAACTGCCAGAAGAAAGTAAATGAGAAGAGACTTTTCATTTCATACTATTCTATAGAATATAAACTTTATGAATCAGTGTTCTGGGAGGTTCTACACTTCTACAATCTGGCATGAGTAGGTTCAAGGTGTGCTACTGTCAGAGAACAGAAGCCTTGTAGCCAATAAGGCTGATTGTTATCTTTAGTTATCTATTAGGAATTGGAAGATTGGATAGCATTGTTATCTTTAGTTATCTATTAGGAATTGGAAGATTGGATAGCATATAAGGATATCAGTTTTGTTAGGCGTTACTCCCTCCAGGCTGTGTTCTAACACGTGAATGCGTTTTCCAGATTGGCCAGCCTGTTAGGCGCAACTGTGGTTGCCAATGCGTTTTTCTGACAGGCATTTAAGCCGCATGACGGAAGCCCAAAGCATTTTGCATGCGCTGGTGATTGAAAGCTTATTTTTTTATGCGTCCATTTGCTCAATTATTTTGCATGCACCATGCATGTGTGAGGGGAGTTAATATGAGGCTGCATGCAATGCATGCAATATTAAAAAATGCATGCATGCAGATTTGGAAACTCAGCGCTAGTCTCTCCTTGGTATATGGAGTACGGGCCATGACACCTTAGAAACCTGCCTGGAGGGAGTAGTTACCAGTAGAGTTAGATCAGTTTCGATCTGTTAGGGTCATGCCTAGTAGCTCTATAAAAGGTGCATCTGGCAACCACTATGGGTAAACAAGAATAACAATCTATTAGGGTTAGACGGTTAGTCCCTTTCTTGGTGCAGCTGCTGCCTATAGATGGTCAAGGTTCGTAGCAATTGCTATTAGATTGTCTGTAGTGGTTAATAGTAATTGATCGTAATAAAAAAAGGGGGCTAATAGCAGCTAATATCGACTCTAAAACCCTCTAGACAAGATGATGTATAAAAAGGGTTTCCAGATTTCGTTACTGTGAAACTATTTATGTCGGTTAGCTGTTTCCCTAAATGATTATTGCCATCATGTTTGCTTGCCAAGAATAAATATAAGAAAATCTAATTGACAAATCATAGCAATTCATAGCAGAATAAATTATTGCAATGGTAAAATACAAAGGAATGATGAAGGGTGAAAGAGGACAGGAGAAACATAGGTAAAGTCCACATCTATCACCCCAAAGAGAGGAGAACTTACAAAGATAGAATGGAAGATCTGGTCTAGCAAGTACTTTCATGAGCAGGTCCACTAGACTATGAATCCTCTCTGATGGAGGAAAGTCAGCCTCAAGAATGTAGCCATCAGGGAATCGCACCCTCATTACTGTCTATATATAATCAAGGAAGTTACTCCATTAAAAACAAGTAGTTTAGAACTAATAATATCATATCATAACTACATTAAAAAACTCATAATAAGTTAAGAATGAGACAAATTGCTTTAAAACAGGCAGTTGAACCTACATAATATTATGCCGTAGTTTATTTTCTTAGGACAATTTCACGTGCTATAAGTTAATTAGAGCATACATTTATGTGAAATAAGAAATTCTGCTCTTCAAATATTTCTTAAAGCACTGCTCAGATAACGCTGGATTAAACAGGAGCTAACTACAAGTCACACAGAAAGTAACAAAAGAACTAGTAATAACAACTGCCATCTTCAAATTGTTTCTTTGTATAGAGGACTGGACAAAGAAGCATTGCACATTGATAGATTTTAAGAAAATTCAATAGAAATTATGTGAGTTATAACCCTACCTTTGTTCTCTTTGCTCGCTCAGCAGCAAGTTCTGCCTCCCGCATCTTGCGAGTCTTTAGCATTTTAGAGTGCTCTGCACAAAGTCATCATTTTTAACAGTGCTACACTAAGTAAATCAGAACGCAAAAGCATTCTGGTTGATCAATATTAAAATACGTTAACTTGAAAGATTGCAAACAGAATTTTTTACCTCCAATCCTGTTTGAAATCAACTTGTAGTAATCAGCAGGCTGAAGCTCATAAAAGTCATCATCTTCCTCTGCAAGAACAGTGTTTTAATGTTACTGCAGAACTAGCAGAAAGACATGACAGATTTTGGTAAAGATAAAAGAAGGTAACAATTAGGTACCATGATCTGCACTAGGCAGCTTGCTAGGCTGTAGAGCAAAGTTCTCACTTGAAAAAACCCGGATCTCACGTCCAAGTTCCTCTGACACTGCTTTCAGCTTGTCCTGAGATTTTCAAAAGAAGACACGTTTTCAGGCTTTGTCACATCTCCCTATCGGACGGGTGGAGAATTCAGAATACAAAGGTAGGATCCAAAAAAAAAAAGTATGACCATTACTCCAAAATTAAAACCTTCCCAGGAAACAATTCAAATTTCTAATTCTGGGAATGTCGCAGAACCTGCGAAGCACTCATTGCAGGTGTATATTCCCCGGATGGACAAGTCAGAAAAGAACCTATTTCACACGCACAAATTCGGGAACCAGAGGCGCACAAGAACTCGAGAACTGGACTCCCTAAACCCTCTAGAAGAATGCGAGAGCCCTAAAGAACCATCGACATTCACGAAACCCACAAAGGGGAGCGCACAAGAACTCGAGAACTGGACTCCCTAAACCCTCTAGAAGAATGCGAGAGCCCTAAAGAACCATCGACATTCACGAAACCCACAAAGGGGAGAACAAGAACTCGCTCATCCCCACCCGAGCCAAGAATCCGAGCACAGTACCCTAGGGCCGGCGCGAACCCGAAAATCTCCAAGAACCCTGCCCAAGAAACTGCGCACGGCACCAAGAACCGAAACTACCGGGATCCAGCGCCCGTTCCCATCCGCCCGGCGGCGACGCGGACCCAACCCAATCGACACGCAATCGCGCAAGAAGCGCGTGAGCGCGCAGGCGGTGAGGAACCGGGAGCGCGTACGTACCGCGGCGCGCTGCGCGTCGGCGTCGAGATCCATGTCCGCCGCCGGCGAGAGGTCGCCCTCGTCCCTCTTCCTGCGGCGAGTCGCGTGCGGCCAGGTGAGGGTGGAGCAGGAGGAGGAAGGGCCCGCCTGCTGGTGGGGGTACTCTGCTTCCATCTTGGACGGGAAGGGAAGGGAGAGGAAAGGAAAGCCATCGCGAGGCGGCGGGACGGGCGGGGGTAGGAGACGGGTTTCGGGCTGCGGGTCGGGCTCGGACTCCGGATTCGAACGCGCTGAGATGGGAATGAGACGAGACGGAGAGAGAGCACGCGGCGGCCAACATTTTTTATACTGCTCGCCGGGCCGCCAGCCTCAACGGCTCTAAACTTATTTTGGGCCGGGCCTTTATCGGTGTCGTCAGCCCAGACGTGTGCTTAGGCCCAGTGATGTAGAAGCCGCTAGCTGAAGTGCTAGTGCTGAAGGGTTTCTTGCCTTCTGAATTCAGACTTTTCATTGGTGTTTGAGAGCAGACGACGTCAGATGCTTTCGTATGTCGCAATCAGAGGACGAAACAAAACCAGTCATGTACAGTAAGTTGTCAACTATAGAAGTCACGCAGACGGCATGCTATTTTGTTTACAGCTACGGGTACATGCCGGTACAGCGAGGCTGACCTGGTACTCTGACCTTGACAGATTCGTTTTTCTCGGTTGGTGGAAAATCTCAAAAGTTTCGCAACAGGCCAGCAAGTAAACGTAGATGGATGTTGCGCTTGCGCTCACCAACAAGAACAAAATTGAGGCATCTCTCTCTGATGTTGTTTGGTTCGAGCCTGAAAGTTTTGACGGCGATCGGGCGATGTAATCAGGAAGCGGTGTTATCGGTTCCGTTTGTTTGGTTGGCATCCGCACTCGTAGCTCTGCCTAGAGTGATCGGATAACAACAAGGGATGATAGTGGTATAGGCTTTGAACTAGCACGTATCAGTGTATCACGTCCCTCCGTTATCGACTCTAGGCCAAACTCAAACTTAACACCACCTAAGAAAATTATATACGTATAACCCTTTTCCTCGCGGTTTTAGTCGTTTATAGGCATTAAATTCTACGGTTGCAGACAAAATGTGTGGAGCTGCGGGTAAATGATTATGAAATACCTTTTCGACTGAACAAGAAGTTTGACAAATGATCATCTTAGTCCTCTATTCGTCGTCCATTTCAGAAGAAAATGGAGCATGTGGAACTACGGTGGCAACAAGCTGTAAGCTACGAGGACAAAAAAAATTGGGACAGATAGCCAAGGAAAACTCAGCCACAATTCGATAAGAATTATATAGAGAAAAAAATACTCTCACAATTTGGTATTAGTCAATGCAGTATCAATTGTTGTTACTTGTAGTGAAAAACGCCAATCATTCGGTCCTTTTATCATGCCATTGAAAGGAGAAGTATAAAATGCAGGGCGTAGCACGTGAAATTGTGTATTGCCCCATCAGATTCAATTGCTCACCCTGGGCACATTTTTATTGAAAACCAAAATCCGAACCAAACCGAACCGAACTGTCGGTTTTTCGGTTTTTGGATTAGGTTTCGGATTTCAGTTTCACGAACTTTGGTCTACAGGCTTCGGTTCCTGCTTCAGGCCAAACCGATCCACCGAAGAACCGAAATATATTTCGCATTCGCAAGGTGAAGTCAGCCAGTCTGCCGTCCGTGCTCCGCAGTAAGGCATGCCAGCCCACCAGTTGCGGTCCACCGTCCACCAATACACCCGCCCAAGGCCCCGTCGGCCCACCAATCCATCATCCCTTTACCTGCCCTCACGCGCACACATCCAGCCGACGGCATTCACACACACCAGCAGTCCAGCACCGCTCTCCTAACCCTAACTTTATCCTTTGGAGGTGGCGACGGCGGCGGTGCACCGCACCCGGCAGGCCAGCAGCGGCGGACTAGCGCAGCCGCACGAGCATCGGCACGGACGCCGGACGGGGACGAAGGTGGCAGTGGCGCGTTCGCAGATCCGTATGGGGAGCGGCTACAGCGGAGGAACGCGTTCGCAGACCTGTGTGCTTGCTTGCTGCTGTTTCTGCTTGCTTGCTCCTGTTTCTGCAGTTCTGCTTGCTTGCTTCTCCGTGAATGAACTTTTCGTGGGATGATTTGCTGATATGCTTCTCCCTGGCATCAACTCTGGTTTGTTGATTCCCATGTTTCTCAGGTTGTGTTATCTTGTAAACCGAAAACCGAACAAAGAAACCGAAGCCGAACTCGTCGGTTCTTGATTTTCTGACCAACCGATCGGGAATACACCGAACCGAAACGTCGGTTAAAACCGATTGCCCAGGCTGATCAATTGCGATGTCCATGACAAGGATGCACGAATTGCAATGTCCACCTTTTACAAACTCATCATCAATCATTTGTCCATGACAAGGGTTTAATACATGGATGGATACATGAAGAATGGGCCAACCACGCTTTTTCTATAAAAATCTAATGTAGATCATGAGCCTGGCCAAATGCACCGAACCAAACGCCAAAACCGACCATATGCTTGCCCATGCTCATTTGTGAGCGTGTTTTAGGAACACGCAAAAGGCAGGGGGTGGGCAGGACGACGAATTGACGATGCCCATTAGTTGTAGCAATGGCTCTGCAGCGGCGGCCGTCACACATATATGGGCAAGGGCAAAGGATGGCCACGTCGCGTTTGATCTTCCAACCGATTATGCGCGGCACGAAACAAAACAAGAACCTCTCACGCTGTCACACGGCTGCCCGGCCTTACCCTTACGCTGAGGTCTCTTGGCATCAGGCATCAGCTATCAGCTATCACCATCACTGCCTCCGGTCCCGACCAACCCGGTCCACCCGCTCTGAAGGCAAGGCAGGCGTCGGCGTGGTCCACGCCCCGGCCACGGCACCAGCATCGCTGCCGCTGTTTATCACCAAGCAGGCTAGCACTCCAGCGGCAGGCCAGGGCCAGCGCCCGCCAGTGCAGAGAGCCCCACGGGCACGGGGCCAGCCAGCACTGCCGCCAGACAGGAGGCGACGGGTTGGCAGCAGGCTTGGGCGCCGGCTGACACGCGCACGCTCCCCCGCACGTTGGCACGCGCCCTCGCTGCCTCATATCGGTAACGAAAAGCCAAGCCGGGTGCCGGGTTAAGCTTAAGCGGCCGCGCTTGCTTTTCCATTAGCGACGCGACGCCATCAGACGGTGGTGGAGTAGCTTGCACGGTGTCCACTTTGCTCGGCCTCGCTGCTTTCCAGTTGTGCGCGCCGTTGCGGCCGCTGGAGAACGAATGGTTTGCATGTGTTGGTACTGGGAGGGGAATACCCGGTTTGGCGGGTTGGGCGGTTTTGGTAGCGGGTGCTAGTGCTAGGCCTCGGCTCGGGGAACGAAATCCTCTGCCGTCCCTCCGACTAATGGCGCAGTACAGTCACCGATGCCGATCCAACGGCAGCCCATCAAAGTCGCATAGCAGGCCACTTTAACTGGTCCATTCCAGCCCACAGCGCCCATAAACAGGAACGACGGTCTCTTTTTTCTTGTGCCCGTCATCCCGTCGTCGCAGATGCGCTGCCTCCGTCCTCGCCGCCGTTCCAACCCACACCATCCACCTCCCTCCTCTCGTCGTGGCACAGAGGCAGCTCGTAGCCTGCGCATCAGCAGCGCTCCCGTTTAGGCCGGCCGGTCGCCCACGCGACTGCTGCTCATCGTCCCCGCCTGTGCTTGCTCGCCGTGCCGCTCGTCGTCCCCGGTGGCGACGCGACATTACTCTCCGGCGCACCGTCGCAGTCGTTCCTCGTGTCGGGTGACGGAGCGTGCACGCCTTCGCGCCGCCGCCGCAGCTCCTCGCGACTGCTCACCTCCGTTGGCCGCACGCACGAGGGTCATTCCACCACGGACTAGACGGCCCGCGTGGCGGCGGTGGCTCGCCTGCGCAAGGCCGTGACGGTGTTGGCTCGCTTGCACAAGGCCGCGGCAGCAATGGCGACTGCTCGCGGGCCATGGCGGCCGCGACTCGTCTGCGCGCGGCCATGGCGACGGTGCAGAAGACCGGGCTCGCGAGCGCCTACAACCTGCGGCCATGGTGTCAGTGTGGGAAGCCGTGCTCGCAAGCTTCTGTAGCGGGCTGCCGGGTTAGCGAGTACGAGCTCTGCTCCAGCGGCCATGGCGACAGCGTCACCGAGAACTCAAAATTCGTCGCTTATCCTCGATGGTTTGCGATGAGATCACGTCCAGGGGCTAGACAATAACTGAGCGATGCCATGTGCACGAGGAATTGGAAAACGGTGACGCAGTTGGGACGAATTTTGCCGTTTGCCGCGACGTCGCTGGCACGCACGCGCCGCGGACAAGGGACAGGACGTTGTCCTGGCAGGCACGCGCCGCGGCGCGAGCGCGAGTGTGAGCGCTCGCAGCTCCGCTGCACGGTGGCCTCCAGCCGCATCTCGGAAGAACGAGGAGCTCCGATGTCCTGGCAGGCACGCGCCACGGCGCGAGTGTGAGCGCTCGCAACTCCGCTGCATGGTGGCCTCCAGCCGCATCTCGGAGGAACGAGGAGCTCCGAGGTCCCCTTGGGCTCGTCGCGGACAAGGGACAGGATGTACCCGTCGTCCTCGTCGCGGTCGTGGTTATTGCCGACCGCGTGATGCCTTGGTTGGGCCGAGGCCCAGTGTAGCTGACAAATCGTGCCATGGAAGCTTGGTTGGAGTCCGTAGCACCCCGTCGACCACCCCTAAATGGGCCTCTTCATCTCTCGGCGGCCCAACAACAAGCCTTCTTCATTTGCTTTTCCCCGGCGCCGCACCACATCGTCGTCTTCCTTGCGCCGCCAGCACCTCCCCGCCGTCCACCACCCGTCGTGGAGCTAGGGGTCGCCGGGGGCTAGGAGTCGGCGACCCCTTGCTCCCGTGGCGGCCGCCCTCTTCCCCTTTCCCACCGCCATGGACATACTCTCCCCCGTCCTAGACCTGGCCCGACCACCGCCCCCGCCGCCATGGCTCCCTAAGCCGCCCGCCGGCCATCCCAAACAGCATGTCTTCCCTTCCACCCCCGGCCGGCAGACCATTCGATATCCGCCAGGATGGAGATGGAGGTGGGGGTGAGGTTGCCGGAGATGGAGACGAGAGCGTCGCGGGAGAATTTGTGGGTAGGCGCGTCGGCCGAGGGCTGCACCGGCGAGAGCTACGTGGAAGGCAGCTGCGTTGATGGGCCGCGCTGGGCTGGAATGGCATCTAGAGGAAGAAGAGAAACTGTGCATGCAGAGGGGAAGCCAAGTGCTATTTGGCGCACGCGCGTCCGTTCTGTTTCCGGCGCACGAATGCCGTTTCTAAGAGTCCCGTTCGGTTCCGTACACGCACTTTCCCTTTTCTGCCTCTTTTTTGTCGCGTGCTGTCCGGATGT
>CM041640.1:17094368-17131509 GCA_023333625.1 Bothriochloa decipiens | reverse complement strand
ATCTGATGGTTTTGTTTAGTTATATATGTTAGCCTATCAAGAATAGAATATGAACACTACTTTAGCTTGCTGCCCGGGTGAAATGCTCAGTATTAGGTTGATACAGCTTTTTTTAGTATATTCAGCATTTGTGACTTATATGTTTTTATCCTTTTCTGTTCATAGGTGGCAGAGCGAGCTCTGTTTCTCTGGAACAATGACCATATTGAAAACCTAATTAAGCAAAACTACAAGGTGCTATTACCTATCATCTATCCAGCACTCGAGAGAAACAACAGAGGTCACTGGAATCAAGCGGTCCGTAGCCTGACACTGAACGTACGCAAGATCTTCTCTGATCGTGATTCTGCATTTTTCGGGGAGTGCGTTCAAAGGTTCAATGATGAGGAGCTCAAGCAGGAGGAATCTGATTCGAAGCGAGAAGCCCTATGGAAGCGCTTGGAGGAAATGGCTGCCTCAAAACCTGGTGAAAACAATACCTTAGGTGCACCTAATGGCAAACCCAGTCAGGCTGCTGGCTAGAATAGCCCACCGTATCAGCGACAGCAGTGTAACTCTTTGATTCTTGTCCGAGATCTCTTGGAATCTGGGTTGTATTTTAGCTTTGGGATTTTTTTTTGCGTTGGTTTGCCCCTGGTGGTTAGGATGTGTGTGGTTTTGTCAGAACTGTATGTTCAAAATGTACACATACAGAGAAATTTGAGAGATTTGGCATGTGTAGTAACATTAATCAGAATTACCATATAGACCAATAAACAACGTCGATTTTGATTGCAGATACACAGTTTGGGTGGTTGTGGTTTATATACTGAAATGACAGTGAGTTGTCGTGTTCTTTTTTGTGCTGTTATGACGCTGGGAACTGGGACACGGCTGTAGTCCGCTTTGGTTCTTTCGTGCTATATTATTCGTCTATTATTATACTAGCACTGCACGGTTTTATCGCGATGCTGGGAATTGCGAATTTGGACACAGCTGTATGTCCGCTTTGGTTCTTCCGTTCTATACTCGTCTATATTCCTATGCTAGCACTGCACGGTTTCATCGCGATCTGTTTTCTTTTTTCTGGTTTCTTCGGCTGAAACAGAACATCACCGTTTTAGACAGCCGTTGTTTGGTGGAACAGAATACAAGTGATTCTGCTTGTCTACCAACTGATGTTTACAAAATAATGGTTTGTTCTCGAAATCGCCCGAAAGATCAAGTCACTTCTGCCAGCAAAGGCAGGCTCTTTTTTTTTTTTTCTCTTTTTGTTCATATATATAAGAAGGCTAGGTTCTTGATAGCAAAACAATATGCCAGCAAGATAAAACAAGGGATGAATTCATCAATAAAGAAACGTCTGCAAGCAATGCCGTGAATTTTTTTGGGCCCATGTAGTTAAGCTACAAAAGTACAAAACACAATTTCTCAGAACACAAATTACCCTAAAAGCTTCTTCAACTGAGACCCATTGAAAATCAAGCACTGCTCGTACACTCCAGGAACCAAGGCAGGCTCCGGCATGAAGGTCTCTCCCCTACAGGTCGATGACTCGTGATAGCTTCTGGATGCGGTTCAGCAGGAAGTCTCCTTGCTTGATGGTTGACTGGTAGAAGGCATTCCTGGCATCAGGTCGGTTTGTTTCCAAGACGCCAGCAACTTTGTCTATCTTGCAGTGGAGCTTCCCAGCAGCAATGAAGCGTGACAATTCCCTGTATTGGAGTGACAGAAATGGTAATAAAGGTTATGCTTGTGAATACATTTACAACTTGGATATCAGCATAGCTAATACAGTGTACTGCACTTACTGGTCTATAAAGTCAACTGTGACACCAAATGCAGCAGCCATGGCTTCCATTGTCACACTCTTGTACGATTCTAGAAATTGTGAGTAGACAACAGTGCGCACTTCACGCATGAAGTAGCGAAAATGAGGCTGCAAGTAACGATCTAACTTGATCGGTTCAGTCAAGCCAGCTGAAAAAAAAAAGACCCAGTGATGAGAAACCCAAAGATTAGACCCGCCATAATAATCCATGAGCACTTTTTTAATCATGAGTAAATGAAAGATGGGAAATTTAATGATTAACTTACAGAATGCTATAAAAAATGACTTGTACTGGCAGTTGTACAGGGAATTGAGAAACTCCGAGAGGTGAGGTACTTTGCCAATTACAGCTAAGATCTCAGGTGCATCTACAACCTGTCAAGATCCTAGTTGGTTATACATCCAATCAAGGCAATGAATAATGAAGAGAACTTGAAGAAGACAAGCTGAGTACCTTTTGTTTTAGAGATACGCGATCCAGAGAGATAACACTAGTGAGGACTGTGTAGAAGATGAATGTATCATATGAGAACAGCTCATACGTCGTGAAAGTTGAAATTGAATCCAAGAATAAACTAGCAGCTTTCTTGAAGTTTCTAGTTGCCATGCAGTACAATCCTTCATAAACTTTTAATCTGTTCTTCCTCTCCCAATCACCACCTTCCTCAAACAGGCTTCAATGAGGAGAAACAATGTTGGACTGTATTAGCTTCACAATGCAAATCTAATTTGAAAAAAGAGAGAAACCAAAAGAATTTGGATGTACCTTTTGGCTTTGTCAATGGACTTTGAGATGAGATCAAAGTCCATATAGAAAAGTCCAATTTGTAGTGTGTAGAAAACAAGGTCCATTTTTTGTCCAACAGCCACAGTTTTTCCTTCAGTAACTTTAAGCTGCTCCAGTGCTTTCTCCTGAAATTTTATATTATTTGTGCAAGGTAAGCATGTATGGAGCACAGACTAGCAATCATAAGAAATGTAGAACACATAAGATATATACCTTCTCCCCAACTTTTATGAAATATAAGGATTTGGCAAGATGGGCCTCACGCACTTCACTCTCACCCAAATTCTCCTCAGCATCGGCAATTCTTGATAAATAAGAAAAATCAAGAGAAGTTACTGACTAAATACTGACACTCAAGCATAATGGTTACACAGAATTTCATGCACCAAAAGAGAGGATATGAACTTTAGAATATAGGTACCATGGTAACATGGTTACAATTTTTGTTTTACTTCAACAAAATGTCAGCCTTCCTTGAGAGTGTATCAATGATTTTGTTTATGAACAAAACAACCTCTATTTACACTCATTTACCATACCTCATGATCGACACTACCCAATCAAGCGCAAAAATTAATCCTCCTCCTTCCATCTAGATGGATGGATGAATGCTACCCTATCAAGCATATCAAGCACAAATGCCATGTTCTTGATGCTGACACACAAGCCATTGGTAAAGTTCTGACATTAACCACTGCTATGGCTAAACTAAACAAACTCAATTCAGTTAGATCATAAGGTCACACAAATTTTAGAAAAAAAGGCTACTCAACTAGGGCAAATCATATCCAACCCAAAGACAGTAATAGCGCGTAGCAGTGCATAACTGACAAACCCAGTGCTTTTCAAGGCTAAATTATCTTATCACTGAACCGAGCCAACTAGGAACAGTGCGGCCACAGAGCTAAATGCATCAGCACTCGCAGCATACGACACTAGGAGCCCAGCCTACTGATCGAGCAGGAAAAGGTCACAAGCGGCGAGATCTACTCACTTCTCGTCGTGCTTCCGGGTCTCCTCGTCGATCCTGGCGCGCATCTCGGCCTGCAGCGCCGCGTCCTTCTCCAGTACGCCGTCCGCCGCCAGCGACTCGTACAGAGGCGCCATGCCTGCACCGACCGCAGCCAGTACAGATCAAAGCCAAATCCCTCCCGCAATTAGGAGCAAACTCGACGAAAGGTGGGGGCGCTGGTCGTCCTACCGTCGGATTTGACTGCCGCGAGCACGTCAGCGCGTAGGTCGACCTTGGCGAGGTCGTCGACGTCGGGGCGCGACAGAAGGAACAGCTTGTCCGCCAGCACCAGGTGCGGCTGCTGCTTCCCATCCTCCCCGCCGCCGTCCATCTCGCCGCCCTCGCTTTGCTTCCGCCGCAAGAAGATGGAGATAGAGAAGGAGGAGGCTTCTTTTTTTTTCAGAGGGAGGAAAGGAAGAGAGAAATATGTTTCAAGACTCGTGCCAGTACATCTTCGCTAAGCAACGTTTCTAATCGTCACCGTTCATTCTATGATCTGACGGCTGTATAGAGCCAAGGGCTTTTGAACCGAGGGCCGAGCCCAACACCAACCCGACCGAACAACCCAACTCGTTCCCGAATCGAGCCCAAACCCCTCGTGGAAACCCTTCTCTCCCCATGGCAACTGCCGCCGCCGCCGCCGCCGTGGCGGCACCGGAGCAGCCGCGCCGCCGGAAGCCGGCGCCAGGGCGCGGGGGCGTGGCCCTCCCTGCGGGGCTCTCGGAGGAGGAGGCCAGGGTGCGGGCCATCGCGGAGATCGTCTCGGCGATGGGGGAGCTCTCGCGACGCGGGGAGGACGTGGACCTCAACGCGCTCAAGTCCGCCGCGTGCCGGAGGTACGGGCTGGCGCGGGCGCCCAAGCTGGTGGAGATGATCGCCGCCGTGCCCGAGGCCGACCGCGACGCGCTGCTGCCGCGGCTGCGCGCCAAGCCCGTGCGCACGGCGTCGGGCATCGCCGTCGTCGCCGTCATGTCGAAGCCGCACCGTTGTCCCCACATCGCCACCACCGGGAACATCTGTGTCTACTGCCCCGGCGGTCCCGACTCCGACTTCGAGTACAGCACGCAATCCTACACCGGATACGAGCCCACCAGCATGCGTGCCATTCGGGCAAGGTGATTTCACTGGAGTACATTGGTGTCCATGCTACCTTTAACTGCTTTTATTTAAGCCTTTCTGTACCTAGGAGTGCAGTGACTTTATGTTTGTGTTACAGACTTACAGTTGTGCAGAAGAATCTGTAACTATACATGCTATCGCTAGACAGCCTGTAAAACATGCTTCAAATCATGTTTTAGTTCATAAAACCCATTATGAACTGGCTAAATTAGATACCAGACATTTTACTGAAAATACTGTATTAGAAGAGTACAAATGATGATCAAACTTTTAAGAACTGTGAATAAAGTTTTTCTATTTGGCTGCCTGTTGCTTGTTAAACCCATTACGAAACTAGCTTGTGTGCTCTTTTTCTCTCTCCCTCTTGGCTGCCTGTTGCATGCCTTTTTTTGCCCCCTATCTTTCAGCTATACAGATTTTGCCTTCATTTTCTCTTCATTCTTTTTTTAATGATGAAATGCACAGTGGAATTTCCCCAAAAAAAAGATAAAATAAAGTTCTCTATTTGTTGCTTTAACATAATGAAGGTACACCAATGCCAACTAGGGATCAATGCCAACTAGGGATCAATGCCAACTAGGGATCTTTGGATAATCTTGTAGCCATGGATCATGTTTAAAGATACAGATGTTCCTGCACTGTGATTATTTAAACTGATTTTATTGATACACTTTTGGTAGATAATTTTCCTGTTCTACATTTATATTTTAGGTATAATCCATATGTGCAAGCCAGGAGCAGGATAGATCAGCTCAAGAGGCTAGGGCATAGTGTGGATAAGGTTTGTATGGAGTCCAAGACAGCACTCAGCTCAATTTTATTGATTCTTATATTCACCGCATGCTGTATTAAATTTTGACCAGCAGTTGAAGATGATTTTTAATATACGTTGCAGGTAGAGTTCATCTTGATGGGTGGGACTTTCATGTCCTTACCAGCTGATTATCGTGATTATTTCATCAGAAATCTTCATGATGCTTTATCGGGTCACACTTCGGCAAATGTTGAGGAGGCTATTTGTTATTCGGAACATAGTGCTGTCAAATGTATCGGTATGACAATTGAGACGTAAGTATCATTGCATAACTGGATGCTGCTTCTTATTACTTTCATTCAAAAGGAATGCCTTGTCTTTCCAACTTCCCTAGGAATTTAATCCCGATGAAATGTTTTTTCTCTTGGAATTCTAGGAGACCTGATTATTGCTTGGGGCCTCATCTGCGCCAGATGCTATCTTATGGTTGTACCCGCTTGGAAATCGGTGTCCAGAGTACATATGAGGATGTTGCCCGTGATACAAACAGAGGACACACGGTGGCTGCTGTTGCTGATTGCTTCTGTTTGGCAAAAGATGCTGGGTTTAAGGTTATTGTTTTTTTAGTCACATAGCTTTGTCTGATTGCTTTCATTGTTTATTTATGATTGTTTTAATTGTTTTGATTCACCCTTTTGACAGGTGGTTGCCCACATGATGCCAGATTTACCTAATGTTGGAGTTGAAAGAGACTTGGAAAGCTTCAGAGAATTTTTTGAAAGTCCAGCATTCCGGGCTGATGGTCTGAAGATTTATCCAACACTTGTTATTCGTGGAACTGGTCTTTATGAGCTCTGGAAAACTGGCAGGTACTTCTCTAATCTAGTATTACTCAGCGTCGTGCTAAATCTTATCAATGTTCTTGTGGTTATTTCTAAATTTTAGGTAAGAACTTCTGTACTTATGACAAGGGCTCATAAATCCAGGGTTAACCCGGTAACTTTTGCTGTGCTGCAGATATAGAAATTATCCACCTGAGCTGTTGGTGGATATCGTGGCAAGAATTCTGTCTATGGTACCACCATGGACACGAGTGTATCGGGTCCAGAGAGATATCCCTATGCCTCTTGTTACTTCTGGTGTTGAGAAAGGTAACCTTCGTGAGCTTGCTTTGGCTCGAATGGAAGATCTGGGCTTAAAATGCCGAGATGTCAGAACCCGTGAGGCAGGGATTCAGGTAAATACTAAATACAGTAAAACTACTTTCATGGCCTAAAATGGATGTCCTTTTATTATTCTAGCTGTGCATCTGTATGTAGGATATACATCACAAGATCAGGCCAGATGAAGTAGAGCTTGTTAGACGTGACTACGCTGCAAATGAGGGTTGGGAGACGTTCCTCTCTTATGAGGATACACGACAGGTACTTATAGCTGACCAGCCAATTTGATCATAGGGATGTGAATTCTGGAATATGGTGCCTTCCTGTATTGGTGTATTTCTGATGTGATTATAGTATACTCCCGTTCTGCATAGTTTGAGATCTTTTTATTCTGTCTTTCAATTGGTTCTCTTGATATTCCTTAGTTCAATGAAGATTAGCAATGGGTCTAGCTAACCATAATGTTGTAGCTCCTCAAGCTTAGCAATATACTCACAATTTACCTTTTATGAATTTTACAGGATATCCTGATCGGCCTGTTGCGCTTGCGTAAATGTGGCCGTAATGTTACATGCCCTGAACTTGTAGGGAGGTGTTCAATTGTTCGTGAGCTTCATGTCTATGGAACTGCAGTCCCTGTGCATGGTCGTGATGTAGACAAGCTACAACACCAGGTGATTCACTTATATTTACATGTTGACAGTTTATGAATGTATGATCACCACCCAAGGTTTTGGTCCTCAGCATTGGCACTACCATGTTTGAAATTTATGTTTAGACTTCCTGGCATGCTTGGCAACTTGTAATTACCATTACTAATAGTGTCAAGTTTGTAAAACTGCTAGTAAAATCTAAAATCAATAGAGTGCAAGTAGATTAGAGCTCAGTGGTTAGTAAATCAAGTCATTTGGGTCACAGCAGGGATGAAACACCACTAAGGCTTGAACATGCTCCAACACACTGGGCTAAGTGAGTGAGGGGGTTACTCTGAAAATCAAAATTAGAGCATTCTGCTAGATTCCTTAAGTTTCCTAATCCTTTTTTTTTTGGGCTGAATCTTAAGTTGCTAATTGTGATGCTCTAAGCTATTTTGTTCTGTAATGGAATAATTGTGGTGCATCATAGGCATTTTGACTTAGCCATTCTCATCCTTTATTACAACAGATGTTTTCATCTTTTTCCAGGCTTAAGCCTTAGGCCCAACTTAAATGACGTGAAAAATCTTTTTAGTGGAAGTGTAAATGTGTTCAATCTAGTGAAACTGAAGAGGCACATTTAGTGTCAGTGACGGGAGACACATGACTGGCATTTAGTCTTTATTGATGCGCCAATATTATGTTTCTCCTTGTTCATTCTTTGTATTGTCAAGAAGGTTCTTATACAGTTCTTAACGTTGTTTTGTGTCCGTGTACATCCACAGGGGTATGGAACTCTGTTAATGGAGGAAGCAGAAAGGATTGCTCAAAAGGAGCACCGTTCGAAGAAATTGGCTGTCATTTCGGGGGTTGGTACTCGCCACTACTACCGCAAGTTGGGTTATGAACTAGAAGGGCCTTACATGGTCAAAACTTTGGCATGATACCGTTTCATTTTTTTCATGCAATCATGTAGAGCAGACTAGTGTTTGTAATGTAGCATGAGTAGTTTTTTTTATAAAAAATGTTCGTTATACCCTTCGTTTTAATATTGGGAGCCCAGATGAAAATGGAACTCTGTATGTATACTAACTGATAGCACAGCCTAGCCCCTAAAACCTTCATGTGCCGTGCAACAGGGGTGGCTGTCGGGTCAGGATTTACCCTGGTCTTCACAACGCTTTATCCATAAATGAAGAAAATAATCTATCACAGTTTATGTTTGTGTTTCTCGATTGATCATCTGTGAGATTAGTTGGTACGTATATATTTGGTGCGTGGTCCATCCATTCTAAATTATAGTAGTTTACTTTAGCTTTGATATAAGTGAAACTGTTTTAATTCCATTTATAGGAAAATATACGAACATCTAGAACATCAAGCTACTATCAAAGGCGTTTTGGAAGAGCATTTATTTAAAATTATTAATGTTAATATACTTTTAGGAAAATTTGGCTAAAGTTAGAAAAGTTAGATAGAGTACAAGGTCAATGTATGTCTCCGAGTATAATGAACAAAGGTTCTTCTTTGTCAACAATGGAACCAGCAATCCAATTGTTAGTTTGTGTCATAGTTTAGGGGCCATTTGGAAGGGTGTTTAGAGGCTGCGGCTCCCCTCTACTCGTATACTGTTTATGTACTGTTATAATCAATTTCTTTTTTTCTCAAAATAAATGAAGGCAAAGGCTATAAATGCCATTATATTTGGCTGCTCCGGCTTAGGCTCCTTGGCTAGTGTGGCACACGGACTCAGAGCCTGGCAAATAGAAATCTTTGTGGTGAGAATCCGATTCGATTAGAAGTGGGCCTGAAACAAATCCGACACAAAACACGCAAACATACTTATTACTACCTAATCTCGAGCCTAGACAGACTGCCCCTGCCCTCCCACGACCCTAGACAGACAAACCGTCTCAGAGTTTCAAGCCACTCTCGTCGTCCCCTCGAAGAACCTGAACCCGTCGATCGGTAAGGCGATAGGCATATGACGGCGTCGGATTTGGAATTCATCCACCCGGAGTCCATCGAGAAGGTTACGGAGGTATGTATAGTACTGTATACGACTAGAAAAGCCCTAGATCTACTTGTTTACATCTGGCTGCTGCAAGGTCGCCAGGCCGGCGATGTCCTGGCAGGACCGCGGTGGCTCGAAACCATTAAACACCGTTGCTTGGTCTGGTATCCTGATTTGGTGATTCAGACAATTATTATAGTGTCTGCTCTGCGACGCTTATGGGCAACCTTGGGACTTAGGGCATGAGTGTTTCTCCTTAGAATTAGAATCACCGACTAACATTAATCACCACTATTATGTAGATTAGAAGAAACACATGTAGTGAAAGAGATAGCACAAATAAAATGACTTCTCCAATGTATACCAAGTTATTTGTTTTTTTTGTCCTTTTTTTAAATTCAGTTAATCCTACAACATTGCATACATGTTCTTGAGCAGAACGCTCCTGCATCAGCACTGCAACACCAACATGAAGATCTTCCTTTGACCCAGGAACTTGAGCAATGCAATCTTGCATCAACACTTGAGCAGGAAGATAGGCTTAGTGGCCTTCCAGATGATATTCTCTTCTCCATCTTAGAGAGACTAGAATTATTCGAGGCTGCAAGAACTAGTATTCTTTCAACACGGTGGAGGTATCTATTCCATTTTCGTTCAAGTATCAACATAGACGTTGGATCATTCTATAAAAGGTACAAGGGTCAGTTTTCCCGTGACGATGTAGCGCAAATCAATGCTAGCATGGTCAAAGTGGTGAAGAATATGTTGGCACACAAGAGTGAATATCCTATCAGCCTTTTGATGGTAAGGCTCATGTTGATGGAAGAGTCTATTGACATCATACGTTGTGTTGACAACGCCATGGCAAGCCGAAAGATCGCTTCTCTACGTTTATTTATGCTCCCAGAAATTATGGATGTGGACTGCAGAGAAGATGATCGGATCAACTATGGAAGACGTTTCATGAGATTCTTTGATGCTGGTTCTCATGCATTTGGTGGCCTTAATTACCTGCATATAGAATGTGTGACGCTCAGCATAAATGACATGGCCAATGTTCTAGTAAATGCAACAAGCTTCGATACCTCAGCCTACACCGTTGTGACTGTGGGACACAGTCTGTATTGAGCATAGAGCATGCACAGCTTACAACACTTAAACTTTCATATTGCGGATTTGAAACGGTCCAGCTTACACGTCTTCCAAGGCTTATCAGTGTGACTTGTCAGGCTTGGACAGCTTCAGAGAATCAATACCCCCTGTCCTTTGGCTATGTTCCTCAACTTTCAACATTAATCCTATGTAATGGAGGCACAATAGTCCACAAAGTAATTCAGCTAAGCAAGTTCCTAAGTAATTTGATGATATATGAACTGGATTTGGACTTCGCATGCGAAAGGGTGAGTCATAAGTCACAACACTGCACATATATTTATTAATATAAGGCTCTATATCCAATTATTTGTTGATAATTTCTTATGCTTCATCCCGTGCAGATTTGGATTCAACCAGAATCTCTGAAACGAGCAGGTCCTAGATTGCAGAATCTGCAGTTTCTTTGTCTTCGACGCATTCACGAAGAGTGTGATCTTGATTGGACTCCGTTTTTCTTAGAAGATGCACCCAACAAACAACAATAACAACATAGTCTTTTATCTCAAGAAAGTTGGGGTAGGATAGAGATGAAATCCAAAAAAGACATGGAACAAGGAACACATAAAATATATAAGAGAAAGATTACGGTTCAGGCAAGATTACGGTTCAGGCACGTTAATTGCTAGTCTCCAAGCGCTCCTATCCATGGCTAAATCCTTAGGGATATTCCACTCCTTAAGGTCTCTCTTAACCGACTCGTTCCAAGTCAATTTAGATCGACCTCTACCGCGCTTTACATTATCGACCCGCTTTAGAATCCCTCTACGCACCGGCGCCTCAGGAGGCCTCCGTTGGATATGGCCGAACCATCTCAACCGGTGTTGAATCAATTTCTCCTCAATTGGTGTCACCCTAACCCTATCCCGAATATCGTTGTTTCGGACTCTATCCCTTCTTGTGTGCCCACAACACCATCGTAACATACGCATCTCTGCTACACTCAATTGCTGGATATGTCGCCTTTCGTAGGCCAACATTCAGCACCGTATAACATCGCCGGACGAATCGTTGTCCTATAAAACTTACCTTTTAACTTCTGAGACACCCTTTTATCACAGAGGACGCTTGAAGCCTGACGCCATTTCAACCTACCGACTGAAATTCTATGCCTAACATCTTCATCAATGTCGCCATCCTTTTGTAGCATCGATCCTAAATACCGAAAAGTATCCTTCTTGGCCACCATTTGCCCATCGAAGCTAACGTCTCTCTCCTCATTCCCAGTCGCGCTGAAATCACACTCATGTACTCGGTCTTGCTCCTACTAAGTCTCAATCCTTTCGACTCTAACGTGTGCCTCCATAGTTCTAACTTTCTATTAACCCCTGCCCTAGTCTTATCCACTAGCACCATATCATCAGCAAAGAGCATACACCAAGGGATATCACCTTGTATGTCCCTTGTGACCTCATCTATCACCAAAGCAAATAAATAAGAGCTCAATGCTGACCCTTGATGTAGTCATATTCTAATTGGAAAGTCACTGGTATCGCCATCACATGTTCGGACACACGTCACCACATCCCTATACATATCTTTGATGAGGGTGATGTACTTAGTTGGGACTTTGTGCTTTTTCAAGGCCCACCACATGACATTTCTCGGTACTTTGTCATATGCCTTCTCGAGGTCAATAAAGACCATGTGCAAGTCCTTTTTCTGCTCCCTATATCTCTCCATCAACTGTCGTAATAAGAAAATCGTCTCCATGGTCGACCTACCAGGCATAAACCCAAATTGGTTTTAGGTCAATTGTCACTCTTCTTAGACGATGCTCGAAAACCCTCTCCCAGAGCTTCATCGTATGGCTCATCAACTTAATCCCATGGTAATTAGTACAACTTTGAACATCTCCCTTGTTCTTGAAGATCGGTACTAATATACTTCTCCTCCATTTTTCAGGCATCTTGTTTGATCAAAAAATGAGGATAAAAAGTTTAGTTAACCATACTATCGCTTTGGCACCTAGGAATCTCCACACCTCAATGGGGATACCATCAGGGCCCATCGCTTTACCTCCCTTCATCCTCTTCAAAGCCTCCCCGATCTCTGACTCCTGAATTCTCCTCACGAAGCGTGTGTTGGTATCGTCAAATGAGTCATCCAACTCTAAGGTAGGACCCTCATTCTCCCCATTAAACAACTTGTCAAAGTACTCTCTTCACCTGTCCTTGATCTCCTCATCCCTCACCAAAAGTCGTTCCGTCCCATCCTTGACGCATTTGATTTGGTTGATGTCACTCGTCTTCCTCTCGCGGATCCTAGCCATCCTATAAATGTCCTTCTCTCCTTCCTTCGTGCCTAGCCGCTGATAAAGGTCATCATACGCCTGACCTTTTGCTACACTCACCGCTCGTTTTGCTGCCCTCTTCGCTATTTTATAGCCCTCAATGTTGGCTACACTCTTGTCATGATAGAGGCGCTTGAATCACTCTTCTTCTCCCTAATAGCCCTTTGCACCTCGTCATTCCACCACCAGGTGTCTTTCGCTTCCCATTTGCATCCCCTACTCACGCCAAACACATCCGAAGCCACCTTCCAAATACATGTGGCCATCTTTAACCACATGTCGTCAGCATCTTCTCCTTCTTCCCACGGCCCCTCATCTAGCATCCTCTCCTTAAATATTTGTGCTGCTTCCCCTCTAAGCTTCCACCATTTTGTTCTCGCAATCTTAGGCCGATTGTCCCGGTGGCCACGTACCCGAAAGCAAAAATCCGCCACTACAAGCTTGTGTTGAGGGACAACACACTCCCCAGGTAACACCTTACAATCTAAGCAAGCACGTCTATCTCCCCTCCTTGTAAGGATAAAGTCGATCTAGCTCAGGTGTTGCCCACTACGAAATGTCACTAGATGGAATTCCCTCTTCTTAAAGACAGTGTTCGCTATCAATAAATCGTAGGCCAACGCAAAGTTCAAAACATCCTTCCCCTCTTGATTTCTACTATCATACCCGAAACCCCCATGCACCCACTCGAAACCTACATTAGTCGCACCCACATGGCCGTTGAGGTCTCCACCTATGAAAAGTTTCTCGCTAATAGGCACAGTACTAACCATGCTATCAAGATCTTCCCAAAACTGCCTCTTGGTGCTCTCGCAAAGACCTACCCTGTGGGGCATAGACACTGATCACATTTAGGACCGAATCTCCTACTACCAACCGGACTAGGATAATCCGGTCGTCTTGCCTCCGCACATCAACTACTCCATCCTTAAGGCTCCTATCGATCAAGATGCCTACACCATTCCTACCCGATGTTGTCCCCGTGTACCAAAGTTTGTAGTCAGTATCTTCCACCTCCTTCGCCTTCTCGCCCTTCCATTTAGTCTCCTGAACGCATAGGATATTTACACGCCTCCTAATTGCTGTATCGACTTGCTCTCTTAACTTACCCGTTAGGGACCCTACATTCCAGCTACTTAGACGAATCCTAGTTGGCTCGGCTAACTTCCTTACCCTTCGCACCCGTCGAGGGAAGTGCGAAGACCCTTGCTCATTTTTCACTACACCAGGACGCAGATGTAGCGCGTCACAAAGGTTACGACGACCCGACCCTTGCTCATTTATCATCATACCCGGATCACGATACGACGCGCCACTAAGGGGATGACGACCCGGCCCTTGCCCATTTGACACAACACCCGGGTTTCCATGTAGCGCGTTGCTAAGAGGGTTACGCCCCACCGAATCTCTTGTGGGTTTCATCCATGAGAGTGGCTGGTTTTGACATATTGGCTAGCCGGACCTAACACACCCTCCTCCTTTATCCGGGCTTGGGACCGGCTATGTTGAAACGACTCAAAAAAGTCTTCAAATCAACGTATGCGAAGTTAAAGAAAATGCATGTACAGGTATCTTTTTCATTTGTCAAAAGTATTCCATAGTTATTAGTTGATTTTAATTATATGTCTATATGCTTGTTTTATTTGATTAGCAATAGAAAAATAAGTTCACTTTGTTCTGGGAAACGAAGCACTATACATCTTTCTAGCTGCTGTAAGGGATTCATTCAATCTGCCAAAAATACTGAAACTAGTAACAATAATAATCTACATTATCTAATTAATATTAATCAATCTAGAAAGCAAGCTACACTAACCATGCTCGGTCATTCATCAAACGCCTTCAACTACCATAAACTTTTGGCCCTTGTGTGCAGGTGTGGAACCATAGAAGGTGTCCACACGAGGAGGAAGTCCCGCCGGAGGTATACGAAGCACTCTATCAAAGGACATATGATTCATTAACGTGGGAAGCACCTAGTGATTTCAAGCATTATGGTTTGGACAATCTTATAATCTATGGATACCAGATGGAAGAGAAGTTTACCAGATACATAAAGCGTATCGTTGAAGCAGCTGTTAATCTAGAACGGATAATATTGCTTGATGGAGCAACCTGTGAAAAGTGCAAGTTTTCTCCTTCAACAAGGTTTCCACGAACTGAGGAGGAGAGAACTATGGTAAGGAAGCAGATCTTGGAGTAGAGTTCAAGGCCTATTCAAATAGGAATTACCGTCCGATCATTTTGCTAGAGGCTAAGGCATGTTTGTTTGGGTTTTCTAGGAGCTTTTGGGCCTCAGTTTTGTGATCCTCCAAAAGCCAGATGAGGTCCAAAAACTCTTAAAGCCGAAACAAAAAGAACCTAAGGGCGTCTCTAACTGTATGAGCTAGTACTAGCTCTAAGCTAATAAATAATAAAAAAAAGAGAGAGAGGCTACCTTAGAACGTTGATAGAGATGTATCGTAAAATATGTGTCGGTGTTCTGAACCGGCAATAAATTTATAACGGGTGCGTGCTTAGACTAGCGGATGGTGAGACAAGGAACACAAGATTTATACTGGTTTGGGCCAAACGATCCCTACGTCCAGTTCGAGTCTACACTCGTGTTCTTAATTTGTCTCGAAGTTCGTTGCTCGGGTTGTCGTGAGAATAGCACATCCTCCCCTTTTATAGCTCAAGGGGTGGCTTGGCTTACACGTCGTGAAAAACGGCTAAGTCCTGAATGTTTCATTCCTTGTGCCCCTATGCAAATATCAAATATCCTCTTCAGTGGGATTGCTTCATCTTCGTGTCGGATCCATGGCTGGTGCTTTGATGGGGGCCCGGGTGCGTCGTACGTCCAAAGTTGCTGTGGGATCCGTGTCATAGTAGGCGCCAGTGTTTCCCCTGCTTGCCGTTGGTACGGACCCTATCCCTGGTGGCTTCCTGCACCTCATTGGTCGTCAGGTATCTCCCGTCTGCGGCCATCATCCCGGCAGGGTCCGATCAAGGCGTGCACTCGTGTGGTGGCGGGTGATGCGGCTTAATACGGTCTCGGGTAGTGGCCGGGTCGCCGCTGGCCCGTAGTACATGGGAGATCCCCTAGACTCCCGTCCTTCAGGGTAGATGCTCTTGGTTGATCTAAAAATTCCTTTGTTATCCTAAAACGTGCGTCCTAAAGTCAACTGTGCTATTAGGTGTGCCCGTTGTGGCCCATAATTAGCTGCACGTCATAGCTGTAAGGTGCTCTGGACGGATTCTCTTAGTGGTATGGCCTATCCTGGTCCCAGGCTTACCTCCGTGCTAATCGTACGCCGCCTCACGTCGCGCTGCGTGTCATCTTACGCCGGGTAGCGTGGCTCGACGTCAGATACGTCGGGTGAGACGGACTTGACGTCGGATACTCTCCACGTCGGCGAGGCGGACTGACGTCGGGCGGAAGGTGACGTCGGTCGAAGTGGACTCTGGTTATACAGAGCCTATTCCGGCATGGGACGCAAGACAATGGGCCCTGACCTCGTTGTCGAGGCCGCATTTCGTGGGAAGGTCCAACCCAATCGAGAGCGGGCTTTTGATCTTTGACTCATCAGCGGGGTTGGCTTCTGGCTTTCGCTCGAGCTTACATTCTTTAACGGGGCATCCCAAATCCAGATCCTCGACAATATGTGCGACTATCTTTTGAATCTGCAGTTCCTTTGTTGCAGAATCTACTGTTCCTTTGTCTTAGACGCATTCACGAAGACTGTGATCTCGATTGGACATTGTTTTTCCTTAGAGGACGCACTACTTTTAAAGAAAATGCATGTACAAGTACTTTTTATTTGTCAAAAGCATTCCGCACACTACGCACACTTGGCAAAGCCTTTGCCGAATGTGGCACTCGGCAAAAGCCCTCCGGCAACCCGTTTCACGGCAAAGAAAAGTGGGCCATCACGGCGCTGGCCCTTTTCACGGCGGATTTGCCGAGTGCCGGCCCAACCGCCACTTGGCAAAGAATTTTTTTAAAAAAATGAAAAAACTTTGTCGAGTGCCTGGCACTCGGCAAATTTTTTTATTTTATTTTAAATCTTTGTCGAGTGCCTCTGGGCTAGGCATTCGGCAAAGAAATTATTTTTTAAAAAAATCTTTGTCGAGTGCCATGATCAGATATGGAGATGTCTGGGTTTTAGGCATCCGACATCACAACTTGCTCGGAACCTTCTCAATTTTTTTACCACAGCCTCTGCATGCGATAACATGACAACTCAACAAGTTTTGTGATTTTTGGATTTTGTTTGGATTTTATATAATTTAAAAACACTTTTACCATAGGTCTCTCGTCATGTTCCGTGAACAAGATGCTCCATAGTTTATGATTTTATATAATTTAAAAACACTTTTCCCGTAGGTCCCTCGTCACGTTCTATGAACAAGATGCTCCAAAGTTCGTGTGTGGATGCTGCGTCAAGATACCTTAAATAACAAGAATATCATTTTTAAAAAACTAAATTCCAACATTTCATGGACCTGCAGTTCAAATTTGGATTATTCGAAAAAAATCAACTAAATGAAATAAATGAATTAAATATATCAAAAAATTTAAAAATTGCCTAAATTTGAACATGTAATCTGCAATACTGTAGGAGGGCCCCACAAAAAATGGGTAAAAAAAAATTACCGAGTGCCGACCCTGGCACTCGGCAAATCGGATCTTTGCCGAGTGCCGGGTCAGGTGGCACTCGGCAAAAAAAACTAAAAAAATAAAGAAAGGTTTTGCCGAATGCCGACGGCAGCCACTCGGCAAAGACTGGTGGTAGGAGGCCGCCGTCACGTGACAGCCTCATTTGCCGAGTGCCTAGATTTGTCGAGTGCCTAACACTCGGCAAAGAAGTTTTTGTCGAGTGTCTGGCACTCGGCAAATCAACCTTTGTCGAGTGCCTCGATTTGCCGAGTGCGACACTCGACAAAGAGGAGATTTGCCGAGTGCTCGAGATTTGACACTAAGCAAATCTCCTGGCACTCGGCAAAGCCTGAGATTCTAGTAGTGATAGTTGTCAGCTGCTTTTAAAGAAAATGCATGTACAGGTATCTTTTTCATTTGTCAAAAGTATTCCATAGTTATTACTTGATTTTAATTATATGTCTATATGCTTGTTTTATTTGATTAGCAATAGAAAAATAAGTTCACTTTGTTCTGGGAAACGAAGCACTATACATCTTTCTAGCTGCTGTAAGGGATTCATCAATCTGCCAAAAAATACTGAAACTAGTAACAATAATAATCTACATTATCTAATTAATATTAATCAATCTAGAACGCAAGCTACACTAACCATGCTCGGTCATTCATCAAATGCTTTCAACTACCATAAACTTTTGTCTCTCTGGTGTGAAGGTGTGGAACCATAGAAGGTGTCCACACGAGGAGGAAATCCACCTGGAGCTATACGAAGCACTCTATATAAGGAGACATGATTATGATTCATTAACGTGCGAAGCACCTGGTGATTGAAGCATTATGGTTTGGGCGATCTTATAATCTATGGATTTGCCGAGTGTCGTCCTCGGCAAAGAGGATGGGGTCTCCCTCAACGTCACGGCGTCCACGGGATGAGAGGGACGAGCAGCAGCGGCCATGGGATTTGGGAGACAAGCTCGATCTTCTCCGTAACGCAAATCAGGCACGCCAGGACACGAGGCGCCACTAATCCGCCGGATCTCGCAGACACGGGTACCACGACCAAGCATCCCATGCTTAGCTCCCGCACGGATGCAGCGGATTGGCCAAGCAGGAAGTGCCAGCAGTTGGCATGAGAGACGGGTACCACAAGAAGCAACAATATTGTTCCACATGTATGCAGAGGTGGCGGCGTGAGAAGTAAACCTGAGGTGGCCTATTCTAATGCTCCCCTGCTCTCAACAAACATTCAGGACCATGAGACACTGCTCGACGGGTTTTAGATCCCCAGTCGCTCATCAAGACCAATAGACTGCTACTGATTTTCACCATGATCGATCCAATTACGTTTCATTTTATTTGTGATGCTTTAACTACGACTCAAAACAATGTGTTGCTAAGATCAAGTTTATTGTAATCTGGTGATCTCAAAAAAACTTTGTTTTCTCGGCTAATTATTCTGGACAGTGAGGTGGCCAGGCACTTGACCTCGGTGGATCCAATGAGGTCAGGAGACAGGAGCCGTTGCTCATGTATCCAATAGTACTTTTTGTACTATATTCTTCATCCGTGACAAATTTCAGACCTTTGGTTGAAATACCACTCCCCATTTAAGGCTTATTGTACCCACTCCAAAATTTATCTAATGCAGAGAAGTCTAAGGATGCAGCGAGGTGGTGATGCTATGACTCATGGCCTTATTTTTGCTTAGGAGATCTTTGGGAATCTTTTTGGGAATGAAGTGCTTATGGGGTTGGTGTTTCACTGATGTGATCCTAAATGTCTGCACGCATCCAACAGGTCTATTGCAATGATTTTTGACCAGCATCTGACTATCTGCCTTTTGCTTTGCTTTGGAATAGGATCTTCACCATAATGTTATAACCCTTCCTGCCATGTGGGGCTCTTTTCCTTCTTAATAAAGGCTACCTCACTAAATTGTATTTCCTGATATTGAGATGCTGATATTATGTAGTTGATGAAATTTTTTTGAAGCGTTGATTAAATTTTGGATGCTGGTTTTCACGGTGGGAATTATTTATCTGTGCCGCATAGTGGCTTGAGATCATCCATGTTACGATTTGTATATGGTTCTACCACATTTCTAACGGTACTTACTGTTAGAAGATTCAAGGGCCTATTGGGCCTTAGCTCGTTACGGTTAATTAATCGCTTGCTTAGAAACTAAGTAAGACAACTTTTTTAATGAGAGAAGATGTATCAATCTAATTAAGCAATAATTAAGAAAGAAAACCCTTCCCTCTTGCCAGGCCGTGGGTGCCCCGCGGCCGGATCTCTCTCGACCTCGCAGCCCTATCTGTCGACGTGAACAGTACCCATGGGCACTGTAGCACCGTGGGTACTGTAGCACGGCCCTCAACTCTCTCCTCTGGATCCCAGCAGCCCACAGGAATGGCATCTGTAATTGCTCTATGTAAAGTATATGATTGTAGAATCCCCTTTGTCTAGTACTTATTTCAATAGTTTTCAATGGATTTTAATTGTAGTCATGTATGCATTTTTATCAAATGAAAACAAATTGGTCTGTAATAAACAGTGGTTGATGAGTTGATTCTTTGATAACCTCACCCTCACCTAGATTGGTTTGATTTCACATAAAAACTTGAGTCATATTTTAATTGTTCATGCTTCATTAAAATTATTGAAATGCTAATAATTAGCTACAAAGGGAATGTTACAAATACCTCATGAAAAGTATTGTTCTTTAGTCGAAAGAACTATGGTTTTCGTAATCTCTAATTGAGTCATTCATTCACAATCGAGCACGTCCATAGGCACTTCCACCACGAGCACACACACACTAAGTAGGTCGAGACGATGAGAGCGGCAAGCCCACCGCGGCTCCGCAACCTTGTCATGCAGTGTAGAAAGGGCGATTTACCACGGATGAATGGATGATCGAACATTATCATGATATTATATTTTTTCGGTTACAACGTACGGGCATTTACCTAGTAAATAATAAATATGAAGAAGAGAGAGACTATCCGAATATTAAGAGAGGAATACATTTTGAAATGTGTGGGACTTTTTGAGTACTCTGCTAGTCTCTTGTCTTTTGTACGATTCAGTAACTAAAAATTGATAAGCTAGCTCTATCATTGAAGTCGTCTTATGAAACCAACAAATATAGAAGATTTTTGTGCTGTACCCATTATGTGCTATGCTAGTAGAGATTAAGAAACACAACAAATAAAAGATTTTTGTGCTGTTGGGTGCATGTGAGCGTAACCCGTTGATTTTTATTTACACGCATGCACATTGAAGATAAATTAATTCTTGTGTTGATATTTTTCATTTCTATTTGCATGCATATTAATTAAGATCCCTCGACCACGAAGAAGTTGGAGGCTTCTCGTGCTTCAAGCTGTTTTGCTGTGTATTTTAGCTTCTCATGGCGTATGCCTCCGTGACGCATCTACTCTTCAACTGTGAAGAATGAAGGAATTGAAGCATATACCTACTAGTTAGGGTCTCTATGTACCTTAGCTAAAGTTTAGCTAGCTAATTGTTAGAGCTAAATTTTAGCTAGCTAATTAGCTGAGAATAGCTAGCTAGATTATAACCGCTAATGGAATTAGCTTATTCCAATTAGTTGGAAAACTTTTAGCTGCTAATTAGCTAAGATGTTTAATGCAAATTTAGTTAGTGCATCCAAACAGGGCATTATAATAGGACATAATAGGACTGGACTTCAAATATCGTTTGTCCAATTTAACCGGCAAAACCAGTTCAACCGGCTGGTTTTTGAGAAAGCGGTGAACCGACCGTGTTTTGCCTAGTGGTGCTCTCGCGCGGTACTGCGATGATGCAATTCTGGACGCAGCGCAGGTACCGGCGTACCGCTTGTTTCTCTTGCCATCTAGCTTGTCAGGAGAGCGAGGTTGTCATCGAATATCACTAAAGGCAACAAATGGATCCATTGAGATTTGCATTTAGAAGAATACCATCGAATGTTACAAATGGCTCACAAACATCATTTTGCGAAACCTTGCAATAACTTCAAGCTTGAAATAATTAAATCTATTGTGCAATCAAGGTGATTCGTTTCTAAGCACAATCGTTTGAAATATAGCTGGTCAAAAATGTGCTGCCCACTTAAGCCTGGCCACCGGTGACATGCATGATCCAGGGAAGAATAATTATGCTTAAGGGACGCGCAATGTGAAATATGATCAAGGGAAAAATCTAATTGTAGCATGTGAGGATATCTTGTCTGAAATTTGTATCCTTATCAGGTCCTTCTGCTCTTCATTTGGTGGATACGCTATTGATGAAGGACGAATACGGCACTTTCCACAGAGGCGACTTTTACGAAGTGCTACAAGTTTTAAATTCACCGCTGCTTTCAGGACTTGTCTTATATATATCCCTTGAGTTTCTCTTCTACTTGGAAACCTTCTATCCTAAGCTTGCTCAGATTATAATGCTTGAAATCATGTGCCGCCCAACTCAAGTGATCACTTTCCTTTTTATAAATTTTTCGATCCTCGCTGGGCATATCCTTCTCATTACACACATGGTCCCATACCTGCAAAAAAGAGACAAGGTTTATACTTCTCCATTGATCTCATTGGACATCGAAACTGTCTCCAGCATTACACTTTGTTCAATAATATCTGAAAAATATATATTATCTTAAAGAGAACCAATTATATATGCAAAAAGTGTTATTGGCCTATATCTAATTTTTAGTGAGTGAGTCAAAATTTAAATGACTGCCTCAGTACCACAGAGCTAAATTGACTTACATTTGACTAACTGTTCAGAGGGAGTAGTTCCCATGATGTCATTTTCTGATTGTTCACTACTCATAAAAAAACATGATGGTTGTCTTCATGTGCTACAAATATTATACCGCATTTCTTAAAAGTTTTGTTTCCAAGGGCGGAGATCGGAACATAAAAAAAAGGAGATAAAAAGGAATAACATCAACTTTTACTAGCTAGTCTTCCTCATTGGAGATAATTAGAATGGTGCAAAGATGAAGATATCCTAATTACATATATGTTGAAAATCAATAAAAATTGTTTGGAGCAATTAGAAAAATAAGTGTACCTGTATGTTTATTTCCTTCAAGAGGGGCGCAGCTTCTAAGAAAAACATTGACCAAGAGAGGTCACACTCTTCATGAATGAAACATAGTCTAAGCATTTTAAGATTACGCAAAAGAGGAGCTAATAATGGTTTTGGCTCTTCAGGTTGAATCCAAATCTGCCCAGATAAATGAAGTACAAATTTTTTTAAAAAGAAACATTACTATGGACAAAATAAAGTCTTAATCACAAAATGAATTATCAACAACTCACCTTTTTACATTGAAAATTCAAATCCAGATTTACTATGACCACGTTACGGAGGAATTCACTCAGCCTAATATTTCTGTGGTAAATAGAGCTCATACAATTAAGGATTAGCACCGAAAGCTTTGGAACATAGCCGAAGGTCAATGGATATGTATCATGTGAAGGACGCCAAGATTGACAGGTCAAATGAGTAAGCCTTGGAAGCCGAATGAGCTCAATCCTGTCACATGCACAATGCTTAATACTCATCTGAGAAAGTTGCGGGTGCTCTATTTGTAAGACAGATCTAATCCCAGCGTCACACCTGTTCAGGATAAGGTGTTCTAGCTTCTTACATGCACTGAGCACATTAGGTATGTCAAACTCACGAAGACTAAGACGATAAAGGCATAAGCCTGTGAGACCACCAAATGCCCGGGGTATGACCATCCAAGAGTCTCATGAAAAGTATTCCATTCATCCATGATGTCTCTGGTCTCTCTAGTATGATTGCGAAGTCTGCTCTAATAACCTCCCGGTTCACCATGGCCTTATCCACAGCACGAACAATGTGAATTGATTCGTCCCTCAGACAAAACTGTATGCGCAGGTAGTTGATGGTGTGCTGACTCTTATGTGCCAAGATACTCTCTGTGGCATCAACCAATGAGGCATTGGCTTGAGCCAACTGATCAAATACATAATATGCAGAACTGGCTTCCTCCTCTTGCTCAAAGTCCCTCACGTCTAGAACAATCCTCGAAAGCAGTCCGGGTACATGCCTCCACCGCTTTGAAAGTACACAGGTCCTCACAGCATCGCGTAGTTTTTCAAGCCTATCTAAAATACTCATGAGAATGTAGTCTGGAAGTTCGCTAATCCTATCTTCCTGCTCATGTTCCTGCATTGATGTTCAGTTGACAGGAGAGAAGGAAAGAACAATTAAAACAAATGCTATGCAAAGATACATGACAGGGACATATAATACACTCAATAGCAAATACAGCAGTACAGGTCTAAAGCATTACAAACACATTTTCTCGAATAGTATAGCAGCCTAGCAGCCCCAACAAATTGCTAGTGATCTCCCCAAGTCGCAAATTTTCCATGTGCAACAGCAAGTTTTTGCTCAGCATCACACAATTTTGAGTCACGAACTGAGCATCCACAACAGCATAAGGGTTGAATAAGCAACAAGGCATAGATAACCTACCTGGCCTTGTATATGTGTGGCCTGCATCTCGGCGGTCATCTGCTCTGCCCCCGAGCTGGTGGAAACCTTTTGGCTGAGTTGTCTCGGCACGTTGTTCCTGCCGCGAAATCATATCTCGGTCCCTATAAAGGCCACACAAGATGTCCTTTTCCTCTTCCAAGCCGGACTTCTCCAACAGGGAAATCGAAGACGGCTGAGATGTAGGGATTCTGGGATTGCCCCTGTTATGGCTGGTTCGTTTAATAATCCTCTCTCCAAGAGATTTTTACAACTTGTATAATAAAAATATATTTAATGTCTTATAATCCAATCACTTTTGATCTAATAATTTATTAATCCTCCATCAAACAAAGCTTGAGCTTTATGGTTTTGTGCCAATCCAAAGAAATTGCTTTCTTTTGCGGTCACTTGCTTTGAGTGCTACTTCTGAATGTTTTGAGCACGTGTTCCGGTGCACATATTACAAATCAAAACTCATCAACATGCAGAGTGTATCAACATAGTAACGAGTAGATGCAATACAAGCGTGTAGGAAATGAGGCTTAAAGCATCATCGACTCCTGGTCCAATGTCAGACCAACACAGAGAGACCCGGCGTCGGTCACTTAGCCTTCTTCTTCGCTTCTTTGGCGCGGCCCCTGGCGCGGATGCTGATGGACCTGTTGAGGAACATCTTGTCGGCGATACGCTCGGGCACAAGGGAGATGAGGAGCCCCACCAGCGCGTGCCCCCAGTACGGCGTGCACCGTGGCTCGTAGCCGATGTAGCGGACGGCGGCGCGGGCATACGCCTCCGGCGACGGTGCCAGGAAAGTGGGTTTTCTGATGGACGCCAACTTCGTCGCCACCTGTATGGGTACCTGGTGGATCAAAGAATATGGTACAGATTCTAAGACTTAATTCTTTATCATCATCACAAAAGAAGAAGAAGAAGAAGAAAGATTCAAGACTTTCAGTGGCCACACTGTCAGGGCAAAATAGTTCAGCTGGCATGCTTTGAATCATGGAGTATATCTTGATGTAACGGCGTGACAAACTTTAGTAGGTGGAGGCAAGGCAGATAGCATAGTAGATATGTTGGCTCAACAGCATTCAGGACGTACAGCAACAGCGAGCGAGGATATCAGCGATAGTCAACTTTCTATAAATGTTCTCTTCGAGTGTCACGGCCACGGCTGTGTTTATTTGGAGCAGTTAGCCGGATGTTTCAAAGGGCAGATGTACCGGTGGTTCCTTACTAGTAGATCCATAAATATGCATTATGCACATCTGTTTGCCAACCGCCAACAGCTTTCGCAAATACTGATAGGTACCCACAAGGCCACAATCCAGTGCATCGAGTTTCACTTGTACCGTGCATTCGGCTCATTTTTAATAAATCGTTCTTTTAAGTTCATGATTTGACCAAGATTTAGTCAAACACAAATAAAATTTATGTGCCATGAAATCAGTATTAAATTGGATTCGTGTTTTAAATCACTTGTTAATTATTAGTATATTTCTTATAAAAATGGAGTATATATGAGAGTGTGGAGAGATTGTGGTAACTTATGTGCATTCAAGCATTCCATAACAAGAAGGGATGATGGGAGGAGTGCAAAAAATAAATGCTTTGCATCAAACAGTTAATACGGATTCATTGGAGAATTTAACATATTTTAGACATTTTTAGCAGTTACGTAAACTGAGTGCATCTCTATCGAAATCAATCCACAGAGTTGATATTATTGGATTCGTATTTAACATCATTTGGTAATGATTATGATTTTATTTACAACTACTAATAATACTGCAAAAAATTGGTCAAAATATATATTATCAGATAAAAAATAAATAAAAAAAGAATATTTTAACGTTAGTGCTGGCATAGAAAAGTTTAGACGATAGATCCAAGGAAGAAATTTAAAAGGGTTACTGTATTTACATTTTAAAGTGAGCATGCATTTTGTAAAAAAGTACAGTTAGTTCACACACCTGGCATTGTACATCTATGCCTTTGCTCTTGTACTCGACATATAGGCACCTCGAGAATTGGTCGACATAGCTGGCAAAAAAATTTTTTAAAAAAAAAACAGTCTCATCAGATGTTCTAAAAAAATATTTGCACAATATTATGTTGGAAATAGTCTAGCAAAGTTACCATAATCTTTTTATTCTATTTTGAGTTAGTTGTGGACAGTTGCAGTTTATAAACAACATCGAGTTTCTTTAATCTTCTCTATAATCACGAGAACACAATAATCGACACTGTAAACACAAGCGACTAATCTGATGGTAAATGTCCACACTTTCGTCAAAAGAGTAAGACTAACAACAGTGAGTTATTCCTATTCCTATTATAATTGCATAGTAATCTAGTGCTTCCATATGAATATATTGACCAACAACTCAAATAAAAATCATTTATCCCGACAATTTACTTTATTACACAAATTAAATAAGCTCAGCAATTTACGTAATTATGCTCGTTTTAGCATTCAAAATAAGTTCCACAAAGAATCCCACGCCTTCTGGAATCATCATCAATAACAGGACGTATATATGAGAAATTAATGAATCACATGTCCTAGGCCTACAAAGGTTGTCCTGGTCCATTTGTTTTAAGAGAAAAAAAATACACTGTATATGGAGGCATGTTTTGGGGGTGAAAAACAGAAGTTGCTGTAGTGCTGGGTATTAATGAATTGTCGTGTTTCCCTTTATGGCTGTACTGACGTATGAAGAATGCTCATCTGGTAATACCAGATACAATAATTATTAACGTTGTAGGGGTGTGCATACTTTAGGACTGAGGGAATATGCTTTTAGGTTTTAGCCACTACTGTACATCACGATATGGGCGCAGGATTGAATAAATTGGATGCTGGCCGATGGAGAAAATCGGACGTCTACATGTGCATGTTATCCACATTAACTTATCGCATGCACGGCTGGACACTGAAGCCTTTTAACTGGATCGTTTATCCACGGGATACTGGTTGGACCTGGTGGTGTCCACGGGATTTTAATTGAAGTTTGTTCAATACATCACACGAGATGGACTGGACGCATGTGGACAATTTCTCAAATAAGCTAAAAGCAGCCCCAAGTTCTCCAATGGCCAAGCTCATGGAATTCTAGACCGTGCATCATTTCCAATCCCAATCTAACATGTTTCGAGTTATGTTCACTAGCTTAAAAGTTCAAACAAAAACCGTAAGTGTTCTAACCTCAAGATTCTTCCATCACCACTGCATCCAAAGAAATCCTAAATTTATGAAGCAGCTCGGAAGCAGACAAAACAGAACACCGAACGGAGGGAGTGAAGCTACTTACGCCTTGGTGGCGACGTAGACGGTGTAGAGCGGGTCGGACGGCATGATGGCGGAGGCGCCGGAGCCCATGTTGACGATGGCACCACGGCCGCGCTCCAGCATGCCGGGGAGCACGGCGTGCGTCGCCCGCGTGACGGCCTCGACGTTGAGCCGGATCAGGCGCCGCGACAGCTCCTCGTCCACCTCGTGGAAGTAGCGCGCGTACGGGTACGACGCGCCGACGTTGTTCACGAGCACGCCCACGTCGAGCTCCCGGAGGAACTCCCCGAGCGCGCCCACCTTCGCGGCGGCGTCGTCGGCCGCGAAGTCGACGACGAAGGTGCGGACCTGGGCGCCCGGGCGCCTGTCCTTGAGCTCGGCCGCGACGGCGGCGAGCTTGTCGGGGCTCCGGGCGACGAGGACGACCCCGAGGCCCGCCGCGGCGAGGCGGAACGCGAGCGCGCGGCCGATGCCGTCCGTGGCGCCCGTCACGACGGCCCACGCGCCGTACCGGCGCCGCAGCGGCTTCGCCGGGCGGAGGAACGCCGCGTACAGCCACAGCGCGAGGCGCGCCGCGGCTCGCGCCGACGCGAACAGACCCAGCGCCGCGAGCGCCAGCGCCCACGCGGGCTGCGCGTGCACGCAGGCCATGGAGACGTACAGGCTCGGCAGTGAGGAGCAACGCGAGCGCGGTGAGGTTGCTGCTGCGCAGTGTATGCCAAGTTGCGAACGGGGTTTGACGACGGCTCCAGATATAAAATATAACCCGAGAAGCACGTACGAGCACCCCACTCCATTGCACGAATACGTGAGGCTGGCACGTATCCCGATACGGATGGATACGCTTGAGATAGGCGACTGATACGTATCCGTGAAGTATCGGCAAAAAAATACAGTAATTTCAAGACAAAAAATCGGATATACTTGGTCTGATACGTATCCATGCGATTTGATGAAGGTTGCATGATCGGCTTCTAGTAATTTTAAAATGTCTTATTATTTTTTTATAAAAATATGTACTGTATATATAACGTATCCGCCCGCGTATTAGGTCTTTTAAAAAAATACGTATCCGCGTATATGTATCCGTCCGATACAGATACACGCATGCGGATCCATGTTGCATCCCATTGTGGGCGGGGCTGGGCCGCCGGACAACCCTTTAAATTGTGGGCAGGTGGTGCGGTTACGGTTGTTGAATGTCGGTGCATTTGCATTGAAAAAACCGTGGGCAGGTGGTGCGGTTACGGTTGTTGAACGTCGATGCATCGAAAAAACATGGCTGTCACAAACGGCACGCAGAGCACACAGAAATCTTTTGCTATCTCAACGCTCCACGGATGGAAGAAACAAGATTGTCAATCAAACAGATGGTAGGCACACAGAAACCTTCTGCTTTGTAGATATGTCAAAATCTCACAGACGGCTGGCGGAACACACAGAAATCGTTTGCTTTCTCGAACACTAATTCAGCAATATTTTTTTTGAATATTTTGCAAGCACATGTAATTATTTCCTTTCTCGAACACAGATTCGACAATATTTTGCAAGCGCATGTAGTTCGTGCAAGCAATGGACCTCTATGCCGTGTGGAGGGAGAAGATCGTTCAGTTGATCAGTGGGAGAACAGGACGGTCCAGATTGCACACGAATTCATATTTCAACGTAAATATACATATACTATTTAAGAAACAAATATAATTCCTTTGTCTTCTTGTGTCCAAAAATAAAATAGAAATACCCTCAAAGGAACTTGAGCATTTGGAACAATCGTTTAAACCGTCTTACGCTTAAACATTCTCGTTCAGAGAAAAAACTATCTTCCTCGCTCTTCTGCTTGGGTTTCTTGATGTCCCTCTTCACTCCTGCTCTTGGAACTAGCTGACACACTGGCCTCTTCCTCCAACACTCGTTTAAAGCTGGCTTTCGCTGACGCACTGACCTCTTCCTGCAACACGTTTAAAGCTGGCTTCCGCTTACACACTCGTTCAGAACCATAACTACCTTCCTGCGCTCTTCTGCTTGGGTTTCTTGGTGTCCTTCTTGGAACTAGTGGACGCACTGGCCTCTTCCTCAGCCTTCTGCTCAGCCTCCAGCACAGCCAGCTGAACATAGTAATGCACAAGTGAGACAATATATATTGCAGCTCCGAATATTCTTTGCTTCATACCCGAGAAAATAGCACAACAGTTACCTCGTCAAGTATCGGCTTCAGTTCCTTGTATCGAGTTTCGGCAAGATCAAAACCATCTTTGCGGAGCTCCTGGAATTGGATGTACAGGATTACATACAACAAATTTTCTTAAGGATGATATAGTAGCTGACTAATGATGGAAATTCAAGAGACAGAAACTAACCTTTCCAGTGTGTTGAGTGTGCTCATAGGCAGCCATTTGCCAGTACATATTTGTCCTCTTGTAGAAATCTCTCAGTGATTCTCCGGGCTTTCATAATAAACAAAAGGAAATATAAGTAAAGCAATATTTTGATTTTGTTTAACTGCAGGTAGCGATTGGTTGGCCATGATTTCTTCGAGAAAGAACATATGATGATATGAAGGGCAAGAGCCAGCTAATGAAAAGGAAAGCAATAAATCTAAAAGTGACAGAAAATAAACAAAACTTAGTACAAAATTACCACTGGAGTCCTTTGAGAATCAGAAAGACCAAGGATGACCCTGATTTGTTCTATCCGAGCACGCTTCTCTTTTCTGCGCATGGTCTTACTTTCACCCTTCAGTAGAGACACAGCACTAGATACGTTCTTTGCAGCATCTTCATCAGACTACACAGGTATGTGAGGATCACAGATAAATAACCATATGCTAACTTTAGTCACTAATGGAAAAGGGCACACCCAAGGAATGTCAAGTATCAAGCTGGATTAATTCATAAGAAGTCAACTAGGTCAGGAGCATTCCTAACCAAAAACATTTCTGCTACCAACAGCCACCTGCTTTAATCTAATTTTTAGAAGCTACTGTTAGTTTTGACATATGGAAAAAAAAAATGCATGATGCACCACTTTTAAGTCCAGTTAGATACTGTAGATGAATTGGCCTTTAGCTACACAATCTTAGCAAGACAGACCTAAACTCAATCTAATACAGCATTGGAAAGTACCAGATGTTTGGCTTTCAGACCAAATTGTTTTTTCCAGAAGATGGAAACTAAGATCCCTTTGCTTTCAAATAATATTCTGACAAAATACGTTCTATAAGATGTTAAATCTAAGACCTGATTGATTGATAATAATTTGTAGCCCAGTTTACCACAGCAAGATTTTGTCCAGTACAACCTAACCCAGGATCGAATTGGAATCCATAGAAGCAGGGTGCGATAACTATAAGTAGTACATACCTCTTCTTCATCTTCATCTGTCTGGCTAGCATCCCCCTCTTCATTTTCATCATCATCAGCCTCATCATCATCATCCTCCTCCTCTTCCTCAGAAATTTCTAACCATTCAGATTCTGAGGCCTGAATAAAAAGGATAGTAATGATGACTTTCTCACAAACAGTAATGGTTGACAAGTTAGATTGTTTGTCTGATATTTCAATTGAAATATATAATAATGTTAATTAACACTAACATGGCAAAAAGAGATCCAGTTTGTCACTGACCGATATGATGCACTTCCACTCATCAAGTTTGCTAAGGTTAAGTGAATATAGATCATCAAGAGTAATTTCTCTATCTTTCACTTCCATCATTCCTCCATACAAGTAGAGCATATCTTTCCCTATAGCCATGCATGCATTGATACGACCACTGGGCTTCACCGCCTGTCCATACCAAAAAGTCAATGAGTAACAGAAGTGTCACTGAAATGCAAATGCAAAGATCGAAGTAACCTCCAACGATGCTTCTTGTGCTGTTGAATCAGAGAGAACATCAATACTTCTGCTTGAGCCATCTTTAGTGATACTCAGACTCTTGGTCAACTGATTTGAAACTACACTGACTTCAGGTTGTCCTTCAATAGCTTGTTCAAAGTCCTCCATGACCTCATCACCCTCATTATCAATAGCATTAGCTTCTACATCATTCGGTGATTCTTTTCTTTTGATATTCCTTGCCTGTGCATGGAAACCAATATTAAATATGCACATTTTCAACAGCAATAAACTTAGCACTTGCTTTAAGCAAAGACCATGGGTTTTAAGATACTTTAAGTTAAAAATATAAAACATATGCGCATTTTCAACAGCTGGATGTTGTACAGTAAACTTAGTCTTGCTTTTTCAAATACCAGAATACATTTCTGTAAAGTATCTGAATACATTTCTGTAAAGTATCTGATACAATTAATTTCTATCTACATCTTTAGATTCACCAAACATGACTAATAGGATGGCTAGGAATTACCTTGATTTTAGCAGGCTTGTCTTTCCTGAGCTCTAGCGGATACCTGAGATAATCAAGGGGAACAATTGATTCCGCATACAAACAGAATACACAAGCCTGTTCGCGTCAAATTTCAGAGCTGCGGTGCAGAGGCTTTGGCTGAGACCTCCCTCACTCACACAGCACTATTCAAACAGCAGCAGCCGGCTGCAAATAAGTGCTACCAAACAGGCTGGAACTAAACAAGGAAGCATAACCTTTCAGGTCTACTCTCCAATCACATTTAAATTGTGGACCAGAGAAAAGTAATCAGTGCGAACCAAATCAAATTTCATCATTATACAATCCCACCAGAGTGTGCCTTGGAGCAAGGGATTCCAGTATTTTACATATTTCCAAAATAGCTAAGTTATCTAGAGAACTGCAACAAGATTACAAGAGATGTTCAACAGGTGCTGAATGAATAAAAAAAATATACAATCAGTTGCAAAGGATTACTATTTTCAAATAGAAATATAACAGTTTGTGTGTTTTGATTTAACAATGCTCCAAGTGTTGGTATGAGCTAAAAAGTAGCAGTAGTACTGTAGTGGTCATATACAACCATAGAAGGAATAGCATCAAAAAACATCAAAAAAAAAGTTGGTATGTAACTATATTCACTTTAACGGAAAAAACAAATTGCATAAAGCTGCATTAAAGATGCTAAGAGGATCGCACCAACGGTGATTATCCAATTGGAAACCATACAGCTCATTCATGAACATGCTCATAATGACGTCACCTACAAACCAAGACAAGAGGATGGTAAGCATAATTTGAAAAGAAATATTGGTAGCAAATGACTACAAAATAACAATATGAGGCTACTTCTCATTTCCTAAGCCAGTTTGCCATAGCATGATGAGAGTGAGTTAATAACTTAACTTATTATTGCATGGCGTACCTCTACAGAACGTTACAGTTCAACGGAGATCAACTCAATTTAGTATCAATATTCACAATGTAAGTATCACAGTTGCTATTATCTAGTATCTGCTTCTGTTTGCAACAAGAAAAACCGATATGAGGGAAAGCAAACAGTTGAATTATTTAATTATCTATCGAGCTAACGTAAAAAGAAAAGAAAAGAAAAGAATTAAAGCATATCATAAATTCAGTGATTGCCTAAACATTCAGAGCACTGTGTTGATCTGCTCATTATGCTTTGGTTTTTGTCTAATTTTTCAGTCTTTGATTCAACACATACCATGAAATTGGGTGGCTTTTGTCAGTTTTTTTTCCTTTTTGTTTAGACCATTAGGTCTTATCTCCTGCGTTTTCGAGAAAAAGACCATTAGGTCTTAAACTAAGAACTACAAACATTCAGGCGAACAACAGAACACCCAAATTACCAAAACAGATGAACTTTTAATCATCTAATGACCAAACAGAAAAACAGAATAAACATGCATTTCCAATATAAGCATGTAGCATAGGTGGAGAGAGCTTGGTTATGAGTAACCTTCAACTTCCATATCTACCACACCACCAAAAAGTACAGCCCTTTTCTTGTGCACACACATTGAAAAGCCAGCTCTGGGACCAGGCGGCATCCCGGCCTTCTTAACCTATTAACAATTCAAATTAACGAAGTAAATATAAAAACACAGCTGATGGGGAACTTTTGAAGCAAAACCCAAAACATTGTCAATATAAAATTCCAGGACTTAAGTACATGGAAAGATATAAATCAACAGATATAACATTTAATATGATTATATAAATGTAAATGTAGACCTTATTCCACTCCCAAGTGCGAGGATCAAGAGACCACATATCTGCATGAACTGTGCCTTTTTCTTTGTCAGAAGAAACTTCTTTAAAATATCCACCATATAGATATATCTGCAAAAAATACATACAGATATTTGCAAATAAAACTAGTAAGAAAACAAGGCATAACCAATAGTTCTTGGCATCCAATGTACCATAAGACCATAATTTGTCACATAGCTAATTTGATATTAACCAATCGCCATAAAGGTGATATGGCTTGTTGAGTCATTAAGAAACTTATCATTTGATTGATCAAAGATGTGCACATGATTGTGTCATCATTTGATTGAACAAAAATGTGGACATGATTGTGTCATCCTAACAAAGATGTGCACTTGATTGTGTCAGCATGACATATTGACATGGCATGCTAGTACAAATGATTCAAAAGGAAGAACTGATTTTCACATAAGAAGTTCAATGTCCAACAATAAGAGCTCTCACAAAAACTTGTGACACATAAACAGTTGAAAAGTTTAGGTAGTGCTAAAAAATCATGCACTGTCCGTAAATATCTAAGACAGAAAATACATGCTTGCCTGATCTTGGTAAACAGCAAGCTGAAAGCCACTTCTTGGACTTGGCCACAGGCACCCAGGTCGAGGCTTGATTTCCTCCCACTAAAATATCAAATGCTCAATAAGAATATTCAAATTGAGGGCTTGTGTGTTACTAAGAGACATTATGCAGTTATCTACTAAATGAAGATAAACAATATTTACTCACCTTGAAATGGTCCAAATCAAAAACATGCAGATCATTGTAGTACCTGTGGAATATTCAGAAGATATTCTATGCTATCAGTTTATTTTCTGTCACTTTGTGGATTATAAAATATCAACTGTAAGTATCCATAATAACTGATAATTTTCTGGTAACTCCCATTCCCTCTCGATATCCAAAAACAAAATACTAATCAAGCAATCACATCACCACATCAGAAATATGAGTTATATACAAATTTACTCTACTGACCTGACTTCCCTAAGAGTGTCATAAAAGCCACCAAATAGAACAATCTTGTGCTTGTAAAGAACCTACAAAAAGATAAATAAAGAATGTCTTAAACTGGCTAGATGGCAATATAAAAGTATAATATGGGATAAGCATGGGAAACAAATGAGTACACATGTATCTCCTTTTAAAATTGTAAGAATAATATTGATGTATATCTATATCACATATCAGCTATGCAATTTTTCTTATTTCTCATGGTTATCAAGGCAATAAGGCAAGGCGTGGCGACTGACCCGCCCTATATGCTTAAGAAACTACAGTGTGAGGCGAGGCGACACCTTAAGAATTTAAGAAAAACTTAAAATAGCAGCTTAGAGCAGTAGATGATAAAGAAAAACGAAAAGGAAAAAAAAGAAAAAGAAGGGGGGAGGAGGAGTAAGAAGTGAGCTGGCCCAGCCCACCAGGCAGCCAATGTGCCCCTCCCCTTACTGGCATGGCTTCATCAAACTCTCAATACCAATCCCCTCCAATGCCACCCTGGACTGACGCCACCCTGGACTGCTCCGACACTTAGTGACACCTTATGTTATTTCTCATATTTAAGAGCCTTAGGTTTTCAAATACATACTGCAAACAGTTAAGAACTACCAAACATTACCTTCAACTAGAACACAAACTCAAGTTTTGTACGTACTACATGAAAAATATATTTTGTACATGCTCATAATACATTAATGCATAAAAGCTTAAGAGAATGGAACTCCGCTCAATAGATGATTTTGACAAAAGACACTAACCATCCTGTGTCCTGAACGTGCACTTGGACAGCCCTTTGCAAGAATTTGCTCCCATTGATTTGTTTTCAGATCCAATGTCCAAAAGTCCTAAAAAAAATTAGTCAAGGTATAAGAAAAGGCACCACCTTTTATGATTGTTGCATCATGATATGTAGTGCAATTTGACATTGATCCCTCAATGCTAAGGAATTTTCTACTTCTCACGTTATAAATGGGAGAAAGAGTTCAAAGATTAGTGTCTACAAGAGAAATTTGAATTAAAATAATGTAACTTTCTCGAAAAAATTATAATCATGTATACAAATGAGTGTCATTACTCTACTCCTATCTAGGTTCAAAATTGAAAATGCAAGTGCCTACCTTGTAATGAAAAATTAAACTCATACATATTTTGCTCCTAACAATGAGAAATTAAACTCATACTTAGTTTTCTACCTTGTAATGATGAAAACGTTCTTGGTTTGGTGAAGTAAATTCCCCGCCTAAAATATCAACAAAGGAAAGATGTTAATAACATAAACAGTACACTGAAACAGCAGGTTACCCAGAGTGAAGTTCTATTACCAAACATGTATATATTATTCTTCCAGGCTACTGTCTGGTGAGCACTTCGTGGAGGTGGGCTGTTAGGGCTAGATACCAATTTCCATTCATTTTTCTCTACATCATAGCGATAAAGATCACCATAAACAAAGGTCTGCACAGACAGATCACAATATTACTCATCAACACAACATAGTACTCTGTCTGTACCAAAATTATATATAGTTCACTTTAGTTTTGTCCAAAGTCAAACTTCTATAATTTTGACCATGCTTTTAGAAAAATACACCAACATCTATAACTTCAAATAAATGCTCCACCAAGACATTTCATGGAGAATTCAATGAAACTAATTTGATGTTCTAGATATTGCTGCATTTTTTTATAACCTTGGTAAAAGTTAAAGAAGTTTGACTTACGAGTTAGGACAAAACCATAGTGAACTATAATTTAGGGCGCATGGAGTATATGTCAAGAAAAATATGATAAAAATCAAAGGATAAAAGCTAAGGAACCCATTGCATTAGAATGAGAACTGCTGAGTCTGCAAAATATAAATTATAAATTGAAAGAAAATTTTCAAATAAATTATGAAAGGATCATAACAAAACCACTGAGATGTACTCATCACTAAATCACAAAAGATGTGGTCCGCACCTTGCTACCATTGTAGAACTCTCCCCCATACAGGATCAATTCTGTATCTTTCAGTGGGTTAACCGTAAGCTGCAAAATGGGATGTAAGATTTTGAAACAAAATCTTCCAGATTTACTTGGCCAGCTAGAATTTATATGCAAATGTCTGAGCTAATAATTAGATGGCAAAAAGATACATAGTACTGTAAACAATTACCCTGTAAAAAGCACTTAATCAAGCCAAGGTCACAAGCTCAACTGAGATATGGCACAAACGAAAGATTCAGATATGTAACCCAAAAGATCACCAGATTTCATCAATAGCTTCAATTTAAAAAAAAAAAAATTGCCATCTAGTGCTATAGAAATTGTCCTATAGAAACTCATTGATCTCACTCATTTGCAATAAGTCCAGACTCCAGAGATGATAAATCCTCAGAACCAATCAAGACCAATTGAATTACAGAAGCAACATATAAGACAAGTAAAGTGCAGAAGTATGCTAATTTAATTCATTGTCATTTGAAGCTTTGCGGTGGCTTACCGAGCAATTGGACCGAGGAGATGGTGCAGGAACATTCTCGTCCACATGAACCTCCTTCTTCTTCGCCTCTTCCTTCTGTATGCTCCTCTGGATATAAGCAGCAGAAGTGCATCAAATCAAATTGGGAAAAACACAACGGTTGCAACTTGTAAGTTATCAGACGCAAAGCAGCAATGCCACAAAATGCACGGACAGCGAGCACAAACAGAGCTGACCCCAAGCTAGAAACAACGCAAAAGGGTTTGAAAAGCCATTAATTCACGCAAGCATCGCATGCGTAGCAGTGTAGATGATTTCAGCCGCCGCCAGCCCA
>CM041640.1:17030866-17094358 GCA_023333625.1 Bothriochloa decipiens | reverse complement strand
AGCACATGGAAAGAGGCGGGAAGGAGAGAACACCGACAAGGATGGCGTCGATGTCGTCCTCCTCGCCGACTTTGCGGGCCTCCCGGCGGGCGCGCTTCTCCTCACCCTTGACCGTCTTCCGCTCCGTCTTCTCCTTCCCCTTGCCAGGCTTCTTCTGCTTCTTCCCCATCCTCTCTCTGCAGGGGTGGACCCAATAAAGGACATGGGCTCGGGCGCTCAGTTTTGCACAGCAGGAAGGAAAGAGAAAGGGCAGGCAGGCATATCTCGTGAGTTCTCGTCGCCGGAGAGGGACCGACGAAGACCTGCGCAACTGGGCGTAGAGCGGCGGCGGCGGCGCGAGGTGAACGGGAGAAGAAAAACGGCAAACAGCTGCGAGCGCAGGAGAGCAGTTGTGTTCGGGCTTCCGGGCCTGTTTACAGATAGCTTCTCCACACGCTACTGGGCCAGTTTATTTTTCTTTTTTTCGGACTACGCCAGTGCGTTAGGGACAGCGGCCCATGAAACTGGTTTCATTTTCTTTTTCTTTTGCCGTGGCAATAAGTTCTTCTTTTTTCTGTTTTTCTTTTGATTTTAACTTTTTTTTTGGAATCACATAGTGTAACTACTGTAGATTAGATCGTATAATCTATAGGGATAGACCCAAACTGCTGCTATTATCCAAACATAAAAACACTTCATCCGATGGACCTGCGTCGGCTAGTACATGATACCAATCACGCTGTCTCGTACACCGTCCTCCTGTGTAACATGTGACAGCAGTTGCTCGCTGCCCTGGCCTGTCGACCTTAACCTCGTCAATGTGTTCAAATTTGCTCCCCTCAACTGAAATGCCTCAAGTTTCCAGGCAATCGAAAGAAGGTGTGAAGTAGCCACGATCGCGTGCGCGTGATGCCGGCCGCGGCCGGTGGCACGCCAACAGCAAACATAACCGGCAACCGCGCACCGCCAACGCCCAGCGAGAGCAGACACACCCTCACTCCCGCGCTATATCTGCAAGCTCCTCGAACCGGCAACAACGAGCTCACACCGTGCGCATCAGCAGCAGCCAGGTCCCGCCGCGAGAGGCGAGACCACGCCCCGCGCAGCTGGAAGCACCAGCCAGGCCACCTAGCTCGTCATCGCCATTTCCATGGCCGGACTACTAGCGGCGTGGATCGCCCACGCGCCGCAGCCCGCGTGGGCACTAGCGCCGCTCGCGGCGCTGGGGCTGCTGCTGTGCGCGCGCGCCGCGGCACTCCTGGCGCTGTGGCTGTACGCGGCGTTCCTTCGCCCCGCGAGGCCGCTGCGGCGGCGCTACGGGACTTGGGCCGTCGTGACGGGCGCCACAGACGGCATAGGCCGCGCGCTTGCGTTCCGCCTGGCCGCGGCGGACCTCGGGCTCGTCCTGGTGGGCCGCAGCCTGGACAAGCTGGCCGCCGTCTCGCGCGAGGTGAAGGCCAGGCACCCCGGCGCCCAGGTGCGCTCCTTCGTGCTCGACTTCGCCGGCGACGGCCTCGCCGCGAAGGTGGACGCGCTCGGGGAGCTCCTCGCGGAGCTCGGCGACGTCGGCGTGCTCGTGAACAACGCCGGCGCGTGCTACCCGTACGCGCGCTACTTCCACGAGGTGGACGAGGCGCTCGTGCGGAACCTGATACGCCTCAACGTCGAGGCGGTCACGCGGGTGACGCATGCCGTGCTCCCCGGCATGGTGCGACGCGGGCGCGGCGCCGTGGTCAACATCGGCTCCGCCGCCTCCGCCATTCTGCCGTCCTACCCGCTCTACACAGTCTACGCCGCCACCAAGGCGTGAGTGTACCTCTGCCGTTATGCCTTTCATCAAAATTCTTCAGTAGCTGTTTGAAATTTCGAGTCGTATCTGTGCACCTTCACCACCGATGCTGATGCAGTGATACCTTCAGTAGTTCTTCAGTAAACATGCCGATGCACCCTCCATTATTTAATTGGACTGTTGCCAAAACACATGCCACTAAAAGGTACAATTCCATGTTGATCACATGGAAGCTAAGGTTTTTTATTCATAAGATTTCAAATATGTTTATTTTTTAGTCAGTTCTTTGATACAGTCTGGTCAACACAACGTAAATCAAAACTCATTCGTTGCAAGCTGCAACCAGGTACTTAGATATTTTAACTTTTGTTATTCTTCCATGGAATTTTGCTACGCCTGGAAACACTGACCGCCCTACCACTGGTTATCCCTCTTTATGCTCTTGATTGAGAAGTTAACCTAAAAGGTGTCCGTTTAAGCTTGTTTCTAGCTAAAGTATTGTCTCTAAGAACATCTCCAAAATACTCTCTGTGAATTTGTTTAATTTAAAAAACAAAACTGACTCTAATGTCTAAACTATTCTCCATATATATTGTACTCTCCAAAATTACCCACCTCGCTCTCGCTTATATGTAACCCTCTAAATTTAATATAAGATAGTTTTCTCATAATTTTTAGTCCAATGGATACACAGAGCTATAGAAAGAATATTTATGCGATGGCTCACCAAATAGTTTATATATGTATATATATGTGTGTGTTGATTCATACACGAATATGAGGCGAAAAAACTTTTCACGTTTTTAAGAAGTTGTGATTTCCTACCTAGCTAATTAATAACATTGAAAAAAAATGTTTTTGTGACTATTTTGGTTTGATTTTACCAGCTATATCGACCAATTTTCAAGATGCCTCTATGTCGAGTACAGGAGCAAAGGCATTGACGTGCAATGTCAGGTATTAACTATTCTTTTTTATTGCGAAAAAACATTTCTCCTAATTAAATGTATTTAGTAGTTGGGAGGGAAGCCTCCTGTGTAACAGTATAAGAATAAAGTCAACTAGTTGAAGTCTCCGCGTGTTGCTGCGGAAATTTGCTGCGAGAATTTGATGTGATAGTTTAAATGACAATTTGATGAATAAATGTCCTCCTCACTTTTGTCCCAACACCGTCTGAAAACGTGATGGGGAGTGAGATCACCAGTGCAAGAGGAAGGGCACGCCACCGGGTGGACGTCGACGTTGGGGCTCATTGATTGGCACTGGGAGAAGGGACGAGTGAGCAGTGGGTGTGCCTACGGCCTACCGGTATGTGCTGGGTAGAAAGGCTGCAAAGTGGGTGGCCGATGGCCCTAGGAGGAAGGCGTACAACACGATGGGCGCCTTGTTGAGAGATCGTGTAGTGCAGCGCTGGAGAAGGGGCACAATATATGCGTGCTCTCAACATGTGGAGGATGGCGACACCGCTGCATAGAGGAGAAGGATGTGGCGCAAAGAGAGGTGTATGCCGTGTGTAGGAACTTGGTACGTTCACAGTGTGTACGACACTGTAGGCGAGTACGTGGATGATGGCTCACACAAACTATTATAAAGGCAAAGGCAGCAGCCGATCAGTTCAATTTCCTTTGGATACGTTCTCAATTTCTTTAGCCTAAGTTTGCGGTGAGAATTCAGGTGCATTAATTATTTAAAAGAGGAATCGGTGAATAAAAATAATGTATGTGCTAGTTTATTTTGCACGTGGAAGGGGAATCGATGAATAAAAATAATGGAGGCAAGTTCAGTTGCATGCGTTTGGATGATGGGCGCCGTGGGGGAGCTGAAGAGATGTCAAACAGGGGTGACGTGGCAGCACGAGGATTGAGTTTTTTTTGACCGAATGAGGATTGAGCTTTAGCAGAATTTATTGCTTAGTGGATATAAACTATAGGTATATAGTATATATAGATTCAAGTCTTTTGAACTTTGTTGCCATGCATGAGTAACTACCGAGCACGTCCTAATTTGATGTTCTATAATATGTATGTTACGTGCATATAAAATGTGCAGGTACCAATGTTCGTGGCCACAAAGATGACATCCATCAAGACTTCATCCTTCTTCGTGGCATCCCCTGATGCATATGCCCAAGCGGCTATTCGCTACATTGGTTACGAACCACGGTGCACACCATACTGGACACATGCATTGCTGTGGCTCCTCATCTCCCTTGTGCCTGAGCCTGTTGCTAACAAGATGATCCTCAACGGAGCACTGAATGTTCGCACTAAGGGCCGGGCCAAAGACGCCAGGAGGAAGACACATTAGAAACAATGAGGGCCTCAAGATTAGTCATACCATCTATATAGCATGTTCACGATAGTAGTAACAAGGATCTCACTAGTCACTACTGATCACGTATATATAGTTAGCAATTCCCGGAATTGATTGCCTTTATTAAGCCTCTATAATGAAGGGTTTTCTTCCATATATGTTTACATTATAGTGTGTTGGTGTAAGAATGTTATTGCATCTTGTGTCGCAGAAGAAATAATCTAAGGATTATTGCATCTTGTGTCGCAGAAGTAATAATCTAAGGATATGAACCATATGGTAATCTTTCTTCTATTCAACTTACTTGGTGGATCATCAAAGTGTATCAACAAGACTATTGGCATGGGTAAACATGAACGTTTCACGACACTTTCTCTATTTTTCCAATCTAATAATGTTTCTGTACATGTAACACTACTTTATCTCCTGACCTAGCCCGTTACTAATAGTAGCCTAGATTTTTCCACTATATAATCAGCTTCTTACCCATCTACCGTCCAGCAACAACTCGAGCGTGTAAATTAGTCTAAAGCCACGCCATCGCTACCGCTAAAATTCCTCTTGCTTCGTTGCAAAGCTAAGGCAAAAGCATGGCCAACTAAAAGCTCATCCCTGCCCGCTAGTGGGTTTTGGTGATTAAATAACAAAACAGTTAGATGACTTTCCATGGTATTAGATTATGTGGTATTTCCAAAGTTTTGGACATGTTGTTGTGGACGATTGGAGATGATGCTCCGATGGTGGCAATATGGGTCACTAAGTTGGAAAATCTTCCCTTCCGACCAGGTCGGAGAGCAGCCTCTTCGACCACCCCCTCCCGTCACTGTTTTTCTTCTTCCCTACGACTCCATTTCTGCCCTACGTGGCCGATCACCGTGGCTGCGCCTCCACGAATCTCACCTGCGTTGTCCTTGTCCGATGCGTCCACCCGAGTTCGCTGGTGCCTCCCTCATCTCCATCTCCCGAGTATAGAAATGTCCCGTCGGCCTGGGGGAGGAAGGGAAGACATGTGATGGGAATGCAGGCAGGCGCCTTAGGGTGCATTGGCGACGGGGGACGGCAGTTGGGCCAGGTGTAGGGCAGGGGCGAGCATGGACATAGCCACGGCCACGGCGGCGACAATGGGGCGCGAGAAGGGGAAGAGGGCAGTAATCGCGAGGGCTAGGGGTCGTTGGAGCTCCAGTGACCCCTAGCCCCGCCAGCGGGGTGGGGACGGCGAGGCGATGAGTGGCGGTGGATCACATGAAGAAGGAAGAAGAAAAAGGCCAGGGGAGCTAACAGAGAATAAAAGAAGAAGGGGTGAGCGGTGGTCGGAGGGCCTCTTTAATTTAGCCCAGCGTAGCCTAACACGACCCCGCTAAGTTGACATATTAGACTAGACATCAAGAAACATATTCAGAGATTTGAATGTAAATAAAGATGTAACTTTTCTCTCGATTTAATAGAATCTCTTCCCTTTTCTTAAAAAAGTTAAGTATGCCTCGTACAATAATCCTGTTGCACTGTAAATTAGTACTTTAGAGAGAATATTCTAAGCGACCGATTGGAAGGCAAACTGTAGACATTGAAAACCTATTTTAAAGCAAACTTAAGAAATTGGTTTAATCTATTTCTCATTTAAGATGTTCATTTTAAATTGTTTGTAGTTCGATGAGGCCTCCATCTAAATGATCTAATCTAAACTAAATTGAATTTCCAAATCGTAGTTAAAATTCTGAAAGGTGCGCCAAGAAATACGCCTTTGCTTGATACAGAAATACGCCTTTGTTTGCCGTAAAACGCACCATAAGACCCTCACGACCCGCGCCGCCGCCCCCTCGCCCCTGCCCTCTGGTCTTACTGCCAGTGGCGGCCGCTCCGCTATGGCCGCCGCCCCGCCGCGGCCGCGGCCGCGGCAGCGGCAGCTAATGGCACACCGCGAACGCGGAGACGCCCCCGTCTCCCTCTTCCTTGACACCGATCTCGGCACCCATCTTGCCCTGCTCGTCGCCCCGGACACAGCCATGCGTGTGCTCAAGTGTACTGCCCTGGCGCCTCTTCTCCCCGTCTCTTCGTACCGCGAGTGCCCACCGCAACTGATTCGTGTGTTGGTCTATGTGCAGCGCAGGTGGCCGCGGAGCACGCTGCCGCCTTCCCCGACCTCGGCCCCGTCACCGTTAAGTCCTTCCAGGTGCTGTTTCGCAGCTTTGATCGGTGTTCGTTTTTCTAGGGAACTTTTGTGATTGCAATCAGCCCACGAAGATCACATAGACGCATTAGTTTGGCGGGTAGAGTGAGATATATTTTGGTGTCAAGTAATTGTTTCAAGATTTCTTCGATTGATTCCTTGGGTGATAAAGTGATTTCAGTCGGTGGGGGTTGCATGCTGCAGAGGATTCTTGATAGACTTGTCAGTTGGTGCTGAATTACTTGTCACGCCTAGAGGCCCTATGGCAAATGTTATTTTCTCCATAAACATCAATAGTGATGTAGCTTTAAGTAATGGATGACTGATTCTTGCATGTAATCTGCCATCTGCTTTGTTTTATTTTGACCTCCTATGTGAATATTGAAACACAAGAGATAGGAGCATCTTTGAGTACAATGCAGTGGAATTACTATCCACTGCACCACATGTGTGCAGGTCTTTTTTTGTTTCATCTGTACATTATGTAGCTAAAAATTAGCCCAAATTAGCTCTAGCGCATCCAGACAGGAGAGCTAATAGGTGGGTTAATTTTTTAGACAAGTCTTCAACTAGTTGCTAGCCAACTAGCTAGCCAACCATAGCTAATTTGGACTAAGTTTTAGCCCCAAATAGTAACTAGCATCTGTATCTAAACAGGCCCTAAGTCAGTCAGTGTAACTTGGAAGTCTTTAACTAAGTTAAAATGACCTGTGATCTTATTGCAGCCTCATATTCTATGCATGTGAAATTTGGAAGGTCATGTTCAGATGGACACAATTCTTAAGATATATGTAAAAAATATTATTTAAATCAAAGGCATGAGGTCGAAGTCACTTATTGATATCTGAGGGAATAATTAGGAATTTAGCATTTCTTGCTAATCGTACCAAAACCTTGCAAAAGGGTGTTGTCAGCTTATATAAGTGTTTGTTATTTACCAGGTCCGCCCGAAGGGTGTACTGTATCACCTCTCTGATTCCATGACAGTGATGAGTGTCTTCACCAAAATCAAAGGTGAGTGCTTTCTTCATGTCAATATGGCAGAGGCTGCAGCAGCCACACAGTGCTTCCAAGATGTTCCAGCAGCTGACGATAGAAGAGTGAGCAATGTTTATCTTGGAATTCATGTAAAGAACCATGTTGAAGAGCTACCTGTGATGGCACCAGATGTTGCTTGTGATATGCTTTCTAGAGGCCTTGAAGGTAAATCTTACTCCCTAGGAATTATCTCTGGCATATGAAACATATCAAATTAACATTCCTTCTTCCTAATTTGCTTGTTATTTGTATGCTTGGTTGATTGCATAATTCAGTTGAACTGGATTTTCAAGTTCGTGTATTCCAAAAAGAATCTTTATGCATGTCTCATGCATCTAGATCAATCTAAAGGTGTTTGTCACCCATCAGATGCTAAAACTACACAGCAATCATATTCCACTAAGGGGTTTCTCCTTCATGGTTAAATCTCTCTTCGATGCATACACAACTTTTTTTAGAAAGCAACACATGGTTAGTAGTTGTCCTAAGTCTTGAACTTTAACGAATGAGGTTGAAGCTGCTTGCTTTTTCATAGTTTATAATATCAGTTCTTCTTTTGTCCTTTACCTCTAGCTGTTGTAATCGAATTATCTCTTCTTCTGAAGGTGGTAATGATGATGCCACGCTGAATAATGTTCAAGAACAAGATGCATTGCCAAATTGTACCTTGGTGCCATCGTCATCACAGCTAAATACTGAAATATTGAAGAACATAGCAGTGGGTCTGGCCAGTGATACAGAAGCAGGTATTGATCAAGTTATTGACAAAGCAAAGAGTTACAGTGGCCAGATAAAACATGCTAATCAAACTGAAGGTGCTTATATTAGTTCCACATCAATGGCATGTGTTGGTAAATCTTCAAATGAGAGTAATATGTCACATGCTGTGGAGGAGCTACATGCAAGTCGAGACCATGCCGTTGGTGATGATGTTTCTGACAAAAAGCAAGTCAGGGTAGAGGAGCAACTGTTGGATGAGATACAAGTAAAGGATACTCTATCACAAGCAAAAGAGCACAAAAGATGTAGGACTGGTTCTTTTGACACATCATGTACTGCCCTACTGGAAACCGGCACTACTTCTCTTGTGGAATCTTTAAACACTTCTAATCATCAAGAAGTCCATGACACCTTCAATGAGGAGTCCATCCAGCTAGAAAATCCAAGCACTGTTGGAAAGAAGAAGAAAAGGAAAAGGCCTCAATTGCCCCCTTCAAAATCTGCTTCTGCTCAAGAGACAACACAACCATCAGCTACAGCAGTAGATTTATTAAAACCCACAGGTGAAGTTCTGCCCCATAACAGCCTAGGTTCTCCTTACACATCAAGTAGGCATCTAATGGAAACAGACCCTACTTCTCTTAGGGAACCTTTAAACACTTCAAATCATCAAGTCCATGACACTTTACATCAGGAGTCTATCCAGCTAGAAAACCCAAGTGCTGCTGGAAAGAAGAAGAAAAAGAAAAGGCATCAATTGGCCCCTTCAAAATCTGCTTCTGATCAAATAACGGCAGAACCATCATCTGGGGCAGCCCCAGCGGATTTATCAAAATCCACAGGTGAAGTTCTGGCTCAACAGCCTAGGGCTACATAGAAATAATATCCATATATTGTATTACATTACTGAAAATTGTTTGTAATCTAGCATGGGGAATGTACCATATGGCATTCTTTATGCTTGAATTGAATTGGAAATATATTTGTCATGGGCTTGATATATTTCATCATGCAACTTGGTGTTAACTGCATGGCTACTTGAGCTGAACAGCTAATGGAAAATTTGTCTATACATTTTTATTTCTGGCCAAAACTCCCAGCATGCTCGATAGTTGCCTTGATGTCATATATAGAAACATGCATCTTATTTATACTCTTTATGACAAATTTTGAGTAAATGTAGGGGTACTGATTTCCTTTTATTTTCTTATCATCCAGATGGCGAAGCATATAATGTTGAATTGACTGGCAAAGATGAAATTATAGTCAAAGAATCTGGTTTGCCTCTTTCATCATCAGAAGTTAATGATGGAAACCAGGGGGGCAAAAGTGTTCAGTTTGTGACAGATGCTCAGGCATCTACACTCAAGGGATGTAGGGATCCTTCAGTTGCAGATGCCATTTATTCTACAGGTGAAAATGTAGCTATTAAAGGAAAGACTACAAAAGGAAGCTGCACCCCTTTGGATGGAGGGGACAAGCATGAAGAAATAAAGCAACACAATGAGGGATATCATAATGAAGGTGTACATGAAACAAGCAACATGCTGAAAGATGGCAAAAGTACAGATGTCTCTGACAAGATGCAAACAAATCAAAATACTTCTCAAGTGAAGAAGCGCAAGAAATCAAAAGTTAGTTCTGTTGACATGCCTTCCGTGGATGCTACTGGTGAAAAAGATAATGGGTATAGTGAAAATACTGCCAAACAAGATACATTTTCTACTGAAAGGGAAATTGTCCATGAACCTTCTGTGCAACAGATTCAAGGGGATTCAAATGTAATAGAAAATCCAAGTGGTGATGGAAAGAAAAAGAAAAAAAGAAGACACCACTTAGAACCCGGTATGAATCCTAGTCAAGATCTGACAAAATCTTCTGGATTTGTAACATATGAAAGCTCGATACAATGCACAGATGCTGTTCCAATAGATGCAAAGCAAACAACCCAGGGCATTGTAGGAGAAACAGTTACTGATCACAAGAAGCTTGGTAAAAATCTAGATGTAGTGGCAACAAATGTTATTGATGAGGTATTGGCTGATCTAAGACCTAAAGACAGCTTAGATAAGGTTCTGGATGAAGATCTTTTACCAGGACAAACTCATCTAAGCAGCAATCAGAATGGACTAGATGTTCCTGAATCTATTGCTGTTAAAGTTGGTAGCATTACTTCAGCATTACCTCCAAAATATCCTGCAGCGGTTCACTCTGCTTCTCCTGTTAGCTCACCTGGACAAAAGAAGTCTAAGAGGAAAAAATTGAAAGGGCTATCAACCATGAATGACTCTTCTCATCAATCAAGTGGTGTACCCAAAGAAGATGCTAAAATAGAATTAAAAGAGTCTGATTCTTTGAGGTTTGCCGATAAAACAAGTGATCCTGAGGATATAGTAACTGGAAATGTGGTTGCACAAGCTGATGACAAGCGTCAAAGAAAGAAGGGTTCCGTAAAGCAGGTACTTGATACATTGGACTTGAAGGAACCTAATGATACAGAAGAAAATTTGGCTCAGGGAGGTTCTGTAGTTGACACTCCTTTGAGCGCTGTTGGGAATGTAGAGCAGAAAGATAGGTCTTCTGAGACTCTTACTCCTAAAATACGAGAAGCTAATTATTCTACTCATGGGCTGGATAGTCACTCAGCTAAGGGCAGGCAGGATGAGTATGTAACTGACATCATTGGGACCCATGACAATGAAAATGCTGCAGGAATTCCAACCTTGCATGTAGTTCAGAAAGATGCCATGGCTCTCAAATCTGCCAACCCTAATTCTCAAAAGGAAAGGAAAACATCTTCGAACTCTGAACTTCAAAGTCAGGATTGTTCCCTGCATGGTTTCAGTTCAGATTTGGTGAACTCCAGGACTGACAAGGGAATCAACACTACAAGTTCTGCTACTGCTGTTAAACCTGATTACCATACCGTGGTTCGTCCTGCTAATGATGGAATCAATTTCCTTGATCATTTTAGCACCAACAATCTGAATGATGATCCATCAGTTGCTGCAGAAAGTAAGCAAAACAATGAAGATGAATCTTTAAAGGAAGTGAAGAATAAAAAGAAGAAGAAACGAAAGCAACGTACTGGTAGCATTGAACCAAATGACGTTTTAGAATCTCTCCCCTCAGAGAAAGCTAGTTTAACTGGTCATTTTGATACCAGCAAGGCTATTGTGCCATTTGTTGCAACAGAAAACATGAACAGAGAAGATGAGAATGTGAATAATGGCAAGAAGAAGAAAAGAAAGGGCAAAGCTAATATGGAAGTCGATGTACCTACTGCTGAAAAGGACAATCCTAATTGTGATAACCAAGCCATTGATATTGGTACCCAAGAATCACTTATTTCTATTGTACAAAAAGAAAGGATGGATCAGGGCAATGGAAAAGACAGCAACAGCAAAGTTACTCAGAATGCCAGTATAATGCAACATGAACCTAAGAAGAATCTCCACCAGAATGTTGATGATGATCGGAGCAAGGTGCTCACTGAAAAGGATCGTGCACATATAAGTAAAGAAGTGAGAAAATTTACTTCTCAGACAAAGCCCCATGCTAAGATTAGAAAGCCTGATGGGTCTACTATCAAGGGAAATGTGGCTCCAAATCCTAAGCCTGTAAGTAACCTTGTGAAGGATTTTTCCATGAGTCCACAAGCGTCAAGTAACAGCATAGAAAGCACGCCACCAAATTCTAACCGATATAGAGTTGCAGTCCGGAAAGTTTCAAGCAAAAGGTATGAAGAGACCAGTGGAAACTCCAACAAAGTGAATAGGAATGTAGGCTCTGGTGCAATATTCAAAGACTCTATCAGTGAAGGTTCTGGTGATGAATTGGACACCAAGACTGTCATGGAAGGATCACCTGATAGTTCATCTACATCTGCTGACTCAGGTGGGAACCTTAATGAGATTGTATCACATGGAATGGGATCGCATTTGCACTTGGTCATGCATTAATTTATTCCTTGGGATTTGTAACATCACTCCCTTTGGTTGTTTATCTATCTATGCTTCTTGGGGGTGGATACCTTCCTGCTGTCAAAATTGGTGAAAAACCGCTGCCTCCTTTAGAATGCATATCAGCCCACATCTAGTAGGGATGGTCATATTCACATGTTCATTGGAAGTTCCTGCACTGATAAGTTTCTTTTTCTTTTCCTCCATCAATGGCATGCTTGAAAATGCTAGATTTACCACTGTGCTATGTTGCATTAATATCGCTGGTGCTGGCGTACTCTAATTGGTAAAAGCTTCGTCAGATCTAGTTAACTTAGGACATGAATGTTGATAGCAATCTACTATGTTCAGAGCATGTTTTACAAGTTCATTATTCATCTTAACTTCTTATGGATTATTTTAGACATGGCATCAGATATCCTGGTCCACATGTGTCTAACTAATTTGCCCTTTGCAGGTGTTTCAGATGAAAGCGAGGTTCCTGATGATGATGGCACCGTATCACTGTAAGTTCTCTGACCTGCAAACTGAGAAAATAGTTATTAGAGAAATGCCTATTTTCTTGTATCAGCTTGCTTCAATGTGAACGAACAAGTATAAATGTTGCATGTTAGGCATTATAGTAACCTAGACCTTTTCGTTCAAAGTTAGTAACCTAAACCTAATACCCACTGTGTCTAGGGGAAGGTGTTCTGATACTGATGGTGTTTCACCAAATACAGCATAGTGCAGTAGAGTAGCTTGCCTTTAGAATAACCTTAGCTGGTTCAAACAACCATACAGTGAGTTGTTTGATAAAACTGTATGTCTACTACTTACCCTGTTGTCCAGGTTCAGAATCCCTTATTTTGGAACTGAGTTTAGTGATGATTGTTTCCTTGTCAGCTGAAGCTTACTGACACCTGAGTTGCTTTCCTCCCACTTGTTCAGATCTCAGAGGAGTCTCAAAGCTGGTCTGGATATTGGCTCCATCCTCCGTGGTTCTCGTAGCTATCAGAAGGCAAGAAAGAAGCAGGAGCTGTTAGATGATGACACCATTGTGCCTGATACCAGCCCCCGGATGGCCTTTGGGGCTGAAGAGAAGCACTGGTCCTGCTTCACCTGACCACCTGATATACGGTGCAGGTTTCAGGCGAGCCCGAAAGCTCGGCTTTACAATAGTTGTCTAAAACACATACCCAACTGCGTGACGTTGCTGATGGCATTTTTGTCGGCTATGGCCATACACCACATGCAGTTCCTTCTTTTGTCGGGCTTAAACTGTGTTCTGCCTGAGGATGAGTCGATGATGTTCATGATACAGCTTAATGTAAGAACAATACGAATAGTTTCTCATCCATGAGCCATGGGTCCTTTCGATTTATGGTAGTATTTTTCCCGCAATAAGTTTAAAATCCTCTGGAGTCCTGACTGATCAGATCTTGCGTGACAAATAATTCGTCTGAGACGGTTGTATCCCAGAGGGACACAGCGAGTTCTACCTTTCTGTGCAACCCTTTCTGGCCTTCTCCCCAATTCCTCTCCCCACATATACATCTCCTCGACGGTGTAATTTTTTAAAAATAACTCGCTGGTGCTCCGACCTCTGGTAATTTTTCTTTTTTTTTAAAAAAAAACAACAACTCGCCGGTGCTCCACCCTCTGCTGCCGGCGTTAGCTGTTGTGGATTGAGTATTTTCAGTTGTTTGTTTACTCTTTTGCGATGCATTAAACGACTCCATGTGAGTAATATTTACTCTTTCAAACAAAAACATTGCATACACTGTAGTACCTAAAATATACAAATCATACATGAGATGAAGACAATGGTTAGAATCAGTTCAAGCCGCAGCATCTACTCATTTGTACAAAGCTGGAACGGCATGTGAAAGCTACGTTCCAGCCACGCCATACCGCAGAATCAGTTCAAGCCGCAGCATCTACTCATTTGTACAAAAGCTGGAACGGCATGTGAAAACTATGTTCCAGCCACGCCATACCGCATCGTCAAACTACAAACTATCACGGGGTGCGAGACAATCTTGTCATCTGCGCTTCTGGGTCTTCATCCCTGATCTCGGCTGCCTTGCCCATAGATTTCTGGCTGAGCATCCGGGCTACTGAGTTTCGCAGCCTCTGCGCCTGGGACTGGGATCCATTGGCAGACTGGCTGCCACCCATCGTCCTCTCGAGCTCTGACAATAGCGCCTTCACAAGGACATCGAAGCGCCGCTTAGCTGTAGGATATCTAGATATCGACTTTGTGATTCCTTGCAATCTTGGAGCAGCAACAGCAGAAGCAGAGTGAAAAGATAGATTAGTAAACATCGATGTTTGCGTGCAACGTCAAAATAAAGGCTGAAGGGAGGACGGAGGAGATACCTGCGAGCAAACGCGTCTATATCTGCCTTTTTACGCTCTGTCAAGGATGGAACATGAGGCAGAGAACCTTTCAGGCGATTCGGATCACCAGCCAACAGTACTCGCATTTTCAGATATTCTTCCTCTTCTTCGCTGAGATTCTCAGCTTTGATTTGTTCCTTTATAACCATAAGCGGGTCAAAGAACCAATCAAATATGGTGTTTTTAGGTCTGTTGTCAGATGTAATCTCTGAGCCGTCACCTGCATGTTTTTCCAAAGCAAGTCAAACTAGAGCCATATTGCCATAACAACAGCTAAAATGGAAGAAGACCTAATTTGGTTGTGCACGTACTTAAGATTAGCCCGGCAGAATCAGCTTTTGCAGACCGAAGGAGTGCATTAAGGATAACATATGCTGGTAGACCAACATTAAGAACACCGCTGCCAACTTTTCCAGACTTTGTTTCTTCAATATCTTTCATTGTTATTACCCCTTTGTTAACCAACTCCTCACCCTGGTTCCTGCATTCGGCAAATAGGTGGTCCAGCAACTGCATAACAGTATGTTCGGTTATATACTGCCCTGACTTCATATGTTTACATATTACTACCAGCACAGAAACATTTTATTGAAAATTTATTTGCACAGTGAATACCCTATTCTAAGCATGTGCCAATAAGCAATGGTAATGCTGCCTGACTATTTAAGGAGAAAAGAATCACCTTGAATGGATTGAACTCATCAATGCTGTTCTTAAAAGAAGTAACACGAGATGGAGGTCTTTTCCCTTCTTGCTTCTCCCTGTTGAATGAGGCTGGTCTGGATAATGGGGCACTATGTCCGTGTGAAGACTCACCTTTGCCCTTCCGATATTTAAATCTAGAGATTTCAAAAGTCAGCACCAGGCATTTTGAATTGGTTACCATAGCAATCAAAGGCATTCAGTATTAATTTACCTTGGAAAACAAGAACCAGGTGCCATGTCGAGAACATCGTTTGTGTATTCATCAAATATAGACACTGATGAGAACACATAGGCAAGTCCCATGATAAAGGAGGATTCCTGAGACATGAAGAAGATCAAGCTTCATGACTTCAACAGCAACAGGTTAAATGAGCTAATACTTCATTATAATGTGGCAGTGCTTGCTCAAAAAATGATGTGATGAAAGTATGCATTGTTTGTCATCAGTGAAATGAAAAAAGGGGGATTTATTTACCATACCTGATAAGCTACAACTGCACCATAAGCACCTAAAGGGACACTGGAGAGTATGGATGCCAGAACGGCTCCTACTACAGCAAATGGCCAAAGAAGAATAGCTAGACCAGCAAATGGCACACAAGCCGTCTCCAGGAAAGGCCCTTCTCTCCCAATCATATCCTGGATCAGTCGTTTCCATCCTTTGAAAAGCATCACAGGGCACTTATACAAGGCAATTAATGTGAACATTATTCCATCAAGTAGAAGACCACATGCAGCCGCTATTAGTGCACCAGGAATATCAAGCAATCTAGGAAAAAGAAAGTCATGTATGTCAGTTTATTGTAGATTGTTCTTCAGATGTAAAACAATCAGAAAAGTGCCATCTCAATGCAAAGCACTGGAGTGGTGGACTATATTATTCAAAATGAATGTCTGAAGGCATGCTTTCTTGTAAATGTTATCTAAAGTCGAGCATAAAGAGTGATTCTTGCACATTAAAGCTAAAGGCCTAATGCTTAAAGGAGAAAACAGGGAAAAGTAACCACAAAGGTCTATGGTCTTGAGGTGTAAAGGTGAAATATATAAACAGCGAACAGTGAACAGGGTGCAGACCTTATCTCATATGGCTCCCCACCAGGAGGTTTCTGAAGACGAAGGTCATCCATAATTGAAAAATAGGAGTGGAAAAGCAAATCTTTCAAGTCCCTGACTACTGTACAGCTTCCAGTAATAGTACTCCATGTTCCATCCTGAGGTTCAGAATAGCAAGCTAAGCAATGTCTAAAAGATATACTAACAAACGACCACAGAGATAAGCATAAACAACTCATACAAAGAAAAACTTACCACAAAGCAATGAACAAACGGCTTTTCTTTGCCTTCTCCAACTGCATCAAATGTGGCCATTATGGGTGCTAGAAAACCATATACCAGTCCAGCAAGTAAGCTTCCAGGGATACCAATTATCAACCACATGATCAAGACTGCAGTAGCAGCAATAAGAAGCAGAAGCTTTACTACAGGTCCCACCAGCTTGGTTCTGCCCCCAAGAAAATGGATGAAACAAAAATGTGAGCACTTTCGGTTAGTAATTGAATGAAGTTGCCAGAAATGGAACTGCAGAACATGTACTGTACCTGATAATGCAGTAGTATGTCCAAATGAGATGCATAGGCCATAAGCCCAGGATCAGTGCAGATATTCCAATTGCCATAATCAGACATGCCCAAGGGCACAACAAAACACCTGGCAGATCCAAAATTTTGAAATGAGGATTGCATATCGTATACCATGTGTCATTCCATCATTATTTTCATAGTAATATGTCGTTTCATCATTTCATCTCGAAAATTGCATTAACTTTTCGATTGCAGATAATTGCAATTCTAACCGCAGCACATGAATAAATGACTCAATTTTCATTCACAAACAAGCAGTCAAGAGACCAAAGACATTGGACTGAGTCACTGAAACCTAAGCATGAGGAATTCGATAATTCTTACACAAAACAGGTAAATGTACATTTTCAGAGACAAGCCCCCAACATGTTCTTGTTCTAATGAAACCCGGTTTGGAAATTTCCAAGACAGAATTAGGAACAAAATCAACACGCGATAATTATTTAAACTTGCCCTGCCGCACTGTAAACACTTAGTTCAAGTCAAAGAAGAACCTAACTGAAATTAGGACTGCCCACCAATCATTAAATGATCCTAACAAACTTCTGCAAGAACAGGGAGGAAACTCTGAATCAAGCAGCCTTGTAGGAGCAAAAACGGGAAATCAAGAGAGGCCACCAGTTAAAGGCAGAGGTTGCACGATGGTTGCTCACAGGTCACAGCCCTCCCATTTTCCCACCAATTCGAACCGAATGCGTGGATTGAAATGAGCATAGAGGAAGAAACAGAACAACAAGCCACCTTTGATGAACCCAAGGATGAGGAGGCCGGCGAAGTAGGGCAAGAACTTGAGGAAGCTCAACAGCGAGGCCCAGAACCCCGTCGGCGGCTCCATTGGCAACTTCCTCGGCGTCGTCCGGACCAACCTAGTAGTAGAGCCCCAAGACTCGAATTTTCGTCCAAAGCTCCCGACTTTTAATAGCCACCGAAAGAAAAAGATTTCTAGTAGACAACCAAAATCCTCTCGGTCATTCCTTCCTCCGAGCCGGTTCCTGTCAGAATTCCCAATTCCGCAGAGAGCTCGCAGGCAGGCAGGCGAGAACCCAGGAATACCTTGTTGGGAGGGGAAAGGGAAACTGCGCTGGGTCCTCTACCGTGTCTCCGGTTCCATCCACACTCGAGGATCCGGAGATGGAACCGTGAGGAGGGAGGAGAAGCGCAAGCGGCGTGCGCAAGAACAAGACAGGGGAAGTGGGACCGACCGACCGCAAGGCGCCTCCGGTGAGCAGAGCGGTGACACACAGGCAGGCGTACTGCCGTTGGCAGGAGGTTGGAGGAGAGCGGAGGCTCTTGATTTTTTATGATGGTGAGAAAATCACAGAGAGGCCGGTGGGTTGTGGGAGAGAGTAGTTACCACAACAGCCGGCAAAACTGCAACCCCATCAAATCAAATCATCCACTGATGGTGGTGGGGAGGAAAGGTGAACGGAACTGATTGGCTCCGGCCTCCGAGTGGTGGAGAGGAAAGGGAAAATAATGCGAGTGATTATCTGGACACTGGGTAGAATAGAAACCGCAAGAGGAGGGTTTAGTAGGGTGGGAATCTGATGCTGGCGGCCTGGCGGGCTCTGATGACTGATTTTGATGAAGTGGATGAGCGGGTGAGGCTGCTGGTGCTGGAAGGCAGAGGCAGATTCATTGCCGTCGGGCGAGGGCAGCAGGAGGGCGGCGACGGCGCTAGTGCTTTGTTTATCGGCGGGGTGCCATCACGCTCACGCCGTTCGCGCCGCTGACCTTTTACCGTTTCGCGTTTGCGCGGGCGGTGGCTGCGGATGGGATGGCCGCGGAGTAGCCACGGCACGGCGGCGCTCGACGCTTTTGGAACCAACGGCTGGGAAATGTGTGAACAGGAGAGGGTGGCCCTACACGGCTACATCTGAAACAATTTTGGACAATTTTGGCAGACGTGATTCTGGTAGCCTCGCCTTTTTTTTTTTTTTTTGGGTTTCTGCATAGATTCAACAGAGGCAGTGGGCCAGTAGCCAACTCGGGCTTTCCCGTCCACCGGCATAGTACAATGTACTTTATCGTGCGAGGAAGTCAAGCTGTGGGATTTAATTTATTCTAGAAAAATTTGGGCATAGCCTCTCTTTGGGATTAGTACAATTTACCACTGAACTACTAAGAATGTACAGAAGTGGTTCGTTCCACAACTTCAAGCTTCTCTATCCAGTAAAAGGGCTAGGTCGATGTGGTGTATACACCAATGGAATTGTAGTTCTGTTCTTAGTCGAACTATTAAGCGTTTAATTAAATTTATAAACACAATATTAATATTAATATTAATATTTGTGATAGTAAATAGGTATATTATAAAAGTCTATATTTTTCATGATATATCTAATGACACTTATTTTTACTATAGATAATGCATGCATGCATTTTTGTTTACAAAATATGTCTTAAATAATATGACAATTTAACGCTTCCAAATTATTCAGGACAATTTAAATTGGTTTACCAGTGGTCACCATGGAGGGACGAGACGAGAACTGCCACCGGTACACCACTGTAGTCGCTCGTACGTTCTAACGCTTAGGCCTTCAAATTAACAGTGCCGGCCCTAGGATTTTAAGGGCCCTCCGACGAACTCATCACGACGGCCCTTATAGATCATAAATAAAATCTTATAATGTATATAAACTCTAATTTATAATGTTCGGTAATTATTGAGGGACAATCTATATTAAAATAGAACTAATGTGATTACCTTAATGATGAATAGAACTTCATAATATTCATTGCTTCTTATAAAAAAGATACTTCTTCTGACGTTTTTTGATGCAAAATCATTAAGGACGGTATTGAGATCGACAGTGTCTAAGGTATCATTCTAAAATTCTAACAACTAAATAAATTAGATAAAAAAACATAACTATATACGTACAAAGTCAGGGACAGACCTACAGTACAAATACTATACAAATAATTAATTTGGGTTAAAGATTAAAGAAGGAAATGAGTGTGCGTACACCTCGGGCGTCGCACCTCCTGCCGTCCCATAGGACCGGCACTGGAAATTAATCAGGAAATGTACACCATTATTGTTTTTCTTTGGCAGGCCGCAGGAAAGAAGAGGTAGAAACGTGTCGAGCGAACGTCGTCGTCTTCCCTCCTGCCTTTTCGCACGGTCCGCGTGTGTGTGGGGCACCGGTTACCGTCGTTTTCGCATGCAATGCAGTGCATCATACCAGTTCAGAGGCAGCTGAACAACCGTACACTAGTCTAGATGTTCGTTCAGTCAGAGCCATCCAAATGGATCTCATGATCTCACGTCATTATCGATCGACCGTGCCACAGTTCAAGTAGTACATTCCGGCGAAAGACAGCACACACATCACAGTCAATACGTAGAAGTCTGCAGCGCCGTCAGTCGCCGCAACCGAGAAAAAGAACAGCTTCAGTATCTTATGCTCTGAAGCAGCAGAATCGCTCGCCTGGACCGTCTTTTCCTAATATTTTCCGTGAGCAACCACTCATGTTGGGTTAGCTTCTCTGACAGCTTCAAAAGTCATTCAGACCGTTTTTTATCAAACAAGATAAAACGAAAAAAAAAACTCATCAAACGAAGCTCATAAAATCCAATCTCAAAAAAGGTGAATGCTAGAGCTGAAAATATTAGCCTTTTCCGTCTCTCTCTCTTCTAGATCCATTTACTAAACACTTCTTTTCAAAAAAAAAAAAGTTTCAACTTCATTAGTTAAAGCTGCTCGTGGAGCCCATAGTAAATGAAAGCAGGTCCGGTACGCTCGGGGTGGCCACTAGACAGGTCAGCTATGTTCCTTTTTTCATGTGTTCTTAGTTTTTTTTCATAGGCTTACCACTTGTTTGGATGGAAGCCTGGGCTATTTGGCTGGCAAAAATTGTTTCCTAAAAGTTGTCTGAAATTTGATAAAATTTGTCTGGCCAGGCAAGTAAGAAAAGATGTGTTTCGTTGGGAGCCTATGCCTGAAAAGCTAATAAAAGATATAATATCATGTTAAAACATATACCATTAGTGTTATGATGTACAAGCAACAAAAAAATAATAAAATCATTCATATATTTTCTTAATTAACAATATACTTGAAATTATAAATAAATTTTAATATATTTCCTAGCTTTTGAAATAATATATTTTGTTTTAATAATATAAGAAGACAAATAAAAGGATTTGAATAAATAATAGAAAATCATAACCTAAATCTTAAAAATAAAAAGTAATTTAATAAACAATGGAATAATAATTTGACGCCTCGTTAGATAGAAAACATTTTTAGTAGTAATCTAGGAAACATTAAAAGAATACTAACAATAATAATTCAATTATTAGTAGTAGAAACCATCACATAATCGAGGAATAAAATCAAGGTTTAAAAAACTATAAATAATAATGTACATAAAAATAATATATTGTTGTTATAATTTATATACGTAATTGAGGAACAGGACAGGAAAAAACATGACAAGGTACCGTGATAACCAACTTTGAAACAAACAAAAAAAATGTAAATAACTTCATTTTACCAATATACTATAGACAAAAGAAAAGAAAATAAGACAGAGGAGACTGCAGTAGTACTGTGATGTATCCTAGGCAACAAGGTGCTGGAGCCAGGCGCTCAAATCGCCTGGCCGCTCACGCACTTGCATCCAAACGGTACACAAGCAAGTCACAGGCAGCATCGGGGCCAGGCAAAAAACTCCGGGGTCTCATCCAAACAAGCCCTTAATGTAGAGGCCAGGTTTTGAAATTGGTTAGGCTTTGCGACAAGATGGTCTTTGAGTGATCAATGTTCTAACTCCTGATGTAGAATTAGATTTGTGTCAACATTGTTCTAATGACATTCACCATATGATGTGGTACTTGTGTTGCTTCTTGATAACTCTGGATGCTCCGGTGATTGAGTAGTCTTTAATTTAAACTGCAATTTAATTAAAAACGAAAATATTGAGAAAATGGTACAACAATAATCCAATGTGTGAGATGATGAAGAGGATGATATACATCACTGGTGTCTTGGATGCTTTGGTGAGGGTTGAGTACTTTTCAATTCAACATATATGGATACCTGCAGATTTAATTTGAAAGGAAAATGTTGAGAATTGGTACAACAATCACGCAATGTGTGAGATGATGAAGAAGAAGAAGATCTACATCATTGGTGTCCAGAACAATATTAGTTGGCCAACCTTGTCTGTCAGGGATACTAAATAGATCTTAGAAAGCGAGGCCCATCATGTGTTATATGGGGTTGTCTTCAGTTTTCCTAAATGGGGAGGAAAATGGCACCATGTGCTCCACACTTGTGTTAGCGTTCCCGTAATGGAGAAACCGGTGGCAGGCGATACTACTACGTGTTCTCTCCCTGCCTATATGGGGAAAGGTGTTAAGATTGTTATGAGTACAACGCAGCTTGTTATGGTGGCATTGCGTGCTGTATTGGACCGCTTGAACCGAACAAAGTCTCAATCCCTAACGAAACACAACAAATCAAGAGGGACTAAGGGGAAGGGATCTGCTCACCAAGTCCCTCCATAGATTAGATCCATTTGAACCAACAAATCCTTAATCCCTAACCGAACACGACATATCAAGAGGGATTAAGGGGGAAGGGATCTTCTCAATGAGAGGATCACTCAATACAACCCTCGATTAGATCCTTAAGGAGATTCGAACTGTTTTAACCAAACAAATCCTCAATCTACTCCATCGCCCAATCCCTCTCATCCCAATTAAATCAACTGTATCAATTAAATCTAATGAAAATTTATCTACAGCACGAACGCTACAATTACATCAAATGAAAATTTCACCAGTAACAACTTTTTCTCTTTTACATACATCATGAATCCTATACTATTTTTAAATTATCCTAACTAATAATTTACATATTCTTTTCTCTCTCGTACATTTGCATCAGGAACCCTTATTTTTCCAAGTATGGAAAGATTGGGTGTTGAGTGAAGGAGTTGTTGAAGATCAATTTTTTCAATCTTGCTAGAAAATCGAGATAAGAGGTTTTCAAAACCCTTGGAGGTGTTCTAAAGACATTATGGTTTCGAGAATGAGAGGAATGTACTTGTCCTTGCACCTTGGGGTCTATTTGTAAGAGAGGTGGGATGAGCTAATCTTCCTCCTTTCCCTCATTGGTTTGCAAATTATATGGAGATCCTTGGACCTCTTCGGCCTTGGGGCTTTTTACATGGGAGGGGTAGGCGCAACCATCACTACCCAAAAGGTAGCTCCTTAGTCACTAGTCTTTGACCTAGTTGATACAGTAATAATAGGAAAACAACTAATAATATAATTCCTTAGTCTATAGATTTATGACGGTTCTTTCCACTCGGATCCCTTATCTGAATTGTCATGTGCTCGAAATGGTAAGCCAAGTAGTTAGCAGACATGTCCTTGATCATCATGTGCAAGCATGCTCATTTCACTGTTTATTGTTCAATTGCGCCCCTCCATCTATGCATGAACTACCCTGTTACCTAGTGCCAAATTTGTGGTCTTATGGAGTTGTTGAGAGTGATGACTATCAAGTGGAAACACTCCCACCATTAATTTTAGTGTAAACACTTTGCTAGTGTTCACATGCCAATGGGCAAGTGCAAGTGCCAACTAGGCTTTACGTAAGTCAACTAGCATTGGCCTATTTAGTCCTAGTCAAAGTTGATTCTTAATACTTTTAGTTTTAGTATTTCTAGTATCGATATGCTAGTGGCCATCTGTGATCAACATCCAGCCACCCCATCCCTCTTATGCACTAGCATTTCTTCAGGCCTAACCTTCCACTCGATCTCCCCATGGCCACCGCCGCCGACATCCTCATTGTCGCTGCTACTACTGCTGGCGGTTCTATTTCCCTTGGAGGTAGGGGCAAATCCATAGCATGTCATCGGGGTCCACCGACCCTGACGAATATTAAAGTTTCAATGGAAAATCAGTGCATTTTATGCTCAAAGTTCCTAATAACCACACCAATTTATAGGCAAGACCCCAAATAATCAGTTGGTCTAGATCCACCACTGCTTGTAGGAGCTCCTCCTGAATAGCTTCTTGGAGCACCTTGGCTTGATCATTGTGGCAAAATTTGGCCAAGAGGTTTCTCTCCGCAGCGACGATGGAAAGCGGGCGAGGAGGAGGAACAAGGAAGAGGAGCAGTGAGTCACACTGTCAACTGAGAATGCAATGTTGAGAAATGGTACAACAATAATGTTGAGAAATGGTATAACAATAATGCAATGTGTGAGATGATGATGAAGAGAGGTCGCGGTTGCTCCATGAGGATTGTCTTCAGTTCAACATGGATATTAGCTGCAAATTTAATTCAAGGAAAAATGTTTAGAAATGGTACATCAATAACATAATGTGTGAGATGATGATGAAGAAGATGGTCAACACCACAGGTGTCATCCACACAAGTTACATGACTATAAGTAGTCAAGGAGAAAATTGAACCAAGATAAAGCTAATTGAAACAAGGGTTCAAAATTTCAGTAATTTTAGGGGTGACTGAAAGAAACAAATCTAAAATTTTGTATTACATTAATACATATGCTATATAACTTGATAACTCATATTTTCTGTTGTTTATGTTTTATATTTTTTCACCTCAATAGATGTGGTCATAAATCATGCTAGAATTTGTTTGGATCTAAATTTTTTTCTAAAAAAATCAAATTTCAAACTTCCTATTTAAGTTACTTTAAAAAAATTAGTGGCAAAAAGGTCTCTTAGAAAATCGATGAAATTTTGACCGAAGTTGAAAACCCTAATCGAGAACAATATTAGTTGGCCGGTGTTTTTTTGTCAGGGATACTAAATACAACTTACAAAGTGAGGCGCATCATGTGCTATATGGGATTGTCTTGCAATTTTCTCGAAGGAAAAAATGGCACAATGTGTTGTACACTTGTGTTAGCGTTCCTGTAATGGAGAAATCAGTGCCAGGTGTTATTCTATGTTTCCCTCCTAGCCTATATCATGGCCGTCGATTAGCAGGTGCAAGATGAGAACATGTTCATGGCCTCCAAATTCTTACAATAAGTACTAATTAATAGTAGCTAATCTTTTAAATAGAAAATAAAATATAGCGTATCTTACAAGTTGTGATTCCTAGTTTGTTAGGTCATGTTCACCTGTCTGCTTAATAACTTAGCTTATGATTTGTTCATTTTTCTTCTTGCCATTTTGCTTTCTCATGCCACGTATACTGGTATGCTAGATGTTAAGGTGCTAGTTTATTACTTGAGTAGTACTTTTTACTCTTTTAGCATTAAAATTGATTAGCTCTCAGTAGCGTAAGTCACGTGTAATTCTGAAACTTTATAATTAAGTGAAAATATTTTTAGAAACTTTAGGGCCCCGTAATGTATTTTGTTCCGGGACTCTAAATCCGGGGGAAAGGCGTTAGTTTCTGTCGGTTTGCTCGAGAAACAACTGCAACTAACTCCGTGGTGGGGGCGAACGGCCGCACCGATCCCGTCGCTCCATCGTACTCAATGTTGAGGTCGCTTTCTTCGTGTACCCAAGGCAGGCAGCTGAACATAACTCGGTCCTTACATACGTGTCCGCGTACATGCATCATGGTGGTGTGGAGTGAACGACCGTACGTGCCCACATGCAGATTTGTGTTCCTGCACCAATCGGATACGGGGGAAGACAGTGCGTGTCAGAGCGTAAACAATACGACAGGCGAACTCGTGATGACGGATCGGAGAGAGCCGTAATATTTGCCATATTGTCGTCTGTACCTCTCTCGTCTTCGGTGAGCCTGTTGATTGGTTACTCGCACTGCACCCTTGCCATGCCACGTACACGTACCTCAACCGGTCGAGCTCGACGCGGTGAAGTATGTTGTTGGTGCGTGCTTTCTAGGAGTAGTAGGGTGGGTGCACACGCCAACGGCCGGGGTGTCGACACGGACGGTAAACGAGACGGAATAAAAAGCAAGGGCGCACGTACGTACTGCGGCCTGCGCCGGCCGGGTTCCCCCTACGTTTTCCGCTACTAGTGGCATTCCGAATCTCCGATAGATCGATGGGGTCATCGGGATCAGCAGGATTCATCAAGATCGTGCGTGCCGACGGGCGTCTCGTCACCCCGTACCTAGCTGGCCACGAAAAGAAAGGGATCAGGATTGGGACGCCCGGACACATTCACACGGCTCTAGAGACGAGACCGCACGCGTCGGCCCGCGAGAAAGGAAGAGTGGTGGAGGTCCAACGGCCACGGCGCACGTTGCACGCGTACGCCAGACAATGAGGCAAAGCAGCCACTGTTGGAAACTGAACTTTGCCGTGTGCCTGAACGTTTATCGTGTGTAATTTAGCAGGGCACACGGCAAAGTTTATTTTTACCGTGCGTCGCACACGGTAAAATAATGCACACGGTAAAGTCGCTTTGCCGTGTGTTAGGCACACGAAAAATTATGGCACACGGCAAAATACGATATTTAGCCGTGTACAACGCCAAGACATACGGTAAAGGTTAGATTTTTGCCGTGTATCAGGGCAAAACACACGGCAAAGATTTTTTAATAATTTAAAAATAGCTTTGCCGTGTGCAGTGGGAAGGCACACGGCAAAATATTATATTTTGCCGTGTGCACTGGCTTGACACACGGCAAAATATTATATTTTGCCGTGTGCTGCTAGGCCTGGCACACAGCAAAGATAATTTTATCGTGTGCCGCCCACTGCACATGGTAAAATATTTTTGTTTTTTTATTATTTTAGGTTCAAATTTTTTTGTGAAGCCTTGTGACAGTATGTATGACTCAATGTTAAAATTTTATCTATTTTTAGATTTTTTTAATATATTTTTTTAATTTATTTTATTTTATGGACTTTTTTAAAATATTTTAAATCTGAACTGCAGGTACATGGAATAATGGATTTCGGTCTTTCAAAAAATGAGATTCATGATATTTGGTGTATGTTTTGGCCGTATCCAGGAGCTCACATGAAATCTCGAGCATCTCGCTGACGTATCATGTCGAGTTAGGTGCGAAAAAAGTGAATAAAAATTATATAAAATCCAAACGAAGTCCGAAAATCACGAAACTTGGCGAGGTGTTGGGTCATCACATGTGTACGCTACGGTAAAAAATTGACAAGGTTTCGAGCAAGTTGCGACGTTGGATGCCTAAAACCCAGACATCTCCACATGTGATTACAATGTTTTGTCGGGTCCTCTTGCCCCCCCCGGCACCCCCACTAACATCTTGGGATGTCTGTGCAAGAAACACTTCCCCGGCCTTGTGAAATTGAATGATGGCACGTGGGGGGTGGCCTGGTCATGGAAAAGGTATAAGCTCGTTAATGATGACGAGAAGGACAACAAGCAGGAGCGGGTTTTGGCGGACTTTTGGGTAAGTGTCTCACGATGAAGCTCAAATACATATCCTCCATTAATGTACAGATACATCGTGTGTGTATGCAGAAGTACTTCAAGGTCGAAGAAGGCCAAGAGACCAAGACGGATCAGACGACACACAAAGCCTGTCACAAGCTTGTCACTGACATAATTTACGAGGCGCGACTTCAGGCTCACATCTTGTACTACAGGTCCATCCTGCAAGATCCCCTCATCAAGGATGACTCAAGAGACTTGGTGCTGACCAAGGCGCAATACCTTTAGGTAGGTGAATAGTACTGATTCGTTTTGAGATTTAGTATGTCTATAATTGATCATCTTATATGTCAAACACTTGATGATGCGTAGGTGCCGCCACCGTGGTGCTTGTCGCATAGAGCGGCATGGTCGAAGATCATGGACATGTACCTATCCCTGGAGTTCATCGCAAAGCGTGTGAACGGCAAGCGAAAGCGGTCGCTGAGGACCGGTCCAACTCACCACCAAGGCAGCCGCAACCTCCCTGCATTCAAGCGGGCACTTGTAGGAGATGTCATTTATCTATTCTAACGCTCAATTTTGCCTGATTTCTAATCATCTTGCCGTCTTTCTCGCAGAAGGAGGCACAAACAGGGGTGCAGAAGACTACACGGAGCCGGTTAGTACGCTCCGTGGCCCAGATCACAATCTGAGCACTGAGCCCCTTGAGACAGAGGTGATCGTGAGTTTGGGGGAAAGAAGTAAGCACGGGCGGTTGTGGATTGCAAACGCCGCCAACTCCTCAACGTCTGCACCCTCTCTCACCGACGTGAGGTCACGGAGCACGACCACAAGCCTTTCCATACGTGCACAGCCTACTCCAACACTGTCGCGGGTGGACGAACTTCAGGTAATTCCGGTTTCACTCGACGTACATTGAACGTTACACACATTGATCCGATTTGCAATACTGAAATATGGGATTGAAACACTGCAGGCGGCGCTGGCACAGCAAAAGGAGATGACCTCGCACCTGGAGGCTCGACTGGAGTACACGCAGAAGAAGATGAAGGACACGCAGAAGCAGATGGCGAAATTGTATCAGATGCTCCACAACATGGCATCGGGTGCCCCAGTGCAGTTGCCGGCTATAGCTCCGGTTGGTATCTTCACTCCTGTAAGTATGAAAGTTTAATGCCTTCGTGCCGTTGGGAATGTCAGCCTTCGTGCCGTTGTGATTGTTGGCCTTGGTGCTGTTGTGATTGTTGGCCTTCGGGCCGTTATGATTGTCGGCCTTCGTGCCATTGTTTCTTACAGGTTGGAAACCTCCCCGTGCAGGGGAGATGCTGTCAAAATTTTCAATTTTTAGTCTAACACATGCAATCTATTCTCTTTTATGCAGCCTCCATCGGCGGGTTTAAACTATCTCGCTACGGTGTCACCGGCGGGTGATGCCGTCAACCCTACAACGCAGTCTGGTCCGTCACATCACTCCGGGAGGCCACAGTTGCAGTCTCCGTCGCCGTAGTAGGGATCTTGTATTGTTTGATGTTGAACTTGTAATAATAAACTTGTGATGTTGAACTTTGGTGGATTTTCGATGGATTATCGATGGTTTTATGAATTATGCGTGTGCTTTTAATATATAATGCATGTTGCTGATATAGATGTGATGATTGATATGTTTTTGATATATATATATGCATTTCTCGTAATCTTTGACGTGTGCTTTGCCTTGTGGCACACAGCAAAATAATATTTTTAAAAAATAAAAATAAAACTTTGCCGTGTGCTTTGGATGGCAGCACACGGCAAAATATATATAAATTTGTCGTGTGCCTCTGCTAACACACGGCAAAATATATGGAAACTTTGCCGTGTGCCTATGTTGACACACGGCAAAATATATATAAACTTTGCCATGTGCCTCGGCTGACACACGGCAAAATATATAGAAACTTTGCCGTGTGTCTGTGTTGACGCACGACAAAATATATATAAACTTTGCCGTGTGTCTAGGTTGACACACGGCAAAATAAAAAAAATTTTGTGGTATGCCCAGTCAAGCACACGGTAAAATTTATATATATTTTGTCGTGTGCAACACACGGCGCACGGTAAAATTCTGCACGATAAAATTTCTTTGCCATGTGTTACACACGGTAAAATATATAGAAATTTTACCGTGTGCCCAGCCAAGCACATGATAAAATTTCTATATATTTTACCGTGTGCAACACACGGTAAAAAAACTTTACCATACAGAATTTTACCGTACGTTCTTTACCATACACTGCACATAATAAAATATTTTGCCATATATAACCCAGTCTTACCGTCTGTAATTACAGACGGCACGGAACCAGTCTCAGCAGTGAGCCGGCCTGCCGCCGAGTGGGCAGTGGATCTCGACACCACCAAAGCCACAAGTACGCACGTAGTGTACTGTACCCATCGTCGCCTCGTCGTTCCATTCCAAATTCCATAGAATCGATCCGCGTCCCGACCGAGGCAGATTACATATACTCGACACTGCCAGCAAAGTACCGTGTTGCTTTGCCTCGATCTCTTCTTTTTTTTTTTTCCTTTTAGATACCTCCCTCGGCACGCGACGCAGACGAGTGGAGGTCTGGAGGATGAGCTAGAACAACGGCCGTTCTTTTCCTACCCGTGCCATGCTCCGTAGGGGAGCAGAAGCAGGTAGGTCAACTCCTGCACTGCACTGCGCGTCTGCGCGTGGGACAGGCAGGACAAGACGGCGGCGAGATGAGATTTGAGTGAGGTCATCGGCGGCCACGACCGCGACATGAAGAGATCGATGAGACACGTACGCGTACGCCACCAACTTTGCTTTTCGACACTGCACGAAAGATGATGCAACTTCCGGTTCCGGATAATTAACCTACCCGCCCTAGTTGTTTATTCGTTAGCGCTACTGCTAACATTACGGGGGCTAGGAGTGTGTTTGGATGATGCCAAGTTTTAGTAGTGCGTTACAGCTACTCCTGCTCCCGTCAAGGTTGGCTAAAGCAGTAGGCCGGGGGACTTTGTAAAAGCTAGCTAGGCTGCCAAACTCTGACCCGCGGCGGTCTGAGGATAGTTTCCCAGGCACGTACACCTCCTACGTGGAGGTTGCTCCAATGCTGCACCGCGGCGGGCTGCGAATGGCTGGCTGGTGGCTGCTTGCACATGAATTAGTACGAGTATATGTCAAGTGTCTTTTTTTTTTTCTTCGAAAGATCGAGTATATGTCAAGTGTCAACATGTAATAATTCTAGCTCTAGGTAGCTAGTTCCTGCAGCCGGGATTCATTCATTCAGGAACAGGATTCTCGGAGCACAAAAAAGTCGACACTTACTCCGTGACAGGGCCACAAGAATGTCGGCTCGTGAGTCATAAAAATAACATGATAGCGCTCTTGAATCTTTGATGCAATCAATAATATTCCATCTCCACCCACCATGCACCCCAAATCCATACTCCAAACCTAGCATACATGCATGCGATGGCAATAGCTGAAGTCCACACAACACAATTTGCACTAGCAAGTGCAAGTAGCTACAAATGACACAGCAACTCAAACTGAAAATAGCAGACTCTAAAATCTTTCACTATCCCACATGGTTGGAGTGGTACATAGCACACTTTGTATTCATGACATCCGGTTAGCAATCAGGGGCAGCAGATCACACCACTCGGAATATATCAATACAGCTAATTAGATGATTATTTCGTAGGAGTATCGGTTAAGAGAAGTCTACCAGCTGATTGATTGATTAGCTCTGTCTTCTAACGACTAAGGAAGTAGTTAACGAGAGAGATAAGTGGCAGGCTGGCCAACACCTTGATGAAAGGCCGGTATGGGCTCTACGTAGTCTGGGCCGAGAGCGTGGCCCAGAGGTTGAAGTCCTTGAACCGTTGCGCGTCGCCTAGCATCCTCACTGTGGCCACACTGATGATTGACCAGTCGCGCCTAGCCCGCACGGCGGCGGCCCTGCCGGCTCCGCGCCTGGTCTCGTCCAGCTGCCCATGTGGTCCCTGCCTGCCCTTGGCCCGTAGGCTGTTCGTCGCACCCTCGTCTGCCCGTTGCGGCGCGTGCCTCCCCCCCAACCCACAACGCCTCGGCATCGGTTCTAGCCCAGAGCGTTTTATCCCTCAGGACATCCTTCTCTGTGATCATTTGTTTCTTTCCATCGCGTCTTTCTTCTTGGCCGCGCTCAATCCCACCCATCCTATTCTTGTGCGCCTGTAGCGGTCGTCGACCGGTCTTCTCGGGCACGTGTTGTCTGTCTTGTACACGTGTGCTCCTCACGCTTCTTCTTCATGCTTCGAGTTGAAAATCTTCTCCTCGCCCGATCTCTTTACATGTCGCATTGTAGACCTGTTACTTCATTCAAATCCTTCCATAGAGCTTATTATTCATTCATGGACCCCGTGCTACATTGTCTAGCTCTAGCGGTTTCATAGACCTCGTGATTGGAACTATATAGTGTACATTTATAAACACTCAAAATTGTACACCTAGATAGCATAAAACACAATAATTACATTAGAGAAATTTCAGAATATGTTATCTTTAAAAAAAATTAAAGGGAGATTAGATGGATATATTTTTTATCAATTAACTAGCCAAAAACTTTGTCTATAGTCTTTATGTCCTATCCAACGACATTATTTTTGGCTGATCATACAACGAAGAGAATTTTTGTGCCTCACTACTTATTATAGATTTGATCAGGAGGTGAAATATCATCCATGCAGCAATTGAAAGTAGCATGATTACACAACTAGCCATTTACAAGCAAAAAGCCTCACTAAATGGTTGGGGAAATCATGTTTAACACATGTTTACTGTTGGAATTTCGACTTCATTTGATTCCTTCACTGAGATGAGGGTTAACTTTGGGTAAAAGATCCGGCACAGGAGAAGAAAATGAGATAGAATTACTAAAGACTAGGTTTTAAAAATGAGGGGAGCACGCTTGCCCTTTCTCTTCTTTAGCTCTGTCTATAGGGGAGATGGGAGGAGGTGATATTTCTCTCTACCTACATTAGTTTGCAAATTACATAACGATCCTTGGATCTTTTGGGCCTTAGGCCTTTTTATGGAATGAGACGGCCCCTACCCCCAACATCCACGCACCACACTTGACACTTATAAGTACAAGTAGACTGATACAGTAACTTAATTGGAGTAGTAGTTGTGTTTATCATGTTTGGCTAGTTGGTTACTCTCATCTAGCGTGGGTCAATGGAATGATGTGGTGTGATGTTTTTTCTTTACTAGATGGACTCGGTCAACGTGTTTGTATTGCAGCATCGATTTTGGTTCCAAAGTCATTCGATCCAAAAACCAAACCTATCAATATGTTTGGATTGAGGAGAGAGATACCAACTCGTACAACATCACTGTGCCCATATATCAACTAACGCGATAATTTTTTCACGGAATCAGCTCGTCTGGCCTAAAACCAATGGATGATGTTGTCCAGAGTGGAGCTAACTCGAACAAGCTCAGCCGTCAAACCAAACACATAGTAAATTAAAAAGCCACCGGTACGGAGCAGAACAATTTCTGATGGACGATATAAAGCAACATCTCTCAAACTGAACGACGCGATAGACTCGGATATAGGTTCAGATGGTCCAGCAAACCATCCCGTACTTGGACCAAATCTCTGGAGTGGTACACATGGCAGTCGACCAGCGATCAGAAGTAAATCACATCACACCATATATGTTCCTACTTGACTAAGCCTCCAGGATAAAGCTTTTAGCAATATTAATAAAACTAATTAGCTGATTAGTATATGTTATTAGGAGAATCCTGACCGACTGCTGGCACGATTAATGATTAGCTCTAATCAATAAGGAAAGCAGTTAGTGAGACAGGCGGCAGGCCATGCTGGGCCGGCCTACACCTTGATGAAAGGCCGATATGAGCTTTGCGCGTTCTGGGCCGCGATCGTGGCCCGCAGTTTCATGTCCTTGAGGGCAGGGTCCTCGAGGAGAAGCACCTTGTCCCTGTCCCTCACGCCGACCATGTGGAGGTGGTCGCCGTTCTCCCTCTCCTTGCCCCTAAACAACAGCCTTTGCTCCCGTGGCTTGAGCCCCGTCTCCATGGATAGCACCGCCTTCAGCTCCTCTGCAACAATTTCGCACGGACACGTTAGATCTCGTGTTCAATTTCTCGTATTTGGTCTGGTTTTTCTTTACTAAAGAAGAGTAAATGAAACCGTTGATTTTTTTAACTTTGCAATTGTCCACAGATTATGAAGGTTCATTTCAGTCTGAATGATCATGTGTGTAGGGATGCCCATGTCACTGATGTTTAATTGTGTCTCTATACTCTCTATGCAATGCCCATGTCACTGATGTTTAGTTGTTGAGGTGACTTGGGTAACGACTGAAGACACACTCAGCGGTCATTTTAGTGCTGATGATGCTGGTGACTTGGCTAGTGGACACATGTCAATGGTAGAAATGGAAGTGCTAACAGTGCCTGGATAGCAGGACCTTGGCTGATCTGTAAGCTGGGCGATAGGTGGGTCATGGCCTGTTTAGTCCTTGCCTAAAGCTGATTATGAATACTTTAAGTTTCAGTATTACTAGTATCCATCAGGGCCTAAACTGCAGGGCTGGACATTTTTTTTTGTCAGTGTGTGCAGAGTACTCCTGAACTAAACAAAGCCAATATACTCTGCAAACAACTTACTATAGTAGTACTACCCAACCTATGCAGAACCATATGGATACTTGCATGCTAACAGTTCCAAAGCCTTCATAGTTACAGGTGAGTTTTATGGAATATTAGCCATTTTATTAGCACAAAAAGGTGTTCTAATAAACTCTTTATTTAAGTGGCAAGCTCAGAAGCCAAAAGGAGGGAGAAAAAACATGCATGGTCAAAACCACACAGAACCAAACTTAGACAGAGGAGAGCTCTACCGAAAAATGGCGAGCGAAGGAGCAGACGCAAAATTGTTCGCGCAGTCACGCTACTACTCTGCTACTACTCACCAAAAGTGCAGGTAGCCCCGATGGAGACGTCATGCCAGGAGAAGCCGGTGGCGACCCTGACGGTGATCACCTCCACGTCTGGCCGCGCCTCCCTCTTTTGCACCAGCATCCCTCCAGGCCTCACCTCCCACTCGATCCCCCCACGGCCGGCATCCCCTCCGTCGCTGCTGCTGGTGCTGCTGGCAGTGCTGCCCTTGGAGGAGCTCCTCCTGAACAGCTTCTTGGAGCACCTCAGCTTGATCATTGTGGCAACACCCGGCCAAGAGGCTGCTCGCTCCAGCAGCAATGGAGAGGGAACGAGGACTCGAGGAGGAAGAGGAAGAGGAGCGGTGAGTCACGCTTGACTTGTGGTGCGGCCGTAGAACAAATGAAGAGTCAGTACGTGTGTGTATATGTAGGGGAGGAAAGGAACAAAGAGAGGGCCAGGCCGAGGCCATGGCATTGCAGTGCGTGCACACAGTGGCGGACCCAGGATGTCAGATCAGGGTATGCCTATGCCGTCTTCGATCCTGATCACCGAGCGCAGCGGCGCCGCAACGGCCGCAAAGGCAGCGGCCGTAAAGACACTGGCTAGACACTGGCTGCGATGCGGTGCAATTCCGTGAAGGGAAATTAGGAGAGAGAACGGGGATTGAGGAGTGTGGGAAGGGCAGATGGGCCGAGGCTGTGTTCAGTCGGGTGTGGCTATGGGCTTCTTCGTGTTTGACATGAATCAGAGATAAAAGAATAGCAAAGAAGTCCAGACATATGTAATATGAGACCTAAGTGTATTATACATGTATATATACCTCTAAGACTACTAAAATTTTCTTTAAAAATGCAGGGTATGCCTGGGCATACCCAGACACAACTGTAGGTCCGCCCATGCGTGCACAGGACAAGCTTTAGAAGCGTGCGTTCGTTACTTCGTTGAAGCAAAAAAAAAAAAAAGGTTCTGGTGAGTGGTGAGAAATTGAGAGGGGACAATAGGACAGGCGATCTTCGCAAAGTCCAAAATGGCTAGCTCACAAATGTGGAGCGCGGTTCTGCTCCAGCACCAATTTGCAATAGCTGTAGTAGTAGCCCGCGGGCTTCCACGTACCGGGGGCTGACATGTAGTGGAGCCAACCGCCCAGCCTGTTTTTGCTTTCCGTGTCAGCTCGAACATTTTCACAATCAAGAAAAATTAATGAAGATAACGAACATTTTCTTATTAACACAAATACAGACTCGAGACTCACTTACGTACCTGCTGGCATTAAAAGGCAAACATCTTGTAAACTGCTTGGCGAATCCGTACTTTCACAGGTACCATTGTTCCCCCTAATAATACAATAAACGCAGTTCTAATTGTTCTCGGGAAAATTGAAGGGGACATTCGTTGGTCTATTATATTGAATAGTCACTGATATGATATGCAGGCTCGCTCTACACAGACTACACTATCCTTAAGTATGAGCTTCAGTTCTTTCGATGGTCATGCTTCGTATCGTTGATTACATGGTTTGTCGGGTAAACATGGTCAAACGGCCTGATAGAACAGTATGCGACACATGGGAGATCGAAAAACCTGAGCCGCAATGCAATGCAAGAGAGCATGATGGTTAGGGCTGTCGGTTAGGTCGTAAACCTACCGTGATTATTGTAGTTGCTGGCCGTTGTGGGCGCAAGTTTTCCGGCTTGTGTCCCGCGCTTTCTGCTCGATTGCCACTGATGCGCGCACGTACGAACTGCTCCTACGTGTGCTAGCAAACTCTGCTTAGCTGTAGGGAGATTTTATATGACGCTTGGCTTAGGAGCAGCAGCAGTATATTATTTGGGCTGATGAGCCTTTAGGGGAGACTGGTTTAATAATTTTTTCCTTTAGGGCTAGACCAAAACATTAAACATCCGAAGTAGATTAAGCTTATGCTTTTGCAATACAGTTGTGACGCTTTGTATGACGACAAGCATTTATTTACCCTTTACACTGTACTCGTACGCAGGTGCTGGTCGCCTGGCTGGCACTCAACGGAAAGTATATAAGCAAATGGTTAGATGATGGGTGAAGTATACAACTGCCAAATTAAGTAGGCCTTGATAGTTGATACTCATGATGAGTTTGATCAGCCTGGTGATATGATATATCCCAAATAAATGTGCCACTAGCTAGTAGCAAGAAAACAAACAACTTCATACTACCCTGATCATCATCTCGACACAAGGCCAGCGTCCAATTGTCCAGCATCTGAACCGCGATTGGCTTCAAGAAGTTCACCAGCCAGCGGCTCATGCATGTGGTCAGTAGTACTACAGGCTGATGTATTGCTGAACGTGTGCAGGACATACTAGCTGACAAGGATGCTCTTTGTTTGTCATTACGCCTCGGAATCCCCGTTTTTTCTTCGGGCCAAAGCATCCCTCATCTGTCGCCGTGGCACGCGAGAGTGAAGACTCACATGCGGCTTGCGTGGATCGGGATCGGGATTCCCCGCCGTACCGGACGACGACGATCTTCCCATAATCCGACTGTCACGCCACGCCACATTAATGTCACTAGTACCAGGCGATACTAGCAGTACAGTTTTGTGTAGGTGCAGCTGCAGCGATCGACATGAATAAGAGGGGAAAGCTTTTGGTAGTACGGTCTAGGAGTACTCCTATATGCATACATACAGACATACAGTATCTGCCACCAGGACAACGGTGCTCTGTTCATGCTGCCCTTTGATCTACAGAGATATCAGTTGAGTGTTTGTTAGACTGTTGTTCAGTAAATTCAGAGATGTCAGTTCTGTGGAAAATGTAAATCTGGCACCCTCTTGTCATCAGCATATAGCGACACCCAATTTCGTGGGCTGGTACTGGTATGGTAGGAAACAGGGCGAGCAAGCATCTAGCCACCAATCTGTCAGTGTCTCAGAGGATACAGGGAAATCAAACTTTTTATCGCCGACGAAACTCTAAGCCGGAGGCATCACTCAGCAGTAGTTGGGTGTAGAAATAGAAGAATGTCTGTCTCCAGATCATCAGTTGGAGCCCTGGAATCTGGATGGAGGGCATTCATCAAAGTAGAAACTATGTGTGAAACTTGCTAGGCCAGTAGGCCTGCGTCGTCATCTAGTCTGCATTTCCTTGACAGCAAAAACTTAGCATGCATATAGGATGACAGCCACACTCAGCAGTAACAAAGTGCATCTCTACCTACAAATGAGAAAACACACAACTAGTAACAAGCAGGGTACTCTAACTCTCATATCAAAGGGGGCCATTTTCTTTGCCCATACCATACATGGAGTGGTACTCAGCACTGATTAGCAGCAGACAATCACCATTCACCGACCAAGAGCAGCCGAATTGACACTGGTTTTACTCTATCAGTTAGGGTGGCAGCGGGCCAAGCCCGGACGGGCCAGGCTGGCCTACACCTTGATAAAAGTCTGATACGGGCTCTGCACGGCCTGGGCCGCGAGCCCGGCCTGGAGCTTCATGTCCTTGAGGGCAGGGTCCTCGAGGAGCAGCACCTTGTCCATGTCCCTCACCCCGATCATGTGGAGGTGGTCGCTGTCCTCCCTCTCCTTGCCCCTGAACAGCAGCCTCTGCTCCCGAGGCTCCAGCCCTGTAACCAAGGACAGCACCACCTTCAGCTCGCCTGCAATCATTTTATTTGCATGACACGCGTTATTTGGTTGTTGCATACAGTACTATATTTGATTCAATCTGGAGTATGTAACGACAAACATTTCTTACATTTATTAAAAAAAATTCAAACACAAATGTGACAGCTCATCTCATGCTTCTAGGTGGCAAACTGACAAAGAATAGGAAGGTTCAACTCAGGATCGTCATCGTGCAGTTGCAGGTAGCTATGCAGACATTATTGATCATTGTACAGACTGCAGACAGCAGACATGCCCATGTCATTGTTTGTGTTTTCTATTAGGCTTTGTTTAGATACCAAAATTCACTCTTAAATTTACTACGCAGAATTCCTATTCCCCGTCACATTAAAATGCCGGCACATGCATGGAGTACTAAATATAGACGAAATCAAAAACTAATTGTACAGTTTTATTGTACTTTGCGAGACGAATATTTTAACCCTAATTTTTCAAAATTTGGACAATTTTTACCAAATACAAACGAAATACTACAGTGCGCTGATTTGACACGCGCACTGTGCATTTCCCGAATCCGGCGGCCGATTCGAGTAAGTAAACAAGGCCTTACTCCTGCATAGACAACCCAGTGATATAGTGCCATAGGCCCTGTTTAGATACCCAATTTTGGGTCCAAAATTCACTATGCAGAATTCCTATTCCCCGTCACATCAAAATGCCGGTATATGTATGGAGTATTAAATATAGATGAAATAAAAAACTAATTACACAGTTTTGTTGTACTTTGCGAGACGAATATTTTAAGTCTAATTAATCAATATTTAGATAATTATTACCAAATAAAAATAAAATTACTACAGTGTGACGGGACATTTACTATACAGATTTTAGACCCAAAATTAAGTATCTAAACAAGGCCATGCTTGTGGAGTTGTTGAGGGTGACACATTCGTCAGTCGTTTTACTCATTTATTGCTGAAGTAGGTGACCCCCCGCCAGTGGAGCGAGGAACTCAGAAGGGTCGACAATGCCGTGCGTGGATGATTGGCTGTGTCTGTGTGAACAAAACTACTATAGGTTGTGTAAATTTGCAGCGTTGGCCTGTTTAGTTCTTGTCACAGCTGATTCTTACTTTCACTTTCAGTATTCAGTTTCCATCAGGGACCAGACTACAACTGAATTACTGAACAATAATGGAGGCACAGCATCATCAAGTGAACTCGACAGACAATCATAGCAATGCTGATACACAACTTTAGACGAGAGATTTGGCGAGCAAATGAATAGTGACAGAAAAATGCAGAGCACGAGAACTCACCAAAAGTGGTGGTAGCCGCAACGGAGACGTCGTGCCAGGAGAAGCCGGTGGCGACCCTGACGGTGATGACCTCCACGTCCGCCCTGCAGTCCCTCTTCTGCACCAGCATGCCGCCCGGCCGAACCTCCCACTCGATCTCCCCGCCGCCGCGGACGCTGCCTGCATCGCCATCGCTGCTGCCACTGCTGCTGCTGGTAGTGCTGCCCTTGGAGGAGCTCCTCCTGAACAGCTTCTTGGGGTACCTCAGCTTGATCATCTTCGGAACTGATGAGCTCACGGTAGCACGGTGCTGCTGCTGCTCCGCTAGCAACCTAGATAGCTAGCAGCTCTTGCAGTTGCAGAGCAGAGAGCAGCAGTACGTGTGGTGTGGTGCTGGAATGCCGGTGTGGCCGTAGAAGAAGAGTCCGCTTTGCATATATAGGGCCGGGGCCAGAGAAGTAGAAGGAGGGGAGGTTGGCCATGTCCCATGGCCTGCAAAGGACAAGCTTTACAAGCGTGCGTTTGTTTAAAAGAAAAAGGGCGCGATCCTCGCAAAGTGCCAAAGTCCAAAGCGGCTTAGTAGCTCTGAAAGGCGCAAACAACTTGGGTCCGATTTGCACAGGTCTGACAGCAGGTAGGCCGCCGGTTCTCGCGCGTTCCATGTCTTTGGTCAGACAAATTCAAGGTAAAAATTAAAAAATCGAATGCATCAGTGTGAATCTTAACGAGCCAGGTACTACTTTTACTGACAGTAGCTGCATGCTCGCAGAACAGCTGCTTTACCCCAGTTCAGACAGAGATGCATGGCTCGTCTTTAGATCACCGTCGTTCTTCATGCGTGTTCTTCTGTTTTTCACATTGTTCTTCATGCTTAGGAGATGTGCTTGGCATTTCACATTTGGGCCTTGCAGCCTTGCTGGGTAAAGATCGAGGGTGAAGCGGCAGGATGGAATTGGAATATGAATATTGCTCTGCATGCGTGCGCAACGCGACGAGCAAGCACATGGGAGTTGGCAAAGCGCAATGCATGGCATGCAAGAGCACGATGATTAGGGCGGTCGGGTTAGGCCCGCGGAACCTACCGGGGTTATTCTAATGGCCGGCGGCTGGGCGCAAGTTTTCCGGCTGGTGTTCCGCGCCTGATGCTCGCCACTGATACAACAAGCACACGTTTGCATGATTGCGCCTTGCATTTGTTGAATAGGGAACTAGAAAAAAAGATGATGGCGATGATGATTGTTCAGAGCTCGTACGTGTGCTTCCTACCTGTAGCTACCTAGAATCTACTCCCTGCAGCTTGCAAATACTCTGGTTTGGACGACAACGATAGCCCTCGAAACATAGTTTTTAACACTATTTTTCTATTACAAACAAATATGTACATCCATGCAAAATTCGGGTGACAAATATATATATGCATACAATCTTCAGGTTTAGCATAAACTACTGTACCCCCTTTCGTTCCAAATCATAAGATGTTTCTAGATTCATAACTTTTATGATTTATCTAGATATACTTATATATCTCACTGCATAGCAAAGACTATGAATCCATAAATGACAAAATGTCTTATAATTTAGAATGGATGAAGCAGCCCAACCCAAAAGTTATTTATAATGAATGCTAGTTTTAGACGTTTGAGCCAAATTAAGCTTTCTTGCATTGTCCAACATGTCAAGTATTTGCAAACCAAAGGGAGCAATAAGATGTTATATATATATTAGCCTATTACACTAGTACATTATTAAACAAGCCCCTGATAAGGTATGTCAGCAAAAGTTTATTGTTATGGTTCAGGCTTTAGGGAGCTTTAGCGGTGGTTAAGGGAACATGTGAGCCGGGGCTAGCTAGCTTTGACATGCATGTGGGTTTGGACTCAGGTCTAAGTCCAAGACATCTATTAAAATAAAATTGAAGTTGTTTTTTTGCGCCATTCATGCACACAGTTGTGATCTTTGTGAGACAAGCATACGTGTACTCACTGAGTCAGTAGGTGTCCGTAGTAAGCCGGCCGGCTGGCTTCGAACTGAAAGCATGCATAAAGACGAATTTGTTGCTAATCTGAAGGTCAACAACTTATAATTGGACATCATATAGCTACGGCACAGGCGAAAGTGAAAGATATAATACATCTTGTCATCATTAGCACAGCTAGCTAGCTATCTGAGGCACTTCAAAAGATTTGTCGTTTTTCTACGAGCATAGTGTCTACTAGTCTAGTGTGCAAACGGGAAGAGATGGTGTGCCGGCCCCTCTTTGGGCTCTGTCTCACCCTCAAGCTCTTGAGGGAATTAAACGCATCACAAAACTCTTGAGAGATCGATTGTGAACTTGGTACCGAAGTCGGAAGTCCTAGTGATGCAATTAGTTATAGCTAGCCGGCATGGAATCCTCTATTCTAAAATGGACACCAAACAAACTGAGTCACTGATCATCATCATACAATACTGTCCAATGGCCCGTCCGTGGTCTGAACACAGTTACGTGTAATTGGCTTCTTCCAACACGCTCAGCGGCTCCTGCATGGCTGCATGTGGCTAGACCTCATCATCCGTGTCCCTGGCAAGGCGGGTGCACGTACTTGACATTGTTAAACAGGCGCTCGACGAGCCGCGCCAAAAGCATCTCCGTACGCCCCGGCCGCTCGCTCCCTCTCCGCGCCCCGTGCGCAGTGACACTGACACGCAGGCTCCCGGCGCACATGCCGCTTGCATGGATCGGCCGGGCCGGGATTCCCCGCGCGTGCCGACGATCTTGGCAAGCGCTGCTGGTCCTTCGCTCGACCTACTACTACTAGTCCGTGCCGTGCGTGCAAATGGTGTGTGGCATTGGGTGACTGTTGCGCCATGTGATGCATGCCCACCTGGTCCGCGCCGCGCGCTCAAGTGAATAACAAGGAAAACAAAGATTGTAAATGAAAATACGGACGCTTTGGTTAGGCGCCGCGGTCGGTCGGAATGAATGGAAGGGGTTTGGTTGGTGAACGTGCTACGCTGTCCTGTGGTGCCCCTTGTTTCACTGATCATCGGTTTTTTAGGGGACACTTGTAACACCCAAGGGCCCGAAATACGGCCTAGGTCCACTCTGTCGAGGAGTGTTTGGTACTAAAGTTTCAGTGCTACGGTACCCGTAGGTGTAAGCTACAGTAACCTATGAAACTTGAGAATGTTTGGAGCAAGTTGCGACGTCGGATGTCCAAAACCGCGACATCTCCACATGTGGTCACAATTGATCACATGTGGAGATGTCTGGGTTTTGGACATCCGACGTCGCAACTTGCTCGAAACATTCTTAAATTTTTATCATAGCCTCTACATGCGATAACATGACACCTCGACAAGTTTCATGATTTTCGAATTTTATTTGGATTTTATATAATTTAAAAACACTTCTACCGTACCTGGATGGTCATGTTTCGTGGACAAGACCTTCAAACTTTTGAGTGAGTTTATGGACATGGCCTCAAAATACACTCTCCAACATGAATATTATTTTTCGAATGGCTATCTTTCATTATTTCATGCACCTGCAGTTCAAATTTGGATTATGCGAAAAAATTCAAGTAAATGAAATAAATGAACAAAACATACAAAAAAGTTATAAAAAGGTCCCAAATTCGAACATGTACTTGTATACAATATGCTTGGGCTCTAAAAAAGTTTGAACTCAAAATTTAAAAAAAAAATCAAATCTCTGCCGAGTGCCAGGCTGGGCGCTCGGCAAACAGGCTCTTTGCCGAGTGCCGTTGATGTGGCACTCGGCAAAGAAGCCCTCTTTGTCGAGTGCCCAGCCTGGCACTTAGTAAAGACTTATTCCGCTAAAAAAAATAAAATTGAAACAGGGGCTAAACCCTAACGGGCCGGCCCACACACGCACACACACCACACACACTTACGCAAGTGCCGCTGCCTCGCGCCGCCGCCAGATCCGCCGTCGCCGGCCCCGTCCCCGTCCCCGTCGAGCCTCGCCCAGGAGCCCCGTGCCTCGGAGCCCGCGCCCGTCGTTGTCGCCGCCACCCGCCATGGCTCCAGCTCCGGCGGGGCTCCGTTGCCGGCCAGGAGCCCGGCCTGGCGTTGCCGTCCCGCGCCCTCCCCGTCCCACGTCGCTGCCCGCCGGTGGCAGTGCGCCCCCACCCCGCCCCTGGCCCCACGCGTGAAAAGGAGAGAAGAGAAGGAGGAGGAAGGGGAAGAAAAGAGAAGAGAAGAGAAGGAGGAGGAAGGGGAAGAAAAGAAAAGGAAGGAGGAAGAAGAAGAAGGGGAGGAGGAAGAAGAAGGAGAAAGAGAAGGAGGAGGGAGACGAAGAAGAAGGAGAAAGAGAAAGAGGAGGAGGAAGAAGAAGAAGGAAAAAGAGAAGGAGGAGGAAGATGAAGAAGAAGAAGGAGGAAGAAGAAGGAGGAGAAGGGAAAAGAAGAAGAGGAGGGAGAAGGGAGGAGAAGGACCTTGGTCCGATGACTGTCCACGCCGTTCCTTGACCGCGTTCGTCCACACCGTTATCCGCTCCGCTCGCCGGAGAAGAAGGTAAAGCCCCAGGGTTGTCAGCCATCATGCTGCTTATGTCTTGATGGCCTTCATGCCGAGTTTGTGGATTCGTGGCCTTCGTGCCGTATATGTGTTGTTGGCCATCGAGCTGGCTTCTTTCTTGCAGGTTTTGAAACCTCCCCATACAGGGGAGGTTCTGCCGAATTTTTCAACTTATAGTGTTGTTTTCTTCTTTTGCAGAGCGGGTCTTCGTCGGCGCTGTGGGTCTGCCTGCACCGCGTCACCTCGCCACTGCACCGACTAGCCACTGCCCCGCTAGCCTCTCTCTACCGCCACCCTAGGTATAAATCACCTCTCTTCCTTACCCGTTGTTGTACTTAGGTCACGTGACCCAGTTAGGCGTCTCTCATCCTAAAGAGATACGGTCAGAGGTATGCAGGTCTTTGCATATCTGCGACCGTATCTATTTCGGATTGTCCACTTTTTTGGACAGCCCGCGGATGCGTAGATGGGTTAGCTTCGATGTTCTGCTCCCGTCTGAGTTGGAGTTTCGGCAGCACCTCCCCGTTGTTCTCTGGATACACACTCTCCCTGCGGGGATATGTATCGGGAGAACAGCGGGGAGGTGCTGCCAAAATTTTGACTCGGACAGGGGCAGAACATGGAAGCTAACCCATCTACGCATCCATGGGTGGGATTAAGACCTATCCTTCACCTATCAGATGGTAGGAACACCATGTAGATGCAATTGTTGGATTATTACTCGCTTACACGTGTGTATGATAGAGGATGGATAACCGTGAGTGGATGTACATGGGCTTCACAGCTAAGAGGAAGAGCGATGAATGGGTTAGGGGGACCAATAATTTCCTGGAGCAAGCATTTGGCCCGGCTGCTAAAGGGTCGATTCGGATGCCGTGTCCCTGCAGCCAGTGTAAGAACTCAAAAAGAAAAATAAAGAAAGATGTATACAAAGATCTTTTCAAGAACGGATTTGTGGCAAACTATAAGAGGTGGATCTTTCATGGCGACGGGGACCGTATTAGAGAGGAGGAGATGAGAGCACGTCTTGAGGAGTATGATGGAGGTGCCGGGATGGCCGACATGGTGGTAGACTATAACGAGGCACGTGGCAATGAAGGATTTGTGGAGGAGGATCCAGAGGAAATCGCAAAGGCGTTCTATGAAATTATGTCTTTGGCATAGAAGCCCCTTCACGAGAAGACAACAATGTCACAACTGGATGCCATTGGACGCCTAATAGCGTTGAAGTCAAAGTTGAGCCTGAGTTAAGACGGCTTCGATTACATGTTGGCAGTTTTTGGCACAATGCTTCACATGTTGCCAAAGAACACATACGAGTAACAGAAGCTCCTTCGTGCACTTAAGATGTCGTATGAGTCGATCCATGCTTGTCTTAATGGGTGCGTCCTATTTAGGGGAGACCTTGTGGAAGCAACGCACTGTCCAAAGTGCAAAGCCTCTAGGTATGTGGAGGTAGACGGTAGTGATGGCAAGAAGAAACAGTCTAAGATCCCAAAGAAGGTCCTACGGTACCTTCCTGTCATACCGAGGCTCCAATGGATGTACATGACAGCGGAGTCCGCGAAACAGATGAGATGGCACAAGGATGGTAAAAAATACAGGGACAATATGGTACACCCATCGGATGGTGACGCATGGAACTACTTCGATAACCAGCATCCTGACAAAGCTATGGACGCTTGGAATGTATGTGTAGCGATGGCAATAGATGGGTTCAATCCATATGGAATGATGGCGGCCTCGTACACTTGTTGGCCCATGTTCGTGATCCCCTCAATCTTTCCCCCGGCGTCATGTTTGAACCCAAGAATGTGTTCTTGTCGCTGATAATATCTGAACACCCAGGCAACAATATGGGTGTGTTCATATAGCCACTGTGGGATGAATTGCAACATGCTTGGGAAAAGAGGGTACTGACGTACGACCGAGCTACAAAGAAGAACTTCACAATGCATGTGTGGTATCAGTATTCAATGCATGACTTCCTGGCGTATGGCATATTCAGTGGGTGGTGTGTTCACGGGAAGTTTCCTTGCCCAGTATGCAAGGCATCTGTGATGTTCACCTGGCTGAAGAAGGGTGAAAAGTTCTCTTCGTTTGACAAACACCGTCAATTCCTAGATGACGACCATGACTTCAGACAAGACATCAAGCACTTCACGAAAGGTGTTCAAGTCACCGACTCCATTCCTTAGATTATGAGCGGTGCCCAGGTCCTTGCCTAGTTAGAGGCTTTCAAAATTGATGAAGACAATGGTGGTTTTAAGAAGTATGGTGTGGAACACATATGGACTCGTATATCGGGCTTGACTAGGCTCCCCTACTTAAAGGACTTCTTCTTCCACACAACATCGATGTAATACACACAGAAAAGAATGTCACCGAGACACTTTGGGGTACACTCATGGAGGAGATCTCTGATAGACCAAAGCTAGAGATGAAGACCCCTGCGCAAGGCAAGAGTTGAAAAAGGTGCCTGGCCGATTACATCTTGAAAAGGGGCGATAAGAAGGAAGTGCTGCAGTGGATCAAGACGTTAATGTTCCTTGATGGGTATGCGGTGAATCTGAGTAGAGGAGTGAACCCTAAGACTATGAAAGTCTTAGGGATAAAGAGTCATGACTTCCACATATGGATTGAGTGGCTCCTTCCTACGATGACCCGAGGATACCTCCCCGAGCCAGTGTAGCGCGTTCTGGCAGAGTTGAGCTATTTCTTTCGCCAGCTTTGTGCCAGGGAGTTATCTCGGGAAGTGATTCATGACCTAGAGTGTGTTGCACCTCTGTTGATCTGGAAGTTGGAGATGATCTTTCCACCCGGCTTCTTCCTGTCGATGCAACATCTGATTTTGCACCTACCACGTGAGGCACGACTGGAGGGTCCCGTGCAGGCTCGTTGGTGCTATCCAATCGAGAGGTGTCTAAAGATTCTTCAAAAAAAGTGTAGAAATAAAGCCAAAATTGAGGCTTCCATGGCAGAGGTATTCAGAGTGGAGAAGGTGTCGAACTTCATAACGGCGTACTATACTGAGAACCTTCCAAACGTGAACCCACCCCCTCGTTACAACGATGATAAGAGTTCATCGACCCTGAGCCTTTTCAAAGGGCAACTCGAAAGGGGAAGTGCAGGTACCCCCAAGACATTGCAACAACATGAGTTTCGCACTAACACGAGAGTTATTGAGGACGATGGAGGTGGTGAGGGCAATGGAGATGATGAGGACTTAGGTTTTGACTATATTGATAGTGATGATGACAATAGTGATAGTGATGACATGGAGCCAACCACTGCCGTTCGTGGAGATAATTTCTAATTCATGTAATATTATATTATTCTTATTATTACTTTGCAATTATGTTTCGTTTATTTTTCATCTTTTTACAAGTACTTATCGATTATTTGTGCTAATTGGTTTAATCTTTGTCTTTGTCATTGCAGGCACAGGACAAAATGTTGAGCGGAAGTAGACGACCGCGACAAACGGGGGTCAACTCACGCTACTCGAGTACCAGCCCCAACGAGGAGAAGGTGGAGGACCCGCCGTTGGTGAAGTCATCGATGAGGGCCCGCATGACGAGGGTGCTGTTTCCGGTGGACGATGATGACCGGCAGGACGTCATCAAGGAGAAAGGGGGCGAGCAGCACGGGGGCGAGCAGGACGAGCAGGACTGGGGCGAGCAGGACGGGGGTGAGGCGACACCAAGGGAGACGGCTTCCTCAGGTTTGAGCAAGGTCTACCAGCGTGGGATCACCCGCCTCCCTTCAGCGCCGCTCGCGCCAGACCAGCGTCCGGTGATTCGACCCGACGGAGAGAAGTAAGTAACCATTCATGTTTTCATGACTTATTCATATGACATGTTTAAAATTAAACTTCAAACTAATAATTCTTCTTAATGACTCGTGCAGAAACTGGAAGTGTGTCAGCGGGGCTAGTTCACGCAATCCTAATGGCATGCTGGCCCTTCTGGTTAAGAAGCACTACTCTGGCCTTGTCACCCACAACGGTTGCACAGTGTCGCCCTGGAAGTGGCGAGACTTCTTCAAAGTCAGGGACGCAAACGATGTCCCTATTGTGACCAAGATCAAGAGAGAGTTCTGGGTGAGTCTTCATCACACCTCTTTGTCAATATTACGCATTCGTTGGACGTTCTTGAAATAATAAAATGATACATGATATCTGTATACAGGAATGGTTCCCGTGTGAGCTGGGGAAAGAGGTCGAGGTGTCGCAAGTGTAGGACAAGGTCTGCATGGAGCGACTCAAGGACATGTACTACAAGGCGCACCTCCAGGTCCTCATCACCTACCATGCCGACATGCTTCGCCAGTCGCTGCCGAAGACGCAAGCCAGTGAGATGACCCTCTACCCCGACACCGACCTTCCCAAGGAGATCTACCTCCAGGTAAGTAGGAAATATTAATTCTGATTTCTTCCATGAAAAAAAGTAGAAAACATTAATTCTGATTTAAATGCACGTTGTCACGCAGTTTCCTGCTGATTGGTGCAAAATGCACATGGACTGCTGGGAGGCCATTGTGGACGAGTGGAGAAAACCGGAGTCATACGTGCAGCGCAGAGCCAAACGAGGACATGCCAAGGCGAGGACAGGGCCGGCACACCACCAAGGGAGCCGCCCCCTCGGAGGGTTCATGGACACATGGTACGCTTCTGTTGATTTATTTATTTATTTATTTCATTCTCATTACGTGTAATCATCCTTGTGTTTTCCTTGCAGTCCCAGTCGCATGGTGGGCAGGTGATCAATGAGTTCACAGGCTACGCCCTGTCTCATAAGGGCAAAGCGACAGATCCGGACAACGTCTACAACTCGGTAGAGGGGGCCGACGCGTACACCAACCCGAATGCCTACGAGAAGATGGTCCAGTACACTAAGACAGCTTGCAAGCTCCATGGTGAGACCTTCGATCCTGCCACCTAGCCCCTGGATACAGATGTCCTGATGAGGACGGGAGGAGGGAAGCCACCATTACCACCCTTCGTCAGGTTCATCGATCAGACAACACGACCTCCTCCGACGTCTCCATACGACCTCGGCAGTCGAGCTCCACGCAGATGTTGGCGGCAGTTTAGGTAATTTTAATTTTATTTGCCATTCATTGCTTTTACTTGTGTACTTTTCCTTTTGCATTGTTTAAACATCGTGGGTGTATTATTGCAGTCTGAGCTGGCCGAGTTGCGGGCCGCACAGGAGGCCCATCGGTAGGAGCTGGCGGCCCAACAGGAGGCCCATTGGCAGGAGATGGCACGCTAGATGAAGGCTATCCGGTAGCACTCGTAGCTTCAGATACAGGATTTTGCCGGCTTCTTTTGGAACCTTAACATCCCTGGTGTTCTTTGCCTCCGTTGCCTGCCTCGATGTTCGCTCCACCCCCTCCTCTTGGCCCTATAGGGACTCTGATGAGTATATATGTTTATCTATTGTTTTGGCTTGTGCAGCCATCCCGCTGGTACTAATGAAATCGTTTCTCCTTTGTGCAGGCACAGTCGGCGTGTTCGAACCCGACTCCTCCACATGGCACTTTCTCCAGGCCATGAGTGGTAGGTTGGCCTGAGTCCACACCACACGTGGCCAGGTGGCGCTCCTCCTCCGCCTCCACAGCACGGGTGGTCTCCGTGGTCTGGTGGCGCAACTCCTCAGCCTCAGCAGCACGGGTGGTTAGGTGGCACTCCTGAGCCTTAGCAGCAGGTCAGGGCCTGGACGTACTCCTCGGCGCTGCCGCATGCCTCGGCATCGCAAGGGTGGCCGGGGTGGCAAGGTGGGGGCTCTTCACACTTTTAGGGCCATTGGGACGCCGGGTCGTCGGAGGTACCTCTCGTTTAGCTTATGATGGACTTTATGATGCATTTTGGACATGAACTTGTTATGTATGTTGGACTTGGATGTGGATGGATTTGTTATGGCATGCAGTCTTTCAGACTTGTTATGGCATGTGATATATATGTAGATTTATGTTATATATATATATATGTGTGTGTGCGCGCGCGTGATTTGCATGCTGTGAAATATATGGTGAAAAAAAAATTCCAGATTTGCTGAGTGCCACGGCACTCGGCAAAGCTGGACACTACCATGTAAACAGCACCAGCTTTGCCGAGTGCCGGCACAGGCACTTGGCAAAGGCTGTTTTTTTAAAAAATAAATAAAAGTTCTTTGCCAAGTGCCTGTCCTGGCACTCGGCAAAGACTTTTTAAAAAAAATAAAAAATATTTGCCGACTGCCATGTCAGCACTCGGCAAAGAGGCCGCCAGATGACGGTGGCCGCTTCCTTTGCTGAGTGCTGGTTTGGCAGTCGGCAAAGACTTTGCCGACTGCTTTCCAGGTGGCAGTCGACAAAGATTTCTTTGCCGAGGCATTATTTGCCGATAACTCTTTGCCGACTGTCCACGTGGAATGCAGTCGGCAAAGGCTTTGTCAATGGTTTCCAGGCCTTTACCGAGTGCTTCACGCATCCCAACAGTGGCCCAATCCGGCCTAAGGGTCTCAGATCCATTGGTTGATCTGAGATCCAGCCCATGGGCCAAGATGGGCCAGGCCAAGATGATGGGCCGAATTCCAGTTTGGGCCGGTTACTGTAGCACGACGGCTACTGTAGACCGCGAAACTCTGAGCAATCAGGTGTTTAGTACCAAACGGAAAGTTGAGGTGAAATCGAACCAACTTAAATAGCCAGGCCAAGGACGTGTGATAACCTTCGGTTAACCATTTTTAACGAAGCGAGGACGAAAATTTAAGCGGATTTTTACGCTGGTGGGGCCTACTCCTCGGTAGAGTGGACCATAACCATGGACCGGGCCTGGGGTGTTAGAACACTTATCATCAGTTTTTTTAGGGGACACTGATCATCAGCTATAGGACAATATAGTAGAGGGATGCCTCCTTTTTCATCTCTCTTTCAAGTACAAGTTTTTTCATTAATGAACTATTTGACAATTCTTAACTAAAACCTCAGGACAAACACCCCTAGCTTATAGGATCGATACAAAAATGTGACCTTTTGCCTTGTGTAATGATCCCTTTTAATCATCACTACAAACTCATTTTGTGAGTTAGTATTGTGTGCTATCCCATTGTACTTACATTTAACCATCTTGCATTCGATATTTTGACCTCTAACCGATTTAAAAAAGTTTTAGAGTTTGTCGAGCACTAAAACTACGGCATCATACAAGATTGTTTACGCGGTACTCTAAATGACCTCAAACAAAAAAACTTGTCCACTTTAAAGTTGTCGATTGGGGTCGACCACTACAACTTAATTTAGTATAAACAATGTCAATGTCCAGAGTCATTTAAAAATATAAAAAAATGGATTTTAAAATCCAAGAATTTAAAACACATATTTTGAACTCTAAAAAACTTCAAATCATAAACTTTCCAACTAAAAAACTAGATCTCACTAATAAATACAACTTTGGTGTAAGCCATGTCTACATCCGAAGTCTACTGAAAATTCTAAATTTTAAATTTCAAAATATGAGAACTTAAAACAAACATTTGGAAATTTAAATAACTTCAAATCAAACTTGTCAAATACAAGTTGGAAACCGTATTGAGTGCAATTTTAATTTAATCTCTTTATACATTCATTTAAACAAGTTATGATTTTTTTAGATAAAATGACTTTTAATCTAAATATCGGCTTCTTAAGACTGTGACCACCATTGATCGATTTTTGGAGACAATACTTAGGAAGCCCACATATAAAAAATGTCATTTGACAAAGGCCATAACTACTAATTATTGGCAAAGACGTACGTTATCGTAAGGCGACCATCTCTGTAATAATTAACAGAGACAGATGTTTGCTTGGGTCTGCTTGGTCATTTATAGAGGCGGGATCAAAACATACTTCCTCTATTTGTTTTCTAATTTTGTTTCTAATAGTAGTGTTTTGAGACTGATGGCGAATGTCGATTAGTTTTGGAGATTTTTTATGATGTTTGGAAACAATGTGAGCCCTCCATTCTACTAGATCTTATGGTTTAAAAATAGAACGAATCAAATAAAGGAAACTTAAGTTGTGGGCCGGAACTAAAAACAATACGAGTCCGGAACTGCTTTCTAATTAAATTTGAAGGATACAATAGTATTTTGACATCTGAGAAGTTGCTTCTCCTAATTAAAACAAGAGCTGTTTCTCTGAATTGAAAGGATCTGCTTCTGCGAATGAAGACCTGCGTATATTGGAACGTTCTTCATCCTCAAATCACGAAAACAGAGCATGACGGTCGCCCGGTGGGAGCTCACCGGCTGCTGAGACCGTGCACGGGATCCATCCCGTAGTCGAGGTTGCAACGACAGGGCACGGAAAGTGCAAGGGCGAGCCAGCCAGAGGCAGCGGCGGCGGCTACGGTACAGGCACGACATTGAGGTATTTTTCCGTGTCTGTGTCCACGGCGGCGGCGGCGGCCGTGACAAACGTGACGCGCGTCGGCACCGGTGCCGGCGCTGCAATCCCTGGAGCAAGTTGTGAATCTTGCGGATTCGCAGGAGATACAACACAGCACCAAGGAAGCTAGGATCAATGGAGATGGCAGGTTGCCTAAAAAAATGGAGACAGCGGCGGTGCCGACTTGCTTGGCGGCTGGGAGCGAAGGAGACGACGTAGATCTCGCGGAGCAGTTCGTGTTCTGTTTTGGGCATAGCAGTTCGTGGGTTCAGAAGAGAATCTACGTTAGGAAAAAGTACTAAACTATCCTTAATCATATTTTTTCAATTAACACCTGCCGCAAACAAATAACGGGAGGAACCATGGGTTCCTTCCAAGCACAGTAAACAAATCTCTTAGTTTTGATGTAAATCTGGCTACAGCTGCAATGCAGATCGCCAGCCATGAGAATTCATTCTAATTTATTAGTCTTTTTGACTTTTTTTTTCTAGGTTATTAAACCTATCGGACTTTGATCTAGTATATTTATGATATTTATTGTATGATATCAAATAAAAATATACTATCAAGACATGGTCTTGATGAAACTAAATTGACGCGGTAGATGGTGATGCATTTTTGGTCAATATATACTGTGATGCGAGGAGAACAACACCGTGGTGCCCACTTGTTGGCCTAGGGTGAGAATCAGTTGGCGAGTGAGTCCTGACGCCAGCAATGAACAAAACAAACGATTTGAGTTTTTTTTTTTTTATTTTGAAACTAACGATTTGAGTTCTTGGCAGAACGGCCACTGAAGGTTACCCAACATTGTTCGATCAATTTGATAAAAAAGCAGACCACTGAAGAACGGTACCGTCTCCAGTCCAGCCCTTTTGATCAGCTCTGGGCTGGGGGAGGCCCTTGCTCCCTGGACAGCACACGAGTCTTTGCCACAACAAAAAGAGGCCCAAAACAGACTCTGAACAAGCCGTGGTCGCTTGGTCAGGAAAGTAGCACGTACGCCTACGCGCCGGCGCGTGGCGCGGCTCGTTCCACACTTTCTCCTCCTGTTCCACACTTTCTCCTGCCCAAAGCATATCGCCCGCCAGGCCCAATCAATCAAACGCCGTAGCCATCCACGGCCACTAGGACAGAATCAAAATATCTGCCTACCGATCGCCACCGGCCAAGCCACACGACGATTTCCACGGTTCATCGGCCTCGCAGGAAACGAGCTACGAGCTGATCGAAATTCTTCGGCACCAGGAATTAAGCGAGCGAGCACCGAGCAGTCCGCCATGGCCATGGTCGCGTCCACCTCCTTCGCGTACCACAAGGTATGTAAGCGCGCGGTAATCAGCTGTGATGTGACCATGATCGAATTCTTCATGCTCGCTAACTCTGTTGCTGCTGCTGCTTCAAACTGCGTGCAGCCGCGTTTCGTGGTTGTATGCAGGAAGAACAAGGACGACCGGGACAGCAAGGAGCACAAGCACCCCTTCAAGGTCGTCGAGATCACGCCGCCGCCACGGTGCCTCGGCGTCCGCTGTTTCCCCACCGTACGCGACATCTCTCTCTTCCCATCTGTTTTAATTATATTCTTCTTCATATGCATGATGGTGCCATGTACTAATCTAGTAGAATAATAGAAGGTTTTCAGCTCAGCTCTGAAGCTTGCATTCAGTCGATGTAATCTGACTGGTGCAGGGTTTGACACGAAGCAACGCGCCGATACTACCAAAAGTTCAGTAGACGTGATCGGCTAGAAGAACTTTATATTGTCTTTCGCAAAGAGGAAACACTAGTAACTTTTATTTGATGCCAAGAATATTCTTTCACCTATTCAATGCAACAATAATAGCACTCACAGTAGAAGGCTGCAGCGACCAACAATAACACAGGCACTGAGGCAGGGGCAATGTGGAGTAGAGCAGCATCGTCCCCCTGCCCGCAGCCTTCTTGGCATGTTCAGAAACTGAATTTGCTAAATGCGTGCGAAAATTCAAGCTCCTTGCTCAGATTCTGAACTTGTTGTTCTGAATATATTTTCAGAGTTCCTTCTTCTGAATATTCAGTATTCGGAGAACGTCAGCAATTGCTGTCGCCAACAGTACACTGCTAAAAAAACACTGACGTATTTTTCACATAGCTTGCATTGCCGCAGGGATCTTCATATAGTTTGGTGCCTTTTCTTCTATATATATCCCAACCTATCTACTCCAGTGCTCTTTGCATTGCATCTGCACTTCACACACAAGTTATCACTGAAACTGCTGCTGGTTCCTAGTTAATGCCTTAATGGTGTTATTGTTCTTGGTTGTACATGTGCGTGCCGGGGGCATGGATGGGTGACGACGGATGGACACGGGCTACGCCAAGCAGAACATCCACTGCGGCGAGAGCGTGACGATCGAAGGGCAGGCGTACACGGTTTCGGCGGTGACGCACCGGTACCAGCTGCGCAAGGGGCGGTACGAGCCGAGCGAGAAGCGCCTCGACGTCCTCTCCACCGGCCGATACATCCTCAACCTCTACCTCCAAAACCTGCTCGACCAGTCCTAGCTAGGCAGCTACCTATGTCTGTATCTGCACATCAGCATCGCTTGTACTAAAAAATCTATCTAGATGTAATAACAGTCGATGGGCTCGGCTGCTGGGCTTCTATGTCCATCGAACACTTGTCCCAGTGGGTGGTGGACCGTGTACGGTGATGGCCGATCATGCGTCATACTCACTCAGGGGATAGTGTTTCCCTGCGTGCTGCCCTGTGCAACTGAAAAGGCGAGATGAGGCATACTAAAGTTCAGCAAAAGGTTTCATATCTTTTCCTGAAAACAAAAAAAGTTCCATATCTTGATCCTCAATGCTGGAACAACCACATAGATTTAGAGGACTGGCTGATGAAGATAGCGGAAGAAGGAAGCAAGGAAGCACACACAGTGGCATTGCTGACAGCTTGGCACATATGGAAGGAAAGGAATGCTAGAATTTTTAACAATAAGGAAAGCACGGAACAGGCAGTCATGGGAAGAATAAAAGATGAATGAATATTTTGAATGGGAACTAGCTAGAAGGAGGAGAATTGGGGATCACAGGATAGCCACTAATAGAGTGAGTAATCCCCCATAGGACTTAGTCTCTCGTTTGACGGTCTGCCAAACGAGACGACGTCTTTCGCGCTTGCATGAAAACTCTATTCCTTCTTATTAATATTATGCCGGGTAACCGGATCTTTAAAAAAGAGTTCTGTAAACGTGTTCGACCAAGAAACTGCTCTGTCCGGGCGTCCGACCGGGCCAGCGGGATCTAGCCAAGATTGTAGCGCGATGATGCCACTCATGTTCGTGCGTGTGCTTAGCTTAATGCATCTTATCTAATCCCAAAGGAATTCCTTAATCCCTCCTGTCCGCGTCATCAGTTGATCATCGCCACGCCTCGTCGCCCTGCGCTAGTTTTCTGAAGAAGCCGTGAATGGATGACGATGCATCGATCGCGATAAGCATCAATGACATACATGGGGTAAAGGCCGTTGGCGTCTCTAGGCGTCCCTCATATCATCCGCGTCCTCTCCGGCTTCCCGTCGGCGTCGCCCATGTGACGGCCAGCGCGACGCAACGTTCAGAAACGGAAGAAAAAAAGGTTTCAGGCGTGAGCGACGACCGGTCTTTGTGGCGGGCTTTCTTGCCTTCCGCCACGGCTTTCCGCGTCAGCCGACGTGCTCCGACGGCCATCTGGAGCGTCCATCCACCGGCGGCGCTCGCGTCGCCTTCCGGTGTCGGTCTCGCTCTCGCCACGTGGCCGCGCCTCAGCCGTGACGTGGCCGCGCCAAATCCCTACGCCGCCGCACCATCCCCATCTGTCGGGCGTTGGCGCTTGGCGAGGGGCGCGCTGCGTGGACGCCGTCCATACGCCGGTCCGCCGCGGGCGGTGAGGTCCGATCAAGAGCCGGTGTATACACCCATTCTATCTACACGTGCAGCCGCCTCCACAGCCGAAACAAACAAAACAAGCAGCTCAGCAGCCTTGACCGACTGACAAGTGGGGTCTGGCTGCCAGTCCCGTCGGCATGGCGGTGCTTTTGCCTGCTTGGGAGGTAAGAAAAGAAAACATACTTGTACACAGGGAGAGAAAAATGGAACCTTGGATTTTTACCATTTAACCCCGGAGGGAGGACAAATTTACCACATCTAGGGAGAATGGTAATTACAGGGGGCCATAAATGATTAACAGCCATAACGGGGTTGAGGACGATAAATAAAACGAGAAACTCCCTCTCGCCCCCCTCTGCCCCCCATCCCTTCTCGCTCGCTAACTCGCCGTGCGGCGGAAACGCCACGCCCGGGGTGAGATCCGCGCCGGCCTCCGCCGTCCTCGCCTCGTCACCGCCCCGCCGCCTCCGATCTCCACAGGTGCGGCCGGCGCCCGCTTATCCCGGATCGTTCTGCGCACGCAGCTTTCGGATTCGATTTCGCTCGATTCTATTTGGTGGTGATTTCGGTCTCTGACTGATGACTTCCTGTGTGGCGCTGTGCTGCGTGCGTGCTTGTGGTGTAGGGCGTGCGGAGGAGGAGGAGGAGGAGGAGCGGGGCCGAGGGAGATGGCGGCGGAGGAGGGGGCGATGTCGCCTACGAGGATGCTGGCGGAGGGGCACCTGCGGGTGGCCACCGGCGGGGGCGCGCCAGCGGACGGCGGGATCGCCGTCAGGCACCTACCGCACCATCACCCCACTAAGAAAGGTGACCGCTTTTTCATCCGTACGAGCATATCTTTCCCTCTCCCAAGCACCGACTATGTTATGAGATGCTACTGTGCCCAGATAAATGTTTAGAATTACTGTAGAGGCTGAACTGATTTGTAAATGTTTGGTTCGTTTGTTGCGTCAGTTTTTGGCCCGTAGAGGCTGCTCTCCCCTATGACAAGCACTGGTCATGATAGGCGAGGGATCTATTGGCCTTAGCCCTTAGGATTGCCCAATTCATGTTGCTATGTGTGCAAATGGCTTATCTTGAATCAAATTCAGTGACGTGTTTGATGCTGGTGGGTATATTTCAGGCTTTCAGCATAGCATGAACGCTAGCCACCTAAGATTATGTGTGCGTGTTTTTTTTTTGTTGTATTGGTTTAACATTGCTGTTTGTGTGGCGGGAAAATAACCTGTGTTTGATTCTTGTTTGGTTCATGACACTAGAGTTTCCTGACTATGGTTCCTAGTGATTCTAGGCTCTCATGCACGTGCCCAAAATAATTGGTACCCTGATTTCGTTATGAAGCAAAATTCTCGCTCCTCAGAAATCCAATGAAGTTAAGGGGGCTGCTAATGCACAGCCTAGGCCAGCCGCGCAGCTGGCCACTCCGCACAGCCCCACACGCCTGCACGCAACTGTTCTTCCTCACGCCCGCACGCGGACAGTAGTTCTTCTTCCTCCCATGGTACCACCGGTGAAACCCTAGCGGCCCATGGCAACACCTTCTCTCTCTAGCCGCCTCCACCGCCGCCAGGGCCCCTAAACTTTCTTCCCACCGTCCCCACCGTCTGGCTGGCCTTCCTCCCCAAACCCCTTCTCTTCTAAGCCTGCCTCCCTTAAAAATTTTGATTGGTCATTGTTTCAGTGGCATGTTTGTATGGTTCATTTCTTTAATATCATGTTCAGTTTGTGGTTGTCTAGGCAGTACTTAACTGTTCATTATGAATGGCTAATTTTTAGGCTCCTAGCAAACCATGTTTGACTTGGGTGTTTCAATGACTTATTTTGGCATGGTTTATTTTTGCGGTCATCATGTTTGCGACATTAGAAGTGCTCTTGCAGTATGAATTTGTGAACGGCAACGCGAATCATTTATTTGCTATTGCCATACAAATTGCGATGATCAGTAAGGGTCGATTACTTGTATTTAACCTGAGGCATGTCTTGCCAGAAAATAAGTAGAGCAAGTTGTTACTAAAAATTATAGTCTAGAGCACATAAAAACTGGCTATCTATATACAGAAGTGATGTTGATGAACTGGTTATGTATGACAGTATGAGGTATGTTAGAAGTGGTAGTGATGAACTGGTTATGTAATTTTTTAACGTAGATTGACTACATGCAATGGTTTTGTAGGACAGTTTCTTGTTATTTACTTTACATGGTTCGTGTTGGTATCACCTAACTCCATGGTTTTATTTCAGATGGTCTTGGGAAAACTGAACAAGACAATCATGAAGGTGTAGATTCTTTACCATCTCAAGAGTTGAAAAAACTAGCTAATGGGAATAGCAAGGTTTGATATACACTCCATGATGCTGCTTTTATTTATTCTTTGTTTATGTGGTACGCTTATTTAACACTGCTCTGTACCACTGTAAATGCAGATTCAGATTCCTGGTACATTAGATGACTATAGAAAGCTTGTAGTTCCAATAATTGAGGAGTATTTCAGCACAGGAGATGTGGAATTGGCAGCTTCCGAGCTAAGGGGTCTTGGGTCTGATCAATTTCACAATTACTTTGTCAAGAAGCTCATATCTATGGCAATGGATCGCCATGACAAAGAAAAAGAAATGGCATCAATTCTGTTATCTTCTTTGTATGTTGATCTACTAAGCTCCAGCACCATCAGTGAAGGTTTTATGACACTCTTGGAGTCTACAGAAGATCTGACTGTTGATATACCAGATGCCACTGATATCTTGGCTTTGTTTATTGCACGGGCTGTTGTTGATGAAATTTTGCCTCCTGTTTTCGTCACCCGAGCTAGAGCACTACTTCCAGAGTTTTGCAAGGGCATTCAAGTTTTGCAAGTTGTTGAAAAGAGCTATTTGTCAGCTCCCCACCATGCAGAGTTAGTCGAACGCAAATGGGGTGGAAGCACATACTTTACTGTAGAGGAAGCAAAGAGGAGGATTCAGAATATCTTGAGAGAGTATATTGAGAGCGGAGACATAGATGAAGCTTTCAGATGTATAAGAGAGCTTAGCCTTCCGTTTTTCCATCATGAGGTTGTGAAGCGTGCTCTCACCTTTGGTATGGAGAACATATCCTCACAGCCATTAATCCTCAAGTTATTGAAGGAGGCAGCTGCAGGTTGCCTGATCAGTTCTAATCAAATCTCAAAAGGTTTTGCTCGACTAGCTGAGGTTGTCGATGACCTAAGTCTTGATATTCCTTCTGCTAAAGCCCTTTTTGACAAGTTAGTTTCAATAGCCATATCTGAAAGATGGCTTGATGCTTCTTTTGGTAAATCTGATGCCCCTGCTGAAGAGGTTCAAAATACAAGTGCTGAGAAGGTGAAGCGTTTTAAAGAAGAATCTGGCCACATGATTCATGAGTATTTTCTGTCAGATGATGTCCCAGAACTTATTCGAAGCCTTGAAGAGCTTTCTGCTCCAGAATTCAATCCCATTTTCCTCAAGAAGCTTGTCACACTTGCTATGGACAGAAAGAGCAGAGAGAAGGAGATGGCCTCTGTACTCCTTTCTTCACTAAGATTAGAATTGTTTTCGACTGAAGACATCATGAAGGGGTTCGTAATGCTCTTACAGTCAGCAGAAGATACTTCCCTTGACATTGTAGATGCTCCAAGTGAACTTGCCCTTTTCCTAGCTAGGGCAGTGATTGATGAAGTATTAATTCCGCTGAATTTGGATGAAATCAGCAATAAGCTTCGCCCGAACAGCAGTGGTAGACAAACTGTCCAGATGGCCCGTGCCCTACTGTCAGCTCGCCACTCTGGTGAGCGGATACTGCGGTGCTGGGGTGGTGGCACCGGATGGGCTGTGGAAGACGCCAAGGATAAGATCACTAAGCTCCTGGAGGAATACAGCACGGGTGGTGACCTGGGAGAAGCCTGCAGATGCATCCGTGATCTTGGGATGCCCTTCTTCAACCATGAGGTGGTAAAGAAGGCATTAGTTATGGCCATGGAGAAGCAGAATGACACCAGCATCTTGGCCCTGCTGCAGGAGTGTTTTGGCGAGGGGCTGATAACCATGAACCAGATGACCAAAGGATTTGCCCGTGTCAAGGAAAGCCTTGATGATCTGATCCTCGACATCCCAAATGCCAAGGAGAAGTTTGGAGAGTATGTGGAGTTCGCAACAGAGCGCGGCTGGCTGCTGCCAACCTTCACCTCCGTTCCCTGAGCTTCCACCAGTGGCGATACCTTCCCTATGTGTACATTTGTGCCCATGACGTCATTAGCTCCATACCAAAGTTTTCCTGTTTCTAGTTTTACTTATGTTACCGTATACTGGAGGATTGTAGGATGGATGTGGTGTCGCTTGTTGAGATAGTGTTCTATTGGTCTGGTCTGGGCGGATACTTCTTGAGAGTTAAAAGAATAAAACCATTTCATTTCAGGTTATGAGATGTATGCCGTAACCTTTGGTATTTTGTAACTAGCTCCATGGTTTCTGTTATTTCCGTATCTGGCTGGGCATCTGCCCTTTCGACAAAGCTGCTCATTTTCTCCTACTAGGTTTCGGCGATGCTGCTCATTTTCTCCTACTCGGTTTCGTGTATAGGATGTGTGTGTCCATGGATTCTTGCTAGGTAATGATGTGACATCTGGCGAGAATGATGGTTTCCAGTACTCGTACGCGGGCGCAAATACGAATGCAGCCAATACGAGTACGGATTCAAAATATGAGACGAGCAGTCGTGACTGACGTGTTGTATGTGCATGTGCATTTTTCCGTAAATTTAAAGTTAGTAGTGAATTTAAAGTTAGTGAAATTTGTAAAACATTTACATCTCGAACAAAGGGGATTAGTTAGTAGTTAAACAGTTTACATTTAATAAAAGAGGTTAAATTTATTTCAAATATAGTAAATTCCGATTTGTCCTATGAACTTTGCCACATTAAAAACACACTCGAACTCAATTTTGATGGTTGTTTTGGTTGATATGGCATGAGACCACCACGTATATATTTTTTATTAGTATTGTCATATTTTTTAAATGGTGAAATAACCATTTTAGCCCTTGAACTATCATACAAGGCTCAAATTGACACCTGAATTATCAAAACATCCAATTTGATCCTTAATCTTTTGATTTGCAACTCAATCTCATCCATGCTCCTCAATTGCTCGACACGTGGACAGTTCAAATGCAAAATGACTCTCCTACCCTCTCTAATTCCTTCACTAGCCACTCCTTCACGACGTTTTCCTATGTCCTTTCCTTTCTCTCGGTCTCGTCCTATCTCTCTTTTCTCCATGTTGGCTGCACAAGTAGGTTAGGGCATTGGCTTGGGGAGCACAGCAGTGGGCTCAACCTTTTCTTGGTGGAGGCGTATCACTTCTATTTCGTATTTACAAAGAAAAACACTTGCCTCTATTTTCAAACGTATGCCATTCTTTTGATAAATAAACTAGCTGTTTTATTTCTAAACTAATAATTTTTTTGTAAAATGTGATGAGTTTTAAATGATTTTATTACCTCGACAAAATAAACAAATATGTTACTAAATAAAAGTTGGCACTTTTCGCTGACCAAAATATAATGATGTGTTAAATGATCTAGGAAGAACGAAAACATTGGACAAGCTCTAAGGCTCTAAGCATGGGCGGGAACCTGGTCAATGTCTATTTTATGCGGTACCACCACTAATTAATCAGACCTAGACCAAGGGTCTTTTGTTGCCCAAGAAGTACGTAGGGAGAGAGATATGTACAATGAAACAAAATTTTAATAGATTGGGGCAAGAGAGGGGCAGGAGAGTCATTTTGCATCTGGAACTATCCACGTGTCCAGCAATCGAGCAGTATGGACGAAATTGAGTTGGAAATCAAAAGATTAAGGACCGAATTGGACTTTTTGATAGTTCAGGGCCAATTTAAGCCTTGCGTGATAGTTCAGGGGCCAAAATGTCTATTTTGCCTTTTTAAATACTAGGTCCCTATATATATTTTTAAGAATTATATAGTACAACGCAGACGCTCACGGTACTCATGCACACTTACCTATATGAATACACGTACGCACCTCTGAAGGACTGAACACCGACAGATCTTGAGATTTCCGAAGTCACCACTGGCGTCTCGTTATCGACGGGATGTCAAAAAATCTTTAGAAAAATCCCAGAAAAAGGTGCAATCACCAGGATTTGAACTCTGATGGGTAGCGTCCCACTAGATTCCTATAAATGATCTTATTAACTAAAAAACAACTAAAATGTTTCAGATTTATCCAACCACACTCAAATTTGGTATAGAGAGTGTCTTCATCCAAGTTCATTTGGAAAATTGAGAATTCAAATTTCATAATCAAAGAACTTAAAACAAATATTTGAGGTTCTAATAAATGGTCTCAAATAAGAAAGTTTTAAACTACAAAGTAATAGATCATATTGAGGTCATCTATAACTTTTGATGTAGGCTATATCAATATATGAGGTTAATTAGAAAAATCAAAATTCACATTTAAAAATCATGTCGGAGGTCATCGAAATTAGGTTGCCATTTATGCCCAGAACTCTTAAAATATATTTTAGGTCTACGAACTTGTCTTTTGTGTCTAAAACACCAATGTGCGAATGTAAGTACTTGTTTAAAACACCATGGGGCGACGTGCATTGCATATTTGCATGCACACTAGGTGCGGCGAGGGCGTGAGGCCCACTTGTCGGCGCCGGCACACGGAATGGAAGTGAGCCCGGGGAACATGATTTTTTCTCAATCACGCAAAAGACTCGCATGTGTTTGTATTAAGAAAAAAGGGGGTTTGTTTACATCGGGCGTTTACAAATTTGCAATTAGAGCTCGCCCTAATTTACTCATTCCATTAACCTATTACTCGTTGAATCAGACTCCCCAAATGCTCCGCCCCCGCCTGAACCCATAGCGCTGCTTGCTGTCGGATGTGTTCCCGGAATGCATGGTTCAGCGTGGCCGAGCCGCGGAAGCACCTCGCGTTCTACTCCTTCCAGAATTCCCAAGAAATTAACGCGAACAAGGTGTTGGCTCCCCTGGAGCTCGCTGGCGGCCATCCTGTTCGCCATGTTTCCCACCACTCGCAGATGGAGCCCGATGGCTGCTGCAGGTGTGCTCCAAGCAGTGACGCTGCCTGGACCCAAACTTCCTGAGCGTAGACGCACTTGATGATGATGTGGTCGATCGACTTGTCCACTTGATCGCATAGGAAGCATTTGTCATGAGTTTGCAGTCCATGGTGACGGCGCCGGTCCGCCGTCCAATGTCGTTGCCTGATCGCCAACCAAAGGAACATCTTGACCCGCGTGGGCGCCCATACCTCCCAAACTCGGATGCAACCAGGTATGGGGTGAGAGCCAAGGTGTAGGGCTTGGTATGCTGAATGCGTCGAGTATTTCCCGTCAGATGCCCAGCGTCAATTCAGTCTGTCTTGGCTTTCATTCAGGACCACCCCTCTGATGGTGTGCCAAACGTGCAGGTACTCGGTCGTTGCTTGCATGGACACCCCTCCGACGATAGTGCGGATCCATCATCTCTCTGGCAAGGCCTCCGCCACGGTGAGCCATCGGGAAACTCTGCCAGGGACGTATTGCATCAGTGCTAGCGCCATTGAGTTGATTGAGACGCCATTCACCCAGCTGTCCAACCAGAATAAGGTGTCTCGGCCGTTCCCAACTGTGCTGTGTGTGGATGCCCTGAATGTAACACTCTGGTGTTAAGCATGCATCATATTGCACTTTAAGAGCA
>CM041640.1:17001098-17030856 GCA_023333625.1 Bothriochloa decipiens | reverse complement strand
AAATTGGTTACTTTCTGTTGAATAATTATTACCATGCTTGTTTAGTACAGGTGCTAATGTAGCATGATAAGGATAATCAGATTAAAATACATTGCTAGAAGGTTCTTATTAATTGTTCTTAATGCAAGCTTTTCCGCAATTTAAAATGAGTCAGCTATCCTACTTATACAGCCTTGCATACTCCTTGGAGTCTCTTTATTTTAGTTTATGACGGGTAAGTCTAGCTGAGTACATCCTCGTACTCATGGTTTTATTTCTCATGTTTTTGCAGATGGTGAGATGCTTTATGGTTATTGTCAGAACTGTTTCTATCCCGCCTTGGGAGATGACTAGACCTTGGGCATGGTCACTCTTCTCGACTTGATGCTTTTGTTGGATGTGGACCAAGGACCTGGCACTGTATTTCAAATGTGTGTGTGTGGTATTTGAACTAAATTGCTTCCGCTTTTATTTGAATTTGAACTGGTTTGTAATAACTCTATTTCGTACTCCGATGATGTTTTAAACTTGGTGCTTGTGAATGAGTACGCTAAACCATTACGATCTTGGTCGTGCCGAAAAGGTTTGAAATCCTTCGAGATTTCACGGACTACCGGGTTTATTAGGTCTCAATCATATGATTTGCTGACTTAATGGCGGATTATGTGCTTGTGCTCTAATAAATTGGTCGGTTCTGTTACACTGAAGAAGGCCACTGCCTCCCTAGATAGCTTGAGCGGCAACTGAGCCCATGCTCGTTCAGAGTCTGTCTTCTGAAGCCATAGCCATTTGGCTTCAAAAGCTGTGGCCACGAGCTTGAGGTCGGGTATGCCTAGATCATCGAGCTCCTTTGGCCGAGTGCATGTCTTCCAGGCTACCATGCATTTGCCTCTTGCGTCTTCATTCTTGCCACTCCAGGGGAAGCGTCTGCAGATGTCCTCGATTTCTGTCTGAGCCCACGGCGGTAGTCCTTCGACGATCATGCATTACACTGGGATGGCGGTGAGTACTGATTTGACCCAAATGAGTCGGCCGCTTTTGGCCATTAGAGGGCCATGACTTGGTGGCAGCCTACGCGCGACCGCTTCCACAGTCCGGCACACTTGCTCCTTCATTAATTTGGTGTTGCTGAGTGGCAGTCTCAGGTATCTGATAGGGAACGCAACTATCTGGCACCTGAGTACCTATTGGACCTCCTGCAATGCTTCTTCAGCGCTGAAGATGTTGGTTGCCGAGCACTTGGCCATGTTGGTCCTAAATCCAGATGCCTCCGCGAAGAGTTCCAGCAGTCCCTTTGAAAGTGCATCTAGCCCTTTAGTGGGTTTTGGTGAATTGATTGACAATATAATTAAAGGTCTAATGATTCTACTAAGTGTTGGACAGGAAATTGATTATCTCACAAGTATTTGATTAAAGTATATAAAGCCAAAATGATGTGTCATTGTTGTATAAGCACAAGACAACAATGCAAATAGAATTCATATAAAGGCCTATCTATTGTGAGATTTCTATGATTCATGTGGAAGCAAGCATGTTGAGTTAGATAATGAGACACAAGGGATTGCATATGGAATGGTCTCATATTTGAAGCTTGCTACATTGAAATGAAAAGTGCTTGGTATATTTGGATTTATCTATATTTGATGAATAGAATCAAGTCACGTACTCAAGATGACATTGCTCAAGAAGAAAAATCAAAGTTGGAATATTATCTCCCCTCGAAGTACATTGAAAGATTTAAAAGATGATATTTGGTGATCTTAGCACCTCAAAGTTTCATTGGATGCAAAGCATCTCAGGTCAAGTGCTTCAATTATTTTTATTATTTATTTGAGTTATAGGAAACACCGTACTATCAAGAGGGATACAAGTTAAGCTGATAATTCGAGGTCTAAAAGTGCTCATGTCAATATTTAACGAGTTTGGAGAGACACCGTTGCACTCACGCCACTTAGAAAAAGTCCTTTCTTTGCCCAACCTGGCCTACCGAAAGTACCGGTTAAAATTGAATTATAGACCGGTAGTACCGGTCGAATATTTTCTGAAAGTCGAATGCGCATGGTTGCCATCTGTGTACTACCGGAAATACCGGTGCTACTACCAGTAGTACCGGTGCTCATCGGTAATACCGATTAAGATCGACTTATAGACCGGAGGTACCGGTCCTATTTTTCTCTCAAAATCGAAAGCCTCGGGTTGCAATTTATTGAACTACCGGAAGTACCGTTGGTACTACTGGTAGTACCGGTTCACACCGGAAGTACCAGATATATTCGAATTTTAGTCCGGAAGCTGCAACCAATATTTTTAGGCCAAGTCGAAGGTGCCCAGTTGCGTAGGAATGTACTACCGGTAGTACCGGTCCTACTTCCGGTCCTACTTCCGGTCCTACTACCGGTAGTACCGGTGTGTCATCCTGTGCATGCTCTGACACGCTTCAACGGTCATATTTGATGAGGTATTGGTAGTTCCGATGGTTTCCATCGGTAGTACCGGTAGTTATTCTGGACAGACCATATATATACGTCTCACCTCTCTCCTTTCTTGAGGCTTTCTTATTCCACTCGTTCCAAGCCTAAGAAAGGCTTTCTCCAAGCACCAGCTCGCTTGCTTTCTCTCCCCTTTGCTCTCAAACTTCATCCCCTCAAAGATTTGAGCTAGGGACGTGAGATTAGAGAGTGGGAACTTCAATCTTCGACTTGAGCACTTGGATTTCTCGTCTTGCCGGCTTGATTTGTGTTTATTACTCTTGGGTTCTTAAAATCCTAGCCGGCTAGGCGTTCTTCATTGGTTGCCCGTGTTGATCTACTTATGAGGGCGCCCCGAAGTGTTTGTATTACTCATGATTCTTATTGGAAATCTCGAACTAACCCGTGTGGTTGCTTGAGAGAGGAGACCTTTATGGTCGAACCTTTATGGTCACCTCAACAATAGGGACGTAGAAACTTCTTTGTGGGGATTGCCAAACCTCGGATTAAATCGCGTGTCTTGCTGTGGTGGTAACTTCGTCTACCCTTGTTCTTTGTGTTCTTTATCCCTATCACCAAGTTCTTAGGTTGGAGAACTCGATCTACGATTTGGTACCGGAAAAAGCTCCAAGAAGTTTAACATCTTCATCAACAACATCAACAAAGGGGTGGTAACAATTGGATCTGAAATTACAACTCAAATTTACTCTGATTTCCATTTTGATTTCGTAGTTTCGTAGGGTACCGGTAGTTCTGGAAGTTTATATCGGTAGTACTGGTTTTTTAACTATCAGTAGTACCGGTCCTACTTCTAGTCCTACTACCGGTTGTTATTTAACTTCCGTATTTGAGTTTTAAGTTTCAGGTAATCAAATACCGCCTATTCACCCCCCTCTAGGCGACATCCTCGGTTTTTTCACCCTTGATGGCCTCTGCTTCTGCGGTATCCGGACAAGCGAAGAGTATGACATCGTCCGCATATATGCTGCACTGGAATTTGTTCCCGTCCCAGGTGAGGCTGCATAGTACCCCGTGCTCCCTTGCGCACTTGAACAGGCGGCCGAGTACTTCCATTGCGACTATGAACAGCAGGGGAGAGAGAGAGTCCCCCTGCCGTACTCCTCTCCGGTGGTTGATTTTGTTCCCCGGCCGGCCGTTGATCAGTATGCTGGATGTCTAAGTGGACAGCAGTGTCGCGATCCATCTTCGTCAGGTTAGTCCGAATTCCATGGCCTGGAGCATGTCAAGCAGGAATGGCCACTCTATCGTGTCGAAGGCCTTGGCGACGTCGAGCTTGAGCAGCGTCTTGGGTGACTTCTTCTTTCGGATCATCACCGCAACCCGTTGGATGTATTTAAAGTTATCATGGATAGACCGTCCTCGAATGAATGCATTTTGGTTTGGGGATATGAGGTCGTCCATCAGTGGCGCCAGCCTGAGTGATAGCACCTTGGAGATGAGCTTCGCCAAGCTATGAATCATTGTGATTGGTCGTAGTGGCCTGGCTCGCAAGCATCCGCCGATTTGGGCAGTAGGACGATCAGAGCTCCGTTCAGGCGGCCAAACGCCCTGGAATCGCCGAAGAGCATAGCGTTGATCGCCTCCATTACCTCGTGCTTGATTGTTTGCCAGGATGTCTTGTAGAACGCCCCGATGAACCCATCAGGCCCGGTCGCCCTGTCGGCCGGCAAGGCAACTATCGCTGCCCAGACTTCTTCCAGGGTGACTGGCGCCTCCAGCTGTGACAGGTCATGCTGTTGAATTCCAAGCGCCTGGAAATCGATTGTGCTGAGGGCCTGCTCTGCTTCCCCAAAGACGCCGAGGAAGTGGTCATATATGGCTTGCTCGATCGCTGTACTGTCCGTGGTCAGAATGCCATTGATTCTCAATTTTGTGATCAGGTTCTTCCTTTTCCTCCCTCTGGCCAAGAGATGGAAGTATTTGGTGTTCGCGTCCCCTTCCGCCAGGTGCCTGACTCGTGCCCTCTGCCTCGCGATCGTCCGATCCAGAGATGATAGTCCAAGGTATTTGTGTTTGAGATTGCTCTGAGCTGTCGCTCTCGCGCCGATAGCGCCCGAGAATCAGAGATTTTGTCCAGCTTGGAGATGATCGCCCTCGCCATCAACAACTGCTCCCGGACGGCTCCAATGCGCCTACTTGCCCAGCTGCGGAGGTCCGCTGCCAGTGCTCGCAGCCATATGTCCAGACGGGCAATTGGGTCCCTTGCCGAGGTCGGCTTAGACCAGCTGCTCTGCAGCGTAGTCTCATAGTCGTCGAATTTAGGCCAATAGATCTCGAAGTGGAATCGTGGCTTCGGCGTTGAGGCCATGTCGGTCTGTAGCAGCAGGGGACAATGGTCGGAGGCGTCGGACCCCAGAGCCTGCCAGTGACACCTGGGGAATTGCTCTTCCCAGTCCAAGGACGCAAGTACTCTATCCAAACGGACTAGCGTCGGGCTCTCTCGCTCGTTACTCCAGGTGTAACGGCGGCCGTGAAGATGAATGTCGAGTAATTGCAAATCACCAACCGTCCGCTTGAAGAGCCATGGTCCTTCGGTTGATTCGCCGATTGCTTTTATTGGCGGCGCCGGGGTGGCGTCCGTCAGGCTGGGGGAGGGTGGAGGAGGAGAGCGTGGGGAGCCATCTTGGAAACGTCGGGGAACAGGATATTTATTGACAATATATTGGAGAATCCAAACAAACAAACCACGTAGTCCCGGCCCTCCTCCTCGTCGTTTCCTGGCGGCGAGAGGTCCTCATCGTGCCCTTCACCGGCGGCTGGTGATCCAAATGCACCAGGTGCCTGTCTCCAGTCCTCACATCGATCAACCTGCAGCAGCCAGCCCCTTCGTTTGTCAGTCTGTTTGATTCGTTGGTATAGGAGTATTAGATTAGAAGATGATATTCTTAACTACATCTTATTTAATTTGGTGATGATGCTTAATTATCTACTGTAATTTTGGTGGTTTAACGCTTATTTAGGGGAAACAAGATAGCATGTATGCTTTTACGTTGCAGTTTGTGTTGGTAATGGTCGGCAGTAGTATTATTGACGTATTTGTGCACAAGTGTTTCACTTGATTTGCTTGATTTTTGTTGGGGATGGGGTACCTTGAACACCGATGTTGATTAATGACGATCTCATCAGCTAATTTTATGGTCCGAACTGCTGACTATTAAGATCTGACCTCAATGTCATTTATTGCTCTAGTCTGACTAATAGTTATAGAAAAACGCATTTGACTAGACTGTTTGAAATCCATGAGTATACATAACACAACCTCATTAGTACATCATATTATTTGGTCCAGATGTCTATCCAGATTGTGTGATGATTTGTTTTTTTTTTTCCTCAGCACCTCTTGTCCGTGAAGGTTTGAGCTCACAATTAAGGCACCTCAGGTTCAAAATGGATGCTATGGACCGCAAAGCCTCCGTGGTTAAAAAGGTCAACGACATTGTGAATGAGACCGCCCCACAATCTTGTCCACCACTGCAGCAAATTCCCCCGTCCATTCTTCTCCATGTGCTCTCATACTACGGGCTAAAACCCAAGGATCTAGCTGCTTTGGAGGCAAGTATAATTTGTACAACCATATATAAAATGTTTTCAATATTTGAAATGCTACTTAATTATTATAATGTCTATGACCATAATGCTGTTCAGCCTACATGTAAGTTCTTTGGAAGACCTGCATGCTTTCAGCTAGATGCCACGTTGTCTCTCCCTGAACTTGCAGCATATGATACTTGCTGCCAAAAGGCCATTAAGTCAATGAAGCAAGAGGAAAAAGACAGGTTGAAGCGGCGCTGCAGCGGCTTTTGGAAGCTCGTCCTTAGGTACCTGTTGATCGGCGAGAAGAATTACCACCGTGGGAAATCTCAGGTTGTAGCTGGACCAGGGCACACCATTGCTGTCACATCGAAGGGGGATGTGTACTCGTTCGGTGCAAAATCTTCAGGGCAGCTTGGGTTTGGGAATACAGAAGAACAATGCGAACCATGCCCAGTGCCGGTCCTGAGTTTTGAAGGGCCCAGAGCGAAACCAAAATCCGGGGCCCCTTATTACATACATATGAACGGAATGGTTATATACGATACTAATTTGTTACTAGTAATATTATTCCTAGCTTCTGCTCATTTCGAAGGTATTAGGATACTAATTTTACATACCCACTATTCTAAAAAAACGAGCAACAGAGAGGCACGCTACACGAAATAACTAGTTTACTCAATTTTTGCTATAAGAAAAAGGTTAAATGGTATGACAATATTATGCATTGAGAAGTGATTGTTCAATGCGATTGACATATATACATCATTATCGTTAACTTCGCATCAAGGAACTTTAAAGAAGATTTTGAGGTAGTTTAGTATGTATAAATTGGTTTTAGGAATGTTGCTTTTGCATAAGAAGAGTAGTATGTTTCAGTCCTGTTACAGCGAGGCCGTGATCGTGAGGACACTCCTGTTGTCCAGCAACTAGTAAAAATTCACTAATCACGTTGAGGTTGTTTTGTGGAGTGGGGATAGCGGTTTAGGGACTTTGGGCGTTTGCACATCTGGTTATAGGGAGCTACACTGCTACGCCGTGCCTCGCTGCAGAGCGACCATCCAAGAATCCTAGTCAGTCACTCGCTTCTGTTGGACTTTTGGTCGCATCCTAGCCAGTCACTCGCTTCTGTTGGACTTTTGATCGCATCGCGTCGCTGCTGTGCCTTTGCTACTGAGCTTCTTGATCAGGCCATATACAAATATATATCTAGGGTGAGGCCCCATGGGATTGGGGGGGCCCGGGGCGGCCGCCCCGCTTGCCCGCCCTCAGGGCCGGCCGTGACCATGCCTTAGTAGGTAACATAGTGTATGCCTGTTTTTTCCAATAAGTAAAAGAATTATATATGCAGAATGTCGCAAGTGTCAAACCACGCCTTGTAGGTCTCTGCAGGGCATAAGAATCACACAAGCCGCAGTTGGCTCGAGGCGGACAATGCTCGTGAGCGACACAGGAAGCGTATACGTGTTTGGACAGGATAGTTTAGCGGGTTTGGAATTTGTGGTGCTTATACCAGCAGCCCTAAGGTTATGGAGTCACTGAAAGACATATTTATAGTCCAAGCATCTATAGGGGGGGCACTTCTCTACGGTTCTGTCTAGAGAGGGTCAAGTTTACACTTTTTATTGGGGGCGTAAAGCAAATGCGAGGCTTGGTCATCATTCTGATTTGACTGATCTCGAGCCTCGCCTTCTCTCTACTGGACCCCTTGAGGATGCTCTAGTTGTGCAGATTGCTGCGGGCAATTGCTACTGGAATGTAAGTATCATTTTTTTGTTACCTAGTTTTCATTCATGTTGATCTCTTATTCCTTTTGTTAAACCAGCATCAACGTTCACACACACACACACACACACACACACAATATATATATATATATTGGACAGACTCTCTTTGAATATTTACGAGAAGGGTCATCACGAGCATTATTTGGTTTTCTTGCAAAAAGTTCGAATTTTTGTATCAATTTGCATTTACATTTTGTATCAATTTGCAGGTCGGTCTACACATTAGGGTGCGGTCAAGGAGGCAAGCTTGGGCATGGATGCACGACAAACCTGACGATCCCAACGATGATCGAACATTTACAGACACTGAAGACAAAACCGGTGTCGGTTTCAGCAGGCGCTTTCCATTGTGCGGTTCTGGCAAGTGACGGACGTGTGTTCACCTGGGGGTGGGACAGCTACACTAATTGTCTGGGACACGATGATTCACAAAAATATGCTGTCCTCCCCGCGGCAGTGGCAGGCTTGGAATCACTGAAGGCTAGGTATGTCTCGGCTGGCTATTACTCCGCCTTCGTCGTCGCAGACAACGGCGATGTCTACTCCTTCGGGTGCGATCGTTCACGTAATCTGGGTGTTGAGGTTTGATCATCATCATCATCTCCCTTGCACTTGAGTCTTGGACAGATAATCTGCTAGCCATATATATAGCAGCGATCAGTAGTAACTAGTTTCGAATTCCTGACTTTGCCGTTTTATCACTTGTGGTTTCAGGCGGACGGCGTGGATGTCAGGATTCCCAAGCTCGCCACTCGGATTGTTGCGCTGGATGAAAAGGTTGTGCAGATTAGCGCGACCAACAACTGGGACTGGCCTAGCCAAAACCAAAGTTCGGGTACCTCTCGCTGCCATACATATGTCCTCACAGAATCCGGCAGGCTCTACTCCCTTGGTAGAGGTAGCGAGGGGCAGCTTGGTGTGACGCTTGCCAAGGGACAGAAAACTAGGCTGGCCCCAGATCATGTCGACATTGATCTTGCCTAGTTTCATTTATTCACCGTCATCGACCTCAGTCATCTCCTATGCTCCCATGCTGCTCATAGCTGCTGGTGTTGGAACTGAGTCCTCAAATGGTTTGGAGTGTATGGATATTTATTTGCAAACATTTTAGCTCGATTTAGATTCTGTACTATGAGGTTGGCTTCTTTTCTAGCTGGACAATGGACAGATGACATGCCATGGCTTCTGGTTGGTTTCAGTTTGTTTGACCTTGATTTATTTTTTTTAATGAAATGTCTGGCCTTCATTGAGATGGCCATTCGCTGCCAAGGACAACCGGTCGCACTAAAACTTCAAAGTGGATTCCGTTACTTCACCGTCTTTCGTCCCATCTCTGAACTTCTGTCTAGAAAGGTTCAGAAACTCCATATCGTCCCATCTCTAAACTCTCCGTCCAGGAGAAAGGTTCAGAAACTCCGTATCGTGTCATCTCTGAACTCTCCGTCGAGGAGGAAGGTTCAGAAACTCCATATCGATAATCAATTAGACCAGTTCCAAACTTCATTTTGTCTAGTCAAGAATAGACAAGGTGAAAAGCACAACCTGAACGTTGTCAAACCATTATTATTGCCATCGCTACTTTTCTGCAAAGTACTTTGGTGGATTTTGCTTGGGCATCTGGACATTTCGTTAAACATTTCAAAGAAAAACATCCCTTTGTAGGAAAGCAACATGCCACCAATCCATCCACTCTATTAAAGCAAGCGACTATGAATTGATAGTGTTCAAACTTCAAAGCATTCCTCTATAGGAATCATCCAGCATAATTGGGTCATCATCAACATTCACCATCCTAAAAATTGAAGGAAAATGCTTCGCAACTGAAAATATATTTAGAGATAACAGAAGAAAAATGTTGTGGGACTGAAGATATGCAGAATCCAAATAGAAAGAGCCATTTTTCACAGTTCTCTCCACACCAAACTAGCAAACAGTAGTCACTAGCAGCCATTGATCTCAGCGCTGTGCAAACAATGCTCTCGAACTCGCAAGAAAACCCCAAAAACCAAACAAAGCTTCATCAGCATATAGTTTGCTGCTGCTACCGAGTATCCATCATGGATACAGTAGATTCAGGTTCGCATTTGCAGAATCATGGACACAAAAAAATTAAATCTCAAGCCTTAAACCCATAATGAACTGAGCAGAGAGTTTCAGGTTAACTAAGGTGGATCTTGCAGGCATAAAATCACTGAATTTTCAGATAGGGCATGTAACTAGCACATTAGAACTCTCTCCTCTCATCAAGGTGCATGGTCATTGTACCAACTTCTCAGGGTCCAAATGCAAGTGACCGCAACATGACAAGTTTAGGTTTGGATTACATAAAAGTAGAAAAGACATACGTTCTTCAACTACATGATATATTTTGCTTGTCTTCGTAGTCCTAATTTGCTTAGACTAATACATACTAAAAGGAGTCCAATACCCACAAGTAACAGGGTACTAGGGTGGGTGAAGGAACATTTAGAGGCGAATCATATCAATTTCAAACAAGCTTCAGTTGGCGGAAGGTCCGCCATGTGATGATGACCTCTACAGGAACATGTGCTTGAACTTGTCACTAGCCAGCTTGCACAACTGATCAAAAGGCTTGGGATCTACCAAGTAAACAAGGTGAAAAAAATCAATAGTGCTATGGATGTAGGGGTAAATACGTATGGATGCTGCGTAATTAAAGCTGTTGCTGCAAGACACAGAATAGAAGAGAGGCCTAATTACAAGAAACTTATCTGCATCTCAAGTGTAAAAAGAATACATCTACACAACTTTAAGCCATAATAAGCTCCACGCATTGTCAAGGGACGAAAGCATGATTAAAGTCCCTGCCAGATAACATGTTTCTCATCCTGAAACGCATTCTAAGATCATGGTTGATCTCAAAGGCATACTTATCGCCATCTGGGGATAGAACAAAACCGTGTAAATGTGGCTAAGAGACATGGAAAAATAAATAAGACGCACATTCCTTGTAACAATGGGAGTCAATTTTGCTGTACTCCCTCCCTCCCACCCTCCCAAAACCGTGTAAATGTGGCTAAGAGACATGAAAAAATAAATAAGACGGACATTCCTTGTAGCAATGGGAGTCAATTTTGCTGTCCCTCCCTCCCTCCCTCCCTCTTGTAACAATGGGAGTCAATTTTGCCCTCCCTCACAGGTGTCTTAATCTGTAATTTATGTTTACAGGAAAATCACTTAGGTTGCTTTGATGTTCTAAGAAAATGAGATCAAGTACCAAATGGAAACAGATATTTGCTCATCCGATTAGGAAAAATGGCACTACCTGACAGGCTGACAAGTTCAGAGAAGAAGGGGACAATGATTGTTTCTTGTTTACTTGCTTGGTTGCTCCTTAATGTTCATAGGTTAAGGTCAGGGGCCAAGCAAAATAACACAATAAGAGAGGGATAAATAGTAGCCGATGGCTCGTTAGGAGGGTGAAACTCAATATTTTCACTGATTTTGCATGGTTAAATTAGTGTACATCAAAGGCGTGTCTATACTACAATCTTCTTATGACATGGAATGAAATAAGAGCTGGCAAGCTTGGATGTGGGAAATTTTAAACCATGGTATAGTAGCACTCAGAATATACTAACAGTTCATACTATTGCAATCAAAGGGCCAAAGGCATTTGAAATCTCACCAAAGTTGGTACCGAAATCTGTGCAAACTTCAGCACGGATGGTCTGGCTGTTTTCAGCAATTCCATAAACCTCCATAAAGTGTGATTCAGGCACGTCCATGGCGCTTTTGATACTCAACTGACGCCCATCAGTGGACTGCCCAACAAGCACTCCACCTTCATTGTGTTGAACTTGAACAACAGTGCGCACTCTTCGCCCAACAAACATGTTCAGAATCTCTGCATTGACAAGTGCTGCAGGGCTTGATGTGTCCATCTCTGCAAAGTGAGGACTCAGAATTTCAGATCATTCAATGCAATTCAGTAGAGTCATCTAGCAAACAGTGAAGCAAATAAATTCCACACATCTTCTAGTCGCTATCAGAAAAACACCATATCAAAGATTGCAGTATGTTGAACAAGTGCTTGGAGAGGATCTCTAATGCGAAACGTGTACTACAGTTTTGGACTTTTAGTTGGCAGTGTGTCTTGAAAGTGGGTTAGAACAAACATTCAACCTGAGATTATCATTTTGGGCATTATGGAATTCATGGGCGGATCCAGTAAAGGGACATGTGTATACACATGCACACCCAATAATTTTTGCAAAAAACTTTGAAGTTAGGAGGCTTGTCAATCAAATAGCTAAATAGCTTTTGGTTCAAAAAAAAAAAAAGCTAAATAGCTTTAGGTTAGGGTTTCAGTGCTCAGTTTGAAGGGAAGAGAAGAGAAGAGATGGGAGTACCTGGTGCGTGCTAGTCGCCGGCGAAGAGACCAACTAAAGCCTCAGCACCTGGCTTAGGGCGGCGGCGGCGGCGGCGGCGGCGGCCCACCAGTCGTCGGAGAGCGAGAGGGCCGAGAGAGGCAGGTAGAACGCACGAGTAGGGATGCAGCGGACGGTAGGGGAATGCACCTTATGCAGCGCGCTGGCCGTCTTTTCTTTCACAATTTCTTTCCAAATTTCTGTTTTATTTATTTTTCTTTCTCTCTCTTTCAATTTTTTTTATTTTTGTTTACTCCATATGTCTTCTCTTCACGGAACACTATCAATGGGTAGTACAAAATTTGTAATAAATAACAGAAATAATTTTGATATTTACAAGTACTAGCAAATATGCCCGTGCCTTGCAACAAAAATTATAACTTGTGTCATTTGTTCTAATATACTTTAAAATCATATAGCGTACGTTGGTTGGACATATGCTATCTAACTCGTATGAATATAAATCATGAGTATAGACGGCTATTTCTATGGTTAGCGGCGTCACATGTTCATTTTACAGTGTGCGGTGGCAGCAGCTGCCCTCAACATCGGCGCTAAGGCCAATGGCGGCTTCCGTTTATTTGGCCTTGTGTGCCTCGCTACCGCCATCATGGCCTTCCATGTCCAGTCCAACGCGGACGAGGTCCTCGCAGCGTCAGCTAGCCAAGCTCACCGCCTCCCCTGGATAAGTGGACCTGGTTGGCAGTGTAGACTGCGGAAGCCGAGACGCGGAGTCTTGATCTGATTTCCACTTGGATCAATTCGTGCTAGCCAAGCTCGCCGTCTTGCCTGCACAAGCGGACCTTGATGGCGGCGCTGAGGCACGTCGCGGGCACTTTGAGCGACCTGCAGGCTTGATCTGATTTCTAAATCGATCGATTTGTGTATGGGTGGATTGGTTTGATTTTATAAACTATTTGTGTTTCCGGAGCTATTTTTATTTGAGCTTGAATTTGGATGGGAGACCATCCATAATGATAAGTGTCAAAGTTGAACGACAACAACACAGGCAATTCTCATTCATGTCAGGTTTTTTTTGACTATTTTTTCATCTTTGCTATTGCGTACTATTCTTGTTGGACTTGGATTTACCTTTTTACCCAATCTTTATCGTACGAATAGAAGTTAGGATGCCATAATTAAATAATCCTAGTTCTAAACGGACTCTGAACGCAAACTAGAGGAGATACAAAAAATTAAATATAATCCTAATTCTGTACAGACTGGACGTAGAGGAGAGGAACCTACCGTCACCGATCCAAACACGGATGCGAAAGAAAATTGGGTGGAGAAATTTTTGCTTTTTATAGATAGGTATAGACATAGTAAATTGTAAATAAGTAAATGATTTCCTTATTTTATTGAGGTAGAACATTTTCATGTAGAAGCTAGAAGCCATTTTTACAACCACGTAATTCGCCATTAGATAACAAACTTACATGATTGAGACCTAATAAACCCGGTAGTTATACCGAAATCTCGAGGGATTTCAAACATTTCTAGCACGACCAAGATCGTAATAAGTTTAGCCGTCACCATTCACAATATACATAGTTCGCACATAGTTTAAAACATTGAAGTTCGAAATAAGTTATTACAAACCAAGTTTAAATTTTGAAATAGAGCGGAAGCGATTAAGTTCAAATACACACACTTAGTTCAAATACTGTGCCAGGTCCTCAGTCAATATCCAGCAAAAGCATAAGGTAGAGTAGAGTGACCATGCCCAAGGTCTAGTCATCACCCAACGCGGGGTAGAAGCAGTGCTGGCAATAGCCATAGTACATCTCACCATCTGCAACAACATGGGAAATAAACTCTGAGTACGAGAATGTACTCAGCTAGACTTACCCGTCATAAACTAAAAATACATTGACTCCAAGGAGTATGCAAGGCTATATAAGTTGGATAGCTGACTCATCAGTTGCAGAAAAGCTTGTATTAAAGAAAGATTTGACCATAACCTTCTAGCATTGTATTTTAATTTGATTAACCTTATCATGCTAAATTAGCACCTGTACTAAATAAGCATGGTAAGAAATATTCAACAAGAATAGTAACCAATTCCGGTTGAGTATCTTTCAACATCACGGCTCAACCATCACATCTTTTTATTCAAGTTATTACTACGATGCCGCTGCTCAAGTCAAGTGTTCACTGTCCAGGAATGATGGCGATTATAATCGATTACTAACCAGTTGGCGGGTATTCCTCACACAAACCACACTCACCTGCTAAAGTGAGCTACAGATCACCGAAGATTCAATTCGGATAAGTCACGGGATCAACAGGTACCATCTTATCCAGGAACCCCCCGGCTGCCTTATTTAGGGCGACCCTGACCTCGGACTTACTCTCCGCATAACCCGTGGTCCCCCATCTTCACCAATACGATGAGTACAGCAGGTCGACTCCCGGCCCAAACCAAATCCAGGCTTCGCGGTCGGAACGACTTATCCTTCCAGCTAAATGTGAGGCATAAATTCAATATGACTTGAGGACGTACAACGAACGGGGTCCTAGTTCGACACAGATGGGATAACCACACCGAACCTCCAGTTCAGTCTCAACACCAATCCCACCCGGTCTCGATTTATTATCTCCACATGGTTATCCAAGATAACAATGTATTCAACCATTCCGAGTCACCACCTATAACTCGCGGATGACAGGAAATCACCCGACTTCTACCGATCTAGTTAAAGCAGGGCTAAGCAAATAATCGCACCTGAACCTAATAGGGTTGAAGTATAAGCAGTGGCAAGGAATATAAGTAATGCAGCAACGGTATAAAACAACGCCTATAACTTAATGCATCAAACAAGTAAAGGACTCAAGTTAGATATTTTGCAAACCACAGGGAGAATGCTCCGGGGCTTGCCTTTCAGAAAGAGCTTGGCTGGTGGTTGGGACACTCGAGAAGATCAGCTTCGGGATCCTCTTCTGCTGCTATCTCCCACACCAGAGCTTCCTGCTGGCCTTCCTCTTCTGGTGCTCCGGGAACTATCGTTTCGAGCTTTGACGATCCTGTATGATGCATAGTGCGTATGAATACCATGTATACATAGAAATACAATGCTGATGCTGATGCTGATGGTGAATAAATGCTCAGCTAAGATAAATGATATGATTTTGAAATATGTAAGATAAGCATATGTCATCTGCATTCTCTTCTATCGACAAATCTTAAACAAGCCTCGCATTACAATTTACTCGCATGCTATAAAGAATTATAAACAACCATTGTTTTGTATACTACCCTCTACTGAACCAAAACCAATAACAGATCACACACATCACAAATATCATAAAAAGTATTTACACACATGAAATGATAGCTTTAAAGCATTATTACTTATTAAAAGAAATCAGGGTAGAACTGCAACATGACTTTAGACTACTCAGAAAATTCTATAAAAATTATAGGAGCTTAAACTGATCTAATACGGACTATCATAAAAATTTCAGTTCAAAACAGCAAGTACTTTATCCTACACAAAAAATAATAAGGCAGCATAATTTAATAGGCCTAAAATACTTTGTACATAGGAATATATCAAACAACAGATCTCAGAATATCATTAGCCCTAGATTAGCCTAAAAACACTCTCTAAAAAGTTTCATGCGTAAATTCCTTATATATTATTTATTATGAATTATTTATCATCTAATGAAAGTAGGCACCATAACTAAACAGAGCAAACTTTTCACAGGATATAGCCTCACAACATTTTTTACAGATAGAGCATGACACAAGAAGACTAACAAACTTGGTCTCATATTTTTCTGAGCAACAGAGAATTACTTATGCATCTTCTAAGATAAAAATAATTAATAGAGATAAATAAATCTATACAGAAAAGTATCACAAATTTCATATTTCATATTTTTCATGCATATATCTTCTCATAAGAAAAATACTGTAAGTTGAACCAACTCATTTGGATAAAAAATGAAGAAGTTATGATTTTTCAAAGATTTAACAAAAATCTAGAATCAGATTCTTTAAAAGAAAAAGGAAAACGCTTTTGCACCCAAGACCCTGAGTTTACCAGAAATCCACTAAGCCCGATAAAGAAATTCCTGTGTCTGGCAGATATGCACGAAGCACCCTAGCTTTTGTCGTATTTAAGGACGAGGTCCTTGCAGGCGGTTAGGGTAGGTCGACGGCGTCGGCGCGGCTTCGCTGGCCGTTGCCGTGGCTCCCCGACCAAATTGAACTGAGGGATAGAACGAGCGGGTCTAGACACATCGATTCGAGGTCCTAGCGCGGTCAGAGCGGGGCCGTGGCGGCTCGGCCGCGTGCGCAGGGCGGGCAGCGGCTTCCCGTCGGCGGCGCAACCGAATTCCTGCGGGGACTGACCCACAGCGGCTCCATTAACTAGGGTTATGGGTTCTACAAGTCAAGGCACAGCTAAAGCTCGAGTCAGAGAGAGAAGAGGACGGCCGAATCGACCGAAACGCAGCGGCGACGGTCACCGACTCGCCGGCCGCGGAGAAGAAGGGTCGATTGGGGGTCTTACCCTCGGCGAGGACGGCTGCTAGGGGCGCACGAGCAAGCGCACGTCGAGGCGAGTCTAGTGGCGCGCTCAGGGAAGAAAATGAGCGGCGGCGATGGCTCGGCGACGGCAGCGCGTTCGGCGGCGGCGACGGCGAGCTCGCGGAGCGGGAGAAAGAGGCGGGGAGCGAGGGAAAATGAGTAGGGGACAGAACGGATGGAGCTGCCGCACTCGCTTTAACGCGGTCGGGACGGTCACGGCCAGCCCGGACCGCCGGTGTACGCACGCCACGCGGAGTGCGCGGGCTGGGCGCGATGGGCGGTGGCCGGCCATTTCCCTTACGGCTTTGACCAACCGTCACTGAAATGCTATTTTCATGACCTCTAATACAAAATTTTCTACCCTATAACTCCCAAACCAAGCCGAATTAGCCAAAACTTATATTTAAGAAAATATAGCTCTAGAAGAGTAGAACATTTCATCTATACAAAGTATGGCCAGATTCTGCATAGATTTTAAAATACAAAAATCCAAATGAAAATACCCTTAAAATCCCCTAAAATAGAAAAACAGCCCCCAAATCTGCCTTTTTCAACATTTTTGAACATCTTCCAAGCATTTTCATGAAAAGTGATAATAACAACTTTTGTTCCCTATGAAATTATCTAAAAACTTTATTTAGGGTGTACACACATGCAAATACTCTAGCTACCACTTTCAAATCAGTCAAACAAAATCACTTTCATGGTCCACCTTGGTCAACCATGACATCAAAGCTTAATTAACCAAAACCATGAACATAAACCTAGGTTCATTTGGTGTCCTAATCATGTATAGGTTACTTTAGAGGTCATAAAATATCAAACTCTCATACCACTTATCCAATTCATGTGAAATGTAAGCACAATTGAACAAATCAACCATCACACATAAAATAACAATTAACCTTTACATCAATGCTATGCATAATGATGCTTATGCTAAAGAATGCAAGTGATTATGCATGCTTAACACCTTGAGTGTTACAGTGGTGGCCTATGTATTTAGAAGTATGTATCACATAGGTCTGTAAACTTTAAAAGTATATGTTTGGGTTCCTAAATTTGTGTAACACCCTTGGTGTTATGATAACTAAAACCTGCCATGTCATTATATGCATTGCAAAGCATTCATGTTTAGGTCAACCTTGATATGCATCAACTAAAACAAATTTATATTTCATAGGTTGTTTGTGTTTATGAAATGTTGTGTCACATGAAATCATAAAATCTAATTTCGAATGTCATCCAAAATACTTAGTTTATATTCTATGTACTTGAGATGTAAACTGTGTTTACACTAGTGTCAAGCATAGCGTATAAATCTAAGTACAACTCTTAAAAATGATTTTCATATTTGAAGTTGAATTTGGATTTCAAAGCTTATTCCCAAGTTTTGCAATTCAAATTTAAATTTAAATTGAAAAGCTATAAAAATGAGTTTTCAAAAGTCAACTTGTCAACCAAGGGTGTCATTGGGTAAATGACCCAAAAATGTCCTTGGATGATGTTTGTGATCACAAATGACCAACCAACTAAATTAGAAATTAAATCGAGTTGGAGTTCAGTTTTAAAAACTCTTAATTCCAAAAGCTTGTTTTATCCCCTCTTATATATTTCAAAATCTATAAAGAATTTAGAGGTACTCTCAAAATATGGTTTGTAGATCTTGACAAGAGCTACAAGTTTGGTATTCAAAATTTTTCAAGTTCCTAAAACGATTTTCAAATAAATTTAAAAATATAGTTTTCTAGCATTTGTTCCCTTTTGATTTTAAAATCATAATTCAAAAATTATACATTATTTGGAAAAACTTTGTATATGAAAAATGTTTAGTTTGAAAAGTTGAGCATTTCATAGTTTTGAAGATTTTCAAGTTTTATTGAAAATCAAAAGTAATTTCAAATATTTGTTTTTAGGGTTTTGTTTCCTTTTTGAATTTGATTTCATATTTCAAAAAGTATGCAGAATTTGAAAATGTTTGTTAAATTAAAAGTGTAGCTCTTGAAAAGTTATGCAAATTTATTTTTGGAGACTTTCAAGTTTCTATATATTTTTGAGAGTAATTTGCATGTTACCAAAGTGACATCACCTGTTACAGTAAATGCTCACGTCATCATCGTCTTCTCCCCTCTCTGTTCACCGGCGTCGCCGTGGCCACCGGCGCCACACCGCCCTGCCGCGACCGCCAGCTCGCCCCCCACGCTAGAAACTTCATCATCATCATCGTGTCGGCCATCCGTGCCTCGCCACCGTGCCTTAAATAGAACAAGCCTTCCGCCAATTTGCCTCTTCTTCTCCCCTGCTCTGCACCGTCGCCGTCGAGCTCATCCTCGCCGGCCAAAATTCACCATCACCAGTCACTCCCCGCTTTCATTTTCACTTCCACCAGCGTTGCCTCGCTCTTGCTCTTCCACCAAGTTTGCTCGCGTCGCCTTGCGCCACCGGAACCGCCCTGCTCGCGGTCTTCTTCCTCGCGTCCGGCCATCAGCGCCGCCGTGAGTCGCTCCTGCCGCTAGCCGTCCCCGTAGCTCCTCGAACTCCATCATCTACATCTTAAGCTTTGCCTTCTTGTTGCGAAACTCATGTGCACGCTCGTTTTTGCAGCGCACATCAGGAGTCGACGAGACGCCGACCTTGCCAGTCGGTGCACGCCGCCGCCGATATCGCCACCGATGAGCACCCACTTCCAGACCGTCTACGACCGATCTGGTGTGAGCATCATTGTCGTGGTGAGCTTCTTCTCATGATAATGCCCTTGATTGGCCGTTTTCAGTGCCATAGCCATCGGCCCGTGCGTCGCCGCCGGAGCTCCGCTCGGTGTCGCCGTCGCCCGCGCAGTCGCTTAGGCTAGGGGCCGTCTCGGGCTCAATTGGTGTGTGTGTCGCATTCGCCTGTGTCCATATCATGTGTTGGTGCAGTCGCCTTCGCCGAAAAAACTCTGGTGAGCCTCACCACCGTGTCGCCGCGCCACCGTAGCGCCATTGTCGTCGCCGGCCATGGTCCGGTGCGTCCGTCGCTTCATTAGCTACCTGAGCAGCTTCGCCTTGTTGAGTAGAGCACGTAGGTGCCAACCACATCGCTCAAGCCTCGCCGCCGGCGAAGAACCGCCGCTGTCAACCTCGCCGGCGTCATGGTCAGCGTGGGAACATTGTTCCCTTTTTCTTTTTCTTTTTCAGAAAATCTTTTAAATGCCTTTTTCTTTAGAAAATCATAGTAATTCATATACTATTTCAAAAATTCTAAATTTTTTTGTATGCTCTTTATGATGTTCTCTACCTAGAAAAAAAATATAATATGCCAAATTTGAATACTTTTTTGCATAAGTTAAAATTAGTCCTTTTAATTTAAAATGAATCTTCTTTGATTTTTAATAAATAAAATAGTTAGCTTTTATTTCTGAAAATTGTTTTGCCATCTAATTAGACCAAGATCTTTTCAAAATAAAATTTTGAGCTTAATTAGACAACTTTAATTTTTATGCTTTTAATTAATTAATTAACCCCTTTAATCATGATTAATCATTATAGGGTTGTTTGACTTTGGGATTGATTGATGACCTTGGGTCATTAACCTTAATGACCTTTGGCACTTTAATTAATTGTTTGAGTTTACCTTAATCATATCATTAGGGCTTAATCAACGTTATTTCATGTGTTTAATAAACTTCACTAATGAAGTAATTAACCTTAATGAACTTAGTAAGTTTTGTTGGCTTGCAACTTTATCGTGAAGGAAAGTTGTACTCAAATCCTTAATCTGGTTATGCATCCATCGAGCATCATGTTTATTATTCCATCATGTTAAAACATATCATGTTATCGTGTAGCTTCCGTTAACGGAGAGTTTAACGTTGTCGCACCAGATCCCAAGGAAGAGCAGACTCAGGAGTTGGGTGTTGATCCAGAGCTCGAGACTGTCTCCCCCGAATACCAAGGCAAGCCCTAGATGCATTCAAACCCTTCTTTGATTTTATAAAATTGTTATCACTTCAGTTATAAAATGTTGCATTAAGTAATAGGAGTTGAGTGAAAACCTACCAATTGCATTACCTGTCCACTACCTTATTCCGTGTTACCTGTTATTTGGAAAATGCATAGTAATGCTTAGCCCTACTTAATTAGCTAGGTTTTCAAAAAGTAAAAGAATGAAAAAAATGAGGATGGCTTCATCTATGAAATCATGATGATAGTTAATAAATCGAGTCCGGACGGATAACTTGCATTAGGAAAGGAGTCCCTCTGTAGTGTTTTCGTCTGTTGATGCCCTAGGTCTTGTCCCATGGTGATCTGGTGATATCGAGAACTAGAAAATTCACATGCATGAAGTGATATACTGAGGGTTATAGCCCAGGTATGTCATGGAGTGATATATTATGGGCTATAGTTCCCACAAATGTCATAGTGTAGTATGCTGTGGGTTTAAGTTCCCACGTATATCGGTACACTGGGTCAGAGTTCTCAAGTGTATCATGTGATGATATATGGCTGCGGTTGTTATCCCGGTATATCTGTGATCTGCTATGCATCGGAGTTAAAGTCTTCGGTATATCAGTGATTTAGGTTCCAGCTGGGTATAAAAATGGATTCGAATCGCCGTTGCTTCTCGGAGAAGAAGACTTGATCGATGTTCATCATCGTAGTACAACTTAAATGATGATAAGATATAAAAATGGAGTTGGTTGATAAGCTTGAGCTAGATCAAGAAAACTTTTCTTTCTGTTATAATCCATGATAAGTTAAAACTTGATCCACAAAAGCTTTTCTACCAAAATTCCTTTTCCTGCGAGCCTTACCTTGTCCCTCTGGCCTGCATTTCTAAGTCTTCACCCCTTTTTTTCGTCGGGTCAGTCTTGTTGAGTACTTTTGTACTCAGGGTTTGTTGAACCCTTGTTGTAGGTGAGACCCATGCGCAGGATTGCTTTGCACCCTGCTACATGACGGTCATTGCGGAGAGTGACGACGAATAGGCTGTGTCGCTCTTGGGCAGAGCGTATCATCAAGGTTTTGTCATAAGTTATATTGTTACTCCACTGCTCCTATGGTTGTAATAATTAAAAACATATGGTTTGTAAGTTTAAAACTAAACGACTCGTAAACTTATGTTATTGTAATCCTTCCGTTATTTACTCTGATATATCTTATTTGTATAAAACTGTTATAATACTGTAATGTCTCTTTGCAATGATTGATCCTGCTCGGAGAATCATGGATGATTCAGGATTTATCCGATAGACCCTTTAAGTCTTATGGAACACATTTATGGTTATTAGGAATCTGTTTAGACAATAATAATGCATATGGGCCATAGGATTTAGGAGGTTCTGTCTCAATTTGTTAAGTTATGCAACGTATGTCCATATTCGTTGCTGACGTGGCATGCTAACGTGACATGTACTTTTCATTTTACCCCTTGTATTTTTTCCTCTCTCCCTCCTATATGGGCGCCAAGGCCACTCAGCCATCGTGTCGATAACAGAGCCAATCAATCATGTTGTATTGTACGCCGAAACAAAGAAAGAACCCAGAGCATTATCTACCAGTCTATTTGTTGATCGATCTAGCTAGGTGGTACTACTACCGGAAGCCAGAATTTTTTAACTCTTTAAAAAAGAAATTCTAAAAATAACACCGTAAAAACTTTATTTCTAAACTAACCCGTGTGGTTGCACCAATCTCTTTGGGGCGCCCAAACACCTATGACGTGCCAACCCACTTGGTGGGTTGTGTAGACTAGATGTTGTGGTGCTTTTGTCGTGCCATCACAATAGATGTGGCGCCTTTGTCGCACCATCCCGTCTTTCTCAAGGCTTGATTTGCTCGAATACATTTAGAAATTATTGGTTATGGTCTACACTCAATTTGTACATGTACATCTAGTTGCATGTGTGTTATTAAAAACTAATATATATTAGAATTTGTGGTTAATATGTGGATCATTCACAACCCACACCCTTTATCGTACCCCGATAAGATGAGGTGAGCATCTATGTTTTCTTTCTTTCTCCTTATACTAGACTTCGAGGAGTGGAAAGAACTTATATATTTAAGTATAATAGCCATCACATCAAACAGTAAGGTGGGACTAAAGTTTATTAGACCAAATCTAGCGGTGGACCCAAAATTTAATGGGGAGGCATCCAAAATGCAAAGAAAATTAAGAAAAAAGTTTTACAACCTAAAATCTAAGTTTGATAAGTATATAGCGCTACATAGTTATTACATCTATATAATTAAACATTAATATTTTCATTTATTCATAGAATTTGAGTACTACTTAAAATTGGTTTTCCACATGTATCACTTCATCCCTATACAAACTCTCCGATAATGCCACATGCTGCTTCCCCGGATTTTGAGGCACGATGCTAAAAATCACTCTCCGGCTGCAATTTTGAGGGCGAAGGCTCTAAACCTTGCGCCACGTACTATAGCTGGAACGCAACGGCTTTGACTTGGTCCAAACTCTAGTCTTTGACTTCAATCAACATGTCGTCTTCATCACCGTCACGCATGTGCTCCAGCGCGTCAGTGCTAGGCATCGGCATCCTATCTGTCCATGGCCTCTTGGTCCCATGGACCATGCGGATGAGGGCGTGAGAGGCCCACCTGTCGGCGCCGAATAGAGGCCATGTAATGGAAGGGAACCGGGCAGAGAATCCAAATATACGTCTACCATAGAGAGATTTTATAACAGAAAAATCCAAAATAAACAATCACGTGTAGTCTCTCTTCCTCTCTCTTTCTTGGCGGCGAGGTCCTCATCTTCCCTTCGCCGGCGGCTAGGAGATCAACCAGGCAGGTGTCTCCGACACCCCCCCCCCCTAGTACGTACTAACTTCGATCACCGGTCAGCCCCTTCGTTTTATTCAGAGCCTGCTTACTCATACTGCGTTTTCAATGTACAGTCTCTTCAGGTATTGATCAGTTGACAAGTAAACTACTGTGTTACGTTTTGGTTTAGGGTTTTGGGCGTGGTTACAGGAAAAGGACCATTTAATAGTGTTAGATTAGATTATCTTCTCAATCTTAAAGCAGAGATTGTCTTAAACTCTTAATCGTCTTCTGATTTGGTGACGATGCTTAACTGATTTGGTCTTTTGGACATTGAGATCTTGTGAAGATTATGTTGCCATCGCTTGGTCGCTGGTCAATAGATGGTAGGTGGTGCCTTCCCTTCTTTCTGAAGCATGGATAGTGAAAAAATATATCATATATACGTACATTGCAATTTGTGTTTGATTGTGGTCGGTAGTGGTATTGACGTATGGTGCACAAGTGTTTCACATGATTTGCTTGATTTTTTTTTGAGAGAGGGGGCTCTTGAATTTTGGTACAATTCTTTCTTACATAATTTTCGCTGAACTTGGATAGACTTGGAGAACCTTCATTAGTGATCTTGCTGCTTCAGCTAATTTCATCGACAGAATTTGCAGTCTTTAAGATCTCACTCAGTGTCATTTATTACTAATTGTTCTCTTACTCATAGACATGTATTGATTTCTATCTTTGTACAAACTACAATGCTCTTGACTAATAGTTTAGTATGGAAAAATGCATTTGATTATTATGTTTAAAAATCCACGACCTTTACGGAAACATGACACTTCTCTCGTTGGTATCCAGATATGCAATAATTTGTTTCTCTTTTCCTCAACAGATATAGCCTTGAAGGTTTAAAGCTCAGAATTAAGGCACCACAAGCTCATCTAGTTCAAGTTCCCAATGGATGCCACAGACAGCGAGGCCTCCGTGATTACAAAGGCCCACAACATTGTGAATGAGACCACATCCGGCTCTGGTTCTTTTACATCACTGCAGCAGATCCCTCTCACTGTTCTCCTCCACGTGCTCTCATCATACGCGCTGGAACCGAAGGATTTGGCTGCTTTGGAGGCAAGTGCAATTTGTACAACCATATATAAAATTGTTTTCAATAGTTGAAATGTTGCTTAATTATCATGTCTATGACGATATGATGTTGCTCAGGCTACATGTAAGTTCTTCAAAAGCCCTGCAAACTTTGAGACAGACGGCACACTGTCTCTCCCAAACATTGCAGCATATGATACTTGCTGCCAAAAGGACATTTTGAAGTCAATGAAAAATGAGGAAAAAGAGAGGTTCAAGCAGCAGTGTGGAGGCTCTTGGAAGCTTGTCCTTATGTACCTGCTGATCGGTGAGAACAATTACCACCGTGGGAAATCCCAAGTTGTTGCTGGACCAGAGCATAGCATTGTTGTCACATCAAAGGGGGATGTGTACTCATTTGGCGCAAATTCTTCAGGGCAGCTTGGACTTGGAAATACAGAAGGACAGTGCAAACCATGTCTTATTAGGTAACATAACATATATTAGTTTTTATTGGACTATATATGCACAATGTCACAACTCTTAAACCATGCTTGCCTTGTAGGTCTCTGCAGGGCATCAGAATCACACAAGCCGCCGTCGGCTCGAGGCGGACAATGCTTGTGACTGACACAGGAACTGTGTACGTGTTTGGACAGGATAGTTTCGCAAGTTCAGAATTTGTTGGTGCTTATACTAGCAGCCCTAAGGTTGTGGAGTCACTGAAAGGCATATTTGTCGTCCAAGCATCTACTGGGGGCTACTTCTCAGCAGTTCTGTCAAGAGAAGGTCAGGTTTACACTTTTTGTTGGGGGCGTGATGCAAGGCTTGGTCATCGTTCACATCCGACTGATCTCGAGCCCCGCCTTCTCTCTGTGCCGCTTGAGAATGCTCCTATTGTGCAGATTGCTGCAGGCAATTGCTATCTCCTTATGTTGGCCTACCAACCGACTGGAATGTAAGTGACATTCCTTTGTTGCCCAGTTTTTATCAATGATGGTCTTCTTAGTTTTGGTTAAACAAGCATCACCGTTCACATATAGAATCTTCGTGTTATTTACTAGCTAGGGTCACGAGCTCTTGTGGTACTAATGCAACTATGTGATCCATTTTTTCTTTCAATAAGTTTGAATTTTTGTATCAATTTGCAGGTCGGTCTACTCAGTAGGGTGCGGTAAAGGGGGCAAGCTTGGGCATGGATGTGAAACAACCCAGTGGATCCCAAGTATGATCAAACATTTCCAGACGACACTGAAGGTAAAACCGGTGTCGGTTTCAGCAGGCGCTTTCCATTGTGCAGTTCTGGCAAGTGATGGTCGTGTGTTCACCTGGGGGCGGAACGACTTTGGTTGTCTGGAACACGATGGTCAACAACATTTTACTATCTTCCCAAGGGAAGTAGCAAGCTTGGTGCGGATGAAGGCTAGGCATGTCTCAGCTGGCTTTAGCTCCACCTTCGTCGTCGCAGACAATGGCAATGTCTACTCCTTTGGTTGCGATCATTCCGATAATTTGGGTGTTGAGGTTTGATTGTCATCTTGTTCCTTGTACTTGAGTCTCGGACAAATTCAGATAATTAAAGCCATAGCAACGACCAGTGTAATTGGGTTATAGTTTCGAATTCCTGACACTTTGCCGTTTCATCTTTCTTGGTTTCAGGAGGACGGTGTGGAAGACGACATGGATGACGGGATTCCTATCCTACCCTCGTGGTTTCAGGAGGACGAGGACGGCGTGGAGGACGACGCCAACGACGGGATTCCCATTATACCGTCGTGGTTTCAGGAGGACGAGGACCGCGTGGAAGGCAACACGAACGACGGGACTCACAAGCTAGCCACTCGGAATGTTGCCTTGGATGAAAAAGTTGTGCAGATTAGCGCCACCAACACCTGGGACTGGGTTGGCCCCTATAAAAGCAAAGATTGCTCTCATACGCTCGTCCTCACCGAATCCGGCAGGCTCTACTCCCTTGGCGCAGGTAGCAAGGGGCAGCTTGGTGTGAAGCTTGCTGAGGGACAGAAAACTAGCCCGGGCCCAAACCGTGTCGACATTGATCTCTCCTAGCTTCATTCACCAGCATCGACCTCTACGATCTGCCCTGGCCCTGGCCCTGACCCTGGCCCCTGGGAAGCTGCTGGTGTATAAACATTTATTTACAGACATTTTAGCTCTGGTTAGATTCTGTACTTACGTTTCGGGGTAGCTTATTCTCAGGAGAGTGGACAGATCATGCTATAGCTTCTGGTCGGTTTCAGTTTTACTGATGGCCTTTCGTAGGCAAATAACATTTGGTCGCAGTAAAACTAACTTCACGCATGTTCACACATGCTGCGCTGATATGCTCTTGCACGCTTGCCAAATGCGACTCAAAGGATGATCGATCTATTTTCTTTGAATTGAAGGGAGATCGATCTATAACTATACTATAATCACTAGCACATGTCAAAAAAATATATAATCATTGGCACCATGTACAATTGCTCATTAGCAATATAAGAGCATCTCCGACAGCACTACCAAATCAGATCAGCCTCTTGGTCCCATCAACCGTCGGTGTAGGAGGTGCAGTAGGCGGGAGCAGTAGCCTCCGCACGTAGACGAGCAGCCTAGAGCTTTGTCACTGCCATCCAATGCGACGACAGCAGGGCTCACGGGTCAGCGATCCCCCTGATTCGACCGGAGGCGCGCCGAGGCCCGAGGGAGGACGCGGCGTACGATAGGGCCGGCAACGTATCACGGGGGGGACGACGAGGCACCGCCGCAGCGCTCGACCCTACCAGCATCGTCGGAGGCGGGGCAAGATCGGCGCACGGGGCGATCGTATCATCGTCGTCGTCACCGGAGAACGTCACGGGGGAGGCCGCCAATTCAATCAGCGAAAGGCGCAACGTGCTCATCGGTGCGGAAGAGGGCGTGAGGCCCATGGCCCACCTGTCAATGCCGAGCCAGAGGGCACGGAATGGAAGTGGACCGGGGCCGGGGGATTGGAGAGGGGTTTAAGCATAGATAGAGAGAGATAAGTAAGTAGATGAGAGAATCCAATCCAAATAAACAACCACGTAGTCCTCTTCCTCTCGGCTCCGTCTTTCCTGGCGGTGAGGTGCTCATCGTCCCATCGTCAGTGGCTAAGTGATCCACCAGGCAGGTGTGTGTCTCCGGGTCCTCACCTACTAACTTTGATCACCCTACGCCTTCGTTTTGCAGATCTGTTTACTCATATTGTCATACGTGTTTTCTACTAGTCTCTTCAGGTATTGATCAGCCGACAATGGTAAATTGTGTTATACGTTGATTTAGGGTTTTCGATGATTGCAAGAAAAAGTATTATTAATAGTATTATATTAGATTATCTTCTTAATCTTAAGAGAAATTTTACAGCTTTGATGCATTGATGCTTAACTGTAGTTTTGAAGGTTTTCGTCTTTTGGAATTGATCGATCTTGTGAATATCATGTTGCCACTAAGTCGTTGGTCAATAGATGATCGTGCCTTCCCTTCAATTCCCTTCTTTTTTAAGCATGTATACAATAATAGACTTTCGGTAAAAAAAATCCCTATATATTGAACGACCGGATACGGCGACTAGAGGGGGGGGGTGAATGGGAGCCTCAAATTTCTTTCAAAACTTTAGGTCCTCGGCTCGGCAAATAACCCAAGTAACAATACACAAATCATGATATCCACGACCATGTTGAGAGGGTGGATGTTCACTAAGAACACAGTGGGACACCACAAAACCAACGCAACGAACCGAAAGCGAATCGGAGACCAAACGGACAAGCAACGACCGAAAACAGCGTCTCGGGTGTACTACCGGTAGTACAGGTAGACCAACCGGTAGTACCGACAGTGACCGAAAGTTATAGGGAATATTTTTAGCCCAAGTCAAATATGCCCTTGATTGCCTGTAAATGGACTACCGGTAGTACCGGTGTTACTGCCGGTAGTACCAAACATAATAGCGCGGAAATCGCCCGGAACAAAGAAAATTTGATTTCTTGGTCAAATCAACTTCGATTGCCATGAAATTTTAACTGTAGGGTCATAAGGCAATAGGGAGGCTACCTCTAAAAGGTCATGGCCCAATTTGACACAAATCAAGAGAAATCAAAAAAAGGGATAAAAACCCATCAAGAAATCACCATGAACACAAATCTTCTTCGATCTACTTGCTCGTGAGGAATTAGCTCAAACCCTTCGGTGGGATTGATCCTCTCATGTCATAGCATGAGTCAACGTCAGAAAAACAGACTCAAATGGTGTAGAATCGAAGAAATCCATCCATGAAATAGGAGGAGGAAAAGAGACTTAGGATGAACACCTCAAGAACAACAAGAACATAAATTCATCACGAATTTTACATGAAGGTAAAAGCCCAGAGGGCACGAGCACACTAGGGGGTGCTCTTTCCATGAACAAATTCACTACAAAAATGTATTGCAGTGGACCTCACACACTCTGAAAGACTAGAGACTGGAAAACCCTAACACTGGAATGGGAGAGGTGAGACTGAGTGGAGGCAGTCCCTCTTATTTATAGGCTTATTACATAATTCCACTTCTACCCCTAGATATTCCAAGAGAGAACCACCTAGCCAAAGGCATTATGGTCCAACTTGAGTTTTCCTGATCCGACGGCCACCGCGCCTCCTCACCAGTAGCCTCGGTCTGAAGCGATCTCCCTGATGCCACCACGTGCCGTCCGTCCGCATCGGGACCTCCGCCCGGGTTTTGAGGCCCAAACCCGCGAAACCTACCACCGATGGTTTTGAGGACAAACCACCAAATCTCCCACGAGTATCGTACCGCGTACACGCATCCCCCGCCGATGGTTTTGAGGCCAAACCACCAAACCGTCGCCGATGGTTTTGAGGGCAGACCACCAAACGTCCGTGAGTAGCGTAGCCCGTACGCGTCCCCTGCCTTGTACATTTGCGCTTGTCGATGTCCCAAGTGTCAGCCACCGTGGCTGGCCACCCGGCCGTCTGGTCCGTCAGTCCAAGCCTAACGTCCGCCCTTCACCGCAACCGGTCCGTCAGCACGGCACGCCCTACTTGACCTTCTCCCAACCGCTGCCACCGCATTCGGACTCCACACCTGCACATCACGAGCCAAGAGACACCATTTCAAGACATAACCTTATGCCAGGGGATCAGTAAAACCACCGAACCAACCCTACACCAAAATGTTGG
>CM041640.1:16951450-17001088 GCA_023333625.1 Bothriochloa decipiens | reverse complement strand
TATGATTCAAGAAACATGAGACATAGCGACTAAAGCATACATATGAAAGCACATGGATTTCAACATATCCTACACATGCTAGTTGCCATCTCAAGGGTGAACAGTTTTTCAAGTTTCATCAAGTATTAAGCATGTTCATATTTTCAAAAATAGGCTTAGCTCATAACATGTATCAAGATGATCAAAAAGAGCCTAAGCTGCTATATAGCCATCATGTATCATATATCATGTGCTTAGCTTCACTTGTATAGCTTGTTGATTAAGATTATGTTCTTGTTGATATGATCTATGGATACATGATGATATGCAATGCAATATGATACAAAAGAAAAAACAAAAGAAAAAATAAAAGAAGCCAAAGAAAAACTAGTGTACAAGAACAAAACCACCCTCATCTAAAAAGGGTCGCACACTCCCAACTCCCCTCGCAAGCGTGCAAACTGGGTTTGATCGAGGGGTTTAGTGAGGATGTCGGTTTTTTGGTTTTTAGTGCTGATGTATATCAAGTCTATGGTGCCTTTCTCATAGTTGTCTCTCAGGAAGTGGTACCTCACCTCTATGTGCTTGGTTTTGGAATGAAGCACTGGGTTTTTGGCTACACTTATGGCACTGGTGCTGTCACAGAAAAGAGGCACTCGAGTGAACTCTAAGCCAAAGTCTCTCAAGGTAGCAACTATCCAAAGCAGCTGAGAACAGCAAGCAGCAGCAGCAACATACTTAGCCTCACATGTGGATTGGGCAACAGAAGACTGCTTTCGAGAGGACCAAGAGACTAGAGAAGAACCCAAAAACTGACAAGTACCAGAAGTAGATTTTCGCTCAGTACGACAACCAGCATAATCAACATATGAATAACCCAAGAGAGAAAGAGTGGAAGCGGTCGAGTACCAAAGCCCGAACTCAGGAGTGAAGCGGAGGTACCTCATGATCCGCTTGATGGCTTGACGATGAGAGGTGCGTGGCGAAGATTAAAAGAGCGTACAAAGACAGACTACGAACTGAATGTCTGGTCTCGTCGCCGTCAGGTATAGTAGCGACCTGATCATGCTGCGGTACTCCTTCTGGTCCACGGCTTCTCCCTCCAAGTCTTCATCCAAGGCAATGGTAGTCGCCATGGGCGTCGAAAGAGGCTTGGCCTCGCCCATGTCAAACTTCTTCAGCAGGTCCTTGGTGTACTTGCCTTGGTGTACAAACGTCCCTTCCCGAGTTTGCTTGATTTGCAACCCGAGAAATAATGTCAACTCGCTCATCATACTCATCTCGAACTCCCTGCTCATCAAATTAGAAAACCTTGCCACGAGGGCATGTGAAGAGCCACCAAAGATTATATCATCCACGTATATCTGCACGATGAGAATGTCTTTTCCTTGCTTGAGGAGAAACAATGTCTTATCAACAGAGGCCATGGTAAAACCCTTCCCAAGCAAAAAGGACTTCAACCTAGCATACCATGCTCTCAAGGCTTGTTTGAGACCATACAAGGCTTTATGGAGTTTGTAGACATAGTCTGGGTGCTTGGGATTTTCAAAGCCAGGGGGTTGTCTCACATACACTTCCTCCTCTATGTACCCATTGGGAAAAGCACTCTTGACATCCATCTGATATAGCTTGAACCCTTTCAAAGCTGCAAAGGCTAGAAGGATTCTAATGGCTTCTAAACGGGCAACAAGAGCAAAGGTTTCCTCAAAGTCTATCCTCTCTTTCTGGCAAAACCCCTGAGCAACCAACCTAGCCTTGTTTCTAACTATCACCCCATCCTTACTCTGCTTGTTCTTAAACACCCACTTGGTACCTATGGGATGACATTGTGGAGGTGGAGGAACTAGGACCCAAACTTGGTTTCTCTAAAAGTTCTCTAACTCCTCATGCATGGCATTTACCCAATCAGCATTAGATAAAGCATGTACAATATCTTTGGGCTCAAAATCAGCAACAAAAGGAGAATGTGCAAAATGAGAGATTCCATAGGACTTGTTGCGAGTGACACGCTGGTTGAGGTTACCGATCATGGTCTCAGGAGCATGGCGATGTCGAATGTGTATAGGCACCGTCCTTGATGAAGTAGCCTCCCCCTCAACCATAGCTGGAGCTCCCTCAGGTTGAAGAGAGGGATACTGGTCGTTTGGTCCCCATGAAGTCAAAGAAGAAGGATCGAGACCATGAACAGACATAGTCAACGCAGGGTCGACAGGGGTAGCCGGTGGAGTCGGCTCAGGAGCACCCCAATCGGCATCGTCCTGCTCCTCCTCCACAAAGATGCTTTCACCCATCTCCTGGTCACCTGCACGCTCAAAGACAGGAGAGGAACAAGGTGTGGTTTCATTGAAGGTAACTTCACAAGTCTCCATGACACGGTTAGTCTCAAGATTAAGTACTCTATATGCATGACAGTGAGTAGCATAACCGAGAAAAATTCCGTCAGAAGACCGAGATTCAAACTTATCGAGATTACCTTTCTTGAGAATGAAGCACCGAAACCCAAAGACTCTAAAGTAGCTCACCTTAGGAAGATGCCCAAACCGCAGCTCATAAGAAGTTTTCTTTGTAAAAGCTCAAAGGAAGATGCGATTTAAAACATAGCATGTTGTGTTGATTGCTTCGGCCCAAAAGTGCCTAGGAGTCCTATGCTCATCGAGCATCGTCCTAGCCATTTCCACAAGGGTCTGATTCTTGCGTTCAACAATCTCATTCTGCTGAGGCACATAAGGTGAAGAAAACTGATGTTCAATACCCAAAGACTTGCAAAAGGCTTCAAAATGAGAGTTCTTGAATTCAGTGTCATTGTCACTGCATATAGCTCTTATGGCATTCTTGGGAAGTTCATTTTGCAGCCTAAGAACCAAATCCCGCACATGGGAAAATGCCTCATCCTTGGACTCCATGAAAAATACCCAAGAATAGCGAGAAAAGTCATCCATGATCACAAGAACGTACCACGTCCCACCATCCGACCGAACCCGGGCTGGACCTACAGTGTCCATATGAAGAAGCTCACCGGGTTGTTTGGTCATCACTTGGTTCATAGGGGAATGAGAAGCGGCTACCATCTTCCCGTGATGACACGGGTAACAGACCAAGTCCTTCTCAAACTTTAGCTTAGGCAATCCTCGGATTAGATCAAGAGAGCTAAACCTTGCAAGCAAGTCGAAGGTCAAATGACCAAGCCTCCTATGCAACTTCCAAAGCTCAGAAGTGCGGCAGATCCTCCTAAATCATATGGCCCACATGCATTATTATTGTCTAAATAGACTCCAAATAACCATGAATATGTTCCATATGACTTATAAGATCTGTCGGGTAAATCCCGAATCATCCACGATTCTCCGAGCAGGATCAATTATTACAAAGAGACATTGCAGTATTACAATAGTTTTATACAGATAAGATATTATCAGAGTAAAATAGTGGAAGGATTACAATAACATAAGTTTACAAACCATTTAGTTTAAACTTACAAACCATATGTTTTTAATTATTACAACCACAAGAGCAGTGGAGTAGCAACATAACTTATTACAAAACCTTGGAGACATGCTCTGCCCAAGAGCCAGACATCCTACTCGTCGTCACTCTCCGCAATGACTGTCATGCAGCAGGATGCAAAGCACTCCTGCCCATGAGGCTCACCTGCAACAAGGGTTCAAAAAACCCTAAGTACAAAAGTACTCAACAAGACTGACCCAACAAAAAAGAGGGGTGAAGACTTAGGAAATGCAGACTAGAGGGACAAGGTAAGGCTTGCAGAGTTAAGGATTTTTGCAGAAAAACTGTGACAAAAAGCAAAGTTGTCTTGCTCTAGCTTGATATTACCAACCAACTTTATTCTTAACCTTAAACATCATTCAAGTTGTTACTACGACGATGAACAACGATCGAGTCTTCTTCTTCGAGAAGCAACGGCGATTCGAATCCATTTTCATACCTAGCTGGGACCTAGATCATTGGGATACCGGAGACTTTAACTCCGATGCATACCAGATCACAGATATACCGGGATAACAACTGCAGCCATATATCACCACATGATACACGTGGGCACTAGGACCTAGTGTACCAATATACGTGGGAACTTAAACCCACAGCATACCACACTGTGACATATGTGGGGACTCTGGCCCACTATATATCACTCCATGACATACGTGGGGACTCTGGCCCACTGTATATCACTTCATGCATGTGGATTTCTAGTTTCTCGATATCACCAGTTCACCATCGACACGGGACCCAGGCCATCAATAGACGAAAACACTACAGAGGGACTCCATCCCCAATGCAAGTTAGCCATCCGGACTTGATTTATTAACTGTCATCATGTTTTCACAGATAAAGCCATCCTCATCTTTTTCATTCTTTTACTTTTTGATAACCTAACTTATTAAGCGGGGCTAAGCATTACTATGCAATTTCCATAAACAGGTAACAAGGAATAAGGAAATAAGACAGGTAATGCAATTGGTGGGTTATTACTCAACTCCTATTACTAATGTAACATTTCATAACTGAAGAGATAAAACTTTCATAAAATCAAGGAAGGGTTTGAATACATCCGAGGCTTGCCTTGGTATTCGGGGTAGACGGTCTCGAGCTCTGGATCAACTCCCAACTCCTGAGTCTACTCTTCCTTGGAATCTGGTGCGACAACGTTAAATTCTCCGTTAACGGAAACTATACGATAAATGATATGCTTCAACATGATGGAATAGTAAACATGATGCTCGATGGATGCATGACCAGATTAAGGACTTAAGTACAACTTTCCTTCACGATAAAGTTGCAAGCCAACCAAAACATACTTACTAAGTTCATTAGGGTTAACTACGTTATTAAAGAAGTTCATTATACACATAAAATAATGTTGATTAAACCCTAATGACATGGTTAAGTTAAGCATAAACAATTAATTAAAGTGCCAAAGATCATTAGGGTTAATGACCCAAGGTCAACAATCAATCCCAAAGTCAAACAAATCCAATAATTATTAAACTTAATTAAAAGGGATTAATTAATTATTTAAAGGCATAAAATAAAGGCATAAAATTAAAGCTATCTAATTGAGCTCAAAATTTTATTTTAAAAATCTCTTGGTCTAATTAGATGGCAAAATAAATTTCAGAAATAAAGTCCAATTATTTTATTTATTAAAAATCATTGAAGGTGTATTTTTTAATTAAAATAGCTAATTTTAACTTATTCAAAAATACTCAAATTTGATATTTCATATTTTTTCTAGGTAGAGAACATCATAAACAACATACACAAAAATTTTTAGAATTTTTAGAGCCATACATGAATTACTATGATTTTTCAAAGAAAACGGTATTTAAATTATTTTCTAGAAAAAGAAAAAAGGCAGCAGCCGACCTATTTATATGCCAAAGGCGACGCATTGACGGACGATACGACGACGACGAAGTTTCGAGCGTCTTGGGGTGAGCTGGCCACCGTGGCAGGGCGACGGTGGACGGCGGCGCGACTTGAGAAACCGGCAATGGCGGCCGTTCATAGGTCTCGGGACTGTTCAGGAAAATTATAGAAATACCACTCGTCGAAAATAACAAATTACTCCAAAATTTATATAGGAACTTGAAAATATCCCAAAATATCATTTGCATTATTTTTCAAGAGCTACAATTTTCATTTAACTAGCATTTTCAAATTCTATATAGATTTTGAAATATGAATCCAAAATCAAAAGGGGAATAAAACCCTAGAAATAAATATTTGAAATTACTTTTGATTTTTCAATAAAACTTGAATATCTCCAAAACTATGAAATGCTCAACTTGTCAAACCAAATATTTTTCATATACAAAGTTTTCTCAAATTATGCATAATTTTTGAATTATGGTTTTAAAATCATAAGGGGACAAATGCTCGAAAACTGTATTTTCAAATTCATTTGAAATTTCTTTTGGAAACTTGTAAAACTTTAAATACCAACTTTGTAGCTCTTGTCAAGATATACAAACTATCTTTTTAGAGTATCCCCAAATTCCTTATAGATTTTGAATTATAGAAAAGGGGATAAAACTAGGTTTTGAAATAAAGGGTTTTTGAAACCGAACTCAAACTCGATTTGATTTCTAAATTAATTGGTTGGTTATTAATGATCACAAACATCACCCAAGGACATTTTTAGGTAAATGGCCCAATGACACCCTTGGTTGACCAAGTTGACTTTTGAAAAACATTTTATAGCTTTCCAATTTGAATTTTGATTTGAATTGCAAAACTTGGGAATAAGCTTTGAAATCCAAATTCAATCTCAAATATGGAAATCATCATTCAATTTTTTTAAGGGTTGGACTTAGATTTATACACTATGCTTGACACTAGTGTAAACTCGGTTTACACCTCAAGTACATAGAGTATAAACTAAGTATTTTAGATTACATTCGAAAGTAGGGTTTTATGATTTCATGTGACAAAACATTCCAGAAACACAATTAACCTATGAAATATAAACTTGTTTTAGTTGATGTACATTAAGGTTGACTTAAACATGAATGCTTTGCAATGCATATGATGACATGGCATGTTTTAGTTAATATAACACCAGAGGTGTTACAAGAAGAAGTGCCTGCCACCAAACACCGAGAGACGCCGAAAGAGCGAGAAAAATCAGCACGAAACACAAGTCCAAAAGACACAATCGTGCAAACAAGATCACCTCGAGAATCCAAAATGCGAGAAAGGCTCAGCTTAAAGCGCACTTCAAAACCATCTCTAAGGAGTTGCAAAACTGAAAGGAGATTGAAATTCAAGCTCAAAACCAAAGCAACATCCTTGAGCACAAAGTTCTCATTGAGCCTTACCGACCCACGAGAAAGGACCTTACCCTTACCATTGTCCCCAAATGTGATGTACTCCTTGGAGGTCATGGGACTGAGGCTAGAGAACCAATTTGAATTTCTGGTCATGTGGCGCGAACACCCAGAATCAACAAGCCATATGTTCTCCAAGCCTCCATGCTGCATCAATAGAAAGCCATGGGATGAGCAAACGATCCAACACTGGGGTTAGTAAACTAAGGAGAAAACCAGTGCTGGGTCATTTTGCCCTGGAAAAGTGTTAGGAAAAACACCATACACACCATGTCCCATGGGAGAGTAGCGATCACCACGAGAGAGAAAACATGGTCCGCTAGAAGTGTAGTACTGAGAGCCACTGCCACGAGACCTTGAGTCGTATTGAGGACAACTTTTACATCGCCGGGCACGACCATCACATGGTCTCACAAAGTGAGGCCTAGCGCCCTGAGGTCTTGCACCTCTAGGTCTAGCATTGCTCCTGTGAGCAGGTGAAGCATGCATACCATGAGATGGGCGATGCATGTTCTGGTGTGAAAGTTCAAACTGACGCCTCTCATCTCTCTTCCTCCTAAAAAAACATAAACAAGTGACCATCCCTCTTGCAATACTCACAGTGGTACACCTCTCTCTTGGGTTGTGAGTGAGTCACTCTGTTGTGGGCTTGGTTCACTCTTAGAGGTGGTTTGGCCTTAGGAAGGGGCTTATCAGAGATGTTTGGCAAAGTGCCAAGTGGGTTCCTAAGGTGGTTAGGTTTTGGAATCCACACTTGTTTCTAAGGTGGAGCTTTGGAATTCTCATTAATCACTCCATCCTTCATAATGGGTTGGTAGGCTCAGAGGGCTTAGGTGGGTTAACCTTGATGAGCTTGGGAGGATTGGTAGGTTTCTCGCTCACACTCAACCCACTGTGTTCACCAACCTTGCCAAATACATTGTTACCCTTTCCACCTGAAGCAAAGCCTAAACCCGTTGTGTCAGTACCCCTCTTGTACTGAGTCATCATCATGCCCAACTATGGCTCACTGCAAGAAAGCCAACTCAACATGTGCCAAAGGAATGTGTTTTCCTCTTCGGTCTTTTTCTTGTCATGCCTACAGTTAGCAAGCTCTAGCTCCAAATCCTCCCAGCAAGCACACTTAGCTCTAGCACCACCACTTGTACTAGACTGCTCAAGCAAAGCGATAATAGCAACCTTCTCAGAGAGCTTGTTGCGCAACTCAACACAAGACTTGCAAGCCCCCAAAATGACTGGCATGGATCTAACCTCATCAAACTCATCGAGTAAAGCAGAGTACTTGGACTGCAAAGAAATGAGACTAGACACATGAACAGCGCATTCGTCGCATTTAGTCTCATCGGACACGACAACCCTATCCTTCTTAGCATGCTCAAGCTCATCTAGCGCTGCAAGATACTTAGCCTTGAAACTGTTGCATTCTTGAGCAGCACGAATAATCAAAGCATCTTGCTTGAGCATGGTGTTAGTCACATAATCAAGCTCAGCGAGGAGGGATTCGACTGTGTGTTCTACCTCAGGGTTGATGTTGACCTCTTCTTTGTCATCGGTGGTGGTGTTGTTGTTGAGCGCCATGGTGCAGTAGCCTCCTCGGCGCTCATTGGCGTAGAAGCTCAAGCCGTTGAACTTGTTCTCCACCTTCTTCTTGGCCTCATCATCACTTGGTGGAGAATCACTATCGGAGTTTACATCGCTGAAGTTCACGACCAGAGTGCGTTGCTACGCTTGTAATGCCTTGAAGTACTTCTTGTTCATGTGCTTGGGGTCGAAGTCCTTCTTGGGCTTGTACTTGCGGGAGGATGACTCATACTTGTCCTTGTGCTTGGTGTAGTTGTTCTTGCCAGAGTAGCTCTTGTTGGGGCAGCTGGCAACGTTGTGGTCGAGCTTTCCACACTCAAAGCAACCTTGCTTATTGCCACCACCTCTATGGTTCAAGCAGTTGTTGTGAAACCATGAAAACTTTCTGATGACGAGCGCCAGCTCATCATCCCCAAGAGCTTCCATCTGCTCCTCTGTTGTAGACACAAGAGAAGACAAGGCAAGCGACAACTGTGATGGGTTAGCCAAAGAAGAACTTGAACTTGAGTTACCTGACACCAAAGCCATGGTAGGAGCAGATAGATTCTTGATCCTCGCCTGCGTCTGGAGGTCGATCTTGGTGGACTTGAGCTTGCTGAATAGCTCATCCATGGTGAGAGTCTCATAGTTGGCTGATTCGATGATCGCCTGCACCTTGACCTCCCAAACCCTCTGATCTAGAGCATATAGAAGCTTGAGTGCTCTCTGATGATCGTCATAGGGCATAGCTGCATTGTTAGCTCACATGTTGTTCACAATGGTGGTAAAATGAGAAAACATCGAGTCAACAGTTTCTCCATCCACTTGAGTGAAGTTCTCATTGTATGTCTCATAGAGTCTGGTTTTGACATGGGCTATACCCTCATGGAAGCTTTGAAGCCTCCTCCAGATCTCTCGAGCGGTCAAACAATCGGAGATATGATCAAACTCAGGAATCGACAAAGCAGCATAAAGCTCAGCATGGGCAATATTGTTCGCATTGTGTTGGTTGATCTGCTCTTGATTTATATGGGCAGCAAGTACCATGTAATCAGCATTCTCAATGATCTCCCAAACACGCGAATCAATCCCCTGAAGATGAGCCTGCATACGAATCTTCCAATACGAGTAGTTCTCCCCATTGAATTGGGGTGGCTTGCCCGATCGGTGAATCAAAGCCATGTTGCCTTCTATGGATCATGGACCGATTAAGATGGAAGTGATCCTTAACTGGTTCCGATACCAATTGAAGGACCGGATACGGCGACCAGAGGGGGTTGAATGGGAGCCTCAAATTTCTTTCAAAACTTTAGGTCATTTCTTTCGAAACTTTAGGTCCTCCGCTCGGCAAACAACCCAAGTAACAATACACAAACCACGATGTCCACGACCCTATTGAGAGGGTGGATGTTCACTAAGAACACAGCGGGACACACAAAACCAACGCAAGAAACCAAAAGTGAATCGGAGACCAAACGGACAAGCAACGACCGACAACACGTCTCGGGTGTACTAACGGTAGTACAGGTAGACCAACCGGTAGTATCGATAGTGACCGAAAGTTCTAGGAAATATTTTTAGCCCAAGTTGAACGTGCCCTTGACTACCCGTGAATGCACTACCGGTAGTACCGGTGTTACTATCGGTAGTACCGGTGTTCCTACCGGTAGTACCAAACAGAATCACGCGAAAATCGTCTGGAAAAATGAAAATTCGATTTCTTGGTCAAATCAACTCTGATTTCCACGAACTTTTAATCGTAGGGTCACAAGGAAGTAGGGAGGCTACCTCTAAAAGGACATGGCCCAATTTGACACGAATCAAGAGAAATCAAAAAAGGGATAAAAACCCATCAAGAAATCGCCATGAACACAAATCTTCTTTGATCTACTTGCTCGTGACTAATTAGCTCAAACCCTTTGGTGGGATAGATCCTCTCACGTCATAGCATAAGTCAATGCAAGAAAAACAGACTCAAACGGTGTAGAATCAAAGAAATCTGACCACGAAATAGGAGGGGAAAAGAGACTCGGGATGAACACCTCAAGAACAACAAGAACACAAATTCGTCACGAATTTCACATAAAGGTAAAAGCCCAGAGGGCACGAGCACACTAGGGGGTGCCCCTCCCATGAACAAATTCACTACAAAAATGTCTTGCAGTGGACCTCACACACTCTGAAAGACTAGAGACTGGAAAACCCTAACACTGGAATGGGAGAGGTGAGACTGAGTGGAGGCAGTCCCTCTTATTTATAGGCTTATTACATAATTCCACTTCTACCCCTAGATATTCCAAGAGAGAACCACCTAGCCAGGGGCATTATGGTCCAACTCAAGTTTTCCTGATCCGACGGCCACCGTGCCTCCTCACCGGTAGCCTCGCTTCGAAGCAATCTCCTCGATGCCTCCACGTGCCGTCCATCTGCATCGGGACCTCTGCCCGGGTTTTGAGGCCCAAACCCGCGAAACCTGCCGCCGAAGGTTTTGAGGATAAACCACCAAACCGCCCATGAGTATCGTACTGCGTATGCATCCCCCGTTGATAGTTTTGAGGCCAAACCACCAAATCGTTGCCGATGGTTTTGAGGGCAAACCAACAAACCATTCGCGAGTAGCGTAGCCCGTACGCGTCCCCCGCCGTGTACACTTGCGCTTGTCGATATCCCAAGTGTCAGCCACCACGGCTGGCCACCTGGCCGTCTGGTCTGTCAGTCCAAGCCTAGCATCTGCCCTTCACCACAACCGGTCTGTCAGCACGGCACACCCTACTTGACCTTCTCCCGACCGCTGCCACCGCATCCGGACTCCACACCTGCACATCACGAGCCAAGAGACACCATTTCAACACATAACCCTGTGCCAGGGGATCAGTAAAACCACCGAACCAACCACACACCAAAGTGTTGGTATGTTGACAATCGCTCATCACAACCACAAGGGTGCTCCACAATGGTTATGTAAAAACCATGTGTTCGCATATATACTTACTTTGTGGTTTTTGATGATTATGGTCGGCAGTGGTATTGACGTATAGTGCACAAGTGTTTCACATGATTTAATTGATTTTTTTGGGGAGAGAGAGGGGCACTTGAATTTTGGTATGTTCTTTCTTGGATGACTGCATTCATTAATGATCTTGCTGATTTAGCTAATATCATCGCTGGAATTGCTGACTTTAGGATCTCACCTTTTATTACTAATTGTTCTCTTTTCATAGACATCTACTGATCTGTATCTTTGCATAAACTAGGATGCTCTTGACTAATAGTTCATTAGTATGGAAAAATGCATTTGATTAGTCTGTTTGAAATCCATGACTAGTATGGAAACATGACACTTCTCTTGTATATGAACATTGATCCACATGGCTATCCAGATATGTAATGATTTGTTTCTCTTTTCCTCAGCAGCTCTAGTCCTTGAAGGTTTTGAACTCAGAGTTGACAGGTTCCCAATGGATACTACAGACAACAAAACCTCCATGTATATAAAGGTTGACAACATTGTGAATGAGATCACCTCGCACTCTTGTCCATCACTAGGGCAAATCCCTCTCATTGCAACCCCGTTCATTCTCCTCCATGTGCTCTCATCCTACGGCCTGGAACCTAAGGATCTGGCGGCTTTGGAGGTAAGCATAATTTGTATAGCTATATATAAAATATTTTCCGTATTTGAAATGCTGCTTAATTATATGTCATGTCTATGACCATATATATAATGTTGTTCAGGCTACATGAACATTCTTTGGAAGACCAGCAAAATTCAAGCCAGATGCCATGCTGCGTCTCCCAGACATTGCAGCATATTATATTTGTTGTCAATGAAGAATGAGGAAAAAGATAGGCTGAAGCAACGTTGTGGAGGCTTTTGGAAGCTTGTCCTTATGTACCTGTTGATCGGTGAGAAGAATTACTATCGTGGGAAATCTCAGGTTGTTGCTGGACCAGGGCACAGCATCGTTGTCACATCAAAGAGGGATGTGTACCTATTCGGCGTAAACTCCTTAGGGCAGCTTGGGCTTGGAAATACAGAAGAACAGTATGAACCATGCCTTATTAGGTAATATATCATATGTTTGTTTTGCGGATAACTGTAGAACTATATATGCACAATGTCAAAACATGCCTTTAGGTCACTGCAGTTGGTTCGAGGCGGACAATGCTCGTGAGCGACACAGGAAGGGTGTGTATTCATTTGGACAGGATAGTTTCGCGGGTTTGGATTTTTCTGGTGCTTATACCAGCAGCCCTAAGGTTGTGGAGTCACTTAAAGACATATTTGTTGTCCAAGTATCTATTGGAGGCTACTTCTCTGCGGTTCTATCTAGAGAGGTTCAAGTTTACACTTTTTGTTGGGGGCGTGATGCAAGACTGGGTCATGATTCAGATCCAACTGATCTCGTGCCTCGCCTTCTCTCTGGACCGCTTCAAGATGCTCTTGTTGTGCAGCTGCGGGCAATTGCTATCTCCTTATGTTGGCCTACCAACCGACTGGAATGTAAGTGCATGTTATTCCTTTGCCTAGAATTCATTCTTTGTGACACCGATGCCCATGGCCATTTTTTTTCTTGAAATAAGTTTGAATTTGTATGAACTTACAGGTTGGTCTACTCATTAGGGTGCGGTAAAGGAGGCAAGATTGGGCATGGGTGCAGTATGATAAACTTGACGATCCCAAGGATAATCCAACATTTCCAGACACTGAAGGTAAAACCGTTGTTGGTTTCAGTAGGTGCTTTCCATTGTGCAGTTCTGGCAAGTGATGGGCGTGTGTTCGCATGGGGCCGGAACTACTGTGGTTGCCTGGGACACAATGATGAAGATAGTTTCCTCCCCACGGTAGTGGCAAGCTTGGTGTCGGTGAAGGCTAGGTGTGTCTCAGCTGGCTATTACTCGACCTTCATCGTCGCAGACAATGGAGATGTCTACTCCTTCGGGTGCGATCATTCGTGTAATCTGGGTGTTGAGGTTTGACCATCATCGTCCTTGTACTTGAGTCTCTGACTTGTATTATCTAATCTAGATAACAAAACTATATTTAGCAGCCATCATATCAGTAACTAGTTCCAAATTCCTGACTTTTCCGTTTCATCTCTCGTGGTTTCAGGGGAATGGGATTCCTAAACTAACCACTCGGATTGTTGCCCTGGATGAAAAGATTGTGCAGATCAGCGCGACCAACACCTATGATTGGGTTGACTACAATATACTTGGAGATCGCTCTCATACATACGTCCTCATCGAATCCAGCAGGCTCTACTCCCTCGGCGCAGGTAGCATGGGGCAGCTTGGTGTGAAGCTTGCTGAGGGACTAAAAATGGCAACGGGCAAGGAAAATCCGCGTGCCCGCGAGCATCCGACCCGACGGGCGCGGATACGGGTGTGGAGTTGTGCCCGCGGGCACGGGTGCGGATAGCAGTTTGCGCCCAATGGATATTCACTCATGGGTAAGAAAATAGCATGCCCGCACCCGTAAACCTGCCAAACCCGCACTGACATGTGGGTCCCAAAATAAGTTGTATATATACACATCATTTTAGGGTTTCCCCCACCCGGCAACCCCACCCCAGTCCCCAGCCGCCCAGCGTCACCGCTCAGCATCCGCACACCGCAGTCAGCACCGAGCCACCGACCCCGCCCCGAGTCTGACTCCACGGTCCGACTCCAACCCCTCCCCCCGCGACTCTACGCGCTGAAGGGAGGCCACGACTCTGCGACCGCGACAGCGATGGCGCGACGCTGAGGGGAGGCCGACCCGACCTTGATTCCCCCGGCGGTGGTGAGGCAGCGACTCGACCCCCCCCCCGCCGGCTGCTCCACTCCAGTCCCAGCGGCTCCCGCCCCCCTCCCCCCCCGCCGGCTGCTCCACTCCAGTCCCGGCGGCGCCCGCCCCCCCCCACTGGCTGCTCCACTCCAGTCCCGGCGGCGCCCGCCCCCCTCCCCCCCCCGGCGGCTGCTCCACCCCAGTCCCGGCGCCGCCCGCCCCCCACCCCCCCCGGCGGCTGCTCCACTCCAGTTCCAGCGGCGCCCGCCCCCCTGCCTACTGCTCCACTCCAGTCCCGGCGGCGGCGCGACCCTGTTGCTCCACCCCACGCGGCTCCAGTCCTGACGGCGCGTCCCCAGTCACCGGCACCCCTGCTCTGCTGCTCCTCGCTCCACCGCGCAGGCCGCTCCCCACCGTGCAAGTTCAAAGGCAAGTTCCTTTCTTCAATTGTTCTTGATAGCTCGGAATAGATCTTGTGATTTTTAGTGGTTGTCTTCATATTCCAGATCTTGTTCTTTTGTGATGTGCAGCTACAATGGCAACCCCTGGTAGCTCTCAAGTGCAAAGCTCCCATGTAACTGCTACAGTTGGTACTGAGGAGCAGAGAGCTGTGGATGTTGTGCAAGTATCAGAAGGGGAGGATGCCTCAAATGTGCGGCCTTCAAAGAAAAGACCTTGCACTTCAAAAGTCTGGAATGGCTTTGAAAAGGTAATGGTTGATGGAGTAGAGAAGGCCAGATGCAACCACTGTGGCCGACACCTTTCAGCCGTATCAAGAAATGGTACAACTCACTTGAATACTCATTTGAAAACTTGTATCTACAATAACAAGAAGCCAAGATTAAAAATACAAGCTAATTTGAGGTTTGCAACCACTGAAAAGGGGGCAGTAGCTGTAGAAAACTGTGTTTGATCAAGAAGTAGCTAGAAAAGCTCTGTTTTCGGTGATTGTACTGCACGAGTACCCGCTGTCCATTGTTGATCACCATGGCTTTCATAAATTTGTTAGTGCATTACAACCTTTGTTCAAAATGGCAACTAGAAACACCATTAGAAGGGACATTCTGAGTTTCTATGAGGGAGAGAAAAGGAAAGCTAGGATATTCTTGCAAAAGACAAGTTGTCATGTTGCTATCACAACTGACCTATGGACAGCTGAAAATAAAAAAAGAGGCTATATGGCAGTGACTGGACATTTTATTGATGACTCATGGACGCTTAGAAGCTGCATATTGAGGTGAATATATTAATTTTGCTTGCTGTCCAGATTGTATAATTATGTTATTTATGTCAAACTGATTGTTTCCATTGTTTGATGTAGGTTTATATATGTGCCATGCCCCCACACAGGAGAGGTTATTTGTGATGCATTGCATAAATGCCTTCAGAGTTGGGATCTTGATCGGAGGGTATCAACCGTGACTCTTGACAATTGCAGTGCCAATGACACCATGATTGGCTTAATGGAGACAAGGCTGGGGGCAGTGAATATGCTACTGAAAGGAAAATGTCTGCATATGCGGTGTTGTGCACATATTCTCAACCTCATTGTGAAAGATGGGATGGCGGTAATTGAAAATGCTATAGCAAACATCCGAGATAGTGTTGCTTATTGGATTGCTACCCCAAAAAGGTATGAAAAGTTTGAGAAAACTGCTCTAGATGAAAATGTTGATTTGAACAAGAAGTTGCATTTAGACTGCAAAACTAGATGGAACTCAACCTACATCATGCTTAGCATTGCTATACCTTGTAGGAAGGTCTTTGAACGTTTGGGTGAGCTTGATAGGAAATATGAGTGTCCATCAGCATATGATTGGACATTTGCTAAAAATGTTTGTGAGAAATTGGGGTTATTCTATGAGCTTACTGAGCTGTTTTCTGGGACAAAATATGTTACAGCTAACCTGTTCTTCCCCAAAGTATGTGAGATTAAACTTAAACTCAACTCTTGGGGTCATGATGAAAATGAAATTATTAGGAATATGTCTGCTGCAATGATAGAGAAGTATGATAAGTATTGGACTGATATACATGGTCTTATGGCTGTTGCTGTTATTCTTGATCCACGCCTTAAGATGACAATGTTACATGCTTGCTATATTGCCCTTTTTGGAGAAGAGTTTGCTGGATAGTATGTTACAGAAGCCCATGAGTTGCTTACTGATTTGATGAAATATTATAATGTGAAAGACCAAGACTCTGTGGCCACATCCTCTGGTGGTGCCCCTTCTACTGTTAGTGCAGCTGCTGTCTTGTCCATATTTAAAACCCTTGCTGCAAATAAGAAGACTACAAGCTTTGTTAGAAGCAAGAATGAGCCGGATTGGTACTTGGAAGAGGACACTCTTTCTCATGACGAGAATAATTATTTTGATATCCTTGGCTAGTGGAAATTGGAGGGAGCTCGTTATCCTACTCTGAGGCAAATTGCTCGTGACATAGCTGTTCCAATAACCATAGTAGCTTCTGAATCGGCATTCAGTACTAGTGGGAGGGTTTTAAGTGAGCATCGCAGTCGTCTGACTCCTAAGATGTTGGAAGCTTTGATGTGCAGCCAAAGTTGGCTTCGTCACAATCTCAAAGGTATAAAAATGTGCATTAGGTAGAGACATGAACTGTGTACTGCAGCTACTAATATTTGCACTATGAATGTAGATGATGGTGATGGAAGGTTCAATAGCTTTTGGTCATGCCTTGAAGACAATGAAGAAGACATGAAAGATGAATCTTGCATCACTACAGAGGATTCTGACTAATTAATTAGTTCGTCTCTAGTTTATTTGCATCATTAGGAAGACTTGGCTATTGAATAATTTCTTGTATCACTTGGAATAATGTGTTCTTGTATCACTTGGCTGTTGAACAATGTCTTGTATCACTTGGAACAATGTAGCTTGTACTGTACTGTACTGGGATTGAATATTTGTGTGCATCCATCAGTGTATGATTGTGATCTTTTTATACTTCTAGCGGGCACGCGGGCATGCCCGCGGGCATGTTTTGCCCGCGGATAGCGGGCGCGGGCGGATTTCTGTGCCCGTTGCGGATAGCGGGCTCGGATACGGGCATAGAAATTGCCTTGCGGGCGCGAATATGATCGAGGAGTATCCGCGCGGATTTTGCCCGTTGCCATTTTTATGAGGGACACATAACTAGGCCGGTCCCTGATCGTGTCGAAATTGATCTTGCCTAGCTTCATTTCACCAACATCGACCTCAACCGTTTCCAATTGCCCTGGAGGTGGTAGATTCCAGTGTATAAACATTTATTGACATTTTAGCTCGTGTTAGATTCTGGACTATAGGTTTCGTGGCGGCTTCATCTCTGGACAGTGGACAGATCATGCCATGGCCTCTGGCTGGTTTCAGTTTGACTGATTTTTATGTTGGATTGTGATGATCATTTGCTGGCAAATACCAACTGGTTGCACTAAAACAAACTTCACGCTTGTTCACATGCTGATTCTCATTCTCTTGCACGCTTGCCTAATGCGACTCAAATGGTGATCATTCTATTTTTGGTATAATGGGGTTTTATCATTGGCGCGCGGTACAATTGCCTACAAGCATTATAACTCTCATGAAAAGGACCTGAAGTACCAAGAAAATATCACTAAATAGTTTCTTAGTTGCCTACAAAGAACAAGAATAACACATACCCCTCCTGGACTTTCCTCTTAAAATTGTCCCCACAGGTGATGTCCATATCTCTATCTTCAGGCAAAATTTGTAGATCTCATAGCCGAATTGATGTGTTCCCTCTAGTTTGCTCATCCTTCCCTGCAAATTCACAGTGAAATGCAAAGGTAAGCTGAAAGATTTGACACTGTTTTTCTGCATGTCAATGCTATGCTATCATGATTATTCACTTTTCCCTAGTAGCATTGCTTGTGCTGATTGTTGGCTTGTTGCAACTACGCTATGCAAGAAAGCAACTTGTTGGTGTGGGGAATGCTCTGATAGAACTAGCCTCAACATGTCACATGAACACTATCTAGTAGCAACCGAGCAGGCCAAGTCACTGAATTTTTTCGTGCTATTCTGACCAAGTAACTTGAAAATACAGAGTAATGTACCTTCGTTACATGGATTATTATTTTGGGGCCCTCTAGCAGAGTAGATTCGAACCAAACTGTGAATTCTTGCTTCAGCTGCAGAAGAAGCAAAATTTCCCATCAGTCTTTCCCATTCGTTATATCACTTCAGTTAAGACTAAAATTATCTAGCCAATGCAGTCTTTCCTGTTCGTTCATATCTCTCCCGACTGCTCTTCTGAGACTAACAGCAATCTCCTTCCCAATCATTGCATATGTTGTACTCCCTCCGTTCTAAAATATAAGGTGTTTTAACTTTTTAGATTACATAAATTGTTTTGATGATTATGTATTTTTAGACATATATATCTAATGTCTTAGTTAAGGAATGTGAAATATTCTGGACTCCAATATGCTGCAAAAAGGAGCGTGTAGCCATTCACGCACTCATATCACTGAGGGTATGTTTGGTTGATGGAACGAGGTGGATAGGGCGTGCTTGGTTGCAGAGCAAGCCTCGAGCCATTCCTGCAGAACAACCGAACGGGGATTTCAACACATCATCTTCATCCTCATCTCGCTTGTGCTCTAGCTTATCGCCTTGTCAAATTGCTAGCCATCGTCGGCATACTTGATCCTATTCATGTCCTATCGACCATCGGTGTAGGAGGTGCGGTATGCAGGAGCAGCAGCTTCCGGACGTAGATGATCAACCTGGAGTTTTGTCACAGCCATATATCCAATTCCACGACAGCGGAGAGACGGCTCTCGGGTCGGCAATCCCCTGATTCGACCGGAGGCGCGCCGATGCCGAGGCCGAGGGGAGGACGTCGTCGGCGGCGCGCAACGCGATCGGATCAAATCGTCACCGGAGGACGTGGCGCGAGGCTGGGTGCCCGCCGACGGCCGACCCAATCGGCGAAAGGCGCGAGCGCGACGTGTAGGGCGTGAGGCCCACGGCCCACCTGTTGTCGCCGAGCAAATGATGCGGAATGGAAGGGAACCGGGGAGAGGGTTTAATAAGCATATAATAAATAGAGAGAGATATTATAAATAGTAGATATGTATATAGCAGAGAATCCAAATAACTAATCATCACGTAGTCCCTCTTCATCTCTCTCTTTCCTGGCGCCTGGCGGCGACGTCGGACGTCCTCATCGTGCCCTTTGCCGGCAGCTAGTGATCCACGTCCACCAGGCAAGGTGTGTCTCCGCCCCTCACGGCCTCACCGACCAAGTTCAATCAGCTACCCCTTTTGTTTTGTTTTCAATGTACAGTCTCTTTAGGTGTTGATCAATTGACACTGGTATAAATTGTGTTCCGTTGATTTAGGGTTTTGGGTGATTACAGGAAAATGACGATTAATCTTTTTAATCTTAAAGCTGGTCTTCTTGACCATAGTCTTTTTTTTAAAAAAAAAGAGAATTAGCTCTGCTTTTAAGAAAGCAAGGTACAGGTACATCGAGTTCTACACCAGGGATGCCGGCTTACAAAAAAGCTCAAGGCAACAGCTCTTGATCATCTTCTGATTTGGTGATGATGCATAACGTACTGTAGGTTTGATGGTTTTGGGTGATTACAGGAAAACGACCATTAGCAGTATTATATATCATCTTCTTTAATCTTAGAGCTGGTCTTCTTAATACATTGATCTTGTGAAGATCATGTTGCAAATTGGACATTGTTAAATACATGGTCTCGTGCCTTGCCTTGCCTTCCTTTTCAAGCACGTACTATACAATAAACTAGTTTATTAGTAAACAAAATAATATTAAACTTACGTTGCACTTAGTGTTTATTATGGTCGGTAGTGGTATTGACGTATTCTGCACAATTTGTTTGCATGATTTGCTTGAATTTTTTGGGGAGAGAAGGGGCTCTTGAATTTTAGTATATTCTTTGTTACATAATTTTTGATAAACTTTGATGCCTACCTTCATTAATAATATTGCTGATTCAGCTAATTTCGTCGCCGCAACTGTTGGCTTAGGATCTCACCTCACTGTCATTTAATACTAATTGTTCTCTTACTCATAGACATCCTATATATCTACTGATTTGTATCTTTGCACATACTAGGATGCGCTTGTTGACTAATAGTTTAGTATGGAAAAATGCATTTGGTTAACCTGTTTGAAATCCATGACTAGTATGGAAACATGACACTTCTCTTGTATTGGAACATTGATCCACATGGCTATCCAGATATGTAATGATTTGTTTTTCTTTTCCTCAGCAGCTTAGTCCTTGAAAGTTTTGAACTCACAGTTGACAGGTTCCCAATGGATACTACAGATAACAAAACCTCCGTGGATATAAAGGACGACAACATTCTGAATGAGATCTCCTCGCACTCCTGTCTATCTGGATGAGCAAATCCCCCTCTCCGTTCATTCTCCATGTGCTCTCATCCTACGGCCTGGAACCTAAGGATCTGGCGGCTTTGGAGGTAAGTATAATTTGTATAACCATATACAAAAGAAAATTTCATTATTTGAAATGCCGCTGAATTATATATCGTGTCTATGACCATATATATAATGTTATTTAGGATACATGTACATTCTTTGGAAGACCAGCAAAATTTGAGCCAGATGCCACGCTGCGTCTCCCAGATATTGCATGTCACACTCCACTTTTAAGGATAAAAGTAGAATGCATAAATAGCCTTCTATGCGCCACAGGAACAGTCACACATATAGGATGACAAATTACAAAGAGTATCATCACCCTGTTTATTATATAGCGAACCAATATTTATTACAGAGTATTGCGCATAAACAATAAATAACTAAGATATCTTTATTACGGAAGCTTCACACAGGGACACGTCAACTGGTGAACACCAAGCCTAGTACTCATCACGATAGCTTTCATTCCAACCTTCATCTGTTACCCATCCGGGATTTTCTAAAATTGAAAGTAAAGCAAGCGTAAGTACACAACCATACTCAACAAGCATAACATGGGTTAATGAGGCTCAAATAAGCTGACACTGTTTGTCGATACCCTGGAAACGGGTACTCCAAACCCCTAGTTTACCGAACTAAACCCCGTAAAAGCAGCAAATGCTAACCCTTCAATAACCTCCCGCGCTAGCGTACGAAGGCCCGCAGGCTGAGACGTATCGGACTGACCCGCGAACGAACAACGACGGCCCAAAGCCAAAGCCTGCTCGGGAGGCTACCAAACGGACTAGTACTGTATAACCGAGAGGTTACCGAACGGACTAGAACTGTATAACCGAGAGGTTACCGAACGGACTGGTACTGTACATGCGAGGGTACAATTCGAGCGACCACTCGAGGACGGAACTTCGCCCTGCGAACGAGCCTGCCCTCGAGGACGTAACTTTGCCCGCCAAACGAGCCTGCCCTCGAGGACGGAACTTCGCCCGGGCGAATGGGCGGCCCTCGAGGACAGTGCACCCCTCGGCTACCAACTCCCCCGTACGGATCTGAGCGCATTTAATGCGATCTATCTACCCCCGCCTAACCGCATGGCCACAGTTACGGTAATAGTTGCAGGCGTGGCAGTCAAATCTGCTTTTACCGCCCATACCACGGAATCCCGCAAGTCATATTACGCTGTTGCGCCATACCGAGCGCTGTGCCACGACTAGCACCGCCTCGAGACGTATAAACTAACGTGTTTTCCACGTTTTCCAGGATTCGGCCTTATCCAGCGAAGCTCGACCTCCTCGGCACGACCCCCTCGACTCCAGATAAGATCCTCGACCGTCGCCCCTCGACCTCATCAAGCGAACCCTCGAGCGGAACTTCAACAACTCCCGACGCGACGGTTGCAGGGTCTCCCATACCGATGTACATCACTACAGCGGCACCGACGTGATCGGCCTCAACGTCGTACATCATTAGCTGTGCAGACTCAAAATACATGTACCCCTGTGCCCCTCCTTCATCTATAAAAGGAGGCGCCAGGACCTACGAAAGAAGGATCGATCGAGAGATAGAAACACTAAGTCTTTAGATCACAGAACGACACCGTGAGACAGCGTAAGGTTGAGCACTAGGCGTCCGAACGCTCAAGCTCCACCACGCGCTCCTCACACCTGCTTGTATTTTCCCTTGTACTAGCACTTTTGTGCAAGATAACACGAATCATCCTCCCCCCGCTGGACGTAGGGCCTTCTTTGCCCGAACCAGGATAAATCATTGTGTTCTTCTTGCATCACCCACCAGATTAGGGAGCACGCGATTACAATATTACTCGTTGGTGTTAACCCCTCGAGGGTCAGAACACCGATAGTTGGCGCGCCAGGTAGGGGAGCCGCATGTCACTAACGATTTCCCGCCATTTTTTCTGGATAGGCGACTTTGTTTCACCACTCCCACACGCTACGGTGATCTGGTTTGGGAGCCTGGAGTTCCTGACCCTCGACCAGGGCTACGACATGACCCTGCTCTCAATCAGTGACCCGAGCGGAGGTCGCGGTACGCCCCCACGCTCATGGGCGGCCGCTCACCAGTCCCACGACCATGCTTCCACATCCAGAAGGAGGCACGGTCGGCGCCGCCATCGCCATCAACCTAAGTCGGGGAGGGTTCCCACCGCTTTCTCCTCGCCCCCGACCGGAGATGACGAACCCCTTGTCGAGGGATTGTCTGACCTGAGTTTAGGGGCAGAGGGCGAACGGGCAGGATCCCACCACAATCCCGACTCCACCTTCGCCGTACGATCATCGAGGAGCCACGACGAAGTCCTCGCTCGATCTAGCCCGCTCTCGCACGAGCTGTTCGAGCGTCATCAGCGACCTTCGTTCGACTCCCACTATGCCACAACGATGATCTCGATAGTGACCTGCTCCAACATGAGCACGTTAGAGGGTCGCTTAGGCGCCTTTCTTCGTGCAATGACGGACGTAGGGACTGTCACACCAGCCTCCGAGGGAATGGCCTTCACGAGAGCGCCAGGCCCCCGGAGGTACACCATCGGCACACTCCGATGGCAGCTGCAGGAGGAGGCGTGGGGGCAATTCCCCATCTTCTACTGCGGTGACCCTGACTCTGACTCTGATCATTGGGATCCTACCTGCGAGTGCCTCCACATCGATGGTGACGTCGACTCCAATCAGGACACCGTCGATCTAGCGGCCGCAACAGCTACAGCTGTGGCGGGTGACGCACCCCCTAGAGCAGAGGAACAACGACCAGATGCACCCCGAGAAGCGTGCCCTCGTCCTAGCGAGCAGGACGCACAGCTGGCACAGATTCAGGAGTTGCAGGCGAAGCTCGCCGACGAGCAGGAATGCTTGCGCTTACTCGAGCTGACCCTCGAGCGAGAGCGGCGACCGCTCGGCGGTAGAGCCCGAGCCAGGGCCCGAGAAGTCAACCGGCAGATCATCGAGGAAGGAGCACCCGAGCAACCCGCCAACCGTTATCCCCGAGCAAGCAAGAATGTTGTTGCGGCAGCTATGCTCCTTCGTAATATGCCCGCGCCATCCAACTCACAAGCTCGGCGGATACAACGTGAGGTCGAGGATCTCCTCCAAGTTGCTGCTGTCCAACAAGCCGAGAGCTCAGCCTCGAGGCGTCGAGGGGCTATCCCCGAACCTCTGGTCGAGCCCTCCCGGTCCGAGAGGGAGGGCTCGGTCGATCAGGGGGCGGCCCCCCCGACAGAAGAAAAAGCCGGCCCGAGAGCGTATCAACGACGACCGCGCTCCCCACGACGCGCGCCTCGACATTGTCGAGAATCGTAGACGCAAGCATGGGGATGCCAAGGATCGAGGGTACAGCGCCCATCGTGGAGGGCGTTACGACAGCGAAGAATACCAACAGGCCCTGGAGCCACCGGGCCCCCGGGTCTTCGGCAGGAGGATCCGCTGCGCCCAGCTGCCCGACAAGTTTTGACCCCCCACGAGCCTCGTCAAATACAACGGCGAAACCAATCCCGAGCTCTGGCTAGCCGACTTCCGGTTGGCTTGTCAGGCGGGCGGGGCGCGTGACAATCACGCCATCATACGTCACCTTCCCCTGTTCCTGTCCGACACCGCGCGTAGATGGCTCGAGGAGCTTCCCCCTGACCAGATTTGCGGCTGGACCGACCTTGTCCGAATCTTCGAGGGGAACTTCAAAGGTACCTACGTGCGCCCCGGGAACTCCTGGGAACTGCGCAACTACAAGCAGAAGCCAGGGGAGTCTCTCCGCGACTTTGCTCGACGATTCTCCAAGCTCCGTACCGAGCTACCCCACATCTCCGATCTCGATGTCGTTCTAGAGTTTGTTGTGGGTACAACCTGCAAGGACCTAGTTCGCGAGTTAGGGCGTAACTTCCCCGACACCGTCGACAAGCTCATGGATGTGGTTGCCAACTACGCGGCTGGCGAAGAGGCCGTCGGTGCCTTCTTCAGCGACGGGAAGGACAAGGGAAAAACGCCGGTAGCTGACAACGCTGGAGGCTCGAGCAAAGGGCCGAAGAGAAATAACAAGAAGAAGAAAAATCAGCAAGGCAAGTGTGAGGCTGCAGAAGATGATCTCGTCGCTGTAACCGAATGCAAAAGACCTCGAGGTCCCCCCGCGCCCCCCGAGGGCGCCATCTTCGACAAAATGCTCGAGGAGCCTTATCCTTATCACAAGGATGGGGCAAGGCACAAGCTTAAGGACTGCCGCATGCTTCGAAGGCACTTCGAGCAAGTGGGCATGAAGAAAAGTGACGACAAGAAAGACCAAGGCGGCAGTGAGGGAGACAACGGGGAAGACGGAAAATTCCCCGAAGTCTATGACTGCTACATGATCTACGGGGGCCCCTCGACCCAGCTCACGCCCCGAAAGCGTAAGCGGGAGCGTCGAGAGATCTTCTCCACTCGTGTCACGATGCCTCACTACCTCGACTAGTCTGATGCGCCCATCACGTTCGACCGCGATGACCATCCGGATCGAGTCCCCAACCCCGGGGCCTATCCGCTCGTCGTCGACCCAATCATCATCAACACCCGCCTCCGAAGGTCCTCATGGACGGCGGCAGCAGCCTAAACGTCATCTACCTCGAGACCCTCGACCTCCTGGGAGTCAGGAGGCACCAACTCTGACCCAGTGCCAGGGGGTTCCATGGCGTCGTGCCAGGGAAGAAGGCTTTCCCCGTTGGCCGTATCGACCTCCCTGTCTGTTTTGGCACTCCTGCCAACTTTAGGAAAGAGACCCTCACCTTCGAGGTGGTCGGGTTTCACGGAACGTATCACGCCATCATCGGCCGACCGAGCTACGCGCAGTTCATGGCGATCCCGAATTACACCTACCTCAAGCTCAAGATGCCAGGGCCCAAGGGCGTCATCACCGTCGCCTCCTCCTACGAGCACGCGTACGACTGCGACGTCGAATGTGTTGAGTATGGAGAGGCCATCGAGCAAAATGCCATGATAGCCGTGACCCTCGAGCACCTCGCCGACGAGATGCCAGATCCCAAGCGACACGCCGGCAACTTCGAGCCAGCACAAGACACCAAGAAAGTCCCCCTCGACCCGAGCTGCCCATGCGAGAAGGTGCTAATGATTAGCGCGGACCTCGAGGACAAATAGGAAGCCGTGCTCGTCGACTTTCTCTGCGCGAACGCCGATATGTTTGCGTGGAGTCCTTCGGATATGCCGGGCATACCGAGGGAAGTCGCCGAGCACGCCTTGGAGATCCGGGCCGGGTCCAGACCGGTGAAGCAACGCCTGCGCCACTTCGACGAGGAGAAGTGCAGGATCATCGGCGAGGAGGTACACAAGCTTTTGGTGGCTGGATTCATCAAGGAAGTTCATCACCCCGAATGGTTAGCTAATCCCGTGTTAGTTAAGAAAAAGAATGGAAAAATGCGGATGTGTATTGACTATACTAGTTTAAACAAAGCATGTCCCAAAGTTCCGTTTCCTTTACCACGCATTGATCAGATTGTCGACTCTACCGCGGGATGTGAAACCCTCTCGTTCCTCGATGCTTATTCTGGCTATCACCAAATTAAGATGAAAGAGTCCGACCAGCTTGTGACTTCCTTCATCACACCTTTTGGCATGTACTACTACGTGACCATGCCCTTCGGCCTCCGAAACGCCGGGGCAACGTATCAGCGATGCATGCTACACGTCTTCGGCGAACACATAGGCGACACGGTCGAGGCCTACGTCGATGACATCATGGTTAAGTCCAAAAGAGCGGACAACCTCATTCGAGACCTCGAAATCGCGTTCGGGTGCCTTCGAGCCAAAAACATAAAACTCAACCCCGAGAAATGTGTCTTCGGAGTGCCTCAGGGCATGCTCCTCGGATACATCATCTCCCAGCGCGGGATCAAGGCCAACCCCGAGAAGGTGGCGGCCATCACACGAATGGGGCTGATTCGGGATCTCAAGGGCGTGCAGAGGGTCACGGGGTGTCTCGCGGCCCTCAGCCGCTTCATCTCACGCTTAGGGGAGAAGGCCATGCCTCTGTACCGTCTCTTGAAAAAATCCGAGCGATTCACGTGGACTGCGGAGGCCGAGGGGGCCCTCGACGAACTCAAAGCCAAGCTGACATCCACTCCGATCCTCGTCCCTCCTTGACCAGCGACGTCGACTGAACCACCCGAGCCTCTCCTCCTCTATGTCACCGCAACCACCCAGGTGGTCAGCGCGGCCATAGTGGTGGAGAGGCAAGAGGAAGGGCGCGCCTTGCCCGTCCAGCGGCCGGTTTATTTTGTCAGCGAAGTGCTTTCGGAAACAAAAAACTGCTACCCACAGGTGCAGAAGCTGCTCTATGCCATCGTCCTTACGCGTCGTAAGCTCCAGCACTACTTCCTCAGCCACCCGGTTCCTGTGGTATCCTCGTTCCCCTTGGGGGAGATCATCCATAACCGGGAGGCCGCTGGAAGGATTGCCAAGTGGTCGGTCGAGCTAATGGGCGAGACCATCACCTACGCACCACGGAAGGCCATCAAGTCTCAAGTGCTGGCGGATTTCGTCGCCGAGTGGACCGACACTCAGTTGCCACCAGTGCAAATTCAAGTCGAGCTGTGGACGATGTACTTCGACGGGTCGCTCATGAAGACAGGAGCAGGCGCGGGCTTGCTCTTCATTTCACCCCTCGGAGTCCACATGCGCTACGTCATTCGCATCCACTTTGCCGCTTCTAACAACGTTGCAGAGTACGAAGCACTTGTCGCCGGATTACGAATCGCCCTCGAACTCGGGGTCTGACTCCTTGACGTTCGAGGCGACTCACAGCTAATCATCGACCAAGTGATGAAGGCCTCGAGCTGCCACGACGCCAAGATGGAAGCATACTACAATGAAGTGTGCAAGTTGGAAGACAAGTTCCACGGCCTCGAGCTTAGTCATATCGCTCGACGATACAACGAAGTCGCGGATGAGCTCGCGAAAATCACATCGACTCGAGGTACAGTCCCTCTGAACGTGTTCTCGAGGGACCTCTTCGAGCCCTCCGTCGATTTGGGCTCGGGGGCTTGCACTACGCCCTCGAAGCTCCACCCCACGACCTCGACCGGGGCCCCCTCGACCGGGGCCTAGGTTATGGAGATCCAGGAGAACTCTCCTCCGTCGAACCCGCCACCAGATTGGCGTGCCCCTTTACTCGACTGCCTCATTCGGGGAGAGCTTCCGGAGGACCGGACCGAGGCTCGATGGATCGCACGACGGGCCAAGTCCTACGTCATCTACGGTGACGGCAAGGAGCTCTACAGGCGAAGCCCCTCGGGCGTTCTTCAGCGCTGCATTACCATCGAGGAAGGCAGGAGGCTCCTCGAGGACATACACTCGGGGGCCTGCAGCCATCACGCAGCACCAAGGACCCTCGTGGGCAATGCCTTTCGACAGGGCTTCTACTGGCCGACCGCCGTTTTTGACGCCACGAACATCGTTCGCTCGTGCAAAGGGTGTCAATTTTACGCCAAGCAGACACACCTCCCAGCTCACGCCCTACAAATGATCCCCATTACCTGGCCGTTCACGGTCTGGGGGCTCGATCTCGTGGGGCCTTTCAAGAGGACAACTAAAGGGTACACGCACCTGCTCGTTGCCATCGACAAGTTTACCAAGTGTATCGAGGCCTGGCCCATTAGCAACATCCGCTTCGAGCGGGCAGTTGAGTTCTTCACCGACATCATCCATCGCTTCGGGGTCTCGAACGTCATCATCACTGACAACGGCACACAGTTCACCGGCAAGAAGTTCTTGGACTTCTGCGATCGCCATCACATCCGTGTGAATTGGTCCGCGGTTGCACATCCTCGAACTAACGGCCAGGTCGAGCACGCCAATGGCATGATTTTGCAGGGCCTCAAGCCAAGGATCCTCAACCGCCTCAGCAAGCACGGAAAAAAATAGGCCGCGGAGCTGCCATCGGTCCTATGGAGCTTAAGAACAACACCTAGTCGAGCCACGGGCTTCACCCCATTCTTCTTGGTCTATGGGTCCGAGGCCGTCCTCCCCACTGACCTCGAGTATGGATCCCCTCGACTAAAGGCGTACAACGAGCAAAGCAACGAAGAAGCCCTCGCAAACGCCGTCGACCAGCTCGAGGAGGCTCGAGACATGGCACTAATTCACTCCGCGAGATATCAGCAAAAACTTCAACGCTACCACGACAAACACGTGTGCCCGAGGGACTTCCAGGTTGGAGACCTCATCCTACGTCGATGACAGAACAACAAGGGATGTCACAAGCTGACCCCGCCATGGGAAGGCCCATACACCGTAGCTGAGGTGCTAAAACCCGGGATGTACAAGCTCGCTAACGACAAAGGCAAAATCCTCACCAACGCATGGAACATCGAACAGCTACGTCGTTTCTACCCTTAGGGCACCAGTGCCCTTGTACATTCTCGCATGTTTTGTACATTTCTGCATGACAAATATAAGAAGTACTTTCGATTATAAGTTCAAACTTGTTATTGTACATGCAAGAGGTAGCCTCGACCCTGTCTCGCCAGAGTCGAGCCTCCCTAGGGGGCTAACGGGGGGCACCCCCTAAGTTCCTAAAAACACGAAGGACTTTTTTTCGCACGCCTCTCTTTTGCTTCCCAACTAAGTTGAAAAATGCCTCGAACTCCCTAGGGGTTGAGGGCTGTCGAGCTGGAGCTCTCCTACGCTCCGGGCTACGGTACCTCCACTCGCCCCCCTCGAAGGATACGAGCTTGCGTCTAAATGCTCAGTCGGAAAGCAAGAGTCAGGCAATCAGAGCTCGAGCGCTTCTCCTTTCTCACGCCTCGATACGCTTCGCGACTAAGTGGAAAACGCCTTGAACTCCCTAGAGGGTCGAGGGCTGTCGAGCCAGGAGCTCTCCTACGCCTCCGGGCTACGGTACCCCCACTCGCTCCCCCCTCGAGGGATACGAGCATGCGTCAAAAACTTAGTCAAAAAAGCAAACTCTAGGTGAAAAGAAAGCAGAAAAGGATCGAAAGAAAAATAACAGATCGCATTAATGATAGGCGCATTAATGTTCAAAAAGGGCTTTCGGAGCCACATTGAATATAATTTACAAAAAAACTAATTCATTACATGGGCACCCTCGCCCAACCTTGCCCTACAGGCCCGCTCCGCCGCCCTCCTCGACATGGTACCCTCCATCCACAGGGGAGAGGACTTCGTCCTCAAACAGCTTCGCCAGCGCTCCCCCCGGCCTCTCGGCATCATGAATGAGCCCTCGACATCGCTCCTCATTCTCCGCGTCGGTCTTCAAGATGTCAGGAACAAAGCCTTGGGCCACCATGTTCATATCAAAAACGAAGCCGGAGGAGACCACTGCAAGCGCCCGCTTCACGCCGGTATGGAGCACCTCCCGCACGCGATCGCGAAGGGTGGCGTCAAGGTAGTAGATCCGGTCGACGAGCACGGCACCCGAGATGTCTTCTTCGGTACCCTCGACAGGCCCGACCTCCCAGGAGGCGCAGAGCCTGTCGAGGGCAACCCGGAGCCGGCTGAGAAGCACCCCCTCCGCCGCAAGGCTCTCCTGTAGCGCCTTGGCAGTGGTCTAGGTAGCGAGCAGCTTAGACTCGAGGCCTGAAACACAAAGCAAGAATCAGACAAAACCATACGGGAAGAAAAAAGATCAAAAGCCCTTTAAGGAACTTACCAGCACAGCGAGTCTCGAGGGCGTTGCGATCCCCCAGCACGGCGTCGCGCTCCCCCCGAGCCTCGTCCCGCTCTCGCTGGGCCTCCTTGAAGGCCCGGGTCACCTCCATTTTCTCAAAGCGGACGGTCTCGAGGGCACCACCGGCCAGAATGATGGCCTGCTCCTTCTCCTGGAGGGTAGCCTTCATTGCCCCAAGCTAGGTTTCCAGGCCAGCGGCTCGGTTCTTCTCCCCCTGGACCAAGGCAGAGAGGGTGTTGCGCACGGTGGAGACTTCAGCGAAGCTGGCCTCGAGCGAGTGGATGCGCTCCACGGAGCTCTGAGCCTCCGCCACGAGTAGCTCGACGCGCTCCTGGGCTCGGATGCTCTCGCCCCTGGCCTTCTTCGCTTCGGCCTTGGCCGCGTCAGCCTCCTCCCTCGCACGCTCGAGCTCCTCCTTGAGGTGGGCGGCTTCCCCTCGAGCGGCGTCGGAGTCCTCCTTCACCCGGGCGGCCTCCTCCCTGGTCCGCTTCAGCTCCTCCTTGATCTCGGCCACCCTGCCCTGCGCAGAGCGGCCGGCCTCGAGTTGGCGAAGCACATCCTCTCGGCTGTTGTGCATTTCATGGAGGAAGTCAGACTTGGAGTAAGAGCGCCTCCGCGCCTCCTGGGGTCAGGAAATCGAGGGATAAGGCATCCTATACGAAAGAACTTAAAAAACTCCATATGGCCTAACACAGTGACTCATCGCGAGGTTCCGGTCGAGGCCTTCCGTGAGCTCGACGCCCAACTTCAGCAAGTGCCGCAGCCACGTCCAGGACCGCTCGGCCTCCTCCCAGCACTTGACCTCCACCGGGTCGTTCATCTCGATCCTCGGAGCACTGGAGTCACCAAGTTCCCGGAGTATGATGCGCTCCTTGCCCCAACATGGAAGGACCGTCTTAACCTTGGTTTGCGCCAAGGACTCGACCTCGTCCACCACGTCGTGTGGGGCGCCGTAACGCACGGCCAACTCCGTCGGGCCGCTGAACTCTGACGCGGCGCCGGCACTCCTCAGCCCGGGGTCGGAGGACGACCTCCTCAGCAGTCCAGAAGCCGCCGTCTTCTCCGGTCGCTCCGTTGATGGTCGTAGCGGCTGGCTCGACGCTGCTTCTGGCGCCTCCGGCGGCGGCAGCGGAGGTGTCAAGGCCATCGCCTCCCCCAACACCACGACTTGAGGCGCCGGCAAGACCACCAACGATGCGTCTTCCGCCAGGCTCGGTACCGAGGCCTCCTCCGGTTGCGCCCCCGGCAGCCGCGGGACCGTCGATGCCTTCGACGCCGTTTCTCCTTCGGCCAGCAACTCATCCAGGGTAATCACGAACACCCATTGCTTGGGCAGTCCAGAAGTCGCCTCCGCCTCCGACGCCTCGGGCGGTTGCTGCGTCGGCGGGTCCAGCAGCGCCGCGTCCCCCGGCGGCGTCTGCTGCGCCTGCTGATGCTGGGGCTGGCCCCCAGTTTCCTCCCCCTCCCGCTGCTCTGATGGCTCTTTCTCCTCCTCCTGCTGCAGCCGTGGCAGTTTCGCTTCTTGCAGGGCCCCCTGCTCCTGCTCCCTCCGGGCCTCGAGCTCGCGCAGCCCCGCCGGCCAGGGCCGTCGCTCTCCCGTTGAGGGGGGAAGGGTCGTGGTTTCCTCACCCTCGAGGTCCACGACGGCTACCTCCTCTCCTGGCTCGTGTCCCTCGGGAGCTCCCACCTTGGGTGCGGGGATCGAAGCCTCTGGCCCGCCAGGAACGGAGGCACCCGACGTCGGGGCACCGCCCCCTGGTGCCGGGCTGAGCTCGAGGGCCGCCGGCAATGGCGTCAAGGAGTCGCTCCCTCCCTCATGCGTCCTCCTCGGCTCGGAGTCGCCGCCCGCCGCGGACCCCAAGACGCTCGACCCTGCAGCAAGAGTAGAACCCGTTAGTCTACCGCGCGCCAGAGCACCAAGGGCAGAGGATAACCACTTGGCTTCTCATGGAGCCAAGGGCCTCGATGTCGCACCTGTGATCGGGGCCGCCATCTTCGCGGCTGCATCCATCCTGAGCCGCTTAGTCGGTGCGAGAGACGCCTCCTCGATCTGGCGCTTGGGCCTGAATGGGAAGCAGAACGGCAAAACGTTCATTAAATTGCGTAAGAAAGACGTGACGAAAAGAAAACAAACAAACGACGCTTACCCGAAGGGGATAGAGGCCTTTCGGGTCCCCCTCGAACCGCCAGCGGATTTCGAGGCCCCTCCCAAGACCGAACTCTTCCCGGGGCTAAGGCTGCTCGGGGCCGTCGGTGGGGTCGCTGCGCCTCCCTGCTTCGACGGGCCCTCCTGGGCACGGCTCTGCTCCACCCGCGCCGACGACCGGGACCGAGTTTCCCGGATCGAAGTGGGTGGGGTCTCGCCTCGAGTACGACACGAGGGGGTGAACCCCCTCGAGGCGAGGCCTCCGCCCTCCTCTTCCCACGCCGGCGCTCCGAGGCCGACGCCACCAGCTGGGGGCACGCTGCTCCGCCACCTCCTCCTGCACGAAGGGGCGTTCAGCATGGGAGGAACCCGGCAACATGCGCTTGAGGCACCCCTCGACCCCCTCGACATCATCACTGTCATCATCATCTTCATCTCCCTCGGACAAGGGAGACTCCTCCTCCGGGAGCCCGTCGCGCCTCTGCTCAGCGCGGTGCTTCGCAAGTCTCTCGCGCTCCCGGAGCTTTTTGGCTTTCTTCTTCGCCTCTTTGTCCTTACTCCGCTTCTCTTGTTGGGCGGTGAAGCATCTTACCTGACGGTCGGGGGCGTCCTCCCTCAGCGGGGCCTCGATCTCTGGTAGTCGATTCTCCCCTACACAAAGACATTAGCCACAGGGACAAGAGAAAAAGGGAGGGGGAGAGGGGGGAAACGCGAAAGGCATGGGTCGAGGCACTCACCAGGTCAAGGCAACCCTCCTCCGGTAGCATGGGGAGGCAGTTGACGTCTTCCACCCTGAACGAGCCAGAGACCATGCTCTTTACCCGTGCGACGACTTTCGAGGTGGACGGCCTCTCGCCGGACATCCGACACCTCTTGAGAACCTCGGGCGCCGCCGAGGGGAGCATCTCGTCCAACCGCAACGGGCGCTCCATCAGAGGGAGCACCCGTCGACTGTGGAAGGCAAAGACCACCACACCCGCCCTCAGGCCCACCTCTCGAAGGGTCCTCATCGCGACGACGAGGGGATGAAGTCGACGCTGAAGATCTCCCGCGACACCGTGCGGCCAGTTGAATGGACGCTCGGTGATGAGCCACCCGGTGTACGGCGGGAGATAGCCGCCGTCGTTGCGAAGATAGAACCATTGCTCGTCCCACTGGGAGTGGTTGGACGTCAACCCGGTGGGGATGTACTCGCGTGGCTCCTCCGACCTCCCGGTCTTCAACGCGAAGTTGAGGCACCCCGCTCTGACGATTCGCCTTACTCCGGCCGACACCGGGGAGGCGAACCACTCCCCCTTGTAGAGGTGGAGCCATAGCTCCCAATGTGGCACCATCCCGAGGTAGCCCTCGCAGACGGCCGCGAAGATGGCGGCGTTGGAGATGGCGTTGGGGGAGAAATGGTGGAGCTCGACGCCGTAGAAGTTCGTCAACCCCCGCATGAACTCGCTCGGGGGCACACCGAACCCATGCCGATGGTACTTGAGGAAGCTCACCACGTATCCCTCCGGTGGATTTGGCTCTTCATGGTCCCTAGGCGGCGCGATCCACTCCGGCCGATTCGAATCGGTGACGGGGCGGAGAAGTCCTTCCCTCACCAGCTCGGTCAGCCTTTGCCGCATCACGGTCGAAGGGCGCCAGGGCTCGGCGGGCTGGAGGACGGGGGCCATGGCGGCAGCGGTGGCACAGATCTGCTTGGTGGGCGTGGCGGCGGCAACAACAGCATGAATCTCCTCGGCAGACGGTCGACCAGGAAGGTTCCCAATCGTGACTTCTCGCTCTAAGTTTTTATCCTCACACGCGCAGGAAAGCAGGAGCTCGGCAAAATGGCAAAGGTGGGAGCGAACACTTGTCCTCCTCCGTTTTTATACTCGGGAAGAGCAACAGGCGGAGTCCGGCGGCAGGAAAAAGGTAACTTCCCGCAAATAATGTGTTTGCCTGACCGTTCCCCCCTCGACCACTCGACCGGACGCACGCGTCACACCTCTGACAGAGAGCCGTTGCTCGGGCCCGCCATGATCGCACCGCTAAGCCCTTCTCCTCAAAAGGTGTGCCCAACGGTAAGAAAAAAGAACCGTCACTCGCTAACGGAGTTTTCTACGTAAGGTAAAATGGGCTCCGACCCCGCCTCGAAGTCTCGAGGGAGCGAAGGCCGGTCCTCGAGTGAGGGCTTAATGGCCGCCCATGAGCCCCGCAAAAGAACGGGCTTCGACCCTGCCTCGAAGTCTCGAGGGAGCGAAGGCCGGTCCTCGGGTGAGGGCTCAATGGTCGCCCTTGAGCACCGAAAAAGAACGGGCTCCGACCCCACCTCGAAGTCTCGAGGGAGCGAAGGCCGGTCCTCGAGTGAGGGCTCAACGGCCGCCCTTGAGCGCCAAAAAGAATGGTTACTCGTCGATGAAGATTTCCACGGGAGGTGAAAACGGGCTCTGACCCTACCACGAGGTCTCAAGGGAGCGAAGGCCGGTCCTCGAGTGAGGGCTCAACGACCGCCCTTGAGCACCAAAAATTGGGCTCCGGCCCTAAGCCTCGAAGGAGCGAAGGCTAACCCCACGAACAGGGTTCGACAGCCGCCCTCGAGCACCTGAGTCAGGGGTGATCAAGGGGGATCCAACATGAGGCCCTGCTCAAGAACGAACTCTCGAGACCCCTTTGGACGCATCCAAGGCGAAACGCTACAGACTTTATGGAATCCCCCCAAGGGAGGCATCGAGCCGCCGAGACCTATCGAATGGAATCGGTATCCATAGGACCATTGCGTTTTGCTTTAATGAGACCGCCTCCGGGCCTCCTGCCGACCTCTATCGAACGAGGAACGGGCTCTTGCTTAGATTTTCCCGTTACCAGCTCACTGAGAACTTCACGGCTCGCCCTATCGGGGTAGTCCGATGCTTCTCGCCTCACATCCGATCGAAAGGACTCGTGAGAAGAATGCCGAGGCCAGCAACACCCTAGCCGCACGAGGCTCGGGGGCTTGCCTGTGCCTGGCGCCCCTCGACGAAAGAGGGTCGAAAATCCCCCGGGGGCTCCCCTCGATAAGGCGCTACGACTCCAGTTCAGGCCTGTACCCGACTGGACAAGCACCCTTTAACTAAATATAAATAAAGCCCTCACAGGAGTCTATCGACTCCTATGAGGCCTCGGGGGCTACCCCCGCGGGGGTCGCTCACGCGCCCCCCACGAAAAAATCCGAATCACATCCCATTTCCAAATTCCTGACCCCCTCCCCGAGTATCATCACTCGCACAGGGGCTCGGGGGCTACTGTCGATACCCTGAAAACGGGTACCCTAAACCCCTGGTTTACCAAACTAAACCCCGTAAAAGCAGCAAACGCTAACCCTTCAATAACCTCCCACGCTAGCGTACGAAGGCCTGCAGGCTGAGACGTATCGGACTGAGCCGCGAACGAACAACGATGGCCCAAAGCCAAAGCCTGCTCGGGAGGCTACCAAACGGACTAGTACTGTATAACCGAGAGGTTACCGAACGGACTAGAACTGTATAACCGAGAGGTTACCGAACGGACTGGTACTGTACACGCGAGGGTACAATTCGAGCGACCCCTCGAGGACGGAACTTCGCCCTGCGAACGAGCCTGCCCTCGAGGATGTAACTTCGCCCGCCAAACGAGCCTGCCCTCGAGGATGGAACTTCGCCGGGGCGAATGGGCGGCCCTCGAGGACAGTGCACCCCTCGGCTACCAACTCCCCCGTACGGATCCGAGCGCATTTAATGCGATCTATCTACCCCCGCCTAACCGCATGGCCACAGTTACGGTAATAGTTGCAGGCATGGAAGTCAAATCTGCTTTTACCGCCCATACCACGAAATCCCGCAAGTCATATTACGCTGTTGCGCCATACCGAGCGCTGTGCCACGACCAGCACCGCCTCGAGACGTATAAACTAAAGTGTTTTCTGCGTTTTCCGGCATTCGGCCTTATCCAGCGAAGCTCGACCTCCTCGGCACGACCCCCTCGACTCTAGATAAGATCCTCGACCGTCGCCCCTCGACCTCATCAAGCGAACCCTCGAGCGGAACTTCAACAACTCCCGACGTGACGGTTGCAGGGCCTCCCATACCAATGTACATCACTACAGTGGCACCGACGTGATCGGCCTCAACGTCGTACATCATTAGCTGTGCAGACTCGAAATACATGTACCCCTATGCCCCTCCTCCATCTATAAAAGGAGGCGCCAGGACCTACGAAAGAAGGATTGATCGAGAGATAGAAACACTAAGTCTTTAGATCACAGAACGACACCGTGAGACAGCGTAAGGTTGAGCACTAGGCATCCGAACGCTCAAGCTCCACCACGCGCTCCTCACACCTGCTTGTATTTTCCCCTGTACTAGCACTTCGGTGCAAGATAACACAAATCATCCTCCCCCTGCTGGACGTAGGGCCTTCTTTGCCCGAACCAGGATAAATCATTGTGTTCTTCTTGCATCACCCACCGGATTAGGGAGCACGCGATTACAATATTACTCGTTGGTGTTAACCCCTCGAGGGTCAGAACACCGACACTGTTTGACTTTATTTAGCTTTTATAAGTTAATCATATTGAAGCATAGCATCAAGGTAGTGATAATCCCCATATTCTCATGATCAAAATAACATTAACCAGTGTGTAGCAATAACGATATTAAGATGCATACATTAATAATTTGAGAACCATTATCTTTTGTAAATGTGTCAAGGCCACCCTAACCGAAGGGTACGGACAATATATTGATTTAAACTCTGATCAGAGGTGTACACTTTCACTGTGAGTCATGTTTTGCAACTAAGTAGACTTATAACTTCCAAACCACCATAAAACATATAAAGCCTCCTATAGGTTCTCTTAACCAATCAGAGATAAGGAAATACGTTGTGACCCCCCATCCAATATGGCACAATCCTTCCCGGCTATACTCATAAGGACAGAGGCAGTCCTATACCCCAACTTCTAGACCACTAACCAGCTAGAAAAGGGCCTACAAGTGACTAGAGCCAGAGCCATATAGCCCTCACAGCTGTACGGATTCTCCATCATAAATTACTTACAAACAAGAGTCCATGTTTGTTAAAAGTCATCATTTTCGTTGATAGCATAACACACATCAAGTTATAAGATCATGACCATTAGAGCACTAGCATCATAACTACCCAATGCAACTCAAAAGGTTCAAAGAATCAGGATATCAAAGCTAGTTATAATTTCTAGGTCATCAAACAGACACATGCATATGAATTGTTATTTATAGTGAATAGGTAACAAGGATGATCCATGCTATACTTGCCTTGATTATAAATTCCTATTGATCCTACTGATCTTCAAAGTAGCTTTGCTCAGCATAAACCTCACCGTCTGAACTCGACATTAACAATCAACACCAAACAATCCAATCAAGCATACATACACGAAGCAACAAAGAATTATTAGAGGAACAACACATCAATTTCATCAAAATAGAATAAAATATTTATAAAAATATTCTACTCACTTCTACGATCACACAGACGTCAAGTTCACCTAAAACCGAGTTATAACGGCGAAGTTATGAATTTTCAAAGATTTTTTGTAGATAAATAAATACATTAAATATAGACTAAAAATATACAGTTTCCAAAATACTTCAAAAGTAGCACCACTGCGTAGATTATGAAATTATAAATCTAACAAAATTTGAACGGACCAAACGGATATAAGCCTTTAAAGATAATGGCAAAACTATAAATAGATGAACACGTATTCTGAAACTGAAAAGGAAAAATACGTTTTCCAGAGAAGAAAACGTATTCTGGAAGCTGTTACAAGGAAAATACACTTTCCAGCGGACAAAGCGTATTATGGATCTGTTAAGCAGAAATTACGTTTTTCAGTAGAGAAAACCTGTTCTGTCGAAACCGCCAAGGGCTCTTAACAGAATAAACCAAAACCCAGGGGGTTTTTGGTAAAACTGCCACACGAAGGGTTACAGTGTGTTTCTGGCCGTCCGTTTCACGCTGACTGGTCCAGATTGACCAGGCCAGTCGGCCTCGTTGGGGAAGACGCCCGACGCGGCGGCTGCCATCGCCGGCAGCGTATGGAGCTCGCTAGAGTTATTGGAACTGGCGATTTCGGCCACCATTTAAGGCGGGACTGGTACCGTTCGAAAGTGGAGAACGAGCCGCGCTCACCTGTGGAGTTAATGAAGAGAGGGATCGATCGGAAGTGGAGCGCGACGGCGAGCGGCGGACGGTGATGCACTGCACACGGTGGCGGCTCGAGTTAAACCAAAATGACTCAAATTGAAATCACCAGAGCACTCAGGAGATCAAGGCGAAGCTCAAGGACCAACTTACGCCACTAAATGAGCTACAGCTGCCGTGAATTCCGAGCTTCGGCAAATTTTGGCAATGGCGGCTAGGGTTTGGTGGCGCTGGTTGCTTGAAGACAACGCAAACACGGCGCTAGGATTTTGGGAGAAGTCGTGGACGCGATTAAATCCTTAAATAGCCCCGAGGGGAGAGGGGTGCGGCCAGTCGTGGGAGGCACGGGGTGGCGCGGTCGGTGCTCGCGCCTTCGGTTCGAGGCCGAGTCGGAGAAGAAGAAGGTGGCATGGGCCCTGTCTGTCAGTAAGAGAGGGAGGCGACGCGCGGGGGCGAACGACGAACGCGGCGTCTTGATGGGCTGGCCGGTCGGCCCAGGAAGCGAGGACGAGCGCGCGCGACTGCTGCGATTGCGGCCTCTGGCCTACTGGCCTAAGAAAGAGAAAGGGAGGAGTGGGCCACGCGGCAGAGCTGTCGGGCCGAGCGGAGCAGGCCAGTGCGGAGGCGGAGAAAAGCAGGCCGTTGGGCCGCTCGGGCTGAAAGCAAGAAGAAGTAAAGGAGGGAAGAAATATGAATTTTCTTTTATTCAAACCTCATTTCAAATGCATTTTCAAATTGATTTTGAAATCAATTTCAAATTCAAACACCACACAAGAAAAATATGCACCAGCATGAATGCTCAAGCATGTTTCTACCATGATTCACCCTCATTTTCATAAAAACATTTATTTTGCCTAATTATTTAATCACCATAATTCATTTTGATTATTTTTTTGAAAATTTGAAAACCTAGGGTGTTACAAATATACCCCCCTTAAGAGAATCTCGTCCTCGAGATTGGATTATGCTTACTCGAACAACTGTGGATAAGCTGCCCTTAATGCATCCTCTGTTTCCCAAGTTGCCTCAGCCTCTGAGTAACGATTCCACTGCACCTTGCACATCTTGATAACCCGACTTCGGATAACCTTCTCTGTTGTATCCAAGATTCTTACTGGAAATTCTTCATACGTTAGATCATCCTTAACCGTAAGTTCCTCTAAAGGTAAGTGCTCCTTCTCAGGTACACGCAAACACTTCTTAAGTTGAGACACATGGAACACATCATGCACGCCAACTAAACTTTGTGGCAATTCCAACTGATATGCCACTTCACCACGTCTCTTTAAAACTTTGAAAGGACCAACATACCTTGGTGCTAGTTTCCCTTTCTGGTTAAACCTCTTCACACTTCTCATAGGAGACACCTTCAAGTACACATAATCACCTTCCTTGAATATCAATTCCCTTCTCCGGGTATCTGCATAACTCTTCTAACGAGATTGTGCTATCCTCAGATTCTCCCTAATAACTCGTACCTGTTCTTCTGTGGTTCTCAGAACATCTATCCCAAACAATTGACTTTCCCCAGTCTGGTTCCAAAACAACGGTGTCCTGCACTTACGCCCATACAAAGCTTCAAATGGTGCCATCTTGAGACTCTGTTGATAACTGTTGTTGTATGAGAACTCTGCATAACACAAATTCTTATCCCAACTTGTACCATACTGTAATGCACAAGCTCTCAGCATGTCCTCCAAAATCTGATTAATCCTCTCAGTTTGTCCATCAATTTGTGGGTGATATGTTGTACTAAAGTTCAACTTTGTTCCCAACAAACTATGCACTGCTTCCCAAAAATGAGATGTGAATTGAGTACCTTTATCGGACACGATCTTCTTTGGAACACCATGCAAACACACGATCCTTTCCAAATACAGTGTAGCCAACTGAGGTCCAGTATAGGTGGTCTTCACAGGAAAAAGTGAGCAACCTTAGTCAGTCGATCAATTATTACCCAGATGGAATCGTAACCACTCTTAGTTCGAGGTAAACCTGTTATAAAATCCATACCGACCTCTTCCCACTTCCATTTAGGTATCTTCATCGGTTGCAATAAACCAGCTGGTCTTTGATGTTCTGCTTTCACCCGTTGACAAGTATCACATAAAGCAACATACTTTGCTATATCCCTCTTCAAACCAATCCACCAGTACTTTTCTTTGAGATCCATATACATCTTAGTACTTCCAGGATGGATAGAATAAGCTGACTCATGTGCCTCACGCAGAGTTGTCTGACGAAGCGCTTTGACCTCCGGAACACATATCCGGTTGCCATACCATAAGGTTCCTTCCTCATCAATGCAGAAACTGGGTGCTTTCCTTTGTGCTAACTTCTTCACTATATACTTTAGATCATCATCTTCCAACTGACCCTTACGAATCTCTTCTTCTAAGGTTGGTGTCACCTCTATCTCCATGGCATTAGTAACAATAGTAAGGTTCAATTGAGCAAACTCTGCACACAACAGATCAGATTCAGGTGTTGTTCGAAGCTCATTAACATGCTTCTTTCTACTAAGTGCATCTGCCATGACATTTTCCTTCCCAGGATGGTAATACATATCAAAATCATAATCATTCAACAATTCCAACCAACGATGTTGTCTCATGTTCAAGTCAGACTGGGTAAAGATGTACTTCAAACTCTTGTGATCAGTGAAAATATCAGTCTTGTGCCCAATCAGATAGTGTCGCCAAATCTTCAAAGCATGCACCACAACTGCTAGTTCTAGATCATGAGTAGGATAATTAAGCTCATGTTTCCTCAATTGCCTTGAAGCATAAGCAACAACTCTACCTTCTTGCATAAGAACACACCCCAATCCCAAATGAGATACATCACAATAGATGGAGAACTTCTTGTTTAGGTCGGGCAACACCAATACTGGAGCCATTGTCAACCTCTTCTTGAATTCTTCAAAACTAGCTTGACACTTGTCAGACCACTCAAACTTGGCATTCTTCTCTAGTAATGCTATCAATGGATTAGCAATCTTAGAGAATCCTTCAATGAATCTCCTATAATAACCAGTCAATCCAAGAAAACTATGAATCTTGCTAACCTCTGTAGGCGGCTTCTAATCCAACACATCTTTCATCTTGCTTGGATCAACTGCTATTCCACCATTAGAAATGACATGGCCAAGGAAAGAGACTTCCTCTAACCAGAATTCACACTTGCTCTTCTTAGCATAAAGTTTGTGCTCTCTAAGCTTCTGCAGGACTAGCCTCAAATGTTTTGCATGTTCTTCCTTGTTCTATGAGAATACTAGGATATCATCAATGAAAACCACAATGAACTTATCCAGGTACTCCATAAACACCTTGTTCATCAGGTACATGAAGTAGGCAGGTGTATTGGTCTACCCAAAAGACATGACTGTATACTCATACAACCCATATCTGGTAGTGAATGCCATCTTCGGTATATCTGAATTCTGAATCTTCAACTGATGATAACCAGAGTGCAAATCAATCTTGGAGAACACACAAGCACCTCTTAACTGATCAAACAAGTCATCAATCCTGGGTAAAGGGTACTTGTTCTTGATGGTAACCTCATTGAGAGAACGATAATCAACGCACATTCATTAAGTTCCATCTTTCTTATCAACAAAAATCATAGGAGAACCCCAAGGTGATGCACTAGGATGAATGAAACATTTCTCTTCTAATTCCTTTAACTATTTCTTAAGTTCTTCTAGTTCATTTACCCCCATTCTATATGGACGTTTAGCTATAGGTGCAGTGCCAGGTAATAACTCAATAATAAATTCAATGTCACGGTCAGGTGGCATACCTGGCAATTCATCGGGGAACACATCCGAGAATTCCTCAAGCTGGTTCAGGATAGCTGTAGGTGGTGCTTGCATTCTGACATCAACACTGATTCTATATCCTTTTGGTGTAGTCAGATCCACAACCCTCTCTTTACACTTTATCACACCTTGGTGAGCTTCCATCCAATCCAATCCCAGAATTAAATCCATAACAGATGCATTCAACACTATAGAGTTTGCTAAAAAGTCTACCCCCCTTAAGAGGAGTTTAGCTAAGGGGCAGTAGTAAGAAGCTGGTATAGCACCCCCCGGCGAATTTACTACCATTTGGTTCTTCATGGCTACAACTGGTATGCTATGATTTCTAACAAATGCTTACGAGACAAAGGAATGCGAAGCTCCAGAATCAAAAAGTACAGTAGCAGAGATAGAGTTGATGTTGAACGTACCCAGCATAACTTCTGATGCTTCCTGAGCTGTCTCAGTGGACACATGATTCACCCTTCCATGATTGGCATAGGACTTCTGATTACCATTCTGCTGCTGAGGTGTGTGTTGGTTTGATTTCTGGGGGTAGCAATTAACATAGTGCCTAGGCTCACCACAATGATAACACAACTGGGGGGTATTGGGACTACCCTTAAGAGACATGTTGTTGGCGCAGTAAGGCATGGAGTTTGATTTCCAGATTGCTACGACGGCTGTTGATTCCCTTGCTGCTGGTAATTCCCATTCTTGCGCTGAGCATGCTGACCCTGGTATCTCTGGCTGACTGGTCCCTAGAACTTCTGCTGAAAGCCTTGATGAAAGTTAGAGCGGAAATGAGAATTGTTTCCAAAGCCCTGACCGTTCATCTTCCTCTTCTTGTCCTGTGCCAAGCGTTCATTATCCAGCACAATAGCACTATTCACCAATTCTTCAAAGGTGTCGTACTTGTTGCCCTTCAGTTGCAACCTGAGCTCAAAGTATATACCGTTCAGGAAATGACGCCGCTTATCAACGTCCCTTATAACTTCATGGGAAGCGTAGCGTGCCAACTCCTCAAACTTAGCATGATACTCACTCATAGTCATAGAGCCCATCTTGAGATTCCTGAACTCCTCTGCCTTCTGTTCCTTTAACCCTTCAAGAACGTGGCGAGCCAAGAAATCCTCTTTGAACCGCTCCCAGGTAATAGCAGGAGCATTGTGAGGACGTGCAGCTTGGTATGACTCCCACCAGGTCTGAGCAGCTCCCTGTAGTTGCCCCGAAGCATACAACACTTTCTCAGCATCATTGCACTGTGCAAGATTCAACTGCTTCTCCACAGCACGCAACCAATCTTTAGCATCCAGAGGATTAGTAGTATGGGTAAACACAGGGGGGTGGCCTTGCATAAAATCCCTGTGTTTATCCCTTGGTGGTTGAGCATGTGGTAACCCTCCAGCTTGCATGGTCTGCACAAACTGGGTCATAGTCTGCATCAGCTGCATTTGTGTCTCTCTCATTTCCTCATTGGTAACATGTCTAGCACCTCGGCCTCTAGCAAGGTTACCTCTTTCACCCCAAGCAGCCATCTGTATTCCAACCAAAAATCAAAGCATAGAGAGATTCAGGATACAAATCACTTATATAAAAATAAGGATTGCAAAACTAAAAATTTCTAGGCGAGCTTCAATTTCAGTAGTAGAGAAAAACAGTCATAACTCAAGATCCAGATGTCAAAAAGGGACGTTCTATACATGGTTGGAAATTCTAAGAAATTATATACAACTTCTATTCAGACCATATTACCAGATTCTATAATCTAAGCCACCAAATTAATCAAACAATAGAAACTATTTAGAAATTCCAGACAGCACTGAACATCAGATTGCGATAGGCATAACTTCCAACTCAGAACTGATATTGACATGATTCTTATGGGAACTGTTAGAAAAAGAAGTCTAATTTCACCCAGAATAATCTCATACTCATTGGATAAACCAATTTCAAGATATAACCAAAATATCATAGGTTGCTCAGAAAATAGCAAGGATGGAGACAGGATAAACCAACCCAAACTTAATTTATTCAAACTTTAACCTTAATATACTTAACTAAGGAACTTGTGGACATGCCCACAAAGCTCCAACACTCACACAAAAAATCCAAATCATCCATATTATATAATCATAATTCATCAAGCACTCAAGGTTCACACACACTAGAATGACACGACTAACTTGACTTACGATACTAATAACGTGCCTATTACATAAGGGTTTTCAAGCTAAGGTTGAAGCTCATGGCCCAGCCGTTCATAGATCTTTGGTTGTCCAGTCATGGTTCTGAGTCTATCAATTTCTTTTTGCTTCTCCTTAAGCTTCTGCTCCAGCTGCTCCACCGTGCTTACCACGCGCTGATGCTTGAGCATCATGTCACACGCAAAGTGTGCTAATTCCCATGACTCTGATGGCAAATCTTGAGGATTCATCATACCCCATCCATCCTCCATTCTGTGGTCAGCGCGAGGCAAATAGCGAAACTCATCATCTCGCATATTCCCAAAGGGATGCTCACGGAGAGCAATCCAGGCTGTAAAAGCAGCACCCTCAATGCCATCCTCTTGAGTTGGGCTAGGACCAAGATGCTCATAAATCATCTCTATGTTGTAAGAGTTTTGCATCCCTCCTGGGGAACATATAGCCACATTTGTCTCCCAGTAAGTACCTTCTAACGGATGGATGTGTTGGAAACAAGTGTACTGCACAGCGGGGTCCCAATTAGCATAATAGTCACGAAGAAGCTTCATGAGTCGTATATGCGATCTAGTGTGGCACTCCGGTACGCGAGAGATCTTCACAGTCCATCCCATAGGAGCGTGCGGTCCACCTCCTCCAGCAGAACCACCAGCAGATGGCGGTGGGGATTGACCATCATCCTGAACTGCTTCCAGCTCTTCTTCTTCAGAAGCTTCCATTGGTTCTTCTTCTTCAACTTGAGGTGATGTAGGCACCGGGGTTGGTGATGGCGGAACAACTTCCCTAGACTCCAGGTGGTTGAACAGATCACGATACGCAGCAGTTGTCATGCAGCGGGTATTAGGAGGCATCTACAAGATTTAGACATGAGTTAGAGTGGAGTCAAGATTTTCTCAATAGAGTAAGTATAAAAGCATAAAAATTGAGAAAATAACAAGGTTAAAGTTAAGAAGCATGAAACTAGTGAAGCAAAGGAGACTAAGAACGACCATTCTATCTAGGCTTGCGTCCTACAGTCAACACGACTTCGATACCAACTTGTCACACTCCACTTTTAAGGATAAAAGTAGAATGCATAAATAGTCTTATATGTGCCCCAGGAACAGTCGCACATATAGGATGACAAATTACAAAGAGTATCATCACCCTGCTTATTACATAGCGAACCAATATTTATTACAAAGTATTGTGCATAAACAATAAATAACTAAGATATCTTTATTACGGAAGCTCCACACAGGGACACGTCAACTGGTGAACACCAAGCCTAGTACTCATCACGATAGCTTTCATTCCAACCTTCATCTGTTACCCATCCGGGATTTTCCAAAATTGAAAGTAAAGCAAGTGTAAGTGCACAACCATACTTAATAAGTATAACATGGGTTAATGAGGCTCAAATAAGCTGACATGGTTATAACTTCCAAACCATATAAAACATATAAAGCCTCCTATAGGTTCTCCTAACCAATCAGAGATACGAAAATACGTTGTGTGTAAAAACCCCCCTTCTAATATGGCACAATCCTTCCCAGCTATACTCATAAGGACAGAGGCAGTCCTATACCCCAATTTCTAGACCACTAACTAGCTAGAAAAGGGCCTACAAGTGACTAGAGCCAGAGCCATATAGCCCTCACAGCTGTACGGATTCTCCATCATAAATCACTTACAGACAAGAGTGCATGTTTGTTAAAAGTCATCGTTTTAGTTGATAGCATAACACACATCAAGTTATAAGATCATGACCATTAGAGCACTAGCATCATAACTACCCAATGCAACCCAAAAGGTTCAAGGAATCAGGATATCAAAGCTAGTTATAATTTCTAGGTCATCAAACGGACACATGCATATGAATTATTATTTATAGTGAATAGGTAACAAGGATGATCCATGCTATACTTGCCTTGATTCACAAAGTCCCCTGTTGATCCTCAAAGTAGCTTTGCTCAGCACAAATCTCACCGTCTGAACATCGACATTAACAATCAACACCAGACAATCCAATCGAGCACACATACACGAAGCAACAAAGAATTATTAGAGGAACAGCACATCAATCTCATCAAAACAGAATAAAATATTTATAAAACTATTCTACTCGCTTCTATGATCACACAGACATCAAGTTCACCAAAAACGGAGTTATAATGACGAAGTTATGAATTTTTAAAGATTTCCTATAGATAAATTAATACATTAAATATAGACTAAAAATATAAAGTTTCCAAAATACTTCAAAAGTAGCACCACTGCGTAGATTTTGAAATTATGAATCTAACAAAATTTGAATGGACCAAACGGATATAAACCTTTAAAGATAATGGCAAAACTGTAAATAGATGAACACGTATTCTGAAACTGAAAAGGAAAAATATATTTTCCAGAGAAGAAAACGTATTCTGGAAGCTGTTACCAGGAAAATACGCTTTTCAGTGGACAAAGCGTATTATGGATCTGTTAAGCAGAAATTATGTTTTCCAGTAGAGAAAACAATTCTGTCGAAACCGCCAAGGGCTCTTAACAGAATAAACCAAAACCCAGGGGGTTTTCGGCAAAACTACCACGTGAAGGGTTACAGTGTGTTTCTGGCCGTCCGTTTCACGATGAACGGTCCAGATTGACCAGGCCAGTCGGCCTCGCCGGGGAAGACGCCCGACGCGGCGGCTGCCATCGCCGGCGGCGTACGGAGCTCGCCGGAATTATTGGAACTGGCGATTTCGGCCACCATTTAAGGCAAGACCGGTACCGCTCGAAAGAGGAGAACGAGCCGCGCTCACCTATGGAGTTAATGAAGACGGGGATCGATCAGAAGTGGAGTGCGACGGTGAGTGACGGACGGCAATGCACTGCACACGGTGGCGGCTAGAGTTAAACCAAAATGACTCAAATTGAAATCACTAGAGCACTCAGGAGATCAAGGCGAAGCTCAAGGACCAACTTACGCCACTAAATGAGCTACGGCTGCCGTGAATTCTAAGCTCCGATGGATTTTGGCAATGGCGGCTAGGGTTCGGCGGCGCTGGTTGCTTGAAGACGACACAAACGCAGCGCTAGGGTTTCGGGAGAAGTCACGGACGTGATTAAATCCTTAAATAGCCCCGAGGGCAGAGGGGTGCGGCCGGTCGTGGGAGGCACGGGGTGGCACGATCGGTGCTCGCGCCTTCGGTTTAAGGCCGAGTCGGAGAAGAAGAAGGTGGCGCGGGCCCCGTCTGTCAGCGAGAGAGGGAGGCGACGCGCGGGCGCGGACGACGGATGCGTCTTGATGGGCTGGCCGGTCGGCCCAGGAAGTGAGGACAAGCGCGCGCGGCTGCTGCGGTTGCGGCCTCTGGCCTACTGGCCCAAGAAGGAGAAAGGGAGGAGCGGGCCACGCGGCAGCGCTGTCGGGCCGAGCGGAGCAGGCCAGTGCAGAGGCGGAGAAAAGCAGGCCGTTGGGCCGCTCGGTCTGAAAGCAAGAAGAAGTAAAGGAGGGAAGAAAAATGAATTTTCTTTTATTCAAATGCATTTTCAAATTGATTTTGAAATTAATTTCAAATTCAAACACCACACAAGAAAAATATGCACCAGCATGAATGCTCAAGCATGTTTCTACCATGATTCAACCTCATTTTCATAAAAACATTTATTTTGCCTAATTATTTAATCACCATAATTCATTTTGACTATTTTTTTTGAAAATTTGAAAACCTAGGGTGTTACATTGCAGCATATGATATTTGTTGCCCAAAGGCCATCTTCAAGTCAATGAAGAATGAGGGAAAAGATAGGCTGAAGCAACGTTGTGGAGGCTCTTGGAAGCTCGTCCTTATGTACCTATTGATCGGTGAGAAGAATTACCACCGTGGGAAATCTCATGTTGTTGCTGGACCAGGGCATAACATCGTTGTCACATCGAAGCGGGACGTGTACTCATTCGGTGCAAACTCCTCGGGCAGCTTGGGCTTGGAAATACAGAGGAACGGTGCAAACCATGCCTTATTAGGTAACATATCATATGTTTGTATTGTTGATAACTATAGAACTATATATGCACAATGTCACAGCTGCCAAATCGCCTTTAGGTCTCTACAGGGCATCAGAATCACACAAGCCGCAGTTGGCTCGAGGTGGACAATGCTTGTGAGCGACACAGGAATTGTGTACACTTTTGGACAGGATATTTTTGCGGGTTTGAAATTTGTTGAAGCTTATAACAGCAGCCCTAAGGTTGTGGAGTCACTGAAAGGAATATTTGTCACACCCCACTTTTAAGGATAAAAGTAGAATGCATAAATAACCTTATATGTGCCCCAGGAACAGTCGCACATATGGGATGACAAATTACAAAGAGTATCATCACCCTGTTTATTACATAGCGTACCAATATTTATTACAGAGTATTACGCATAAACAATAAAATCTAAGATAACATTATTGCGGAAGCTCCCACAGAGACACGTCGACTGGTGAACACCAAGCCTAGTACTCATCTCGATAGCTCTCACTCCAACCTTCATCTGTTACCCATCCGGGATTTTCCAAAATTGAAAGTAAAGCAAGCGTAAGTACACAACCATACTTAATAAGCATAACATGGGTTAATGAGGCTCAAATAAGCTGACATGGTTTGACTGCATTTAGCTTTTATATGTTAATCAAGTTGATCAGTTAAGCAGCATCAAGGTGGCAAGTGTTTCCCAAAACCATCATGATCAATGTAAGATAAATGAATAGTCAATATAATAGCAAAAACATGACATATTTAACATGACAAGAGAGATCATGATTAGTGTAAGGAGTTTTCAAGGCCGCTCGTGTCCTTGAGCAAGGCTAGTATACCAGTTTATTAAACTCTGCGCAGAGGTGTACACTTTCACTGTGAGCCGTGAATTGCCCTTTTGCCCGAGGCCCATTGACCTCTTAGCCCACTACCAAGGAAGACTGGCAGGGTTCACTATGAAGCCTTTCAAAGGTTCGTCTAACATGTTAGGGCCACTGAGGTTTCTGTGCCCTACGGATGTAGTATCCCCCCTTCTGATGGCACACGACCGCAG
>CM041640.1:16896689-16951440 GCA_023333625.1 Bothriochloa decipiens | reverse complement strand
GGCACACGACCGCAGCCTATACTCATACAGACAGAGGTCCAACTACAACCAACCCGAAACACACCCTCCTTGCGCCATAAAGGGAACCGCTAACATTCTAGAAAAGGTCCTCATATTGAGCTAAAACCAGAGCCATATAGCCCTCACAGCTGTACTATAAATCCCGGAAGGTATGTTACTGATTAATCCTCAGGTGGTTAAAAGTCATTATTACTGTTCATGGCACAAATACTCATCAAACCACAAGATCATGATATCATTAAGCACTAGCATCTTGCTACCCAATGCACCCAAAAGGTTCAAGGAATCAGGATATCAAAACTAGTTATAAACTCTAGGTTGTCAAACGGACACATGCACATGTATTGTTACTTTTAGTGAATAAGTAACAAGGAAGATCCATGCTATACTTGCCTTGGTTCACGAAGTCCTGCTGGTCCTGCTGATCCTCACAAAAGCTTGGCTCAACAACACCCTCACCGTCTGAACTCGACGTTAACAATCAACACCAAACAATCCAATCAAGCATACATACACGAAGCAAACAAAGAGCTATTAGAGAAACAGTACACCAATATCATCAAAATAGAATAAAATGTTTACCAAACTATTACACTCACTTCTACGATCACACAGACGTCAAGTTCACTGAAAACGGACTTATAACGACGAAGTTATGGATTTTCAAAGATTTCCTATAGATAAATAAATACATTTAATATAGACTAAAAATATAAAGTTTCCAAAATACTTCAAAAGTAGTACCACTGCGTAGATTATGAAATTATGAATCTAACGTAATTTGAACGAACCAAATCAGAGTTAAAACGTGAAAGATATAAGCCTTTAAAGATAATGGCAAAACTGTAATTAACTGAAAACGTATTCTGAAACTGAAAAGAGAAAATACGTCTTCCAAAGAAGAAAACGTATTCTGGAAGCTATTATAAGGAAAATACGCTTTACAGCGAACAAAGCGTATTATAGATCTGTTTAGCAGTAAATACGTTTTACCACAGAGGAAATGTATTATGCTCAATACGCCAAGGACTCTTAATTGAATAAGTCAAACCCCAGGGGGTTTTTTAGCAAATCTACCGCGCGAAGGGTTACGGTGTAATTCTGGCCGTCCGAATCAAAACTGACGGCGCAGATCTATCCGGCCAGTCGGCCTCGCCGGGGAAGAAGCCCGACGCGGCGGCGGCCATTGCCGGCGGCGAAATAGCTCGCCAGAGTTCATGGAACTCGCGATCCCGGTCACGAGAACGAGCACGACCGGTACCATTTGAAAGCGGAGCTCACACCGCGCTCACCTATGGAGAAGATGGAGACCGAGGCAAGGCAGAGACGGCGTGTGGCTCGGAGCGGTGGACGGCGACCGACTGCACACGAAAGGAGCTCGGGTTAGATGGGTTTGAATCAAATTGACGGCACAAACATGCTCAGGGAAACAAGGCGAGGTTGTCCGACCCGTAGATGGCAAAGATGACCCGAGGACGGTGGCCAATTTCGGGTTTTGGCGGCGGCTATCAATGGCGGTCGACGGCTAGGGTTTTGGCGTCGGCGCTCGGGCGAAACGAGTCGAGGCGGCTGGCTAGGGTTGCGGGCGAGTTACGGCGCGCGATGAAGGCTTAAATAGCCTAAGGTCAAGGGGAGCGACCGGATGTGGCGCGGCGGCGCGAGTCACGCGGGGTCGGTTTCGGCGTCCGGGTCGCGGCCGAGTCAGAGGAGACGGCGGCCTCGCCCCAAGAAGAAGCGGGCGACGTGTTGCGCTGCTGTGGCTGGGCCGGGCAAAGGGGAGCGGGCCGTGCGGGCCAAAATGGCCGGAAGGTGAGAAGGAGGAAAAGAAATAGGTTTTCTTTTATTTAAACATTTTCAAATGAATTTTCAAATGGATTTTGAATTCAAATTCAAATTCAAACCTCATCACAACAAAATATGCACCAGCATGAATGCTCAAGCATGTTTCTACCATGTTGTAACTTTATTTTCATAAAAATATTTATTTTGCCATTTATTTATCCCCCAAAAATCATTTTGACTATTTATATATATATATTTTTGGAAAATGAAAACTAGGGTGTTACAATATTTGTAGTCCAAGCATCTATTGGGGGCTACTTCTCTGTGGTGTCTAGAGAGGGCAAGGTCTACACTTTCTGTTGGGGAAAAGATGTCAGGCTTGGCCATCGTTCAGATCAGACTGATCTCAAGCCTCGCCTTCTCTGTGGACCGCTTGAGGATGCTCTTGTTGTGCAGATTGCCGCGGGCAATTGCTATCTCCTTATGTTGGTCTACCAACCGACTGGAATGTAAGTGGATGTTGTTCCTTTGCCCAATATTCATTGGTTCCTAATCTTCTTGATAGTTTTATTAAACAAGTATCACCGTTCATATATACATTATTAGACGAGTTTTCTTTGCGAAACCGATGCCGATGGTCTTTTGTTTCTTGCAATGAGTTTGAGTTTGTATCAATTCGCAGGTCGGTTTACTCAGTAGGATGCGGTAAAGGAGGCAAGCTTGGGCATGGATGCTTGACAACACTGACGACCCCAATGATGATTGGACATTTTCAGACGCTGAACGTAAAACCGCTTTCGATTTCAGCAGGCACTTTCCACTGTGCTGTTCTGGCAAGTGACGGACGTGTGTTCACTTGGGGATGGGACAGCTACAACGATTGTCTGGGACACGATAATACACAAAAATATGCTTTCCTCCCCACGGCAGTGGCAGGCCTGGGATCGGTGAAGGCTAGGTATGTCCTAGCTGGCTATAAATCCACCTTCATCATCACAGACAATGGCGATGTCTACTCCTTCGGGAGCGATCTTTCAGATAATCTGGGTGTTGAGGTTAGATCATCATCTTCCTTACAAATTCACATAAAGCCATATAGAAACGATGAGTAACTGTGATTTATATATAGTTCCAAATTCCTGACCTGTGTAGATTAGTGCTCAGACTCCCATGCTAGCCACTCGGATTGTTGCGCTGGATGAAAAGGTTTTGCAGATTAGTGCCACCAACACCTGTGACTGGGTTGACCGCTATTATAACTATAAAGGTAAAGATTTCTCTCATACGATCGTCCTCACCGAATCCGGCAGGCTCTACTCCCTTGGCGCAGGTAGCAAGGGGCAGCTTGGTGTGAAGCTTGCTGAGGGACACAAAACTAGGCCGTTCCCTGATCGTGTCGACATTGATATCACCTAGCTTCATTTCACTAGCATCGACCTCAACAATCTCCCATGGCCCTGGTGGTGGTAGATGCTGGTGTATAATCATTTATTTACAGATATTTTAGCTCGTGTTAGATTAATGTTTTCGGGGTGGCTTCGTCTCTGGACATTGGACAGATCATGCCATGGCTTCTGGCTGGTTTCAGTTTGACTGATCTTTATATGTTGGATTGTGATGGCCATTCACAGGCAAATAGTAACCGGTCGCACTAAAACAAGCTTTGCTTCGGCACATGCTGACGCTGATGCTGCCAAATACGACTCAAAGGGTGATCGATCTACTTTTTGATTGAAAGGAAGATCAATCTATAATGGGTTTCATCATTGGCACGCTGTACAACTGCCCACTAGCATTATAATTCTCATAAAAAGGACCTGCATTACCAAGAAAATATCACTAGATAGTTTCTTAATTAGTTGCATACCAAGACCAACAATAACACAGACCCCTCAAAAGTTGTCCCCACAAGTGGTGTCCATATCTCCATCTTCAGGCAAAATTGTTAGATGTCATAGCAGAATTGATGTGTTCCATCTAGTTTTCTCATCCTTCCCTGCAAATTCACAGAGAAATGCAAAATATAAACTGAATGATTTGACATTGTTTTTCAGCATGTCAATGTTGTGCTATCAATTATCATGATTCACTTTTCCCTGCCTGTGCTAGTTGTTGCAGCTACACTACTGGTGTGGAGGATGCTCTGACAGAACTGGGGTTACTTGGCAAATATCAACTATCATGAACACTAGCAAGTAGCAATCGAGCATGCCAAGCAAGTAGCAATCGAGCATGCCAAATCACTGAAGTAACGTGCTATTCTATTCTAACCAATGCAAATAATGTGAAAATACAGCATAATGTACCTCCATTACATGGACTGTTTTGGGACCCTCCAGCAGAGAGTAGATTCGAAGCAAACTGTGAATTTTTGCTACGCCTACAAGAGAAACAAAATTCTCCATCAGTCTTCCCATTCGTTAATATCATCTCTGTTAAGCTTAAAATTCTCTTTTTTTTGTCATTCCCATTCATTCATATCTCTCCTTACCGTTCTTCTGAGACTAACCTTCCCCCAAACTCCTTCCCAATTATTGCCAAATTATAGACGTTTTAACCTTTCTAGATACTGACCCCAGTTACATGCTGGAGGGTGGTTGAATATTAAAGTTGAAAAAAAAAATTCCAAACAAACCATGTCAGATGGCAATCAAAAATGAGATTCCTGCATAGGGATTCCTAAATATGCTGGATCATTTCTTTACATAAAGAAAACTCCAAAACAAAAGAGCTCACTTTTATGAAAATTGATCTTAAGGCCTGACAACTTTTCAAAGGTACATAGTAGTACTAGTTTTAAGTTCTTTGCCTCTTATAAATCATTTTTCATAAAAAATAGAATTGTGTCATCTGTGTACTAAAGGATTTATAAATCTTCATCTAGCCAATTTGGTACCACACCTCTGGATTGAACATTGCTTTTCGCTCTAGAGATGAGTATCACCAGCATATCTGCTACTAGATTGAAGATAATTGGTGAAAGAGGACGCGCTGGTGTCGAACCCATCCTAGTTTGAAATAATGCCCATTTCATCATTTCCCCTACACTTCCTCTGCTAACAGTAGTTTCAGTCCATTTCCACCAAATCAGGGAAAACCCCTTCATCTTCATTGTTTGTTGCAAAAAACACTAAATCTAATTTGATAACAAGCTCATCCTTCTTTCCATCATTACATAACTCTTGTGAATTGTTTCATGTAGAACGCTACTGACCCTTCCATGGTATTCTTGCAGCAAAAATATCGTTTGCTACTCTGTTCGCCACCTGGGTCACCCTGTTTGCTAAAACTGTATAAATGTATTAAAACTTACACTGAGCATATAAATTTGTCTGTACTGTGAAATTTGCCTGGCCTCAGTTTGAATTTTAGATCTCAACAGTAGTGGCGAGTGGCAAATGCTCATCCATCGCCAAACCTGATCACGAAAAATGCTCCCTTCCACTCCACACCCAATTCAGTTACCTGCTTGTCCAACAAGTCTCATACTTGGTCTGTCGAATGTTCCCCGTGGTACGGTCCATCGACCACCGGTGTAGCGAGTGCAGTAGGCGGGAAGCAGCAGCTTCAGGATGTAGATGAGCAACCAGGAGCTTTATCACTGCCAACCCGATGAGAGACGACAGCGGAGAGACTGCTCACGGTTCGGCGATCCCCTTATTCGACCAGAGGCGTTCCTGGGGAAGGACGCGATACGGCCGGTATCACGAGGGGACGAGGCGCAGCGCTCGAGCGATCCTACCAATGCCAGTGTCGTCGGAGGCGGGGGAAGATGCGGCGCGCGACGCCATCGTATCGTCATCATGAGAGGACGTGGCGCGAGGCTCGGTGTTGTTGAATATGTTCTAAATTCATTCCCCAAGATAAAGGCCGAACTTTTGACGGAGCGAAGCGGAGGCTCGTAGAAGCCGAAGGCCTTGCCTAAGAAAAAGAAGACTGTTCGCTGCAAGTGGATCTTCAAAAGAAAGGAGGGTTTAACTCCAGGAGAGCCTCCAAAGTATAAGGCAAGGTTAGTAGCAAAAGGCTACAGTCAAGTTTCTGGTGTTGACTATAATGATGTGTTTTCTCCGTTGTAAAGCATAGCACTATCCGTACTTTCTTTAGTATTGTTGCTTCACATGATCTTGAGCTTGAGCAGTTAGATGTGAAGACTGCATTTTTGCATGGTGTTCTTGAGGAGGATATATACATGGACCAACCAGAAGGATTCATAGTGCCAGGCAAAGAGAAATTTGTGTGCAAGTTGAAGAGGTCCTTGTATGGTTTGAAGCAGTCCCCTCGTCAGTGGAATAAAAGGTTTGATTCATTTATGTTGTCGTATGGATTTAAGAGGTCAAAATTTGATAGCTATGTTTACATTAAGCATGTTAATGGATCACCTATATATCTGTTGTTATATGTTGATGATATGTTGATTGCTGCCAAGAGTACTGTTGAAATCACTAAATTAAAGAAATTGTTGAGTAGTGAGTTTGACATGAAAGATCTTGGTGCTGCTAAGAAGATACTCGGTATGAAAATTACTAGAGACAGAGAATCTGGTTTGTTATTTCTTAGTCAGCAAAATTACATTAAAAAGGTTCTTCAGCGTTTCAACATGCATCATGCTAAGGCTGTTAGTACTCCTATTGCACCTCATTTTAAATTATCAGCTGATCAGTGTCTTAGTACAGATCAAGAGATTGAATACATGTCAAAGGTTCCTTATTCTAGTGTTGTTGGGTCTTTGATGTATGCCATGGTTTGCTCTCGTCCAGATTTATCATATGCTATGAGTTTGGTTAGCAGGTATATGTCTAATCTTGGTAAAGAACATTGGGGGCAGTTCAGTAGATTCTCAGGTACCTCAGAGGCACAGCGGATTATTGTTTGAAATTTGGCAGAACTGACAAGGGACTTATTGGTTATGTGGATTCAGATTATGCTGCTGATCTGGACAGACGAAGGTCTCTCACTGGTTATGTGTTCACTATTGGTAGTTGTGCTGTGAGTTGGAGGGCTACTTTACAGTCTGTTGTTGCATTGTCTACTACTGAAGCAGAATACATGGTTGTTTGTGAAGCGTCTAAGGAATTAATTTGGTTGAAAGGTTTGTACGCTGAGCTGTGTGAAGATGATTCTTGCATTAATTTATTTTGTGACAGTCAAAGTGTCATTTATCTTACCAAAGATCAGATGTTCCATGAGAGGACTAAACATATTGACATCAAGTATCATTTTGTTCGTGATGTGATCGAAGATGGTAAGCTAAAGGTATACAAGATCAGTACTCATGATAATCCTGCTGATATGATGACTAAGCCTATTCCTGTTGCTAAGTTTGAGCTGTGCTCAAGCTTAGTTGGCTTAGTAGAATAGTCCAAGAGACTATTTGGCGCCAGCGGTATTTGTCCTGTTGCTATGTTGAGGATGCAGGTGTTGATTCATGCTACTAGATGAATTTTGTCTTAAGGTGGAGTTTGTTAAATATGTTCCAAATTCATTCCCCAAGATAAAGGCCGAACTTCTGACAGAGCGAAGCGGAGGCCCGTAGAAGCCGAAGGCATATACCCTTGCTAGGGTTTCACCGAGTTTAATTCTCTTGTAAGCCGCCGCTACGGCGTTGTAACCTAGACTCTTGATTATAGTAAGGAGTGTTTGCTGGCTGGCGCCCGTGGTTTTTTTCCTTCGCATTGAAGGAGTTTTTCACGTTAAATCTTGTGTCTTCCTGTGGTTTGATCGTGTGTTCTTCATCGTTTATTCGTCCTAATTATAACAGGTGGCCGACTGGCCGCTGATCCGATCGGCCAAAGGCGCGACGTGAGGCATTGCCTCTGGAGAGGAGCATCTGCTAGTGAGAAAAAGGTGGCTAAAGCAGCTTGGCCAATAGTATGCACCCCCAAGGATGAAGGAGGGATGGGTGTCCTTAACTTTCAAACTCACAATGAAGCCCTGCTGCTGAAACATCTGAATAAATTCTTCAATAAATGGGATCTTCCTTGGATAAACCTAATCTGGCATAACTACTACAGGAACGGGAGACTCCTAAGAACAAATGCAGCAAAGGGATCCTTTTGATAGAGAGATGCTCTAAATTATTGGACAGTTTCAAAGGAATAGCATGCATCACAGTTTTCAGTGGAGAAACCTGCAGTCTTTGTGATGATCTTTGGGAGGGCAAGGTGAGGAAACTAGCATACCCAGGAATAAATTCTTAAGCCTAAGGCAGATGTGGGATGCAGAGGATAGATCACAGCTCTTCAGCCTGCCTCTATCAGCTGAGGCCCTTGCTCAGTTTCATGAATTGGAATCAGAAATGGTTGCGCTTGATCTCAATGATCTAAGGGACATCTGGACCTACATCTAGGGCTCCCCACAGTTCTCATCATCCAGGGCCTACAAATCGCTAGCAGGCCACTCTCAAGCTGAACCAATCTTTAAATGGCTATGAAAAACGGCTTGTCAGGGTAAACACAAGATCTTTTTCTGGTTAGCATTGAGAGACAGGCTCAGCACTAGAAATTTGATGAAAAGGAGAAATATGGTGCTCGGAAACTACTCATGTGTGCTCTGTCAAAACTCAGTAGAAGAATCTTTGATGCATATGCTCTTTTATTGCCCTTTCTCCAAAACTTGCTGGGGAACTTTGAACTTCCAGATAAATGATAACCTCTCCCTGTTTCAAATTTTCATGGATTGGAGGCAGTCTGCTTACTCGTATACGTGTTTTCAATTTACAGTCCCTTCAGTTATTGATCAGTTGACAATGGTAAACTGTATTGTTATGTGGATGTAGGGTTTTGGGTGATTGTCACTAGACCATTATTAGGATTAGATTAGATTAGATGAACTTAATCTTAAATGGGTCTTCTTAGTTAATCAATCTTCTAATTTGTGACAATGCTTAACCGTAATTCTGATGCATGGTTATGGTCTTTTGGATATCAACCATGTGGCCACTTGTTCGTTGATCAATAGATGCTGGTGCCTCTTCCTTTCTTCTTGAAGCATGTACACTTGTTTAGGGGAAAATAACACACACACACACACATATACTTGCGTTGCAGCTTGTATTGATTATATGGTTAGTAGTGGTAATGTGTACAGCAAGTGTTTCACTCAATTTACTTATTTTTTTGGAAGGTGTTATGGCCTGTAGTGGTACTGTGCCCAACAGGGGGGGGGGGACAGAGTTCTTGAATATTGGTATATTTTTTTCTTACATTAATTTCTGCTATGCTTTGATAGACTTGCATTACTGGCTTCATTAATGATCTTGCTGCTCAGCTAATGGCTATCCAGATTATGTGATGATGTGTTTATTTTTTCCTCGTCAGCAGCTTTAGTCCTTGAAGATTTTGAACTCACAGTTACGGCGCCTCAAGCTCAAGAAGCTCAGGTTCCCAATGGATGCCAAGGACAGTAAAGCCTCCATGGCTATAAAGTTTGATAGCAATGTGAATGTGGCCACCTCCCACTCTTCTCCACCACTGCAGCAGAGCCCCCTCACTGCAACCCCTTTGTCCATTCTCCTCCATGTGCTCTCATCCTACGGGCTAGAACCTAAGGATCTGGCTGCTTTGGAGGTAAGTTTAATTTGTACAGCCACACATAAAAAATGTTTCAGTATTTTGACTAAAATGTTACCTATTATGTCTACGATGAAATGATGATCAAGATATAATACAATTTTGTTCAGGCTGCATGTAAATTCTTCAGGCAACGAGCAAACTTTGAGCCAGATGTCACGTTGTCTCTCCCAGAACTTGCAGCATATGATACTTGTTGTCAGAAGATCATTAAGTCAATGAAGCATGACGAAAAAGAGAGGCTGAAGCAGCAGTGCGGCGGCTCTTGGAAGCTAGTCCTTGTGTACCTGTTGATCGGCGAGAAGAATTACCACCGTGGGAATCTCACGCTGTTGCTGGACCAGGGCACAGCATCGTTGTCACGACAAAGGGTGACGTGTACTCATTGGGTGATAATTCTTTGGGGCAGCTTGGGCTTGGGAATACAGAAGCACAGTTCAGACCATGCCTTATTAGGTAACGTAACAAATGTTGGTTTTGCTGATAACAGTTGTAGTATATAGAACTACATATGCACAATGTCACAATTCTGAAACCATGTATGCCTTGTAGGTCTCTGCAGGGCATTAGAATCACACAAGCCGCTGTCGTCTCGAGGCGGACCATGCTCGTGAGCGACACAGGAAGCGTGTACACATTTGGACAGGATAGTTTTGCAAGTTTGGCATCAGCTGGTGCTTCTACCAGTAGCCCTAAGGTTGTGGAGTCACTGAAAGACGTATTTGTAGTCCAAGCATCCGTTGGAGGCCACTTCTCTGCAGTTCTATCTAGAGAGGGCCGGGTTTACACTTTCTGTTAGGGGAGTGATGAAAGGCTCGGTCATCATTCAGATCCGACTGATCTCGAGCCTCGCCTTCTCTCCGGACCGCTTGAGGATGCTCTTGTCGTGCAGATTGCCGCGAGCAATTGCTCTCCTTGTGTTGGCCTACCAACCGACTGGAATGTAAGTGTCATTCCTTTGTTGCCCAGTTTTCATTCATTGCTGGTCTTCTCAGTTTTACAGTATTAAACAAGCATACCGTCCATATTAGCTTTCTTTGAATTATTTACCTTTTATTTTGTGCAAATAATATTGAATTTGTATCAATTTCCAGGTCTGTTTACTCAGTAGGGTGTGGCTTAGGAGGAAAGCTTGGGCATGGATACAAGACAGACCTGAGGATCCCAAGGATGATCGAGCATTTCCAGGCACTGAACGTAAAACCGGTGTCAATTTCAGCGGGCGCTTTCCATTGTGCAGCCCTGGCGAATGATGGGCGTGTGTTCACCTGGGGGTGGCACCACTATGGCTGTCTGGGACATCATGAACAAGTATGTGTTGATCTCCCCAAGGTAGTGGCAGGCTTGGGGTCGGTGAAGGCTAGGCACGTCTCGGCTGGCTATTTCTCCACCTTCGTTGTCGCAGAGAATGGCGATGTCTACTCTTTTGGGAGCCATCATTGGCGTAATCTGGGTTTTCAGGTTTGTACTGGAGTCTCGGACAAATCCAGATAAAGTTGTTATTTAGATTTAAATATTCCGAATTCCTGACCTTCCGTTTCATCGTCTCTTGTGGTTTCAGGCAGCCGGCGTGGGAGGCGCGGGTGAAGGGATTCCCAAGCTAGCCACTCAGATTGTTGCGCTGGATGAGAAGGCTGTGCAGATTAGCGCGACTAACACCTTGGACTGGGTTGGCGACAGTTACGTTATGCACTTTCATACATTCGTCCTCAACGAGTCCGGCAGGCTCTACTCCCTCGGTGCAGGTAACAAGGGGCAGCTTGGTGTGAAGCTTGCTAAGGGACAGCAAACTAGGCCGGCCCCAGATCGTGTCGCCATTGATCTCAGCTAGTTTCTTTCACCAGAATCAATCTTTTTCTCGAACACGCAGTATCATTATATTAGTAGAAGAAAAAAGAAGTCATACATAGGCCCAAACACACTCACGCACACCACCACATCTTCCCTGTTTTCTATGGCATCATCACTTGAAACTGAGATTACATCGACCAAGCGGGCTAACTAACTAAGACCCCCTAGCAGCGAGCAAGGATAGACCCTTAGCTCCTGCCAAACACCACCAATGGGCATCATCTTTAGCAATACTAATGGCTGTGTTAATGTTTGGTACGACCCCATTGAAGATACAGTCGTTCCGGTGTTTTCAGATGCTCCAGACGCCAAGAATGATGATAGAGTTTAATCCTTTTCTCACATCCCCAGCAGTGGCAGCCTCCGCTCTTTCCCACCAGTCCTCCCAAGCTAAATCCTCGGGCTGAGGCATGAGTGAAGAGAGCCCAACGCACTGCAATAGAGAGAACCAGAATTGCCTAGCCAAAACCCACCCAATTAGGAGGTGTTAAATGCTTTTCTGCTCTTGGTCACAAAGCAGACATTTGGCCGGGTGAGGGAGACCTTGCCGAGCAAGTCTGTCAGCTGTCCAGCATCGATTATGAGCAACAAGCCACACAAAAAAAAAAGGCATTTGGGAGGAGCCCACGACTTTCATATTCTCCCATATGGTCAGAACTATATGGCGCCCTGAAAGAGTGCATCTTATGCAGGCTTTGCCGTGTATTCACCTAAAGCCAAAAATCTCCAAAAGTGTTTATCCTATTCCACTTCATGTAGCTGAACATTAGATAATTTATCCTATAATTCTAGATATTCCATCAGAGCCTCTACAGATATTCCGACTCTAATATCTTCAATCCATTTGTCATCAGTTAGGGCCTCCAACACCGTACGCCTGCCTATTGTTCTTTTAGGGACCAGACGAAAGATCTTTGGTGCTAGTTTCTCGATATTTTTTCTATCAAGCCATCTATCCTTTCAGAACAGTGTGTTGACTCCATCTCCTACCTCAGTAAACACTGCCATAGAGAGGAGACCATCCACCTCTTTGCTAACTTGAAGTGGTTGCCCAAGGTTTATTTAGTTCAGCTTTTTTCAGCCATAGCCACCTAGCTCTGAGTGCAAAGCCTAGAGATTTTAGGCCCGCAATTCTCAGTCCCCCAAGTTCTTTAGAGCGACAAACTTTGGGCCAAGCAATGAGGCAATGTCCGCCATTTGCTGCCTTTCTACCTCTCCATAGAAATGCTCTTCTAATTTTATCAATTGCCTTAATAGCCCATCACGCTAGCTCAGTTGCCATGGCTAAATATACTAACATTGCAGTCAGGACATGTTGCACCTGCACCACCCTTCCTGCCTTTGTCATTAGATTTGCTTTCCATCTTGGCAGCTGGTCTGCTATTTTATCAACAATTGGTTGGACTCGACCTCAACCATCTCTCATGCCGCATGGTAGCTGCTGGTGTATAAACATTCATTTACAAACATTTTAGCTCGATTTAGATTCTGGATGGACTATTAGGATTCGTGGTGGCTTCTTTCCTTAACATTGGACAGCCGTGGCTTCTGGTTGGTTTCAGTTTGACTGATCTTTATGTTGGATTGCGGTGGCCATTCTCTGGCAAATGCAACCGGTTGCGCTAAAACAAACTTCCCATGCTAACGCTGGTGCTTTTGCACGCATGCCAAATGCGACTCGAAGGCTGATCGATTTATCTTTTGATTGAAAGGAAGATCAATCTATATGAGTCGTGAGGAGTTTAGACAATGTTAATCATTCAGCTAAGAGCTAACAAAAAGATCATGTGAATGGAGAGAGCTTAAGATCGCCTGCAAAATTCAGAATAACAGAACTATTCAGTATACACAGGATTTCATCATTGTTGCGCTGTACAACTGCCACTAGCATTATAAAGGACCTGCGTTACCAAGAAAATATCACCAAATAGTTTCCTCCGTTGCCTACCAAGAAAATGAACAAAGACCAATATCACTAAATAGTTTCCTCCGTTGCCTACCAAGAACAAGAACAAAGACCCCTCCTGGACTTCCCTTAAAAAATTGTCCCCGCAGGTGGTGTCCATGTCTCCAGCTTCGGGCAAAATTGGTAAATGTCATAGCAGAATTGATGTCTTCCATATAGTATGCTCATCCTTTACTGCAAATTCACAGAGAAATACGAAAGGTAAGCTGAATGATTTGACACTGTTTTCCAGCATGTTAATGTTCTGCTATCATGATTCACTTTTCCCCAGCTTTCAGCATGTCAATGTTCTACTATCATGATTAACTTTTTCCCCAGCAGCAATGCTTGTGCTGGTTGTTGCAGTTACGCTTGTAAGAAAGCAACTTTCTGGTGTGGGGGATTCTCTGGCAGAACTGGGGTCAACATGTCACATGAACACTAGCAAATAGAAACCGAGCAGGCCGAAACACTGAATCCACATGGCTATTCCGACCAAATAATGTGAAACAATACAGAGTAATGTACCTCTTTTACATGGATTGTTTTGGCGCCCTCCAGCAGAGTAGATTCGAACCAAAGCGTGAATTCTTGCTCCACCTGCGGAAGAAACAAGATTGTTCAGCACTCGTTCGTCACATCGCAGTAATGTAAATGAATATATCATTGCATGAGATTATATGGCTAAATAGTTGCCTGTGATTTGTGAAGAAGCATTAATTAAGGCTATCAATCAAAGTACTGGAATAGTGCCAAGTTCAGATTGCTTACAAGTCATCATCTCTTGAACTGTATGTAGCTCTTGAATTCGATCTTGAACACTGCTCATAAGGTTCATACGCGCAGAAGTATGTATCGAATTCTTTCTTAGGAAGGAAGTCCATTTTGTTATGTGGCTGGATCCTCAAACAGATTGTGTGTGCTGCGCCAGAAGACAATAGCTTCTTTTGAAGCTTGAGTGTTCGTGAGAAGCAATTCGGCTGTAGGTCAGGCTCCTGGATGCTATCAAAGTGGCCCTGCTCACTTACACCCTTTGAGTAGTTCGTCTCTGACCTGCATGTCCTTGTCAGGTCATCTGTCATGGACCTGTTTGATGTCAAGGTACTCCGAGCATCATCCTCACAACCATGGACTGTTGGTTTTAAATCAACACGTTGCATGGTATATGGTGATTCCTGCTGACTAGAGGTGTAGCCTTTAAGCGGTGTCTCTCTTGCTCCAGGCCTCACAGCTTCATCTTCATCAGTCACAACTGAATCTGACAGCTCTTGCTTCCGGCCAGAACAGTTGAGAAAACTGAACGACTGTCTCTTCAACCTATCATTTTTTCTCATTGGACACGGTACAAGTTTGAATCTGATCTCCACATTGCACCCAAGAACATGCTGTAAAGAGCATTCTATTAGGCTTTGCATTTTCTCTGCTCTTGATAGGTGATCCGGGTGTCCAAAACCAACTTCTGCTATGGCCAGCTCTGAGAATTTGTACATATAGTGTATCATTTTCAACACAATCCATATATGAGAAAATAAAAATTCAATTGAGATGGCATGTTTGTTTTTACCTTCAGTAACGTGAACCGATGATAAGAAGCCTTCTTTCCTGAGGAAACTTTTGGCTGACCTTGATCGACACTTCCCAATGGCTCTCCTCCATATGTTCTCAAGCTTAAGCCGCCTGCAATGTCTCTCAGAACAGTTGGACTTGCTGCTGTTACATGCCTGACAAAAATTGGCACTTGAGTGCACCTTGGAAACCCAGTCATCTACACAATGGGATATCAAAAATGATTATTGTTCCATTCTGTATGGAAATCGGAATTACATAGTATACTGAGAATTAGTATGTTTACCTGTATATCCAGTTACTGAATGTGCATGCACATCATTCTGTTCAGCAACAAGGTTAGGTTCATTGGTGCTAAACTGCAAAAGCGCAACTGTAACCCAAGTAGCCTGATTCCTTGATGTCCTCAATTGTTTTTTCAGTTTCTGATAGTATCTTCAGTGCATGTCTTAGTTTCTTTATTCCAACCTCAGATACTGCATAATCGTGACAAAAAAAAAAAATATCAGACTTGAGACGAAAACCTTTGTGGAATAAACAGGGATGTAGATACACCCAGATTCAAAAATTAAGATAAAAGTAGGATCATGACAATTTTCCAACAATAAATGTATGATCCTGTAAACTCCGCCTATGTTGATTGGGAGGTTTTCTTAAGTCGTTTCAACATAGCCGGTCCCAAGCCCGGATAAAGGAGGAGGGTGTGTTAGGTTCGGTTAGCCAACATTTCAAAACCAGCCACTCTCATGGATATGAAACCCACAAGAGATTCGTTGGGGCGTAACCCTCTTAGCGACGTGCTACATCGGAACCCGGGTGTAGTGTCAAATGGGCAAGGGCCGGGTCGTCATCCCCTTAGTGGCGCGTCGTATCGTGATTCGGGTACGATGATAAATGAGCAAGGGTCGGGTCGTCGCAACCTTTGTGACGCGCTACATTTGCGCCCGAGTGTAGTGAAAAATGAGCAAGGGTCTTCGCACTTCCCTCGACGGGTGCGAAGGATAAGGCAGCTAGCCGAGCCAACTAGGATTCGTCTAGGTAGCTGGAATGTAGGGTCCCTAACGGGTAAGTTAAGAGAGCTAGTCGATACAACAATTAGGAGGCGTGTAAATATTCTATGCGTTCAGGAGACTAAATGGAATGGCCAGAAGGCGAAGGAGGTGGAGAATACTGGCTACAAACTTTGGTACACGGGGACAACATCGGGTAGGAATGGTGTAGGCATCTTGATCGATAGGAGCCTTAAGGATGGAGTAGTTGAGGTGCGGAGGCAAGACGACCGGATTATCCTAGTCCGGTTGGTAGTTGGTGATTTGGCCCTGAATGTGATCAGTGCCTATGCCTCACAGGTAGGTCATTGCGAGAGCACCAAGAGGAAGTTTTGGAAAGATCTCGATAGCATGGTTAGTACTGTGCCTATCAGCGAGAAACTCTTCATAGGAGGAGACCTCAACGGCCATGTGGGTGCGACTAATGTAGGTTTCGAGTGGGTGCATGGGGGTTTCGGGTATGGTAGTAGAAATCAAGAGGGGGAGGATGTTTTGAACTTCGCGTTGGCCTACGATTTGTTGATAGCGAACACCGTCTTTAAGAAGAGGGAATCCCATCTAATGACCTTTCGTAGCGGACAACACCTGAGCCAGATCGACTTTATCCTTGCAAAGAGGGGGGGTAGACGTGTTTGCTTAGATTGTAAGGTGTTACCTGGGGAGTGTGTTGTCCCTCAACACAAGCTTGTGGTGGCGGATTTTCGCTTTCGGGTACGTGTCCACCGGGACAATCGGGCCAAGATCGCGACAACAAAATGGTGAAAGCTTAGGGAGGAAGCAGCGCAAACATTTAAGGAGAGGATGCTAGATGAGGGGCCATGGGAAGAAGGAGAAGATGCAGATGACATGTGGCTAAAGATGGCAACATGTGTTCGGAGGGTGGCTTCGGATGTGTTTGGAGTGAGTAGGGGAGGCAAACGGGAAGCGAAAGACACCTGGTGGTGGAATGACGAGGTGCAAAGGGCTATTAGGGAGAAGAAGGAGTGGTTCGAGCGCCTCCATCATGACAAGAGTGCAGTCAACATTGAGGGCTACAAAATAGCGAAGAGGGCTGCAAAACGAGCGGTGAGTGTAGCAAAAGGTCACGCGTATGATGACCTTTATCAGCGGCTAGGCACGAAGGAAGGGGAGAAGGACATTTATAGGATGACTTGGATCCGCGAGAGGAAGACGAGGGACATCAACCAAATCAAATGCATCAAGGATGGGACAGATCAACTTTTGGTGAGGGATGAGGAGATCAAGGACAGTTGGAGAGAGTACTTTGACAAGTTGTTTAATGGGGAGAATGAGGGTCCTACCTTGGAGTTGGATGACTCATTTGACGATACCAACAGACATTTCGTGAGGAGATTTCAGGAGGCAGAGATCGGAGAGGCTTTGAAGAGGGTGAAGGGAGGTAAAGCGATGGGCCCTGACGGTATCCCCATTGAGGTGTGGAGATGCCTAGGTGTCAGAGCGATAGTATGGCTAACTAAACTTTTTAACCTCATTTTTTGGTCAAACAAGATGCCTGAAGAATGGAGGAGAAGTATATTAGTACCGATCTTCAAGAACAAGGGAGATGTTCAAAGTTGTACTAATTACCGTGGGATTAAGTTGATGAGCCATACGATGAAGCTCTGGGAGAGGGTTATCGAGCATCGCCTAAGAAGAGTGACAAGTGTGACCCAAAACCAATTTGGGTTTATGCCTAGTAGGTCGACCATGGAGGCAATTTTCTTATTACGACAGTTGATGAAGAGATATAGGGAGCAGAAGAAGGACTTGCACATGGTCTTTATTGACCTCGAGAAGGCATATGACAAAGTACCGAGAAATGTCATGTGGTGGGCCTTGAAAAAGCATAAATTCCCAACTAAGTATATCACCCTCATCAAGGATATATACAGGGATGTGGTGACGTGTGTCCGAACATGTGATGGCGATACCAGTGACTTTCCAATTAAAATAGGACTACATCAAGGGTCAGCATTGAGCCCTTATTTATTTGCTTTGGTAATGGATGAGGTCACAAGGGACATACAAGGTGATATCCCTTGGTGTATGCTCTTTGCTGATGATGTGGTGCTAGTGGATGAGACTAGGGCAGGGGTAAATAGGAAGTTAGAACTATGGAGGCACACGTTAGAGTCGAAAGGGTTTAGACTTAGTAGGACCAAGACCGAGTACATGAGGTGCGATTTCAGCGCGACTAGGAATGAGGAGGGAGACATTAGCCTCGATGGGCAAGTGGTGGCCAAGAGGGATACTTTTCGGTATTTAGGATCGATGCTACAAAAGGATGGTGACATTGATGAAGATGTTAGGCATAGAATTTCAGCCGGTTGGTTGAAATGGCGTCAAGCTTCAGGCGTCCTCTGTGACAGAAGGGTGCCTCAGAAGTTAAAAGGTAAGTTTTATAGGACAACGATTCGTCCAGCGATGTTATACGGTGCTGAATGTTGGCCTACAAAAAGGCGACATATCTAGCAATTGAGTGTAGCAGAGATGCATATGTTACGATGGTGTTGTGGGAACACAAGGAGGGATAGAGTCCGGAACGACGATATTCGGGATAGGGTTGGGGTGGCACCAATTGAGGAAAAATTGATTCAACACCGGTCGAGATGGTTTGGCCATGTCCAACGGAGGCCTCCTGAGGCGCCGGTGCGTAGTGGGGTTCTAAAGCGGGTCGATAATATAAAGAGAGGTAGAGGTCGACCTAAACTGACTTGGAACGAGTCGGTTAAGAGAGACCTTAAGGAGTGGAATATCCGTAAGGATTTAGCTATGGATAGGAGCGCTTGGAGACTAGCAATTAACATGCCTGAACCGTAATCTTTTTTCTTGTACCATTTATGTGTTCTTTGTTTCCATGCCTCTTTTGGGTTTCATCTCTAGCCTACCTAAACTTGCTTGGAACAAAAGGTTATGTTGTTGTTGTTGTAAATGTATGATCCTGTAGTTAGTTCAACTCAAGCATCTTAAAAGATAATAGCACGCAATTTTGAACAATAGGACAATGCTCATGTGGCAAATAAGAAATAACATGTCAAGGAAAGGACACATACATGCATATCTACCCAAGAAACTTTTGCTGACTTCAGTGACTGCAGATTGACATCGTCCTGAGAGAATGTCCATAATAAGGTTGGCCAACTGAGACACCAGCTGCAGAGGATCAATTGCTGACCCCATAAGTTCTCGAGCTCGTCTTACAGTGTTGGTTGTGTCGGATGACAATGCTAGATCAAGCAATTCAATCAACTCGTCATCAGACACAGATCCTACCTGCAAATAACAGATATATAAACATGACAATACTGACTTTATGATATACTACTTAGAGCATGACAGATGACAGTAGATAACTCACAAGTTCATGCACAAGAGAAATTGTGATCTTCTTCCCCAGCAAACTGAGTTGATCAAGCATTATTTCTGAATCCCTAAGAGAACCATTAGACTTCGCAGCAATGAAGTACAACCCATCATGGTCAAATTCCAATCCTTCTTCTATACAGATTTTCTCCAACCTGTAGACAATATCTGCCACCTTTATCTTCGGAAAATGGAACTTCTGGCAATGTGTGATGGAAGTTCGAGGCAGGCTTTCTATGTCAGAAGTGATCATAATGTATACTGTATGCCGGTATGGCTCATCAAGACTTTTCAGTATTGCTGACCATGCATCTTCTTGCAAGAGATGGCATTCATCTATTATGAAAACCTTGAACCGTGAAGAGTATGGTACGAGAGAAGCACTCTTGAGAAGTGCCTTTACTCGACCTAAACGATCCATTTTCGCCGCATCAAGTTCTTTCACATCTCTGCTCTTCCCAGAGAAAAGAATGACACATTCTTTACAGAACCCACATGGCCTTTGCTCCTCAAGAGATACACAATTTAGAGCCGCAGCAAAAATCCTTGCTGTGGATGTCTTGCCTGTACCCCGGGGGCCATGGAACAAGTACATTGGAGCAACTTTTCCTTTGCAGCAGGAATATAAGAGGGACTGGGCAACAACATTTAGGCCAATCAACTCACTGAAGGAACGAGGGCGACATTTCTGGCTTAAACACCTCGGTGTCTCAGTGTATGGTACATTGCCTTGGAATGCTGCCTCAGTCCCATATGTAGACAAGAGAGGTTGATCTGGACCATCACTATCAGAATAAAGTTCTCGGTACTTCGACGCTCCTGACCAGCAGTAGCTTATACCACAGCCACTAAAATTCGATCCTACGACATCATTTGACCTCAATCGTGTATCCTCAGTTCCATGCCCTAAAGCGCTTCTTCTTGACCCAACAGAGCGTGCCTCACTGGCTGACATACAGGGGCTCCCAACACGGCTCATTGCAGCAGAAGACTTGCTCCTGAATTTGGAGTAATCTGGCATTTTCACTTCTTCATCATCCTTATCTGGCATAACAAATTTTAGTCTTTCATAAGAATTCACTTCCTCCTCTTCCTTATCTGCATCCACATTGTTGACCATATTGTTTGCCAATAGACGGATAGAACTATGGTTTGAGTGGTTAGAATCCAATGACCTGCGGTGATCATCTTGGCGGACACGATGAACCTGCTTGTTTCTTGGTGGGTTCAAGCCTCTGATCCTGACAGCAGAAGATTTCCTGTATGATGCAGTCCTTGCATTTGGTCCCCGAAAACTCCGCTCTGACCCCATTGTAGTAGGCTCAGCTCCCATATCTTCGTCTTCTTCGACCAGCTGATGATGTCCTGACCTGCCAAGGTCCAGAGTCACCCCATTGCTAGAAGCAGTCTCCCAGATCATGTGATCAGAAGGAGATGCATACTTGCTCATCGAGTTTGTTGCTGGATCCCGCAGCGATCTCACTCGCTTGAGCTGCACCAAGGTTCTTGACAGTGGGACATCCACAGACACAGAGTGACGCCTCATGTCCATCTTGAATATGCACTTTTCTGTTCCAACTTACCCAGCAATAATGAAAGATAGTAGTATCTTCAATGTTGACATGGAAATGTGGTCCTCCTTTTGATTAGGACAGGAACCATTGTAGCAAAGTCACTGCAGAAGATCAGAAACAAGAAACCATAAGAACACATGTTTCCCTACTTGCCCTGATTCTCCCCTTGCACAGAGCTTCAACTCAGATGAGAGATCAGGTCAAGACCGTAGCTGAACACATCAAGGCTGTAAAACTGTACGAAAGTGAATCAATTGCATGGCTTTTGAGCTCAAGCAGAAAATGCTGCATGTTCCGGATCTCCAATATACATTAAATCCAGGCCAGAACTTGAGACAGATATATAAGCATAAAAGAGGAGGAAAAGCATTTTATAAAGAAAGCTATGCTAAAAGCTATATTAGCACAGTATTGGAGCTACTATGTATTTATGTGTACTAGGAGTATACACTAAGACAGGCCCATAGAAACGAAGTATGAAATCTTGAGGTCCCAGAGTCATTCAGTAAGCACAGATCAAGGTAGTAAGACGAAATGCCCCATTTTTGCTGTACAAAGGAATCAAGAATCAGGCGTGACCTGACCCTTTTCTCACCGAAATGAAAGGTAAAACAGTGCAGATAATCCACACATTCTCTCCTTTTCTAACGAACGTGGGGCTCCCAAGAAAAAAACAAACAGCAAGTGTGGAGAAGACAATCAAAAAGTCAAATCCTGCCCCTAGCACATTGGCCCTAGACCCTCAGTAGCCTGCACTTTAAAATACAGTACGTACGTACGTACTCCGTATAAGAGATTTGCACAATTGCAAGTACCAATCACCAGCAAACAAAAAAAAAATCCAATAAAACTACTCAAAGAACAGCGAAGAACACCTCTCAGAACCTCAAATGAAATCACTGAATATTGCAAAATCTTTGAGGCCCATATCCCCCACATCTACCAACCACACAATGCCTGTTCCTGCTACGGCATATAAATGGGGGTGAATTCCTTAGCTCCTCGCAAGAACACGGATCAGAAGCAGAACTCGACCCCCATAAAATCAGTGCCGCGGCATTGCGAAAGAACCACGAGATCCAGCGGCGGGGGCAACCAAACAATGAGAAGAGAGGAAAGCCAGAGAAACAGTCCGGAACGGAGGGGGGAAGTTAACCCGCCGTCGGGATTAAAGCGAAGAATGCGTGAGGAATGCTTCTCACCACTCACCAGAAGGAAGCCTGGGCGCCGGAGTTGGCGGCGGCGGCACGGGACGAGAGGAACGGCCAGGTCTTTTGCCTCGACGGGGTCGGGACAGCGGCGCGTGAGGCCTCAGGCCTGCTCTGGTACGGTGCAGCGTGGTAATGGTAGCGGCGGGTACAGTCAGCCCAGCACCTCACCACACCTCACGCAGCTGAGCTCTGGAGAGGGAGAGCGGGGAGCGTGTGAGCAAGCAGCTGAGCATCACCATTCACCAGCCAGCGGCAGCGTGGGTGTGGCCATGTGCTCAGTGGCAGAACGGCACGGAAAAGGGCAGGTTTGGGGGTGATTATTAAATTAAACAAGTGCAGTGGTCATGCCATGGCGACGGGCCAGCAAACCCCACAGTCCTTGGCTGGGCGGTGGGGCCGCGGCAGCCTCGGCGACCGTGCCGAAGCGATGGCGTTTCTGTAGTTTTAGTTTTGCCGGAGGCTGGAGGGTGGGTGGTGTGCGCAGCAGTGTGTGTGTGAGTGAGGGAAAGGCTGGTAGGCTTTTTGTTCGTTGCGGGCAGCATAGCAGAGCACAAGGGTGGTCACGCTCTGTCGCCGTGTCGTGTGTTTTCTCAAACCAGACCTCACGTCTTGCTTCCAGTTACACAAGGGTCCTCTTTCTCAAGTCCGGCTTTTGTGCCGTAGCACAAGCAGCGCACGATGTCAGGACAAATGAACTAGCTTCAGCCTTCAGATTTCAGACCATTTTTCATGTACTGATCGAACCACTAGGTGACCTTGATTGGATGAAGTACACATTATTGTCTCTGACTTTTTTTTGCTAAGTAGTGTAATCTTTTTCTAGAGATATATAGCTCTTCAAGTCTTGGCACAGACCATACTACTACACCACAAGCTACGTATACTCCTTTTCCTCTCTTTTCTGATGGTGAGAAGCGTAGGGGCCCAAGAAATCTTGGAAATTCTCCTTTAGATAAATTTACTGCTACAAAATACTACAATGTACATAATGTGGTTTCTAAAAGCTTCATGATTTAACTCGGCACATTTTTATCATTAGCACATGTTCTTTTGCCTAAACTCCTCGGCCGCCTCGTAAAAAATATCTGTTATTGTAAGGTTTGAGGTGCAAATATGGCAGTCAAGGAATTCTAGCAAATAGAAAAGACAGGATGACAAAACACAAACACACGTTCGCGTCATGTCAATACCATGCCCGATGTCCGAAATGCAGAAAAGTCGTGCCATGAAATAGCAGAAAATTTTCTTCGAGAAGGACGAAAGCGAGAGAACAGAAAATGCCCGCTGGACGTGTGCCCGTGCCGGACGTGCGAGCACGGGTTCAGCACGGGTATCACCGCCAGAAACCTAGCGTTACAGGGCGTGAAAGGCTATGCGATAGGGGCAAGCATCTGCATGACGCCGTGCACTACGGAGAATCATCGCACGTCCAATCGAAATCGGTCGCACAAAAAGCTGGTACCTTTGACCGGAATGAACGTTCTTCTCTGTTATTCCTCCGGCCAAAAATAAAATGTCTATAAAATATTAATAAATGATAATATTGAACGAATATTATGAAATTACTAATCGCAAACTGTATTTTATTGTACTTACTATGTTTTGGTATAAGTATGATACTGTTTTCTTTACAAAATTAGTTTAATTTTAAAATGAATGGACTTGCATCAACCCCCTTTTTAGACAGCACATGTCGGGATTCTTCATTTTCTTTTGGCCCAAGGGGAATTTAATTAAGTTGTTTGTATTTTACCCACTGAGAAAATTCTTAGGTTATTTTTGTGAAAGGTTAATTGACTTTGTTCTTGCCATGCATGCACCAGCTATCTATAGATGTACTCCTGTGTCTTTGCGATTGGTCGTCGCTGTATATCATCATTTGTTAGCTACTCCATCCGTTTCAAATTATAGTTTACTTTAATTTTTCTGGTGTATTTATTTTACTATTTATCTAGACATATTATTTATCTAAGTACATAGCAAAATGCATGCAACAAAAAAGTAAAAGCAAACTATAATTTAGGACGGAGGATGTAATAAAAAGGCCCGATAATAATTACAAGAAGCTACTACCTACAGTAACCTTCAACATATATGCGATCAAATCTCTGCTCCCTATCTTCACGCATAGCCCTGTACGTGTAGTAGCAGAGAACTTAGGGTCTACCCACGACGCCTAGCTCGAAAACTATAAACACTTACTGAAACAGGACAGCGATGATCGAGCTAGCCGAGTAGCTGCTGTGATAGTATATGGACATATATTTATGCATGGCCTCTTGCAGGGGCGGAGCTCTTACATGGCAAGGTGTGGCCATCGCCATACCTTGAATTTCCAGAAATCATTACTCCTAAATCACTCTACCATGGATATATTAACGAAGATGAAGTTTCACTGTTATAAACTCTTAGCCGGCAACTACAGTCGACTATTATCTAGCTGTTCTCTTTTTTTTTCTTTGAGTAATATCTGGCTGTTCTCTTGGGCTATATATTGGCATATTGCTATCTGTGCTATCAATTTTGCCATACCTTAATTTTTTTTTTTGTCCTCCGCCACTGGCCTCTTGACATTGACATTGCAGTAGTATTAGCAGGAGCGCAGCAGGGGACTACTGCAGAGTGCAGGAGGGCATCCGTGGTGTTCCAACCATGATGCGCCATCATTAACCATGGCCGGCTTTATTTTACTTTGCTCTCTAAACCGAGCGCTTAATATAGTTTTAAGCCATGGGCCGGAGAAGACAGAGGAGAGCCCAAACGTACTACTGTACTGTACTCCCACATGCAATCACTGATGCCGGCTGCCGCTGCCTGTGCTCTGCAGAGAGCATCGATGATTGGTCCCTGGGCACGTGCCGAAAGCCTCGCTCCCAAAAGATTCTCAGCTCCTAGCTACTCCCTCCGTCCGATCGAAGATGTCGTCCGAAAAACGTATTTATGAGAGGGATATAGATTTCTAACGACATCTTTAATAAGACAGAGTAAGTAGCTATCTGTGGTGGTGCCTGCCAGTGGTGATGGGTAGTACTCGTACTCGGTGTGTGTAATCAGTTATTAGCTATTTGTTCTATTGGTGTTTGTACTCTGTTCAATTTCCATGCATTATTCGCTGCTTCTATATGCTGTACAGCATGCACCGATACTCTTTCAAACTTTAAAAGAAAAAGAAAACAAAAAAAAAGAGAAATAAAATGTGAAGCTTCAGGTCATTTACGGTACGTTCATGCAACGTCATATATATATGGTACGTCCGTGGTCCACGAAAAAAAACATTGAGTGAGACAGTAGTACAGCGGATGGTCTCGAGCTTTTATATTAAGGATCAGATCAGACGGAAGGGGTCCAAAGAAGCAATGCAGGTCTACACACTGCACTGTGTACATTGTAGAGACACAGTCTCGCGTGCGCCGCACCGGCTGGCGTCGCGGGAAACCGGGGGCCTGGAGCGAGCGAGCCGGTCTTTGCACGGCCTCCCTTGGATTCTCGAGCGACGAGAAGGGCTGGATTCGCGTCTGTTTGGCGCCACGTGCATCCGCCTATCGTCGTGCTCGTGCGTGGCCGCTGGCCGGCGCACACGCCGTCCGGTTCCGGTGTTCCAGATCGGCGCGGCGGAAGACGCGCAGCGGATAAACAAAGGTGCTTCTGCTACGCGGGTGCCCCGCCCGATAGGTTTTATTTGTCCCGGTGCGGCTTGTCATCCATGGTTCACTCTCGTCCTCGCCTGCCTGGCTGCTCTGCTTCGTGCGTCTCGGCGTTCGCAAAAAAAAAAAACAAGTGCAACCTGCTCGCTCCTCGCCGCCTTCATTTTCCAACCGATCCTTTTCACGAGGTTGCTAGCAAAAAAAACACGGACGGGCATGGTGCCTATTCGTGCTCGTATTTTTATTTAAGAAAATGAAGTTGCTTTGCTGCCTTTTATGTCAGGACAAATTGCTTTGCCTTTTTTTTAGAATCCAGGAAAAATTGCTTTGCTGCCTCGTTTTTTTTTTAGAAATACATCCCTATTAACACGCAGGCACGCTCATCTCTATGAATACGTATCTCCGAAGGACTAAGCTGGCACACTCCTGCTTAATGAAATATGTGCGGTGCATATCTGGAGATTTCCATGGTCACCGTTGACACCCCGTTGTCGATAGAAATATCGCTTATATCACTTAAAGTGTAACATCATAAATTCTAAAATAATCCAAGAAAATACAAAGCACCTGTACCATACTTGGACCCTGCAGACCATGTTACACGGATGGACGTATGATCTATCTGCAAGTCCATCCCGTGTTAGAAGTTGCAGGGGCCTTGCAGCCCATTGTGCTCCGTTAAGGTTTTGGCCCAACTACTTTCCGGCCCAGTAAGTTCTGCGCGCTACAATCTTCCTCACGCAGCACTCTGGCCAAAAAAAACCAAGAACCGAATAACTGAGAATCGAACCAAACTAACCGGAATCGAGGTTAGAGGGAACCGAATTTACTACGGTTATTTCGGTTACAGTCGAAATCCTCGAAAATAACCGAACGTTTAGTCTACAAAGCCCAATAGGATACGGCCCAGCCCAATACATATGTAACCCTACGTCTAAATCCTGAATCCTCCTCCCTAGCCGCCAGGGTCCGCTCCCTGCTCCGTCATCCCGTCGCGGCGGCGGCGCCTTTACCCTCTCCGCCGCCCCACTCAAGCCAGCAAGCGGCTCCACTCCGCAGACCGCGGTCCATCCCACAGCCCCACTCTCTCCACCCTAGCCCGGCGAGGTACGGAGGCACGGTCGTGCGGAATCGAGCGCAGGCGAGGTCGTGCGGAATCGAGGCGCAGGGAATCGAGCGCACGCGAGGCGCTCACCAGCGCCGGCGCCCCTGCTTCCCCCCTGGCAGTCGGCGCCCCTGCTTCCCCACCCGGCAAACGACGGCTAAACCTAAACCCCTCGACGCAGCCGCCGGCGGAGGGGCAGAAATGGCGGAGGGGAACGGCGGCGGCGGCGCTGCGGCGGGCGTCCGCGTGGAGGCCGAGTCCTCCGAGCCGACGCGCCCCGGCACGATGCAGCCCATGCCGTTCGAAAAATGCCTCGAGGGCATCCGCACCGCGCTCAAAGGTACGCACGCGCCCGGCGCCACCACGGCCGCCGCCGCTGGTGGTTCTCCTCCCGTGTGCTGCTTGCGGGGTGTGACCTCCGTATACTGACTGACCCCCGTGGTGTCTGTCAATCCGGTGCGCAGATCCGGCGGTGCGGTTCATGATGGAGAAGATGGAGAAGGCCGGATGCCAGATGTGGCCGCGCCTCATCGGGGGCGCAATCTGCGACACCTCCGGCGGCTACGCCAGCGGTTACGGGGTATCCTCTTCTTTGCTTCCCTTGTCCTATCTTTTACTTGCAAAGGATCATCGCCATTGCCCATTGATAGGGTGCAAGTAGAAAGCTTTTCTTGACCAATAGCCATGGCAGTGCTGTATAATCTGCTTGGAATTTACCCCCTATCAGTCGGCTCACAGTGTTTGTCAAAAAACACTGAATTCTTTAATGCGTTGATTCATTTGTCGTTAGTATTATATTTTCCTAGTTGACTACTAATGGCAGAATTGATTTTGCAATGATTGTGTCCAGATACGAATTTGCTGCAATCACATGGCTTTTCAGGATCATATTACTCAGACCCTTGTTCATGAACTGGTACACGCTTATGATGACTGTGTTGTCAAAAATATTGACTGGAAGAATTGTGCTCACCATGCTTGCTCTGAGGCAAGAAAGCTCTCTCCTTTTACAATGTCATGTATTGTTGCATGAAACTTATACTTGGTTTAATGCCTGCATGTTTGCTCTATTCTTAGATTCGAGCCAATCGCCTTAGTGGCAATTGCCATTACAAATATGAATTGTTGCGTGGTTTCATGAAGATAAAGGGTCATGAACCAGTAAGTCTCTTTTCTAACCTTGTGACTCATATTCGAGCTACAAAGTACAAACCATATGTGCCTCTATTACCTAGCTGTTTTTTCTCTGTTCTCTACATGCATAACATTGTTGTATATCTACTTGCTTCCTTGGTTCCAAATTATAGTTTGTTTTGGCATTGTTCTAAGTCAAGCTTCTGTAACTTCGACCAAGTTTAAAGAAAAAACACTCAAAATCTAGAATATCTGATGAGTTTCATTAGATTCTTTCTGCAATATATTTTGATAGAGAATTTGTTTGAACTTGTAAATGAAAGTATATATTTTCTAAAAGCAGGGTCAAAGTTAGAGAAGTTTGACTTAAGACAAACACAACATGAGCTATAATTTGTAATGGGGAGGGAGTATGAACTATCAAAATTTAATTTATATGTGTTAGCAATAAAATACTCAGTTACTATTGTCAAATATAAAATGCAACTGAGGATACCGAGATTTTTCTTGTGCTTCAGATGGCTCTCTTGAGTTTTCTTTTTAATTTTTTTGGTTTCAATTAATATCCTGTCTTGATATTGTAACTTTTTCCTAATTGAATTACATCTACTGTGTCATTTCTTTTTTATTTCTGAAAGGAATGTGTTAAAAGGCGGGCATTGATATCTGTGGAAGGCAACCCACACTGCTCAAAGACTGCTGCAAAAGATGGACTTGAAGCTATATGGGATATATGCTACAATGACACACGCCCATTTGATAGAGCTCCATGAAATCTTTTCAGAACTGGGATACCTTAGCTATTTTGTGCAACCTGCTTTGATATTCTGACTCCCTACAGAAAACTGCATAGTACAGGTTATTTTCTGCCGTAGCCAAACCGTGCTGCATCCCGTGATGAGCCTGCGCACATTGTAACCATTTGGTTTGTGTGGTTCAATTCTTTTTGCGCGACATCCCCCGACAGTTAAATAAATTATATTATAAACAATTAAACATAAAGTTTGTCGATGGCGTGCATACTCTTTAGAAGGAAATTGCCGTTGCTGTTGGTGTTTTGCCATTATATTTGTTAGCATCAACACGTGGAAATGCATCCAACGCGAATGCCTGTTGAAGTTGTCAACTCAACCATCTCAAGCCTTCAAATTACAGACCAGGAATTGCTTTTTAAAGAACAGTAGGAGAATAAGATCGAAGCTTCTTGAGAATGGAGTGGCAATGTAGAATTGTTGATCAATTAGCCATTTGGATTCAAGGTGCTTTTCAGACTACTATTCTTTTTCCGGGTAGGTTGGTTTAAGCAAGTGTTCGGGTTGGATATGGGAATGATAAGAGTCTGCGCCCTTGGTTTGCCCGATGCTGAAATTTCATTAACCAACCCTCCTTTGTTCATAAATAAGTCAATGTGGTGTCACCAAAACTTTATCACGGAGCATACCAGACACAAATAATTTTAGAACTTATCATAAAGCTAAATTCTTAGATCAAGTTTAATAACATATTTGAATTCGAATTCATGGAGTAAAAAACATCAAGTCAGTATTAATTCCAGACATGGCTTGGGCTGTATCTTTGTCGTCCCATCATTCCTTTCTCTCCTTCTCTCTTTAGGCCCAATAGGCCGCCGGCTAATCTCGTCTCCTAATCATGCTTGACACACGACCCCGCATATCAGCGGCACAGCACCAACCTGCGCCTGCCTCTGAGCTCTTCCTTCTCTTCCTCCTGCCATGTGCCGTCCTTGTCCGATTTGAGGATTATGAACAAGCCCTTATGCTGACTGTCCACTGAGCCCATATAATGATTCGCTGACGTTTCTTTTATTTTTTTTAAGACCAGGCCTTCATCCGTTTTTTATTAAGAGGAATAAAGGAAAAACAATAATATGGCGTCAAACCATTGATGTTAGCTAGGTGCATACATCGAATGGCAGAGAAAAGTTTGAAAACCTAGCTACTGGATACAGCATAAAGGATTACATGATGAACGAATATTGCGAACAAAAATCCAACATAACAGCTACCGGGGCGCAGCCTCTCGCACCCAGTCCTGGCCCTCCCTGATCGCAGCCACTTGCCATGAAGCAGGGCCTGCATGGCCTCCTCTGCTTCACCCACCAATGTGACCTGGAACGCGGCCTGATGAAACTCCTCGAACGTTGCTTCATTGGGGCGTTGCGTCTCAACCTCGTACCCGAGCTTCCTCATGAGGACCATCCTTGCCTGCGCGTCCGGCTTGTTGAGCTTGTTCTTAGCGGCCAGGCGGGCACTACGCTTGGGCAGCCATTCCAGCGTGTCTTCACTGGGACCCGCCTTAGTGATCCCGAGATCGGTGTGGAGAGCAGTGACGGCAACAACGACTTCATAAAGGAGTTGATGAAGTCGTCGATGGATTCGACGTTGTCGGGCACTTGTACAGAGGCCATCCCATCCGCAATGGCGTGCCCCACTGCTGGGGCCTCAATGGAATCGACGTCGACGTCTTGGTCGGCAACGACGAGCCTCCAGTGTTGTGGATTAGTCGGGGCTCGACGGCTTCGACGATGCATGGAGCAGTGGCCTCATCGACGGGCGTCGAGGGCTCCACTGCGGCGGGGGATGGTGGGGAGGCATCATGGGCATTCACGCCAGTGCCATCCCCGTCGATGCCACCCACCAGTAGCACAACCACAAGGTCGGAGGGACCTGAGTCCAGGGCGTCGTCGTTGCTAGCCATGCCGATCGAGATGTCAGCCGCTGCCGCGTCGAGGCCGTCCTAAACGGAGGCCGCGATAACCGGTGGGGCCTCCACAACAGTCCTGCCTGCCTTCGCCTCTTCGTCCATGGGATCGAAATCCTTGCATGGCGAAAGGTCTGCCGCGGGTTGGGAGGCCACCTGTGGCTGCACGCCACCTTCATGCAAAGGAGAGCTAGAATAGGCTCCCTGCTGACCCTTACGACCTCCGGCCACCCACATGGTCACCTCGAATTTGGAAGCAAGATGCGCCAGAAGCTCGTCCAGCGCGCCCGCGTCAGTAAGCGTGAGAATAACAAGAGGGGCAACGGTCTCACCAGCCGGGGCAGCGACACTCTTGACGATGGAGGCCTCGGCCCTAGGGCGGCTCACGTTATCCAAAGGTGAACAAAGTGGCGGCAACGTAGTCGACGACGAAGACGGCGCGGACAACAGCTGCCTCTGCGGAGGTGGGACGACGGTCGTGCACACCTTGGCCTGATGTCCGGCATAGCGGCAATGAAGGCAACGCGACGGGGAATGGCACTGAGCAGCGATGTGGCCGTGGTTTAGACAGTTTGTAACAACCCGAAAATCCGAGCTACAAAATTTTTTCTTGAAAACCTATGAGTGATGAGTGCGACATGTTATCATCAGCCCTAACCATGCATCAACCTTATCATGTCATGCATAACATCCCATGTGAGCATAGCATAATTAAATGTTTCAAAGTAATTTTGATCAATGTTTCATATGTTGTTTTCCAATGTTTCATTAGCCTTATCTTCAATGTTTCATTAGTCATCATGCCATGTTGCATTTAATTGTGATTTGGATTTTATTGGTTTATGTGATGTAAATTAAAATGAGACCGTAATATTTATTTTCATAAATAAATATTAAGGGGATAATACCCTAACAAATATAAGGGCCTAGTATACCCACTACTTTATTATACAAAATTAGCACATCATAAATATATATATATATGTATATATATAAAAGTATTTGAAAAAGGAAAAGAGAAAAGAAAATAAAAGAAGAAAAGAAAAGCCTTTCGGCCTGGTCAGCCCAGCCAGCCCGGCCCGCTCCCTTTCTCTCCTTCCCTCCGCGCCGAACGGCCCAGCAAGCCGCCGGCCCGTTCGCTCGCCCGCTCGCCCTCTCTCTTTTCTCTCCACGCGAGCCAGCCCAGCACGCCCGACCGGCCCAGCAGGCCCAGCAAGACGCCCGCGTCGTTTCGCGCCGAAGGAACTGGCCGCTGCCGCTGACAGGACGGACCCGCAGTGGGACCCACCTGTCATAAACCCCCAAGGTCCCCCCAGGCCGTTGCGCGCGACGTCACGCGCGTCAGGCGCTGTCTCCCGCGTCGCCGCTAAGCAAGCCACACCGGCCGCTTTATCCGCGCCTGTCCTGCATCCACGGTCGACCCGCCTGCCACCTCGGCTGACAAACACTGCCACAAGGCACCCACGGCCGCGAGCGCTTCGCCCTCCCGCGCGCGCAACCGCTCTGCGTGCGTGAGCTGCTCCCTGCCTCTCTCCTCGCTCTCTTGGCCGTCAAGGCAGCTCGCCTCTCCCTCGCTGCCCGCTGGAGCCCACCGGACCCGAGGATGATGCCTAGAAGCTTCCCTTGGACGGGAATGCCCCCAGCTGCTAGGGTGAACCACCATGGCCGCCATGCCCTCGCCCCGTCCTTATAAGCCGTGCCCCAGCACTTCTAGGGTTCCTCAACCGCGCCGCCACACCGGTGGCTTGCAATTCCACTCACCAGCAATGCCAATTTGAGGAAGAAGGGGAGGAATTGGAGAAGGAGGCGGGGGAAAAGGAAGCCGCCGCCGCCGGAGTTGGGGAAGAAGGAGGAGCACCGCTGTGGAACTGTTGTTGCTGCGGAGCCATCGGGGACGAAGGACCGGTGCTGAATCGTGAGCCGAAGCCGAAGTTAGACCTGTACCGCACCTCCATCCTCGTCCACGTCGGTGAGCACTACCGCCATCGCCCCTCTTCCAACCTCCACCGTGCTGCCGGCCATGGCGCTTCGCCTTGGGAGCGCGAAGGCTGAGGCCACCGCCGGCCTCCTTTTCACACATGCACACACCCACGAGACCAGCCGAGCCCTTGGACCACGGCATCAGGCGGATGCCGAACCAGAAGCCGCCATGTCTGCCGCCGTGCTGCACGCCGCCGCGGCAAGGCCACCTTGCTGCCTCGTCGTTAAGCCTTGAGCCGTTTTGACCTCGGATCCGCGCTCGCCTTGATGAGACGGACCCGATGCGCACGCTAGCCCCTTGGATGACACCTCGGATGCCTCGGCGTGCGCACCATGCCAGTGCACCGCCGCTCTGGAGCGCCGCCTTGTTCCGCCGTGTTCCCACCGTCTTCGACCGTCGCCGGGAGCAAGAGGATGAGGATCGTCTCCGCCGTGACGAGCTACGTTGGTTGGACAAGAAGATGGAGGCCGGGAAACCTTCCAAGGTGCCGTGCCGCGCACCGCGGTCACGCCGGAGATCCGCCGTGGGTGTTGCTGCCCGCGCGGACTCCACCGTGAGTTGAGGTCGCCGCCGGCGCTGCGGGAGTGTGCTACGTGAACCCAATCGCGCTTTCGTGCCCTGAATTGGACTTGGAGTGGCTCGGAGTGAAGGTGTCACCAAGCACCACCGCCGTTGAGCCGCTGTCCGCCGTGGAACCCATCACCAGAAGCCAAGCTGTCGACTTGAAGACTATCATCGGGTTCGCCTTGACGCCCTGAAGCCATTAAGCAAGAAGATGGAGCCGGAGAACCACTAAGCCATCGGGAATCGGAGTTCCCCGCCGCCAGCGAGCCCCGCTGTCGGGCTAGAGAGACAGAGGAAGGGGATGAGTTCGACCGGAGAAGGACGGACGCGGTGTTCATGGACCTGAGTCGCTGCAAGTGGGGCCAAGTGGAACCGGTGCACCGTGGATTGGCTAGTGGACCGCATAGACCAGAGGACGACACCGTGGACGCGGTTCACGTGAGCTTGAGTCGCTGACAGTGGACCCAGCAAGCATCGGTGCACCGTGGACCAGAGCTATGGACTGAGCCCGTTTTGAATCCAGCATGATGACGTGGCAGCACCAGTGTATGCCACGTGGCGAGCTCGGCCTGGCCCAGATCTGGCCCATTAATGGCCCAATAACGGCCCGTTAACGGCCCAGTGGGGCCCACCTATCCGTTGACCGTTGACTGCTGACGTTAGCAGTGACGTCATCCTAGACCCACCTGTCAGGCCACCGTTGACCCGGTCAATGCTGACGTCAGCATGACATCACCTGCCACGTCAGCATCTGACCTGTCGCTGTTTAAACTGCCCGTGACACATGGCCCAATCACAGACTGCCATGTGTGAGCACTAGATAAATCCAGTCCTTTTTTCAGAAAATGGTTAAATCTTTGAAAATCATAACTAATTCATATGAGCTCCGAAAATTATAATTCACATATCCAAATTTTCTATAAATTGAGCTCTATCTATTTATGCTATGTTTGAGTGTTTTTGGATCTTTTATTTAGCATTCGTTCTTTGTGCTAATCTATAGGGGTCGCTTCCGTGACCATTAATTCTCGTTACAGGCTCGAGCGAGGACAAGTCTGACGACAGTGACTACCAGGAGAAGTCCGACAGCTACATCAGTGAAGGTGCCACACCTCACCCAACCTCGTAGATCTCATTACGCATGGCAAATGTAGTATGGCTAGTGCTTTAATTCCTGTTTCTATAACAATTTGCCTGTGCTAGGATTGTATGGTAGAATATTACTTGTTGAGCCCTACCTTGTTGTAAACTTTCACCTGCTTACCTACTGTTATGTTAGCCACTTGCTTATCTGCTATATTTATATGTATATACTTCACTCGCTTACATTTTGATGCGACGTGATGAACCCTGGGAAGGCCTGGAGGGTGCCAGGCTGGTGATGTGTGAGTTGTTGGATCAGATGGGCATATGAGCTGATGATGCTATATCTAGGTTTGGGGTGGGGCTTACGGCAGGGAGTAGGGTAAGGGTTGAGTCGATCGAACCGGGATCTACGATGAGCTTTTGGAGCAAGTCTTGCCAGGGAATGGATCTGGACATTCCCATGAGAGAAGCCTGTGGCGGGCTAACTGAGATGCTATGGTGGTCTTTGGGTGTGATCCTCTGAGAGGTGGAGCCCGAGACGAAGGTGCCGTGGTAGCAAGTTAAAGATAAACCCTGATAAAGATATCCCGGTTCGATCACACTTAGGAACTGCTGCGCTGGTATCCGGACCTTAGAAATCTCTTGCTTTCCACTCGCTCTCCATGGGGGGGAGACGGCCGAACCGCTGGATAGATCCATGCCACTACTGCTAGGCGAGTAGTGCTAGAGAGGTATATGCATGAGATGGAGCTAACACCTTACCGAGACGATCATGGCACCCCCTTCAGGAGTGGGTACATGGCATGGCATCCTCTACGGGAGCGGATACATGCTCTCTTCACAGTTCCAGCGATCCAGAGCTGGACGGTAGAGTGGCATCGTTCGATGGCAGTAGGCGCCTGGAATCTGCCTAGGTGATTGCAAGTACCGATGATGGTTATCTAGTGGATTAGTGAAACCTCTGCAGAGTGTATGGTTGATCGATCGATACATAAGCTAATTCATGGCTATGGACCTTTCCTTAGGAGGATGCACCGGACTAGTGAGTGGAGTGTTCTACCTTCCCCTGAGTGTGTTTTTCGGCCATGAGCCAGGTTGAGGGTTGTGGGCCGCTGAGATAAGTCGAGAGGGAATCGGCTTGTCGACTTAAGTCTGAGATGGCGTCGGAGGAGTTGGGATGGTGTTTCAGAGATGGATGGTGATGGATGTTGTGGGCTTGGTAATGTGTTTAAAACTTGATATTATATTATTTATATACTTGTTTACCTGCATAGGAAAACCCTAGCCTTTATAGGTCCCTTTTGATATATCCATGATTTGCATCCAACTACCATAAAGTAATGCATAGGATGGGAGTGTGGCCAGTACAAATTGTACTGAAAATTTGGTTTTAGATTCAAGGAGTGAGTACTCTTCTGGGGAGTACAGCGATTGAGGGTTTTGTGTCTACGCTCAAGTTGGATCGAAGATCATAGCTTCCGCACCTCAAGCTTTTATTGTTATGCTGCATGAACTCTGATTCCGCCAAGTGGCGATGTAATAAGTTATTGTAAACCTCTCTAATTGTACTCTTTTGCTTGATGTATGGATTATGGTATTCAACTGTTATCGGGTAATATGATTTAAATGGTCATATTATACTTCAGCTTTGTGGATTTCCCTTAGTGGAAATCAAGGTCGTTTCACAGTTGAAGTAGAGGCCCACCAACCCCCGCGGGACAGGATGCCGTCGCGTGGGTGCGCCCCTCCCTGTCCGGTGCGCGCGCCCTCTACTGCCGGGCGACGCGGGGTGGGCGTCCTCCTGCTGCGGCCGCTGTGGGAGCACCCGCTGCCAACCCTCGTCATCCGACATCGAGGCGCGGCGATGGGAGCCAAGCCGCAGGTGAACCGGGCATCGTTCCAGGGCCAGAGGGTCGGTGGGGCCACTGGCGGAGGCCATCTTCTTGCGATGGTGATGCTGTCGATGCCTCCTGGCAGAAGGAGGCGCACCTGGCACCCATGAAGTCTGCAGTAGTGGAGCCTCGTAGCCCGCATGCGCGGCGAGCCTGCGCCGTCGTCTCCGCCGCTGACGCCGCCTTCCCGATGCAGCGCGCTGTGCGACCTTCACGTCTCCAGCCGATGGTGGGGGTGATGTGGCCTGGAGAGCCTTGCGAGCAGCGTCCAGGTACGACGGACGCGTGGCAATAAGCGTAGTCTCGTCGTTGGAGATGCCCACGCCGGTCTGCGTCAGGGGCGGGTGCATCATCAGAGGCGCCCATGCCCGGGTCCGCGTCCTCCTAGCGTTGAGCCTTGGAGCGCCCCACGGAGGTGCCCCCGAGGTGGAAGGGGGCATCGTGGGGGAGAGAGAATGTGCCGGCCTCCGGGATGAATCGCAAGTCGGCTGCAGCAGCAACGGTGATGGCAACGACGGCTAGGCCCCTGGCATGGCGCTGTCGGTGGCGGCTACCGTCGTAGGAGCCACAAACTCGCCCTCTTCCTCATTGTCATCATCGTCTTCAGACACGTCCTCGACGAGGACAATGTCCTCCAGCCCCCCGCCCCGGGACCCGGCGACGTTGGGGGAAGCAGGGGCATCCATGGCGCTTGTAGGGACTAGGCCAACCTCCACGGGGGCCGCGACACCTGAGCCCGTGAGGGCGACTGCAGGCGACGACGACGGCGTCGGCATGGCGGCGCCTGCACCCGCCACGGCCCTCCTACGGCCCACCTCAACGGCCAACGCCGTCGTCAAGAGGGCCGACAACGAGGTGCAAACCCGCGGCGAGCAGGCGGCCACCTCTGCAACATCCTCCGGCGGGGACTGAGGAGCGGCGGGAGCTATGGCCCCGTCCGCACGGCGCGGAGAGGCGCTAGCCAGCGCAGAAGCACCATGCGATCCACCAATCGATAGATCTGTGCGGGGGCAACAAGGATCTGTATGTGGATTTGGAAGATTTGGATGGAGCAGGGAGATCGACGGGGATGGGTGCGAGTCGCCGGCGGCGGGACGAGAGCCGCGGTTGATGTTTCTTTTAGTTTCTTTATTTTTCTATATTATTATGTTCACACATGTTTCTGCTTATGAATATTTCCTGTTCTATCTAGCTTTTGTCAGAGATGATTGCAATTGTAAAGCATAGAGAACCAGTAATGTTATTGGAATTTCTAGCTTCAGGAGCATGCATGCCTTTTCTAGTTAAACCGTTGCCAAAATTAATTCTGTCTGCTGTGGTAGACAGTTGCTCCATTTCTGAAGGAAGCATCAGGAGCTGAGCTCTCATGTCTATTAAGAACATCCGGATGACCCATACGGCATCTAACGAGTGATCTAGCGAGCCATCAGCCATGAACCGCATGATGCAAGGTACATACAACTCCAGCTAACTGGATGGTATCTGAAGCTGGAGATCCTGATATGGTAAGTGGAGACAGTATCATATTTATGTGTACCCCACAATCTTTAGCGGTACCACCAATCAACTTTCATAAAGTGCTAGGGAACTATGATATTGTTGTATGTTCCCGCTGAAAGTGGCTCAAAACACCACGGTACAGCTTATGAAGCTACATCTACATGTACACTAGTCAGTAGCTACAAAATGATGCTACATTCATCTGTATATCTATGCAGGTTGCAGGCTGATCTCGACGAGCTCCCAAAATATTGTGTACACAAAAGAGATCCTGGTGTGTTTGTTCTGACAGAAAAGTGCACCAACAAAGATTCAAAATATGATCATCCCGACGATCACTAGCAGGCCATCTACTTTCACAAACTATCGGGTACTTAAAGTGGCACTAGGACTGCCGTTCTAGCGCTCTGCTGCCTCCTTTTCAGCTTAAAATTAAAACAGTCCCAAGGAGTCAAGGACAACATATCTTCAGAGGCCACTGGCGGCTAGGAGTAGCAAAACAATCAAGCAGTGCCCAATGGCACCGCAAATTGTTCACTATTCTAGCTCTTTTTGCACAACAATAGCATGTGAATATTACTACTAGCAATAAGAAAATCCAGTCTACGATTAGAGGCCATGGGCCTACTGAAGAACCTAGAAACAATTTAACAAACAAAAACCATGCTTAGTGGATGGCACCGTACCTTTTGTGAATTCAAAACCACACTGTTTTACTACTAGCACTAGTTAATATCGGCCTCGGTATTCGCGTGCGTGGTTGGCTCGGGCGAGTGGAGCTCACATGGGCCGCCATTAAACTAGCTCATCAGCTCTCGGCCCCAAAAAGCCATGGCAGGGCCGCGGGCTTAAACAAAAGGCGCGAGCTCCAGAAACTATAGATTCTTCTCAGGGATGCGTCCCTCTTCCGAAGGCCGAGGCCGGGGAGGGGGACAGGACGGAGGTATTAAAACTCGGAACCCTGCACTGCCTAGAGCCAAATCTCCTGTGTCTTTGACTTGCGAGCTGCGTGCCCAACTGTCTTTGACGAGCCCTTGGCTCTATATATGTATGCACACACGTACGCTCGCAGATGCAAGGAGGTAGTAGGTGAGAGTAGCGAGACCGTGTGAGAACGAAACGAACACAGGTGAGGTGGTGAGAGAGTAGCAACAATGGTGTCACTTGGGATTGTGAGGCTGGTCGCTCTGGTGCTTTTGGTGGTCTTCAGTTCATCACTGCATCAACAAGCAGGCGTTGGTGAGTCATCATATCATCTAGTTATTATCTATTTGCTGCAAATGCTGCTGCTGCTATATTAGGCTTTCTTCCTTCACTGCTGCAACCTCTTTCGTCTGAATGTTCACTGTTTAGTGATAACTGAATCCTGAAAGTTTCTCTCTTTTTTTCGGTTCTGAAGGTGCTATTAGGCTGCATGACAGAAGGCAACACGCGCAGCAGTGGGCGGAGGAGAGGAATCAGCTCAGATCGTACATGACCATGGACTACTCCCCATGGCACCGCCGCGTGCCTAAGCACAACTGATTCAGCTATTAGTATAGAGCCCGGGTAGATTCAGAAAGCCGGAATGATGCTTTGAGCTCAAAGTCCATTATTCAGGCTCCAGCACCAACATCAACAGCAGCAGAGCATTCATCGAAGCAAGCACGAAGACATTGAGAGACAGAGCTATCTGATGCTCTCCGCTCACTGTCAGTACTTTCTTCAGGCTCCAGCACTAGCAGCATCTGCCGAAGCATGATGTCAGGCAGGAGAAGTTGATGGGCTTGTTCGGCTGGTTAGAAGTGGCCTGATTTCGGCTGGTCAACAGGCGCTGGCTGCTGGTATTCCAGCAGAATGGCAAGGCTGCCACCAAGCTGAAATCAGCCCAATTCTACCGGTCCCAACCAGCCGAACAGGCCCGATAGTAGGTGCGATTCTTTGCGTTGTAGCTGTATGTGTATCTACGTGTCCACAGCGTGCAGATATATGCGCTCAAATTTTGCCCCCTGACCTAATGGTATTTCTATGATAAATATATACGCAGTTATAGTACTAGTTATTACTGATCAGTGTCTACTCAGTTTCTGTATTAAGTTGTGTTGAGGTCTTGTAGTTTGGTTAGGTAAAGTTTCTGCTTCTTCTGTAAGTGCAATAGGTGGTACTAGAGTGGAAAGTTCAGACTCGGAAATGCATATGTACTGAACATGTTGGCCATAATGGAATAAGTACATTGAAGGAGCATTTGCAACATTGTCGCTCTGCCATTTTCATCATTTCTGTTTCTTTATTTTCTTTCAGTTGGAGGAAGTCCATCAGCTTAATTTTATTGCCTATACCAACCACCCCCCCCCTCTCCCCCCCTCATGGTAGACTCTACTAGCCAGTAGTATTATTCACCAACTATTCATTTTTCTCACGTTCTGTCTCCTCTCTAACGACATCATACTTCGTGAAGGAAGCCATGTAATAGCTATTGCTTAAATTTGTTAGATATTCAGAATTAATGCTAGAAGATGGATTCAGAGAAAGAGAAATGAGATGCCATGGGAACTGTTGCACCACTGCCCATATGGCTAACATGCATTTCAATATAAGTTTCACTAGACAAGTAAAAACAAAAATGTAAGGATTTCTGAGTTTATCTTAATCTTAAGTTAATGAAACTGATTTCAGCCGTTACGAGTCATGGACACTTTGCTATTCCAGTACTCTCTGTCGATCCTAAAAAAATATAAGGATTTTCTGAATTTATCCGAACCCAGTTAATAAAAAGGAGCAATATTATTTTAGGGGATATCATCTAAGTTTAGTCCACAAGTACTATACCCGCTCCCTTGTGTTTTAAATCAAATATGCTTCCAGTACCTAGTTATTTGGCATACAGACAGTGATTCAAAGCTCTTTAAGCCTGAGCCTGAACTTTTGGGAGCCGTGTGACTCATAGACGGATACGTGCCAATATTCAGAGCTTCAGCCCGGCAAATATGGTGATCTGATCTCCCTTGTGGCAGTAGAGGATAGGCACGCTCCAACCCAACATTAGCTGAACGCACCGCGAAATCGCCGGGCACACCGCGTTGTTCATGTCACCCCGGCGCTCGTCCTCCTGTTCACATCGGCGGGGCGCCAGCCAGCCGTACCACCCAGTCACCAGACCAAAAGGTCGCTCCGACCGCCCTGATCGAACGGGAAAAGCGAGCACATGGATCGCCTGGGGCGCCGCGGAGGCTCCAGGCAGAACGGCGATTAGGCTTTTGACTGCCCACCGGTTTCGCCGCGCTTTGACCCGCCCCGCGCCCGCGGTGTGGGCGCGTGGCGTGCTCTGGCATGGCATGGCCACGGCCATGGCTTCGGAACGGAGACATTGCCTTTCCGGAGCCGTTCCAGTTTCCGACGTGTCGCCGTACGGCGCATGAATGTTGAATGCCATACATCTCCAGGCGAGTGGTGGTCAAACAGATCCTTTCCCGGCGAAGCGCCCCGGGCTGCCGGCCGGGCAGGAGGAAGCCCGGCGTGCTGGGCATCGTGATTTGCCGGGGCGGAAAGCGGGGCGAAAGTAGAAGGCAAATGATAGATAGCACTGAAAAATATACAAGACGGGTCGCGTCGAGCGAGCTCGCGCGCGGTTTGGGGAAGCAGAATGGGCGCGCCACGTAGTAACGGTACCGACGCCGCCACCGAGCGGCACGAAGCGGTGATCGACGCCGCCGGGGAAGGAAGCCCCATCCGCCGGTGATTCGATGTCGACGCGTGCGTGCTCCTACTCGGTCGTAGACCCTCGGAGGACGAGGCACAGCCGGCTGCGCAGGCAAGTGAAAACAGAAGACTCGCCTCAACCCCGTCACCGTCAGGCCTCAGGCCGTCGTCGCCCGAGGGGCCTCCACGAGCGGCCGTACAGCGCGCAAGAAACGCAACCGAGACATCGGGTCCCGGCCCGGCAGGCGCGATATGAACCACCCGAAGAAATGCACCGAACCCGCGCGCCGGACGCGCTGGCTGGCGGTCTGCCGGTGGCGGCCTTGCCGAGGCTGGCCGCTGGGCGAGACGTGACGTGGTGCCGAGGCACGGTGGCAGCAGCATCACCGAGGCCCGAGGGACGTGTGCTGTTGGTCGCGCCGCGCCTTGGAGACCGAGGTGGCGCACGCACGGGCGTGGCTTTGAGATCGGGGCCGGGGTGTCCGGACCAGAGGACGACGGGCAGAGCCCTCGACACGAGGTCTGGTGCGCCGCGCCCGCCAATGCACGACCACGGCGGCACTCTCACTCCCCTCGCCCCAAGAGATGCCCACCTCACCTGCCCTTCCTTCCCGCCGCTGGTGCTTTGCTCGCAGTCGTTCCTCTCGTTCGTTCGTAGTACGCTGGTGCGTGGCTCGGCAGAGCTGCCAAAAGGCCGAAAACAGAGGCCCGGTTCTGCTCTCGGCGGTTGCAGGCCACGAAGCTGCTCTGCTTCTTAGGGCCACCGCCCCCCGGCCCATCTTACTTGCTCCGATCGTTCAGCCAAGATCGTTGGACGAGCACCAACCCATTTACCTACCCGGATCGGTGGGCCAAGATCTTGGAACATAGAAATTGTATAAGATTTTTGCAAAAACTTAATGTTCACATAGAAAAATATAGGAGACCGAAGTTTTCCCTCCATTCCCAAAGGAGGCAATAGCAGGGAAGGGAAATTTTCTTTTGACCCAAAAGTGGCGATAGTTCAATTTTGTCTCCATATTTATAGAATTAGATTTTTAGAGTTCTTTTTCCTTTACTCAAATATTAAAACCGTTTATCATTCCACCTTGAACGATTTTGGATGACGGTTTCGTTTGGCGTGACGTTGGGAACCTTTTTTATATTTTCGGGATGTAAATCAAATAATTGTTTTTTAGTTTCTTTTTGCTTGACATTTCAATAAGCAAAGCTCTGTCAAGCGATCCCTTGGGGATTTATTTGTTTATGCAAGATTACTCGTTGATCTATGTTGCCCTCTTGTATGAAATGAATTGTATATTCATGGCTAAAATTAACTGAAATTGATGTGCTGATATCCTCATGGTCTTGATGAACTGAAATAGATATGCTGAAGTTACCTATATATTCTCTACAACATGGTGGCCGGTAACAGTAACTCTGTCTATTGCTATTCCTGGAGAATCAATTGTTCTTCCTCCTGAAGTGCAAAAGGCCTCAAACGCTAACCCATGCTTCAATGATGTTCGACGCAGAAACTCTGCTATCCATGCTATATGAAACTCTGCTATCCATGCTATATTCAGTCTACACTCAACTTAAAGATGATTTAATTGCTCACTCACTCAGTCCCCACTAGTAACTTTTTTGATAATTACCTCATGTATGATCTGTCATGTATTTCTTTTTCTTATTGGCACTTTTAATTATACTGAGTAAGATGGCTTACTGTTTGTTTTCTTTTTACATAATCGTTGGTATGAGGTTGATTGGCATTTCTAGCAGGCTATGATGAAGGTTGTTGGGTCAGAGATGACTTTTAGCTTATGGTGCTTCTTCCTGAACGATGCAACTTATTCAGTTCCCTTTTGGCCAATAACGGAACCAGTGACTTTGAATAAGGGGGCCAAACAAATGCAATCACAATTTTTTATTGATAAAAATATACTAATAATATGTTTCAACAGTTTTTTAAATAACACTATTTATAACCAAAATCGTAATTTTTGAATAAAATGAGTCAAAAATGCAAGTCCATCGTGCCGCGGCGCGGGGGGGTGGGGGGCCACGGTCCCTGCTGGGCCCTGGTTCTGTCACTGCTTTTGGCCTATGGTGCTTCTTCATGAACGATGCAGCTTGTTCATTTTGCTTTTGTGCCTGAAATAAACATGTATGGTTATTAATTAGTTCATCATGTAGTAACGTATGTATATTTTATTTTCTTCTTATGTTTAAAACCTTTAGTTTGTTATGCTACCACTCAGTTCTTTTAATTCGATTATGTAATGTATCGCTTGAGCCAAGTCACGGTATATGCTACCAGTTGGTTATCTTTAGTTGTTATGAAACCTCCGCACAAACAGGCACAAAGATGATGCACAGTATATCCATTTTCTCTTCATGTGTACTCCTTTCGTCTCACAAATAATCACATATTTTAACTTTTACGCTTTCTGTTTGACCATTCGTCTTATTTAAAATTTTTATATAAATAATAAAATATATAAATTATTATAAAAGTATTTATAATGATTAAATAAGCCATAGTGAAATAAATAATATTTATTAAAACTTTTAAATAAGATGAATGGTTAAACAAGAAGTGTAAAAATCAAAATACGTAATTATTTATGAGACGGAGTGAGTATGCAGGTATTAAAAGTATAAATAGCTAACAATATAGATAGCTCTCTGCTTATCTTTTTCATGTATGACGTGGATGCCTTCTAGCTAACAAGCTAGATAGATTGCTGCGGGTGCCTTGATAGTCACCGAGTGAGGTTTACTGCAGACAATAACCATGGCACGGCAAGGCCCAGCGGGTCCCAGGATAGTGGGGGCCGCGCTGTGCTGCCCAATCTATCTCAGGCTCTGTTCGGCTGGTAGAAAAGTCGGCAGAATCCGATAGATTTAATAGTGATTTATGAGAAGAAATAAACCGAAATATGCTGAAACATGCCAAAATCTGTCGGTTGAATACGGCCTCAGACACTATAGCAGTTGGCGGATCTCCTTTTCAGCTGTCAGAACTGCTAATTCAAGCTTGGCAATTGCAAGAATTTTGAACTTTTGGCCAGGCTGCACCCAACAAAATCGTAAATAAACCATATACAATCACAAAATGCAGGAACACTCTGAACGAACTTCGACAACATGTAGGTTTGCGAAGTGGTCTGACAAACTTTATCAGAAAGAATATGCATGGGAGAAGAGGCTGGGAATCAAGGATGTAGGCTGATTATTAAATTAGTGGAGAGCATTTGCATTATGATATCACCAAATATATAATGCAACTTAGCACGTCAGCCCACTAAAGCAGTACAGGTAAAGGAAAGGAACCCATCCCCGTTGACGCTTTAAAGAAAATATTGTACAGGTATCCATGTGAAATTGCAAATCCATAAATGGAAACCTAGAGTTCTTCAAAAATGCTTCAAGACTACCTAGATTACATATATGAAAACTAAAAATCACTGAAATAAAGACTGAATCTGAAACTACTCTGAAAGGGAACTGTCCCTTCTTGTTACATTGAAATCTCAAACTATAGTAACTCTAATACTATAATAGGATAGGATGCAACTGAAAAGGAAGCGTGCAAGGGAATTTATTGCTGAAAAGCTTTTGATTTTTTTCAATTGCCCAAATTTTTCAGGGAAAAATAGTTGGACAATTTTTTGAAACAGTCCATTTTACCTTTAAAATATTAAGAAGTCTAATTTTCCCCTTCATTGTTGGTCTGGCATCACATACGCCTTCTAAAACTGCCTAGCGTGAAAACAAATGGTTTCAACATTTAGTAGGGATGGTAAAGATGCAGCTTTATAAACGATAGGTGAATATCGAAGGATCACAAAAGTCGAGTGTGAAAGGGATGTTTTTTTTTTCCTAGTAATATGACTGAGCCTCATGAACAATCTTCCCAACTCAGAAAGGAGTTTTGTTGTGAAAGAAAAACACTATTTTTTCGCTGAAAACTCTGTTGACGACTGGCACAACAACTGAAGCGAGAAAACGAGACAGCCAGACACGATGACTCTGCTTCTGGCGTCTCTAGTGAAACGAAAATGATAGAATATGTACTACTAGAACTAGAATTAGAATGTATTAAACGAACATATTTGCTTCTGAATTTTGATACACAAGTCCAAGTCGAGTGCATAATATACAGGGACCCTCAATATATTCTCCTTATCTCTCTCTAAAAATAAACACTAATAATCTATCTGGTATAGATCGACTCCGCCTACATTTTTGTTTCAGACAGTCTCCATCTACATGGCAGCGTGAGATTGCATTCATATCCCAACAGCGGAAAAAATTGCAGAAGGTTTACAGGCTAAGGGCTCCTTTGGATTGAATGTTTCATGGAGGAATTTTGTAGGATTCTAATCCTATAAGAAATTTTCTTATGGTGCCCTTTGGCACCACACAGGAGAAATGGAGGATTCCATTCCTTTAGAATCGATCTCTCACAGCAGCACAATAAAACGCAGGGAAAAAAATCCACTCCGACCTCATGGATTGGCAGAGGAAACGCTGGGGCCGAGCCGCCCGCGCCCACGTCTGGCGAGGCGGCGCCGGTGGAGGAGCAGAGGGTGGCGCCGGTGGAGCAGCAGCCATGGACGGAGGAGAAGAGGAGGCGGCGCGGCCCCTGCGGCGCGGCAAGCGAGCGGCTCCCCTGCGGCTCCGGCGGCGAGGTCCGCCAAGCACGGGCGAGCGCCACCGCCGCGTGCAGGCCTCGCGACTGCCGTGGGCGGCCCCTGCAGCGACGGAGGACGAGCACGCGAGGTTTGCTGCGAGGCTGCAGCCGTCGACCGCCACCGAGCTCCACCTGCATGCCGCACATCCGGCATAGGAGAGGCCGGATCCGGCCCTGGGGGCCGGGATCCCCCTCGCCGTGCGCCGGATTCTATTCCTTTCCTTTGTCTACGGTACCATCCAAAGGGGGCCTAAACCATGCATGCCAGGCGGGAGTGTATCTTCGTCTCAGTGTCGCGCCCATTTGCTGCTGCTGTTGTACTTCGCCCATGACATGGCCACGACCGCCGGCACCTGCCTGTCGGCCAAGCCGGCCACCGCTCTAGCCCTCGTCACCTTTTTCACCAGGAGTCGCCATGTCTTGTCCGCCTTCTCAGTCTGCATCTTTCCCGTGAAATGGCTGCGCAAAATTGAAAAACCAGGTCAGCATCTGAGTGACGAAAACCAAATCAAAATCTGAGTCCTCAATTCAGAATGCATGTATCTAGACAGCTAGTGTATGCATGGGTCGATCAGATTTTTTTGGTGGTGATTTTCGTGCCATGCCGGCCGTTCGTGTCATAGTCACGGAAATGATTGAACGAAAGCTAGCCCAGTACGAGCGATCGATTCCTATTCGCCGAGAGGGCATCCCGCCAACCAGATTCTTGGCTGGCGATCCATGGCGTCGTACGATCGCCGGACTATTTTGTTTGGACGCTCGTGGAGCCGTGAAAAAGAAAATCTGCAGCACAGATATGTTCCCGATCGTGCTGTCGGAGATGATTGATCCACTGTTAACTTGCGTAGTAAAAAAAAAATCGCTTCCTCCGTGCGATTCGTCTCACCTGCACAGCGGAACGCGGCACGGGTGGTCCTGCTCCGGCCGGTCGCAGACGGAGGCGTGGAGGCGGAAGAGCTGCAGCATGCGCTTGCACCGCGCGCAGCCGCCCGGCGCCACCTTGCGCGCGCACGCCGCGAAGTGCCGCATCAGCAGCCGCAGGCCCTGGCACGTGGCGTCGTCGTCCGCCGTGTCCGTCGAGGACGGCGCGTCATCGATGCCGGCGAAGATGCGGTCGAGGGCGCCCATGGCGTGGCCGAGCTGCCGGCACGCCTCTAAGGACGCCCGCGCGCGCGCCCACCGCGCGCGCCGGCATTCCGCGTCCTCCAGCAGCTGGAGGAGCTCGAGCTCCAGGGCCGGGTCGTGGCGCCGCGCGAAGCGCCACCCGTCGGAGGCCTCGACGGCGGCGAAGTCCTTGGCGGCCAGGCGCGCGCACCGCGCGTACAGCCGCGGCGCGTCGCAGAGCCTCGCCAGCTTGAGCATGTCCACGGCGCGGTCCGCGGTGAGGCGCGCCGACACGGCGGCCTCCGCGGCGCGCTTCAGCCACCCGACGCGGTACGCGTGCGCCAGCGCCAGCAGCTGCGGGCCGTGAGCGGCCACCAGCTCCTCCGTCTCCGCCACTGGCAGCCTGCGGCTGCCGGCGGCGTCGGAGTAGAGGAGGTGGAGGAAGGCGAGGACGGCGTCGGAGGGGACGCCGAGGATGGCGATGGTGCAGTCGGCGGCGGCGTCCCACCCGCGGCGCGCCCTGTCGATCATCCTCTCCAGCACCGGCGACGCTGAGGCCTGATGGGATTATTCCAAACAACAAACAAACGACCACGATCAGCAACCTCGCACGGCGATCGAGTCGACCGGAACTAACCGAGACAGAAGAACAAGAGGGAAAGATGAAGTGCCTTACAAGAACGTAGGAGTGCGCCCCGATGGTCTGGCCGTCGGACGTGACGATCCGCACGTCGGCCGCCGACGCCCGGAGCGCGTCAAGATCCGCGTACAACGCCGCCATGGATCTCCCTTCTGATGATGCCCTCCGAATCTTTCCTCTCCACCGAATTTTAATGGAGGCTGGGAATGTGATCTAAACTAACCTAACGAACTGGTGCAAGAATGGATCTCCCGGCGTTGTTGGAACAGAAGCGGGATTGCGGGAAACGGGAATGGAGCAGCTCAAGCTCAGCGACAGCTATATATAGGGGACGGGAGGAAGCGGGAGGAGTCAGGTATCTGCAGCAGATACAGCTACACTACGCGGGTTTGCAACGAGAAGGCAGGCGATTTGGGGAGCTGCCTCCCCGTGCCCGTCTGGAGACAGACGCGTGGGTGACATTGCCGCCGCTCCCGGGACGAGGATCCGAGTCAGCAGGCCGACGGCGGGTGAGGACGCGTCTGGGCCCAACGGCAGAGGCTTCGAGGCGGGTGGACGGGGACGACACATCAGCGCAAGCGCAGGCCACTAGTTTCGGCGACGGAGATTTGATTGGGAGTTGTTGGTTCTTTTGGGTTACGGTGGTGCTGACGCGGCAACGCGCGTCAATTAATCACATGCGCTGGATGCATATCCGGAAGTAATTTCATCATTTCATAATCACCTCACTTTGGGAAAGAGTACACGTTAAAATCGTGTGGATCACGTCGAATGGGTGAAGTTTCACACTTTCATCCATTAGCGGAGCCAGAAGTTTTTGGCAGCCCGGGCAAGTAATATTATGCATCAATACTTAGCTAGTAAATTACAGGATTCTATATTGAAATAAACAAAATCTTCTTTTCAAATTCTGCGACGAGCCCGGGCGGCTGCCCGGGGTGGCCGGGCGCTGGCTCCGCCAGTGCTTTCATCATCTACGAGCACATTTGCAAACATGCAACAAGGGATGCATTATAAGGCTTGAGCATCATTTAGCTCCTCTGCACAACGAGGTACACGGCCATGAAAATCTCATACCCTCGTTTGAGAGCTTTCTCTTTATACTGTTCCCTCCCTGCAAAAAAATGTAAGAGTCGATCAGTTTAGCTCAAATTATATAGAAATTACTAATATGAAGAATATAAAATAGGTAGAATTATATATTATTTATTAGGAACTTGATTAAATTCAAACTACTTTGATTAACACAAACTAAATTACTTATTCAAAAAAATTTATAAATATTATTTATATTTTTATGACTCGTTATTTTATTACTATAGGTATTTTAATAATGGCTTCCCTATTTATTTTATTAATTTATTTGTAAAAATAAATAAAATAAATAGTCATAAGTAGAAAAAATATCGTTATTGTAGGACGGAGGAATTACGAGTAGTACCGCGGTAGCACAAACAGAGGATTAGATAGATCGTAGGATACTGGATGTCTTTGTCTCTTTGATAGCCAATAACAGAGACGGAACAGATAGGCGCGGTAGGCTATCAGTTTCAGCAGGTACATGCTCCGTGCATGTATCGCGAAAAGCGAATGGAAAACCAACCTCGCATCAGTCGGCCGGGAAAACCGACGGCTGAGGCTCGCTCGCGGGACGCCCAGCGTCCCATTTACCGTGCACGTCGCCATCGGACCAACTGGTGTTGTTTGGAAACTAGTCAGGCGTTGTCGTTTGGGTGGAGAATTGAACCTCACAGCTGCGCTGTCCGGAGAACTGTGAAACAAAAAAACACGTGCACTAAAATACACGGTACATCCTTCGTTTCAAACACCTTTAAATTAATTATGAAATTAGTTTCAAAGCAAATCTCTTTGGAAACATAAATGCTATACTATTTACTATAAATTTAGTCAAAGTTAAACTAATTTGACTATCACATGTTCTATAGTACATTGTTTCTTGTGGGCAAAGATAGTATATTCCTAGAAAAAAACCAGAATGGCTCGCAAAGTTGAATGTAGAGTACATTTCGATTGGTGCATGTATTGTCACACGATGGATTGAGAAACATAAAAGTCCATAGCTTGAATTGAAGTTACTTAATTAGACATTGTATTTTTAATATGCAATATTTTACGAGAGTGTGGATGCGATAAAAAAAATGTTAGCCAAGATTAGGTACATGAGTGGAGCATGGGACACTATATTATACAAAGGGGGGCTCATGATATTAGATTAAACATACCTTTTCTTTAGGTGATTGTGAAATAATTATGTAAGCATGAAATAGTCATGGTACGAAGTATGAGGAGTGAGTAGATGTAAATTGACGTCATATACAGGCTAATTGTAACTTAAGAGTAGGATTTTTCATTATAGCTTGCTTGTTAGCACTTCAGTGGGATAGGTGGACTCCTCCCTTTTTGTTTAAGCCATTTATGAATTCTTTTAACGAGAGATGGTCGTAAGCGTCTACTGAGGTCAGTTGTATGATGTGGAAATCTAGGCCATATAGTGAGATCTTCCGTAGTTCAATAGCTAAATGGAAAGGATCACCATGCCTAGATGGAGGTGAATAGGACAGCTAATATCACGTCACATTAGCTAAATAAGCCCCTTTCAGAATTGTTCAACTAGGTAAATTGGTCATTTAAAAGTTGGAGGAGTAAAAAAAAATATTGGTTTCTAGTTTTTTAGGGGAATATAGGTTTCTAGTTAAGAGAGATAAATCTAACTTGTGCACCAATTTTTTTAGCAACACTCGTGCAATAATTTTTTGGGAGGTTATTAGATTTTTTTTTGAGGGAAAGGGAGGTTATTAGATGGATCTTTTTCTGGTGTTTAATAGCCCAATTAAATGAAAAGCCCAGCACTGGCCTGTTTAACCATCGACCGCACTCAGCATGTCTGGGCCTGGGGCCTGGTGCTCTATCCGCTCGCCCAACCGCTCCCAACTCCCTTCTGCCTTCCCGTCATCACGCGGCGGCGGCCGCCTGCGCTCAAGGCCTCGAGTGCTCGTCGGCGACGGCGAACCGGCAACCTGGACTACACTTCCAGCCTTCCACTTTTCGAGCTGCCCAGAAGTCCATGCCGCCGCCTCGTTTCTCCTGTTTCTTAGAGTTGAAGGGCATAGAGCCCCAGCCTTAGCATTAGTAACCCCCCCCCCCCCCCCCCCCCCCCCCCCCCCGGCGGCTGCCGGCCCATCCGCCGCCGCGACCGCTCGTGCCCTCGCTGCCGACCTAGCGCTCGCAAACCCCACATTTCGAGGCCTAAAACCCTCGGCGGCGAGTGGCAGGCGGGCCCCCATCCTCCTCGGCCGCTGGGCTCGTGCCTGTCGGCTGTCGTCATGGCGGCCCTCGCGCCGCGGATCCTACGGCGGCGACCCCTCGCGTTTCTGGCCTCCATTCGGACTCGGTTAGTCCCCTCGGCCCTCTTCTCCAGCTCAATCGCCGTTTTCGTGCTCGGTCTAATCTCCGCTGAACTGACTGACCCGTTTAATTTTCAGTGATTCATGGCATCGAATGTGCGGCTCCTCTTCCTCATCTCCTGCAGCGCCGTTCGAGCGTTTATGGGGATGGTTTGGGCCAGAGGCACACGGGCGGAGGTGGAGGCGGTGGTTCCAGCAGCAGCCTGTGAGGTGTGGGAGCACGGCGGTCACACTCGATGCGGACGGCAAGTTTGCCAGGTTCGGTGTCGGGGAAACGAGCGTCGTCGCCAAGCAGAAGGGGAGGCAGCAGTCGCCTCCAAAGAAGAAGAAGATGTCGAGGAAGGCCAAGGTCAACCAGCTCAAGTGGTACCGCCTCAAGGCCAAGAAGAAGATGAAGTCACCCAACCCCGAAGTTAGGATCAGATACAAGCTTGAAAAGGTCTCAACTCCAACTAAATTATGGTGCATTGTTTGTACTAGCTCGCCAATCAATTTGTTGATTTAATAGGATTATAGATGCATTGACAAGTTGTTTGGTGGAAATTTAGGCTAAGAGGAAGGAGGAATGGTTGATTGAGAAGCTGAGGAAGTATGAGGTCCCAAGGACACCGGAGCCAGTTCATGACCCTGAGATTCTTACTGAGGAGGAGAAGTTTTATCTCAAGCGAACCGGAGAGAAGAAGAAGAATTATGTTCCTGTTGGGAGGAGAGGTGTTTTTGGTGGTGTGGTTCTCAACATGCACCTCCATTGGAAGAATCATGAGACTGTGAAGGTGGTGTGCAAGCCTTGTCGGCCTGGCCAAGTTTATGAGTATGCTGAGGAATTGACAAGGCTTGGCAAAGGCACAGTCATTGATATTAAACCCAATAATACAATTATCTTTTATCGGGGGAAGAACTATGTTCAACCACAGGTGATGTCACCTCCTGAGACTCTTTCAAAGCAGAAGGTACCTAAATCTAGTTTTGGTGCTACAGTAGCCTATGCAGCTTGATGTCCAAATATACCTGATTGTTTTTAAATATATATACATCGATCTAATTTTTAAGGCCTTTATTTTTTTGTTCACCATAGGCCTTGGAGAAATATAGATATCTACAATCCCTTGAGCATACCAGCCAGTTTATTGAGAAGGTGGAGAAGGAGCTTGAAGATTACAAGAAGCATGTTGCATTATTTAAGAACCGTGAGGGAGTTGCTTATGAGAACATCAGCAATGAAGATACAACTGTTGATGATCCTGCAACTATCTCAGATTCTAAATGAGCCAACTCTTTGGACATGCTGGCATGATAGATCTTTCAGTTGTGAAGGTTTGGTCAAATCTTGCAAGCCTACAAAGCTCAATGTTCACTGTTCATATTAAATATGCTGCCTTCAATTGTGGGGATATAGGGAGCTAGCTCGAAAACTCGGATTCAGGTATAGAAGATAATAGCCATAGGATTTTAAAGGGATAAGCTGTAGTCGTGGTTGGTGGAAAGCTGTATTACTTGAAAAATACCTCGATCATCAATCTATCTCCATAAGGCAAGGCTAGTAGCATGATACTGAGTGCAGATCACCTTTTAATTTGCAATCTTTCCTGCAAATACTTTTATCATAAAATAGGACATTCTTTTGAATTGCCCCCCTTTTTATGTAGTCTTTTCACTTCTGAAGCTTCCTTGCTACATACAAGAATGAAATTGTAATTTTGGAGCTGAAATAGTACTTCAGGCCCCTCTTAGAAATAAAGACATTTACTGTGAATACAAAGGATCGCAATCTACACTGCTACACGTTCACACTGTATTCAAAGCATTCTTGCACCAATGGTGGACGTCAGAAGTGCACAACATTTTTGTGCCTCAGTTGAGCGTCGTTGCATGAACTTTGAAACTTGTTGGTCTACATTTGTGTGCTTTTTGCACGTGCTGGCCTGTTCCTGAAAAGATGGGCATGTGCCGAAGGACAATGATGACTCTAGGGAGTGGCTTGATAAAAAGGGTAATTATGAGTTATGCTGTAATTTTAATTGTGAATTCTTTATGTTGATACTTGGAGGATTAATTCAGGTGATATGTGCATATTACTAATTCTTTACAAGATTACTATCTAGAGGTTAGCAATGGGGGAGAATAAGATTGGAGTGTTGAATTGTTGAGTTTGAAGACGAGGCAGCTGCACTCCCATTAATATGTTTTGTCAAATAGTGTAATTTATGTCCCTGCACAAAGGAATGCTAATTGAGTTTCTTTATTAGTTGATTATATGTTTGAGAACAATTGGTATCTGCATATTGCCTATAAACGATTCTTTTATGATGATTATGAGTGATGCTAACGATAAATATAAGGGTAGTATAACTAATGAGACCGTGATCAAAATTAAGAAGGGAATAAATGGAGTGTCTTCATGTATTAAATTTAAACATCTCTTATTCCTATCTTGAATCAAGGAAAATTATTTCAAATTATTGAGAGAGGAGCATCGAATAGTTTGAAACTTTTAGAAATCATAAGCCTCAAGACTACATGTAGTTCTTTTTTGTGACATTTGGTAGACGTTCTTCTGCTAATTTAATGGTGGTGGCGGGGTGTGTGTGTTGGGGGGGGGGTTGAGGTGGGGAGCGCGGAGGTCATCTTCTCTCCACCGCAAACTGTCTCCCTTTTTGTGTAGCCACATATCTTTTTATTGCATACATGTTTTTTGATTGATGTATTTTTCATCCTCCCTCTATAGTCAGCATATTAAAATGCTCATAATTTTCATAGATAGAGCCCTGGTCTTTAATTATTTGGTATTATTTTGTCACATCCTTTGCAACAACAACATGGCATTTTGTCACATCTTTCATCATACAAAAACTTAGCCTTCTTTTTATTTTTACATTCTAATTTATTATGCTGACTTAGCTGATCCCTTTAGTGTTCTGTTACATTTCTCCTGATGCAGATAGTCACTGACGTTTGGAAGAAAAAGAAAGGTAAATATAATTTCTAGGCCATCATCTCATGATTTTATTGACTTACAGTTTGCTTATTTTAGTGACATAATAATTTGCTTGATACAAAAGTACTTTGTCCACACTAGGAAAAAAAAGCAGAAAATGTACTCATCAAGGCCAAAATTGACACATGCTGCTGAATAATTTATTGAGGCCCTTTCAAAGTTTGATGTCCTTAAAAAAAACTGTTGTACCCAGTTGCTATGTGTATGCTACGTAACACTACTGCCCTTACACTTCAATGATTGATACATGTTGTCGAGATGGCATTGTTTTGTCTAATAGATGACGTGGGTCACCCACGTCCATACTCCTGTTAATAGACCAATTTCATGGATTATAACCTATTAACCTGGCCAAGGAAAGACACAAAAGCCGTTCCAGCAGCAATGAATTTCAACTACCTGTTCAACCACACAAGATTCCATAGTGGCCCAGATTTCCTCATACAATTACCCTAACCGAACATCACAATCTTATATCCTATCTAAACGATTCATAAATGGCCCCAACTTCACCCTTCTCTGTCCACGAGTATGTACTACGGCTCTACCAAAAATTCCATGGAACACAAGAGTAGAAATTCAAGTCTTTGGTATCCCAGGCCATTTATGCAACAATGCTACTGCTACATTGCTGTTATCAGAACTTCTTGTTATCAAAGCTCTTCACCACC
>CM041640.1:16717682-16882048 GCA_023333625.1 Bothriochloa decipiens | reverse complement strand
ACCCAACACCAGCCATACCAACATATGCGAAGAGAAGACAAGGATTGATGCAAAAACATCCTCAATTTCCCAAAGAAGAATAATATCATAAATCCAGAGATCTGCACGACACGTCTACTACCAACGCGTGTCAAACCGAGCAGCCCAGCATTTTCAATAGATACAGAGGTTCCATTAGTCTTCCAACTATGTCACCTAGGAAACTGCCACCTAATGGCACGACTAATGATGGAAGGAGGGCATGGTGTTGCATTGACATACCATGAAATGACAATAAATGCACCAATGGACTCCACAAGAATCACAAAAGAAGCTACCATCGTAACAAAAGCTTCACCAAATCAATGGTTGGTCTTCCCCGGTGAAATGGATAGGGTGTACTTATCCATGGAGCGCCCCCAACAAGCCGAAAGTGTGGCGGTGGAATTGGGTTATTGGAGCAACATTCTTATAGGCACTGCCAATCCTCAGGAAGAAGGAAGAAAGCCAGATGAGAGCATTGGACATTATGACAGCAGACCACTCAAAGGCAGCACTCAGCAAGGGGACCAGATGTTTTTTAATAAATCAAGGGGACTAGATGTGGCATGTACTGAGAAAGTGCCACGAGTTGTAAAATCTATGAAAGACCAATCTCTACACATTTGACAACACTTTGAAACCCTTGTTCATAGAGCCTGAATCCGACAAGGGCAATCAAGGGAGACGCAAACAACGGGCTCAGTAGCCTGACGACAATGCGCCAAAGGCCACCGAAGGCCATAGTGATTGGAGGATGGAGGCCGCAATGAGCGCACCTTGCGTGCCCCGCATAATGCGCATGTATCGTGAGGATCGACAATGCCATTGTAGTGGCCAGCGAGGACAATGGAGATGGTGGGCGTGACAAAGGTGTATGAGGCCCCATGACGACGGGGAGGTGCATGCCGAAGAAGCTTGGATCAGTGTGTTGATCCCGGCCACGAATAACAGGGTATGCACCACCCGAGCCTTCTCCTCATTGTCGCTGCCCATCTAGGGGAAGAACCTTGTGGTGATGATGACGGTGGTGCCGAGCATGACGTTGTAGTGCTGGAAGCCGAGGAGGACGGCGTATGACCATGGGGACGGGCTTGTGAGGCAGTAGGAGACGGAGAGAAGCAGGTCGCTGATAGTGTGTAGCTGGTTCGGCGCCGCTATGTTAAGGTATAATATAATAGTCAAAGTGCATGGGTTGGGACTCTCCTCTGTCGGCATGGAAAGCGGGAGGCACGGTGCAGCGAGAGAGAGGTCAGAGCAGCGCTGCTGCCGCCACTACCATCTTTGAGTCCGATGTCGCGGTCCTCAAAAGCCCCGGTGTGTCTTCCACCCATAGCTCCTGATGAGGTGAGTTTTCGTGGTTTCGTAATGGATTCTTGTTACTTTCAGATTATTTACTTTATTGGCTTCGCAAAATGCATTTTGATTGCTTTAGATCAACATGTTAATTTAACTTTGTTTCTTGGTTCAGCTTGTCATGATCTGATTTGGTTTATGATTCTATATGATGTGTACCGACTCTTTCGGATCACTGAACTAATATAAATTTGATTCTTCTTTTTTTTCTTTGGCAGTATCTCTTATAAAAGAATAGCAACTTCAAAACACAGAGGAGGAATCCATCTGCAATTGGTATTATCAAAAGACCTTATGTATGATCTTTATCTTTTTTTTTTTCTCGTATTTGGAATAGCTGCATATGCTTTGCCTCTGTGTAATCGATAGTGCAGCTTATTTTAACTCAAAATAGTGGACAGGTTATTGTTTTGACCTTGCATAAAACTGTGATTCTCGGGATAATGAATTTGAAGAGGAGCAGATTAAAGAAATTTTTTATCTTGTCATCTTTAAGTTATTTGAATGTCTTATAGATATCTATCCTATATCTAATTAATTTACCTGGCAAAGAGGACATATGGATGGAGGTCTAATATGACTGAGTTCTAAACGTTTTGCATATTATCTTTGTGATTAACCCGAAGAATCTGCTGCAAACAATTCCAAAAAATCTACTGCAAACAATTCCAAAAAATAACCCATCTAATGAATGTGAATGCATCCTGGAGATAAGGTTAATACTTCATATAGTATTGAGCATGTTAAAGCCATCTTTCAACCTAATACTGACAGTGAATTGTTTTGAGCATGAATGATCCGCCCCATTCATGATTGAACTTGAGGGACAAATTGACCCAATTGAGGTCAAGTCTTTTTTTCTCTGTATAGCCTTTTCAGAGTGCACCTTTGCTTTCTAAAATGAAGATTGATTTCTGAATGTCATCTCTACCCCTAATAAACCACCAATCCAGTGTTGTGCATCTTTACTTTTTTTTTCCCCAGCCAAAACTATTTCTTCACCTGTATGATACTGTCATCTCAACAGTTGTTAGAGCCATGATATGTTAATATGATAATAACCTTCAGGCTATTATTTAGTAAAGCATTTCTATTCCCCTGTAAAATATAGTAGTACTGTCATTTCATTTTTTCCTAATTACTTCGTATTTACTAAATGATGATTACAAAATCTATTCTAAGAGGACTAATACAGGTCTTCACCTGCTTCCTTTCTGCAGTTTAAACAACCTGTGGTACTATAGCAGTCAGTTAGAAACAACATGTGATTCCCTTTCAAAAAAAAAACATGTGATACCTGTGGATTGTGGTCTAGCAAAGCTGAAAAGGCTTAGATAAACATAGCGACACTTGCTACTCACATGAGAAAGCAATTTGTTGTTTTTCGGACTCCAGCTCGTAATTTTATTCTTATAGCTATTTCTAACTATATTTGTGTATTCAAAATTGTTATATTTTTCAATATTTTCAGATGATACTTCAGGATGTAGCTCAGGTAAACATCTGTGTGCTATGTTTTCCATCAGAATTGCAGTAAAAAATAGTTGATTGATTACCTGGCATCTTAGGTGCTCACTGTTACTGGTCATCCTTTTCTCTTAAGGGCAAGTGAGATCCTTCAAAGTTCAATGTGCTACTGTAGTTTTCTTGTTAAGTGTATTATTGAGTTCTTATTACTATTTGATACGTGTCCTGATGAGATAGATCACATGAATGTTAAAAACACAAAGATATGTGCTGTTGAGGATTATTAAGGTGTTCTTCCAGGTTGCTGCTGCGTCTTTCAGGGTTACAATGAGAAGCAGCTTGTGCAAAACCTGACCATTGCTATTTTATTCTAGTACCTAATGAGTTTTATGTCGGTCTTGATGGCCATGTACGCCTTTTTTATATAAGTGATGCTGGAAAAATGGTGGGCTTGATTGGAATTTGGCTTGAGTCTAGGCAGCACTTGCATGTCTCCTGAATTTGCTATCTACAGTTTCGGATGACTTACCTAGTATTTATTTGCACTACAACGTATTCATATTTGTTTCTTTACATTTTGTCTGGATAAACCACAAGATCACTTTTCATGTGCTTCCTTAAAATAAACCCATGGCATTAGCACGGACACTATGCTAGTAAATTAACTGCACAAGTTTCATATTAAGGAGTGTGGGGCATTATGAAGAATGAATGATCCCCTTGTTCTATTGCCAGATTCATTGACAAAATGGCATAGCTACCAAATATGACTCATAGCGATCCTGAACGTAACATAGCGCTGAACAACGTGATTGTGCCCTTATGTGTGTGGTTCACATGTTTAAAAGTTCTATTGCCAATGGGTGTTTGGAAGTTGCAGTGTTGAAAACATCTTCATATTCATTACTCACGTATGTAGGGCTGCCTAGCCAAACACAAGTGGGGGATCAGAAGTTAAATTTTCCCGCTAACTCTGATCCTAGGAAAGGCACCGTCAGGAGGCCGGCGTTACATCAAGCCTAAGCGATCTCTGCTGAACCCATCAAGACGAACTACCAATGGCTGCAATCGATTGTTAAAATAGTAGAGTCAGCTATTAGTGAATTGAATCGCGTCACGCGTGCGTGTGAAGGGCGGCTAGCACGGGGCGGCACCGGCGTCACGCGGAGCGCAGAGGCCGACAAGCTCGCGGTCGCGGCAGCGTCGCGTCGTGGAGGCCGGTGAGCCAGCGACGAGTGCCATGCGGCCGTCTCACTTGCTGCGGCATGGCGTGGTCCTCGATCCATCATGGCGCACATATTTCTTTTCTCTCCGTGTACCTGCACATGAAGGCATGTTGGTGTTCGAGTATTATGCTCTAACGGCAAACCGCAAACCTGCAACGAGAGGCTTCACGACAACGGCAAGGCGACGCTCCCGTGGTTGTGGCGCATGGCGCGGCCTGTGACTTCGGGTTCACCAGCGTGACAGCGTCGGCTTCTCGGCCGCGGTCCAGCCACCGGAGGCTGCGACAGGGACAGCGGCGAGACCTGCGGCTGTGGCACTGTGGCACCAACAGCGCGCGTGGGGGTGGAGACGGCTCGCAACCAGAACAAAGCTACGGCGTGGGTTGCGTGCCGCGAGGATGCAGCAGGCGGCGAGGCATGGACGCACGGCGACCTCCAGCTCCAGGACGGCAGGACGGGCTCCACATGGTAGGGAAACTACACGGCGCTTCATCTTTGAAACGAAATCGTAGGTTTCTCTTCTGCCTTGTTCGAGAGACTACCAACGATTTCTCGAAGATTTACTTTCTTTCTTCGTTTAATATTTGATTTGATTTGAATGTCACGTCAGGCTTTTTTTTCTTACATTGGGCGATCACAAATGCTATGGACACGACACGTTCGCACTGACCTGATAGGGCGAGAGTGACCTTGCTTGGTTCGTCGAGTCGTCGTGCGGCTTACGCTACTAGGTACTCCGTACTAGCGTTGATGGCTAACCAAGCAAATATTGCTCAACGACATAACCATGGTCCATGGCAACGGTTAGCATACGTATGTCGCCACTGAACCAACTCAACGTCTCTAAAAATGCAGGAAAGAGGGCCAAACCAAAAACTGTGGCGAACGTACGCATTATGTGATCCATTGCATCACCTTCTTGACCATAGACCCAACGAAAATATATCTTACAAACTTGCCAAACGCGCACGCGCGCCATCAAAAACATGGTAAAGTATCATCATTATTCTATATACTCCCTCGCGGACTCGGAATGTGGGGCTCCCGTGTTAGTTGTATAGTCTAAAAGCAGAGGAGAACGTGGAACATCGTTTGCTCTCCAGTCTCCACAGCAGCTGGTCACCATGCCCGGCGACGCAAGCATGCACGTCATCCTCGTCCCGTTCCCGGCGCAGGGCCACTTCGCCGCGTTCCTCTCCCTCGCGGCGCGCCTCCACGCCGCGCAACGTGGCCGCCCTCCGCACAAGCTTCTCCTCCGAGGCGCCGTTCCTCAGGTTCTACGCGCTGCCCTTCGTGCCAGAGGACCACGGCCTGCCCTCGGGGGCCGAGTCCGCCGACGCCGTCCACGCCCGCCACTTCCTCGAGCTTTTCCAGTCCACAGAGTCGCCCTCGCTCCAGGCCGCCTTCGACGCCTTCCTGGCCGGCGTCTGCGCCGACGACGCTGCTGAGGAAGAAGAAGGCGCGCCGGGCGTCGTCCCCGTCGTCGTCGTCGCTGACCCCTTCCAGGCGTGGACGACCGCCGCCGCGCGCCGGCGCGGCGCGAGGCACGCGTTCTTCGACTCCTGCGGCGCGTTCGGCAGCGTGGTGTACCACTCGCTCTGGAACCACCTCCCGCACCGGCAGCGCGCACCCAGAGGCGATGCCGAGTTGGAGGCGTTCTGCCTGCCGGACCATCCGGTGGTCACGATCCACCTCTCGCAGCTCCCGATCCACCTGCTCCACGCCGACGGCACGGACCCGTGGTCCGCCTTCCACCACCGGCAGATAGCGCTCGGGTACGGCACCGACGCCGTGCTTATCAACACCACGGAGGAGTTGGAGCCGGCGGGGCTGCGTATGCTCCGGCGCACCTTGGGCGTGCCGGTCCTGCCCATCGGCCCGCTTATCCGTCTCCCGACACAGCACGGCAGCCACCGCGATAGCGACAGCATCATGCGGTGGCTGGACGCCCGTGAGAAGTTGAAGCTGTCGGTGCTGTACATCTCGTTCGGCTCCCAGAACAGCTTACGGCCAGACCAAATTATGGAGCTGGCCGCAGCGCTCGAGCTCACCGGTCGGCCATTCGTCTGGGCCATCCGGCCACCCATCGGGCTCGGCGACGACACCGGAATGACGCTTGGATCGGACAAGTGGCTGCCGGAAGGGTTCGAGGAGAGGGTGCGCGACAACGACACGGGCCTCCTGGTCCGCGGGTGGGCGCCGCAGCTGAGCATCCTGGCGCACGCGTCGACCGGCGCGTTCCTGAGCCACTGCGGGTGGAACTCGGTGCTGGAGAGCGTGGCACACGGCGTGCCCATCATCGGGTGGCCGCTGCAGGGGGACCAGTTCTTCAACTGCCAGATGCTGGAGCGGGAGTGGGGCGCGTGCGTCGAGGTGGCCAGAGGGAACGCCGAGGGCTCGTCGTCGGTGGTCGAGCGGGCGCGGCTGGCGGAGGTCCTGGAGACGGTGATGGGGGACACCGCGAAAGGGACGGAGATGAGGCGGCGCGTGAAGCAGATTCAGGAGCTGATCGGCAGCTCCCAAGAGAATGGTGCGGAAGCGTCGAAGAAACTGTTTACCTTGACGCTGCATGCTACAGATGCTGCTGTCTTGGAGAGTGCTGATGCGTGATGCCCAGCTGATGTCTTGTTTTGCTCGTACCGGTGCAAGCAACTGATTTTGGACATCCTTCAGGCTTCATGTATGGATTATTATAATGATGGATTGATGTTATTTACTCATGCCACTCCCATTTGCCTGTATCATTTCCCCCTCTAAATTCGGATGGATCAGAGTTGCTTGCTGCAGGACTGTGGCAAGCTGACAAGGTATTATACAATGGTCACCTTCTCATATGAGCACTGACCAAATTCAGATTGAGAGAATCTCATGTTTGCTTGCACTTGCAGGCCTAAAACTTATCTTGTTACCCTCTCCAATGACAGATGCAACTACTTGGGTCATCGGCCTACACTTTTTGGGGCTGATTGGTTTTCAGTTTCTGGATGCAAAGTCTCCTTGGTTGGTTCCCTGGAGCAACACCACTCCCTGCACCGTCGGCGTCACATCCTCGGATCCACCGGCCACCCTCCGGCTCAATGCGTTCCAACAGGAGTCCAGCACGGTGCTAGGGCGCGCCGCCTTGGCTCGGCAGCACAGTAGCAAGCCCAGCGGAGGGCCCACACCCCGAGCCCCCCGAGGCCGCGACGCGAGACGCCGCCTCCGACTCCGACTCCGAGCGCGAGCGCCGTCGCCCCGAGCGCCGAGTGCCTAGGCCTAGCCGCTGGCCCGCCCGAGAGGCACCCTGCCGGCGGCCACCCCGTGCCCCTGCCTGGGCCTCGGCGCCTGGCGCTGGTCACCGAACCGGGCTGCGCGCGTGGCCGAGGCGTCGAGCGCCCTAGACCGGTGAGTGTGCTTCTGATTTCTGAAGTTCTGAGCTCTCCCAAATGGCCAAATCTCATACCCTAGGGTTTGGACAGTGAGCACTGGGCAGTAAATCTGGGCTTAGGGATTGTGTATATGTGAAATGTGAAATTGGTGTATGAGTCATTGTTAGTGGGCAGTAGATTTATCGAATGAAATTTCTTGTCATTTTTCATGAAGAAAGCAAAAGCCTCGAGGTAGAACTAGTATTGTAGCCTCGAGCCTTTTTATTAGGAATACCGTTGTTTTAAATTCTCGGTCCACCACTGGGAGTTGTAGCACTATGAGTTTGGCATTGGTGTTATGTTTCTCACCGAGCATACTCTCTATTGCAAATTATCAAGATCTGCCACTGACTAATGCAACCAATTTATAGGGTGTCTTAGAGAAGAAGATCTCAGCAAAGCTTGAAAAGATCTGAGAGATGTCATTGGGCTATGCTGAGAAGCTGTCCTACAAGGAGGATGTGGGTACTGTGGGAATGCCTGAGATCTTTGAGCCCCCTGAGCTAGTCCAGAATAAGGTTAATCTCTCTGGCCTATTTACTTGGATTTATTATTAGATACAAATGCTTCAATATGCCTTGAAGCCAGCAAAATACTTGTGAGGTGTTTGCACTTAATTATGATTTTCATCCTGGATTGTTGATGACTTGATGCAGATAGAAGAGCTTGCTGCCATGGTGCAAAAGGTTGTGCTACCATGTTGGTGCTCATTTCAACTCTTAATCACGATTTCCTTATACTGATTGTATTCATTGGCCTTTGCAATGCAGAGTAAGCATTTAGTGGTGTTTACTGGGGCAGGGATATCAACTTCATCAGGCATACCTGATTTTCGAGGGCCGAAGGGTGTCTGGACCTTGCAGGTAGTACTGGTGTCTGTGTTACTTGCCTTGAGTATGGACCCCTTTAGCATGTGAATGTATTTATTTTAAGTGATTTTTGATGCTTGGTTGCAAGCTAGACATCCTTGCATGGCATGCAATCAACATTTGAGTGTATGTTAGATAGAAAGGAGATAGAATGGCAGAAATGTGTTCCCATTGTAATATTAGACTTTGGTGCCCACCAAAAATGTTATTTTCGTTCACAAATACTTATGTTTTGGATAAGATCTAGTCAAACTTCAGAAACCTTTTTCAGTAACTACCAACTATTTTGTTTACAAACAAAAAAAGTTACATTCATAGATTTTAAAGAGTACTATCATAATTCTATAAATTTGTTGGATAATTATATCATAACAGAAAGTAGTGGTAATATTTTCACATCGGAGACTATGTCATGTACATGTGTCAGGTATTTTTGACCGTAGGATGATATATGAAATTCTTCCATCTTTTCTTATTTTAAACAAACATAGTTTTCAATAATCAATACCTGCTATTCCTCATAGGAAGAAACTTCTTTCCTGATGAACAGTTATTTGAATAAACACTTTCAGTTTTATAATTTTACATGTTATAGCGTGCAGGAAAAGGTGTTCCTAATGCATCACTTCCATTCCATCGTGCTGTTCCAAGTTTGACTCACATGTCATTAGTCGAACTGGAAAGAGCAGGGTTTCTAAAGTTCGTCATAAGCCAGGTGTGCTCTAGGTGCAGTACCTGCAGATATTCTTCATTCTATTCATCTTACTGCTAAGGAGTTTAACATATCAAAATATGAACTAACTTATCAAAGTACAATACATAATGCAATCTTTATTATTAGTTATTACAATATTCTTCTGTGATTATTGGATTGCTTCTGACACCTATTTAATTTGAGTAGTCTGTATTTTCCAGAATGTTGATAGCCTACATCTCCGTTCTGGTTTCCCAAGGGAGAAGCTGGCTGAATTACATGGCAATTCTTTCAAGGAGATCTGCCCATGCTGTAAAACTGAGTATGATTTACTTGTATTACATCTTATTCAGGAGTATGTATCAGTTATCCATATAGTTCCTTTTTCTGTCTTGGTTTATTCAAGGGACTGTTCTCTGTTTGAAGGTACCTTCGTGATTTTGAGATTGAGACAATAGGACTGAAGGATACTCCAAGGCGTTGTTCTGATAAGAATTGTGGAGCTAGATTAAAAGATACAGTTCTTGACTGGGATGTAAGTACCTGCATCTTCTACATGTTAAGCTACAAAATTTTTATCGAAATATTTCATTTGGCAATAGGAAGTAGTGTGAAATATTGCCTTTGGCAAATGGAAGTTCTATGAAACACTACAGATTTTCATGTTCCATAGTGTTGTGGTTGTGTTGTGTTGAAGAGCCAAGCAGAGTTGCCTGCCAGGCAGCTTTCCCAGGCTGTTGGATTTGGTCGCCTGGTGGTCAGGATTGCTGCCTGGCAGCTGACCTGCCGGCCAGGTATCAAACCAAACACGCCTATTTGTCCGTGCTACAGAAATTTTATTTTCTTTTTGTTGTGTACCTTATGGTAATATGGTATAGTTGAATTAATGCCCATCTAGAACCCTAGTTATCGCTGAAGTCATTAGTACCTCAGAAGTTATTTTAATAATCCATAGCCAACACAATATTTGATGAGGTCATTTGAATTCTTGACATACTAGCTATTGTCTTGCAAACCATTTGTGTTGTAATAGTGCTTCTATAATTTTTGTCTCTAAAAGGTGTTAGTGGCTTAAATTGCAACATAACAACAACAACAACAACAACATAGCCTTTTGTCCCAAGCAAGTTGGGGTAGGCTAGAGATGAAACCCAAAAGAGGCATGGAAACAAAGAACACATAAATGGTACAAGAAAAAAGATTACGGTTCAGGCACGTTAATTGCTAGTCTCCAAGCGCTCCTATCCATAGCTAAATCCTTAGGGATATTCCATTCTTTAAGGTCTCTCTTAACCGACTCGTTCCAAGTCAGTTTAGGTCGACCTCTACCCCTCTTTACATTATCGACCCGCTTTAGAACCCCACTACGCACCGGCGCCTCAGGAGGCCTCCGTTGGACATGGCCAAACCATCTCAACCGGTGTTGAATCAATTTTTCCTCAATTGGTGCCACCCCAACCCTATCCCGAATATCGTCGTTCCGGACTCTATCCCTCCTTGTGTGCCCACAACACCATCGTAACATACGCATCTCTGCTACACTCAATTGCTGGATATGTCGCCTTTTTGTAGGCCAACATTCAGCACCGTATAACATCGCCGGACGAATCGTTGTCCTATAAGACTTACCTTTTAACTTCTGAGGCACCCTTCTGTCACAGAGGACGCCTGAAGCTTGACGCCATTTCAACCAACCGGCTGAAATTCTATGCCTAACATCTTCATCAATGTCGCCATCCTTTTGTAGCATCGATCCTAAATACCGAAAAGTATCCTTCTTGGCCACCACTTGCCCATCGAGGCTAACGACTCCCTCCTCATTCCTAGTCGCGCTGAAATCGCACCTCATGTACTCGGTCTTGGTCCTACTAAGTCTAAACCCTTTCGACTCTAACGTGTGCCTCCATAGTTCTAACTTCCTATTAACCACCCCTGCCCTAGTCTCATCCACTAGCACCACATCATCAGCAAAGAGCATACACCAAGGGATATCACCTTGTATGTCCCTTGTGACCTCATCCATCACCAGAGCAAATAAATAAGGGCTCAATGCTGACCCTTGATGTAGTCCTATTTTAATTGGAAAGTCACTAGTGTTGCCATCACATGTTCGAACACACGTCACCACATCCCTGTACATATCCTTGATAAGGGTGATGTACTTATTTGGGACTTTGTGCTTTTCCAAGGCCCACCACATGACATTTCTCGGTACTTTGTCATATGCCTTCTCGAGGTCAATAAAGACCATGCGCAAGTCTCTCCCTATATCTCTCCATCAACTGTCGTAATAAGAAAATCGCCTCCATGGTCGACCTACCAGGCATAAACCCAAATTGGTTTTGGGTCACACTTGTCACTCTTCTTAGGCGATGCTCGATAACCCTCTCCCAGAGCTTCATCGTATGGCTCATCAACTTAATCCCACGGTAATTAGTACAACTTTGAACATCTCCCTTGTTCTTGAAGATCGGTACTAATATACTTCTCCATTCTTCAGGCATCTTGTTTGACCAGAAAATGAGGTTAAAAAGCTTAGTTAACCATACTATCGCTCTGGCACCTAGGCATCTCCACACCTCAATGGGGATACCGTCAGGGCCCATCGCTTTACCTCCCTTCATCCTCTTCGAAGCCTCCCCGATCTCTGCCTCCTAAAATCTCCTCACGAAACGTCTGTTGGTATCGTCAAATGAGTCATCCAACTCCAAGGTAGGACCCTCATTCTCCCCATTAAACAACTTCTCCACCTGTCCTTGATCTCTTCATCCCTCATCAAAAGTCGATCCGTCCCATCCTTGATGCATTTGATTTGGTTGATGTCCCTTGTCTTCCTCTCTCGGATCCTAGCCATCCTATAAATGTCCTTCTCCCCTTCCTTCGTGCCTAGCCGCTGATAAAGGTCATCATATGCCTGATCTTTTGCTACACTCAACGCTCGTTTTGCAGCCCTCTTCGCTATTTTATAGCCCTCAATGTTGGCTGCACTCTTGTCATGATGGAGGCGCTTGAACCACTCCTTCTCCCTAATAGCCCTTTGCGCCTCGTCATTCCACCACCAGGTGTCTTTCGCTTCCCGTTTGCCTCCCCTACTCACTCCAAACACATCCGAAGCCACCTTCCGAACACATATGGCTATCTTTAGCCACATGCCCTCTGCATCTTCTCCTTCTTCCCACGGCCCCTCATCTAGCATCCTCTCCTTAAAAGTTTGCATTGCTTCCCCTCTAAGTTTCCACCATTTTGTTCTCGCAATCTTGGCCCGATTGTCCCGGTGGACACGTACCCGAAAGCGAAAATCCGTCACTACAAGCTTGTGTTGGGGGACAACACACTCCCCAGGTAACACCTTACAGTCTAAGCAAGCATGTCTATCCCCCTCCTTGCAAGGACAAAGTCGATCTGGCTCAGGTGTTGTCCGCTACGAAAGGTCACTAGATGAGATTCCCTCTTCTTGAAGACGGTGTTCGCTATCAACAAATCGTAGGCCAACGCGAAGTTCAAAACATCCTCCCCCTCTTGATTTCTACTACCATACCCGAAACCCCCATGCACTCGCTCGAAACCTACATTAGTCACACCCACATGGCCGTTGAGGTCTCCTCCTATGAAGAGTTTCTCGTTGATAGGCACAGTACTAACCATGCTATCGAGATCTTCCCAAAACTGCCTCTTGGTGCTCTCGCAAAGACCTACCTGTGGGGCATAGGCACTGATCACATTCAGAGCCAAATCTCCAACTATCAACCGGACTAGGATAATCCGGTCGCCTTGCCTTCGCACCTCAACTACTCCATCCTTAAAGCTCCTATCGATCAAGATGCCTACACCATTCCTACACGATGTTGTCCCCGTGTACCAAAGTTTGTAGCCAGTATCCTCCACCTCCTTCGCCTTCTGGCCCTTCCATTTAGTCTCCTAAACGCATAGAATATTTACACGTCTTCTAATTGCTGTATCGACTAGCTCTCTTAACTTACCCGTTATGGACCCTACATTCCAGCTACCTAGACGAATCCTAGTTGGCTCGGCTAACTTCCTTACCCTTCGCACCCGTCGAGGGAAGTGCGAAGACCCTTGCTCATTTTTCACGACGACCCGACCCTTGCTCATTTATCATCGTGCCCGGATCACGATACGACGCGCCACTAAGGGGATGACGACCCGGCCCTTGCTCATTTGACACTACACCCGGGTTCCGATGTAGCACGTCGCTAAGAGGGTTACGCCCCAACGAATCTCTTGTGGGTTTCATATCCATGAGAGTGGCTGGTTTTGGAATGTTGGCTAGCCGAACCTAACACACCCTCCTCCTTTATCCGGGCTTGGGACCGGCTATATTGAAACGACTCAAGAAAGTCTTCCAATCAACATAGGCGGAGTTAAATTGCAACATAACACTGCACCAATTTTCAGAGGTACTGTTTTTGGGGTTGTATTTTCGGTTTTAGGTATGCGTAGCAGCGATGCAGCATTACTTGAGTGTTTTTCCCATGGCAAAAGATTACGCAGCATTCTTAAGTTGTACTTGTTGACTGATTGACTCAGCTGCTTCTTAAGGATCAGAACCCTAGAATAGTGGCACGCATAGCGAAATATCTTTTGAGAAGTGTCAGTGGTTTTCAGGGATGAGTAGCAGCATTACTTGAGTGTATTTTCTGTGGCTTAAGATTATGCATTAGTAGAAGTTCTGTTTGTAGTTGACTATGTTGCTTCTTAAGGATCAGAACCTAGAATACGTTGTGCTTAGTATATATTTTTTGAAAATGTCAATCTATTTTTTTAGGCTATATATGTTCCCTTTTAAGAAGCAATGTTTTTTTTTTTTTTGGTGAGAAGTGGTATGCTGAGCCTATTAGTAGATGGACTTCTATCAGTTTAGTTATGGTTTCTGAATGCCATTTTGTATATTATTTGAAGTCATGCAACTTTCATCAATGATATCAGATTATTAAACACATTTTTGCAGGATGCTTTACCCCCTGAGGAGATGAATTTGGCCAAGGAGCATTGTCGATCAGCTGATCTTGTCCTATGTCTAGGGACTAGGTATCGGCCATATTATTCTCTTGTTATACAGGAATTGTTTTTGCAAGTTTCTTCGTTGAAATTAGTATCTTAAAACACTTTTTGACCTTCAATACTTTGGTGATACATTAATACATGTTGTGGGTTCCGTTTCTCATATCTGTCTAAAACAGAAGCAAACAAAGAGTGGTGGATCTGTGGGTGCTATATCTATCCAATTGCTTTTGTCAATGGACATTGAACTAGATTAGTAATTTTCTTATACTTTAATAAAGTTACACAGGCCACCTGCAGATTCGTGAAAAAAGTTCTTCATATACAACTCAGTTTGGCCATTTGCAAACCTATTGCTCAAACTTTGGGTCCACAGATATTATCATGAAACATTGTAGTGTGCTCAACTGCCCATTGCCATATTCTAAGACTGCATGCTGCCAACAAAGAAAACCTCTGTGGACCTCTCTGATACTATATGGATTCGATGCTGCCCAGCCTCCTACATCTGTAGTCCCAGTGCCTACTCTTTTCTTCTGCACTAACTGAACTAAAGTCCTAATTTTGTTTCTCTTGGTGATTTGTGTTGCATGATTGTGTGTTATCCATTGCCAAGCTACTGTCTTGATATCTCTACCACCGGCTTGCTAACCCTAGGCAAAGGGGTATGAAGCGGATTTCAGATGGTGGCACTGGCAGCGAGTAGGGTGGGCAAAATTTGGTTATGAGCTGTGGGTATTTGAGGGTGTCTTCAGCAGTGCTGTTCTGTGGGTTATTGAGATTGCTGGAGTTATGGTAGAAAGCTGTGGACGGTGAGATATCTGTAGTTTTAACTGCCATTGTCGAGGCAGCGGTTGATGGTAACAAAGCTGTAATGATGTATTTTCTTTACTGATTTTGGACATATTGTCAGGAAGGTGACCAGTGGACAATAATACATGCATGCATGTTCCTTTCCAGATAGCATAGTAACTAAGAAATTTCAGAAAACATGAGATGTTCGGCGTTTGTTATTGTCAAGAGAAATATGGAAAATAATGATTTTAGAATCACCTACAAAGCTACAATGCTAGACCATGTTGCACCATTTCTAGAGTTATCCTAAACACTAAGTCACCTTTTTCTACTATTTAGATGGTGTTTGTTATCGATTAGTTGGGTGCTAATGTGGTACAGTAGTTGTAATCCTCCCATCAACTAAATGGTGAATTAAACAGCAGTTTGGCCCGTTTAATCACATTTAACTCCATTCTATTTATGTCATCTTTGATGGTTTAAATGGTTCAATCATTTAATGTACTGTTTAGGGTCTAAACAACATCAGCTGCCTTCATTTATTGTTTAAATGCTGTTTAAATGGTCTAAAAAGGACCATAGTGTGCTTGTTCTGGTTGTTTTTCTTGCAAAAGTCCGTATTTTTCAGTTTTATTCTAGTCTTCTAGAGTGCTGTTGGTGTTTGTGTTTGTGTGGTTGTTGTTGGGAATTTCTTTCCCTGTGTTTCAGACCTTCTTCTTATAATGAAATGATACACAACACTCCTGTGTGTTCGAGAAAAAAAAGGCAAACCATGTCCAGCTTTTATTTGGTCTGAACAGCCGTTTAGGCAAATAGTGATCATTTCCCTGGTCAGGTCAGTTAATTGTACCTGGCAACGTTACATTTTCCCAAAATGTTATGGTGTCACTTTATTAAATAAGCGACACCTTGACAAGATAAGTAAGAAGAGTACAGCGACCCAATCAGCATGATCCTAGCTGGTTATGAAGGAGAATAGAATTGGTGTAATTGGATGGATTGCATTGAGCCCTTGTACAGTTTATATAGAGAACAAGACTTGGGAGGCAAGACAACGATGGATACATATGGCAGTCTAGGATACACAATATCTAAACTACCAAATATACCCTAGCAGGTTACATGAGAGGCATTGTAAAGGCCTGCCTATAGGGCGGACGTGCATTTTGCAATTCTCGTACTTAGCTACGGTCTCCTAGCCTTCTAGGGAAACTGCAAGCAGCTGAACCCATTCTGTTGGACTTCTGCGTGTTACCAATTTCATCAGCCTAATTCTATTGCTTGAGGTTTCAGAAATATATGAGTTTTCTATAAAAATTCTGACCCATAGCCAGGAGCCAATGACCATCTTTGGATGTGAAATTTCTCTTTTTTTACTCCACTTTTTTATTATTCAACTGTAAACAACTATAGCAAAAACAGCCCAAAAATGACAAGTTCTCACTGGGAGCTACACTGCTCCTGATAACTTACTAGGGTACACTTTTTTCTAGAACACATAGGAGAGCTGCATATCATTGTATTAAGTAGAAAACGTACCCCCCCCCCCCCCCCCCCCCACACACACACACTGTGTAACTACAAAAAGATTGATTTGGGAACTGTTAAAGCTTTCATTATGAGTAAGAAAAGTGTTTGTTTCCACTAAAAAGTACACAGGCCCTTTTTTTGTTTTTTATCATCTGATTGAAGGCATCATGTAACATCACTCTTTGACCAATTTTATTAATTCTGCTCACGTCAAATGCTCATGTCAGGTTGGCAATTCATTAATCATTATGTTACTTTAGCTTCGTAAATATCTGATTTACTTTTATTTGTTGAATGAATTTATGTCAATATGCCCCTTGTTCTTGTTTTCATTCCTAATATTGAGTACTTCGCAGCTTGCAGATTACTCCTGCATGTAATATGCCTCTGCTGTCAATCAAAAATGGGGGGAGGGTGGCTATTGTAAATCTTCAGGTACATGCTTCTTAATAGAAGTGTATTCTTTCTTATCTTGCAGTTCATGGATATTGTAAATACACACTGGATTACATGTCTAACTAAATATAGTATGTATTATACTCAAATTTAAACTTGCCTTAAATCTGGTTGTTGCGTAGATGCTCCTATTTACGATTGATCTATTGTGATCATTAGAACTGTTCGTTTCAGAATTCAGATTGTTGCTCCTTTGGCTATTTCTTTATGTATTAAGAAAACCCTGGCAATCTATGCTTAAATCTGTATTTTCTCCTTCACTTTCAGGCAACTCCAAAGGATAAAAAGGCAAGCCTTGTCATCCATGGACTCGTTGATAAGGTAGCTAGTATTACTCATTCATTGAGGACCTGAGGTTTACATTGTTCCTGTTATCTTTATTTTTCTTCCATGAGGGTAAAACACCACACTGAGGACCAAGGGATTCACCATTAAGAGAGTAATGAGGCCACAGATGATACAACCTTTGCATCGAGAAAATGACTAACCCTTGTTTTACTTTATGATAATAGCCTACCACCCCTCAGCAGTCTGGACCAAATTTTATTCTTGACTAATACTAACATCTCAAATGCTGTTATAATCATACTCATGTATCTGACAGCGATCTATTTGACAATGTGTTAAAAACAGGTCATTGCTGGAGTCATGAGCAAGTTGAGTCTGCGAATTCCTCCATATATACGTACTGACTTTGTTCAGCTCACTCTCAGGCACTCAGTGAAAAGTGAGCTCATTTTACAATTTCTCATAACATTGTTCTTATCCAGCTTTTGAAATTTTTTGTACTTCTGCATGCAAGAAATCAGTTATATTCATGAGTGTGTTTGGGAGGAGCTTCTTAAGCATCCCCTTTGTGTGATTTCTCTCTTAAATGAAATGACGTACTGCTCTCCTGCGTTGTTTGAGAAAAAAAAAATTAGTGAATCACATTACATGGCTAGTATGGTCTAAGTTACCTGTTAATAAAATTTTATCAAGAAAAGATTTTAGAATTCTGCAAACATTGTGACATGGTCACAGTTTTGCTGTAAAAGCAGTAATAAGTTGTATAATTTATTCAACCATGGTTTGGGAATGATTTTTTTTCACCAGCTGTTCATGTAACCATGTCTTCTGAATAATGTACTGTGAGAAGTAAATGTTTGTTTCCTTTATCTTTATGCAAATGTGTTCCAGTCCCCCTTATATAGTATTATCACTTTTGTTTTTCAGAGAAATGTGTTAGATGGACTCTTCGAGTAACAAGTATTCATGGTCTCCGAGCACCATTGCCGTTTCTTCAGTCTGTCAAGGTTGTGCCATTATGACACATACAATCTGTCAACATTCTTATGTTACCGTGTTCTTTTTGCCCTTTGTTGACATTAAAAGATTGAGTCCTTGCCTACAATGTTATATGAAGCAAAGAATTGAATATGAACTAGTGACTAATAGTGTCACTGCACTGCCATAGCTTTCTATGCAATGTCAGGGAGATGCTATTTTTTTTCCCTCGTACAGACGAACAAACAGGCGAACTACTTGTCATTTCATTAAGAAGAGTGAACTAGGGAGATGCTACTGGTCAACCCACTTGAAACTTATACTTTAAATGAAGTTTCTTGAAACCTTGTCCTATAGAATTTGTCAACATATCTTTATGTGCTCTAATGAAATACTCGTTCACAGATATCTGATTAAAAAATTCGAATAATCTATTAACAGGTTTCCTTTCCAGAAAGACCTGACATGAAGCCTGTAGTGCTTAAAGAGCAACCATTCTCTTTGCAGAGGTACAGTAGAGGTGTTATGATCGGCTCTTCCTCTGGCGTGGCTCTTCCCCTCTTATCTTATTAATATGTGATACACAACTCTCTCGTGTGTTTGAGGGAAAAAATGTGATTAACAGAGGCAAATTGTGCACTTTTGTAGGGAAACATCAATGAATAAACCATTTTTCATGCTGTTGACATTAAATTTCAGTGATGGTTGTAGCTGCTTGAGCCCATCAATCGGATGGCCTGTTGATTTTCAGGTGAGTACCTACTGGATTACTCTTCCAGTTTTCATTGGCCATCGTGGACATTATATTACAGTGTACGATTTACCTTAATTGGTAAAGCTCTTGCATAGATGGCAGTTACTGCTTGCAACGAGCCTTACCAGTAGGATTCAAGATTTTTGAAGTTTGAACACTAAACCGTAAAATCCCTGTCCTAGTCTCCTGAAGTTTGTTTCTGTTCAGTTGTTGCTGTGTGTCCCTCTGATAGTCTTTTGTATTAATCTCAAAGGCCATTATGGTCCAGCTTTTATTGAAAGCTTAACTCAGTCTTGCAACTGGGGAGAGCAGTTTACAGTTCAAGCACTCTGCTGCAGCAAGCTTGCTGCTCAACTCAGCATCCACCTTGAGTCCTCCTGAAGTCTGACAGCCAACCAAAAAGGCTTGAAAAGACAAAAGAGGATCAACGAAACTCAAAATCTAGCTCCAGCATAACCAAACACCCTGAACTTCTCTGCATTCAGACAAACAGCCATCAACCCAAAAACTCCAGTGCAGGCCTCACTGCTTCTTCAGCTCCTCATCAACCATTTGCCACATCTGCTCCACTTGTTCCACCTGAGACTCTTCTGGCACCACTTTCCACTGTTGCAATAGCCCTTTGTCCCTGAAGATCCCGGGGGGGGGGGGGGTGTATTTTACCAGTTTGTTCTTGAACACCATGTTGTTCCTTGTCTTCCAAAGCGGCCATATACCTGCACCACAGAACAGATTGATCATATATTCATATGCCTGTAACCATTTCTGTTGATTATGAACAGATGTGGAGATGCCAGAAAGTAGACTAACAAGAACACGGTAGATAACCTATCTGCTTTATCTTGCCGAGATGCCCATACTGCTTTGTCTGGCCCATCTGCAAGCTGATCCATAGATAACCTATCAATCAATTCTTCCAGTATTTCGATGTCTGCTGAGTTGAAGCTTCTAGGTACCCAAGGTTTCTGCTTACTAGCATTAACTGGAAATCTAGGTACCCCAAATGCTTGCCTTTGACGAATATATGTGTTGGCACCGTTATTTCATTTGATACACCTAAAGTGCCTCAGTTCCTGTGCCGCTAGTGAACCCTTGTCCAGATTGGAAGGACCAGTATGTACACTACACAGCAAAACAAATATTGTATTGTAGTGCAAATTTAATGACCCAACTTGCATAAGAATAGATGAAATAAAATAGACCGGGTGCGTTCATGTGGACTACATATCTTAGTTATTATGGCACAGGTGCTATGGTGGGCTTGTAGTGTGCCATGCATTTGTCATATGAATGGGAACCTATGTGGGTATAGCAATTCTGTTATTCCTTCTATCCTTGATAGTATGGTACCTTCTTCGGTTTAGCTTTTGAGATTCGTTCCTTATGACTCTTTTGAAGGTGTTGATTATCACCATGCCAATCTGTTGTTTTACATCACATATATTAATGAGCACTCTTATCAATGCAGAAGCAAAAAGACAGCTTCGTCAGAGATAGAGCTCTAGTCCTACGGGAGTTGCACTCTGCTGCAGAGCACGAGTCTTCTGCTGGGCAACAAGAAATTCTGGAAAGAGAGAGCCTGCCTAGAGCTGAGACATCTACCCATGGAATTGTAACAAACATCGTCAGGTATGACATTGAAGATGAAAAGTTTGCTCCTCCCAAGGATGAGTTGGTGAATCACAGCCGCTGCAACCCTACAAAACGGCACATGGAAGGCACTGATTGCCACTCGTCGCTGCCAAAGAAAGTGAAGTACTTTTTGAAAGACGAGAAGCTGAACTGTTAAAAGGGTAAGACAGTAGAAGGTAGATAGAGAATGCTGTAGATTTGTTTATTTTGGTTATTAGAGGAGTTACATAGCATAGATGCATGGGAGGTTCGCATGCTAAAGTTGAACTCGTCTGCTGCATAGGAAAGTTGGCTGACATTTTGTATGACTAGCTGCTGCCGCGCGCAAGTGTGCGTATCTAACATGGTTCTAAACATGTAAAACTGATGTTGGTTTGTAAAGATTTTTGGGCGGCTATATATCGAGAGCATATCTAGATAATAGTATAGACAGGAAGGCAACACCTCACCTACGCAAATACCGTGGATATTATCTTCCTAGCAGGTCATGCACTGATAAGGGAATGATGACGTAGTAGGAATGGAGTTATATGGAATCATGTCACAAATAAAACATGAACTGTTATAAATACATTTTGAAAAATTATAGCAAGTAGTAGTATCTGTCTTCATCAGTGGTATTGGAAATTGAAATGTTGAGTGAGGAGACAAACAACTCATCTCAAAAAAAATAATGTGGATGTAGACATGGCCTGATCTGGTAAGCATGATGCCAATTAGTTGATTGGAGCCGAATCGTATGCTTTTTTTTTTTAATTGTTTGTATTCCACGTTCTATCGATTTTCTCTGTCCTTTTGTTGACTTTTTTGCTGTTTTGTTTGGTTTATGTACACGTGACCTGTATTTCTAGGTCAATGAAAATTGCACCGGTATAAACCGAGAAATTGTGGTCTATATTAAATCACAGCTCCGAACCATTTGATTTTCTCTGACGGCAAGAAGTGGTTAAACGTCAAACTATTATGACCTCACGAAATGCGTGGGGAACAGGATAGCTAGTTGTGAAGCTAAATAATCTGGTTACTAAATTGACTAATCTATATTTAATAAGTGTGAATTTTTTTTACTTACACTTTTGTTTTACTTTCCCTTCATCGGCGAAATGAAATCTTGAGGAATAGTTTATTATCTAATCCAACCTAAATAAAAGTCTCGAAACTACACATGCGCCACTGCAATTTCCCGCATATGATGTCGAAAATTGAGAGCTTTAGCGGACAAACCAGTTCTTAACGTTTTCTCAAGAAGGTTCAATAGCCTTTTTCTTCCTGTTGAAAGGACTCTCGTACATATATTCTTTTTTTTTTGCGAGGAGTCTCGTACAGATATTCGATATGAACAAGAGGCCAAATATAATCGGTCCTAAATCGATGACGACAGCCAAAGAAAAAAAAAGCGAAAGAAAGCGATCGCGGCCTGAATAGCTGTGAAGTTTGCTTAATATAAGACCAACCAAGCAGTGTCCGATGACGTACATAGATAAGGGCAGTAGCAGTGTAGCACAACAGCAGCCCTCGGCGGCGAAGGCCACTCTGTACTTTGTCCAACCTCCGCCGCCGGCCCGCCATTAGAACCAACGCCATGTCGTCGTGCTCCACTGCCATCGACGTCGACGGCGCTACAAACCCGGCCCTGGAGCCGGACACGGCCGCCCCGGCGGGCGACGGCCTGGAAGTGGCGCAGTTCGCGGCGGGTTGCTTCTGGAGCGTGGAGCTGACGTACCAGCGCCTCCCCGGCGTGGCGCGCACGAGGTCGGGTACACGCAGGGCCACCACCAGGCGCCCACGTACGTGCTCGTCTGCGGCCACGGCACGGGGCACGCCGAGGCGGTGCGCGTGCACTACGACCCCAGGGCCTGCCCCTACACCACGCTCCTCGACGTCTTCTGGGCAAAGATCAACCCCACCACGCTCAACAGACAGGTAAAACAGTTTACTTCACGTTCAGGTTCAGTTTACTGCGCGCACGCTGAGCATCTGTGCGTAATCGCGTCGTCGTCGTCGGTCGTCGGCAGGGCAAGGACGTCGGGACGCAGTACCGGACGGGCATCTACTACTACACGGCGGAGCAGGAGTCGTTGGCGCGCGCGTCGCTGGCGGAGCAGCAGGAGAAGTGGGAGGACAAGATCGTCACCGAGATCCTGCCGGCGAAGCGGTTCTACCCCGCCGAGGAGTACCACCAGCGGTACCTGGAGAAGGGCGGCCAGTCCGCCGAGAAGGGCTGCACTGAACCCATGCGCTGCTACGGCTGACGAACCCGCCGGCCGTCCCCTGTCCCGTATCTACTAAGATTATATAGTCGAGTGAAATAATACTAATAGTCTATCCGTCGCCGTGCGTGCAAGTCAATAAATTATATATCGTGCTTTTGTTTTTTTTCTACTAATTGTGTGTTGATGAACAACACACGGTAAGGATTCTAGCAAGAGTAAAGGAGCAGGGGCTCGTATTACATATAGTAAATCTTGTTTGGCCTCTGAATACGTGGAAGTTCTATTATGTAATTATAAATATTTAGACTATTAACAATAATTCCTCTACACACTGCCTTCAGGTTGCCTTGCTTACAATGAAATTGACTATTGACGATGTATATTTCACAACACGATGTAGAGGTCAAGTACTGACGCCTCTTGTTAGGCCCTACAACTTCAGCTCGGCCCTAGTCTTGATCTAGAGCCCATGCCTCAAGACCAATTTAAGGGAGTCATGGTCGGTCTATTTCACCAAAAGGATATTGCCTTGTTAGCTTATCCGATAGCATAGGTTAGAATTTTTTTTTGCTACCATGGGTTATGACTACTATCAACATTTCTAATTTTTTTTGATAAGATAAAGATCATTAAATAGTATCACAATAACACATCAAGTTACTAACAATGCATCAAACTAAATAAATTTGCAAGTGAACCATGATTTTACTTTTAGTTACTATTGGTCTATATTGCATCTATCGTGGTCAAGCATGCAACTTCACATTACAAATAGACACATATGTATGTATGAAACACATCTGTATCTCGCATATCCATCGTGGCCTGACATCAAGCCTGTCTTATGTTTTTTACCTAATTAATTCTGCACACAATAATGGTCCTGACTAATGTTTTTACCTAATGAATTCTACACACAAATAGTGTGAAAGAGGATTGGAGAAAACATAGCGGGGGACAAAGATGCTTGCCAAGCCACCAAGGTGCCTTTGTACTCCATACTCTGGCCAAAGTCCCCAATAATACGCTTGAAGATTAGTACTAGTTGTAGTGTTTCACATCACGTTTGAAGATCAAACACTTACGCTTATATACACACACATATAAATATATATACTATATATAATAAAGGGTTGAGTCCTAAGTGGACCTCCAACTATCGCAAAAGTCTGAATTTTATTGGCCCTTCAACTCTCGAAAAAGTTCACTTTAGGACCCTAGCCGGTTTTGCATGGCTATAAAATATTATTTAATTATTTTCACTTGTTTTTTAGAAATATTAATATTTCTACAAAACCCTAAAGCCATTCTTGTTATTCTCACTTGTTTTATAGAAATATTTAATTTTGTTAAGTAAAATTTATTATTGCATTTCAAAAATGGTCAAACTTATATATTCTATGGCCAAATGAACCTAAAAAATATAACATTCCATGTTACATAATAACAAAAATATTATTTATTTAATAAATTTCATGAGCTTTATTATTCTCACTTGTTTTATAGAAATATTTAGTTTTTCATGAAATAAAATTATCTCAAACAATAAAACAGAGTACACCATTACAAAGAGCTCGTCTAGACGACAAAACTAATATAATTTGCTATATTTAGAGCTCCGAATAAAAAGATATCAATTTCATAAATTAAAAAGGAGTGCTGACATCGTCGCGGCATCCTCTGCGGTGGCGGGCATCTACTTCCTCTGCAACCCCGTCATGAGGCACTGGGCTGAGCTTCCCAAGCTCATTGATGATCAAAGCTGTGGTGGCCGTATCATCGACGTTAGAGAGTATGCTTTCTACTTCCACCAACTGTCCGGCGAGTACCGGTTCGATCTTGTGCGCCCGCCTTAGGTCCGACGGCCGCCGGACATGGTGCATCCTCTTCACCGGTGCCACCAAACCTCAGCAAGTAGACACACACGCCTAGGGGCGGCCCAGGCCTTGGGCCACTAGGGCTGTGGCCCTAGTCATGGGCCAACTAGCCCAATGATACATATGTAATATGTTTTAGCTCAATAATTAGCTCATGTATCGCTCGTCAATATGAGTCGTGCCAACGTCATCACTCTTGCTCGTGTAGCTGCAGGGTCGTGATGCACTGCTTCTTGTAGGTGCCACCCTTATTACTTTTATGATGCTTATCATTTGTGCAATCTAGACTCATAACAATCTTAGTTTTCTTGTCATCATATCACATAATGCATGGCGTTTGTAGGGTTGCGCTATGTATTCTTGTTAGAACTAGTTTGTTTTTGTCATACTAGTTTTAGGTACAACTAGTTTTTTTACAAGAGGTACAATTAGTTTAACTAGTTTAGTGTCATTTAACTATATTTAACACAAGTATGGAATTGGACTCCCCTGGTTTTATGGCACGCTTACCATTATTTTTTTAGAAACGCACACTTTCCTAATTTACTCAACTATTCAGGAATCGAAATACAAACACCATCCGATGGTGACAAAAACCATATAAGCTTACCATGTATAAGGAGCTTCGAGCAAGTGTACGTACTCACTGTTGGTTCTATGATTTTCATGAACAAACTCCATAGAATCAAACGGTTGTGCCCTTGATCTGGTCTATCAAAAATTCTTGCTATATGTGCCCATGGAACCTCCTTTGATATTCCTTATGATGTTGGCACAATCACTTGCTAAACAGATCTTCTGGACATGAAAATTTAGCTAGAGCTTCTCTACATGCGACAACTTCAGCTATTTTCGCTTCTATTATCCCTTTTAGTACCACTATTGATGCTCCCAGAAAGAATCTGACACTATCATCATGAGCTATAGCAGCCACCAGCCACGACCAAAAAATTTGCATTCTTGGAGAATGTTGCATCAACATTTATCTTGGTGAACCCAGTTGGAGGAGAATCCAACATGGTGCCAACAATCTGCTTCCGGATCAAGATTGGTTTTGTCTGCTCTAGTTTAGCTATGTATTTTATTGTCGGGTACCTTGATAAGGGGGTCCTAAACCTCAAACCAGATAGATTAGTCCCTGAACAATTAAACCCAAATCAACAAAAAAGCCCACAACCAGTCTGAGAGACAAGGGCCCGCCAGCGCGGGTCGAGCCATGTTAGGCTGGCCCACGAGCAGCATCCAAGTCAAGACCGCCTCCTATTCGACGAGGAGCCTCGAATGACGGACGTCCCCCCAGGCGGACGACCCCCCGTCGGAGTGACGGAGCGCATCATGGGCGGCCGACCCCCCGTCGAGTGATGGATCTCCTCGCAGGCAGACGACCCCCCGTCGATTGCCACTGCCCCTTCGGCACACCTACTTCCTGTACAGGATCCAAAGCATTTAATGCCCCCACCAACTCCTGCCTAACCTCATGGCTACAACGCAGTTACAGTGGCTGGGTACAGCGGTCAAATCCTCCTTTTACCGCCCATACCCGGAAAATCGGTGGTTCGTACTACACTGCGACGCCATACCGAGCATTGTACGCTGTCAGGCGCCCCCTCGAGGCACATTTACCAATATCCGTACCGCATTTCCTAGGGCTTGGCCTTATCCATTTGGGCCTCGACCCCCCTTGGCTACCTCTTGAGTCGGACCTCGACACCTCCGGTTAGCGCTCCAACAACTCCCGACACGACGTCTACAGGGATTCGCACGCCCCTGCGTGGGCACGGGTCTTTCACTGACCATCTACGGGAGTCGTCATGACACACATGAAGGACAACCATCGACTCCATGCACGTCGGCACAGGGCGACCTACACCCGGGACACGCTTTTACAGCACCCACAACATGATCGGTATCCCACCTTAACGTCATTGCTTACGACAGCCCTCACAACACCATTAGGGTTTCTTGTACACCCATGCCCCTCCTTGGCCTATAAAAGGGGGCGCTAGGCTAGCTGTAGGAGGAGGACGAGTTAGAACTCACTCGAACTCGCTAAGTCGCACCACACACACAGCAAGGCATAGGGCTAGCGCTCCTATACTTAGGCCTTGTTCTCCACTCCTCTTTGTACACACTTGCTTGTATCCCCCTGTACAAGCACTTCAGTGCAAGATAATACAAACTCTCTCTCCCCGCTGGACGTAGGGCCTTCTTTGCCCGAACCAGGATAAAAATCGTATGTCCTTCTTGCATCACCATCCGGCATGCAGTACACATTTACTCGTCGGCTTAGGCCTCCCTGGTCCGAACACCGACAGTTGGCGCGCCAGGTAGGGGAATTTGCGTGTCACAACCGCTTCCCGCCATTTTTCAGATGGCAGACTCCGTACCATCACTTCTGTTCGCTACGGTGATCTGGTTCGGGAGCTTGGAGTTCTTGTCGCTAGGCCACGACCAAGACATGGTCCTACTCTCGGTCGGAGATCCGAGTGAAAGCAGTCCCGGGTCCCTACAACGGGCCCCTCGCCCGTCTTTTCACCACGCTTTCGTGCCTAGGAGGAGGCATGGCCGGCGCAACCACCATCGCCGCTTCGAGACAACATCCACCTCGGCTTCCTCGTTCCCGGCTGAGGACGCAGGGTCCCTGGTTGGGAACCTGGCAGACCTACGCCTAGTATCAGAGGGGGGAGTCCCTTGATGGCAACCCAGACTTTGCCTTCATGATGCGTTCGCCGAGGGGGCCGAGTATCACCTCTCCGGCGGGCGCGGCCTCAGTGCCACCCGATCTGTTGCCACACAGGATATACGGGACTCGCCGGCCGTTCTTGTTCGGCCTAGACAACAACGCCATGACATACTCCGTCGTTGTACGCTCCAGTCTCGGCGCTTACGAAGATCGTCCCAGGCACCTCCTGCGCACCACTCTGCATTTGGAGGCACCCACGCCAATCCCAAAGTGCCCAGGGCCATTGAGGGACCTCGGCCCGAGACGTTACACCCTTGGAACGCAGCGACGACAGTTGGAGGAGGAGCGACGTGAGCAGTTCCCCATCTTCTACTCTGGCAGCCCCGACTCTGACTCCGACAACTACGACCCCACACACGAGTGCTTCCACATCGATGGAGGCGTCGCGTCGAGCAGCGACACCGTAGACCCCAGGGCCACGGCCACGGCCATAGTTGCGGCCGCAGTGGGAGGCGCCATCGTCATGGTGGATCAGGAGGAACAGCCACCAGTTGCACCAAGCGACGCGCGGTTGCCCCAGGACACCCATGATGCCCAGCTCGCGCAAGTCCGGGAGATGCGAGCCAAGCTCGACGAGGATCGGGAGCGTCTGTGCCAGCTCAAGCAGGACCCTCAAGCAGGAGCGCGGACATCCGCCCGGCAGAAGGGCTTGAGCCAGAGCCCGAGAAGTCCACTGATAAATCATCTGGGGGTGCGATCGAGCGCCCCATCTTCAACCGTGCCAGACAGAACGTCGTCGCAGCAACTATGCTTCTCCGCAACATGCCAGCCCCCTCGAATCCTGAGGCCCGTTGCATCCAGCAGGAGGTTCAGGGCCTCCTCGAGGTAGCTGCCGCACAACAGGCCGAAAGCTCAGCCTCGAGACGTCGAGGGCTGGTTTCGGAGCAACCCCCTGAACCCTCCCGACACGAGAGGGAGGGCTCAGTCTGAAGGACCAAAAAGGCGACCAGAGGGGGTAAATGGGAGCCGAAAACTTTTTCTTCAAAACCCCAACTAGGTAAAAACACTGCCGAGCACCGCCAAACCAAGGCAAGAAAATCCGACCAGGTAGACCAAGCACCCTCAAACCAATGCAAGAGAAGAGAATAGAAACAGAGAACAAAACACAACTGGTCAGGAGCTGGTCAAGAACTGGAAGAGACCTGGTCATGAACTGATTTAGACCACATTAACCACGGTGGTCGGCAACAAGACAAAAGCTGGTCGGTAGACTGCTCCGGACCACGTCAAACAAAGTTGGTCGAGAAAAGAGATGGAACAATTCGAGAACAAAATGACACTGGTCGGGAAAACTGGTCGGGAGATCATGACCTAGAATGGGAGGCGCTTCAGTGCTGCAGTGCTACTGCTGTTCTCCCATCACTATCGTCACCAAGGCAGTTAGCCGACCACAAACTCAGGAACCAGAGAACTTGGGTCCGGGACAAGTGCTGCTCAATGGAGCTCACTTGGAACCTAAGTGCATGATGCTGGTAGCACTGCTGTTAGTACCTACATGAGAATCCCTCATGCAGTCAGAAAGAAAAGAGTCAAAGAAGGACTCAAGAAAATCATCTGCTTGAAACAACGGTGATGCAAGACAAGTCCACCGAAAAATGAATCTGACCAGTGCAGATCTATACCAGACTTCGCTCAGGTAATCACAAGGGAGAGTAAAGGCTATCCCCAAGAAATCAAAGCCCAATTAGAACGCAGTGGCTGGGAATCACAGATCTGGACCAAAGAACACAGTTTTTCCCCCAAATCACAAATTGCTCGGTTTCTTGATGCACGAGTGGAATTGGTTCAATTTCCATGAGGATCTAGTTCATCACTCGACAAAGCATCAATCAACGCAAAAATATTGGCTCAAAACGATCAAAAACCGACGAATCAAATTTCGTCCATCACACCACAAAAAGTCAACATAGCACAGAGAACACGCTGAGTTCATAGATCAAAACCGAAAAGCCCAGAGGGCACGAGGAGGATTCGGGCCTCCATTCCCACACAAAATATCTCACAAATACATGGCTAAAATTCTTTTTCTTGGACCTCTACAAGAACATGAATAGAAAAGGGAAAACCTAAACAGAGAGAGCGGCGGCGGCCGAGAGATGGGAAAGAGGTAGCAAAAGAGTTAGATCAGGTGGGGGCTGTCCACTCCTATTTATATGCCTATTTCACAATTCCACTACTATCCCTAGATATTATTAGAGCGAACCACCTAGCCAAGGGCACTATGGTTCAACTCAGGATTTCCTGATCCGACGGCCACCGTGTCTTCTCACTGGTAGCCTTGCCTCGACGCAATCTCCCCGATGCCGCCACGTGCCGTCCGTCCGCATCGGGACCACCCAGGTTTTGAGGCGCAAACCCGCGAAACCCGCCTCTGATGGTTTTGACGGCAAACCACCAAACCGTCTGCGAGTATCGTACCCCGTACGCATCCCCCGCCGATGGTTTTGAGGACAAACCACCAAACCTCCTCGCGAGTAGCGTAGCCCATACGCGTCCCCCGCCATGTACACTTGCACTTGTCGATGTCCCAAGTGTCAGCCACCGCAGCTGGCCACCTGGCCGTGTGGTCCCTCAGTCCAAGCCTCGAGTCTGCCCTTCACCGCACCCGGTCTGTTAGCAAGGTGCGCCCTACTTGACCTTCACCTGACCACTGCCACTTCCTCCAGACTCCACACCTGCACATCACAAGCCAAGAGACACGTTTCTACACATAACCCTGTGCCAGGGGATTAGTAGAACCTCCAAGACCGACCACGAACCAAAGTGTTGTCATGTTGACAATCACTCATCACACCAACACAAGATGCTATACCATGATATGGAAAATCATGTGTCCGCAATTTCCCCCTTGATGAGTGCATTGTCAACACCAACACAAAGCCAGAGAAAGCCCACACAAATGACCAAAAGCCAAAGAAAAGCTCAAAATAGTCACTTGTCATGAGCAAAGCAAAGAGCAACAACAATAAGCTCAAAATGCCTGAAAGCGGCTAGACCCTTTAGACTGAGGCAGACGGCTCGACATGTCTAGCAATAGCAAATGTGCAACTCCCCCTTGACAAGTGCATCAACCTCACAAATGCACATGAATGCATACTCTGGATTTGACAAATGCACATGAATGCACACTCTGGATTTGTGGAAACATTCTCCCCCTTGTTGACAAAAGCACTTATCAAGTGGACAAAAGAGAAGCTCCCCCTTAAAATATGCTATGAAATGCACAAAAATGTACAATGCAAACATACAAAGCTTCAGGGGTATAGCACATGTATTACAACAGGCACAAGACAAGGCCAATGCTCAAAATGATCAAATAAAATGGAATATGAATCATAAGCATTTTGACCAGTTTTAAGCATATTTCATAAAAGGGTGTTCACCAAGGAGGATAGCACATAGCAAATATAAGAAGGAGATCAAACTAGTGCTAGCACATGTATACAAAACTGAACTACCCCATATAACGATCATACATCATGTCTCAAGGAAGCACTTAACACTTGTAGCTTCACCATTGATCAAAGTTTTACAGCGGATTACAAGGTTACTTTTAGACATGTGTATGTGAGAGGATCAAACTGTCCGCCGAAGGATTTTGTTATTTTTATCGTGTTTTCAACCACACCGAGTTCAACCCTTGTGCAAATGGGAAGCCGTCTCGTCACGAGTGGTTGTGGACTAGCACTACAATGCCCAAGTTCATATCACTCGAGTGAATGAGAAATAGTCTTGTGACATTGCCATGGGACAGTAAAGATCCAACTCCAAAGCATTTTCATCATTACTTAGCTTAGACATCAAGTTTTAGCACAAAGATATCAAGAGATCCGAGCTAAGTATATGATTCAAGAAACACGAGACATAGCAACTGAAGCATACACGAGAAAGCAGCATGGATCTCAACACATCCAACACATGCTAGTTGCCATCTCAAAGGTGAACATTTTTTTAGATTTCGTCATTCATTAAGCAAGTTCACATTTATAAAACAAGCTTAGCTCATAACATGTATCAAGATGATCAAAAAGAGCCTAAGCTGCTATAGCCATCATGTATCTATAAGACATATCAACTAAAGCATAACCTTAGAAACAAGCTATACAGGTGAAGCTAAGCACATGATATATGATAATGATGAAATGCAATGCAATATGAGACAAAATGAAGGCAAAAAAAGAAAAAGAAAAGCTACTATACAAGATACAAAGCATCCTACAACTAAAATGGAAAGCAAACACCCAACTCCCCTCGCAAGTGTGCAAACTGGGCTTGGTCGAGAGGTTTGGTGAAAATGTCAGCTAGCGGGTGCTCAGTGCGAATGTGTCTCAAATCTATGGTTCCCTTCTCTTGGTTGTCTCTCAGAAAGTGGTACCTCACCTCAATGTGCTTGGTCTTAGCATGGAGCACTGGGTTCTTGGCTACACTTACGACACTAGTGCTATCACAGTAAAGTGGCACTCGGGTGAACTCTAAGCCAAAATTTCCCAAAGTAGCAACTATCCGAAGCAGCTAAGAACAACAAGTAGTAGCAGCAACATACTCAGCCTCACAGGTGGATTGGGCTATGGTGGACTGCTTGCGAGAGGACCAAGAAATAAGAGACGAACCAAGAAACTGACAAGTACCAGAAGTTGACTTCCTCTCAACATGACAGCCAGCATAATCAGCATCGGAATAGCCAGAAAGTGAGAGGGTGGAAGCGGTCGAGTACCAAAGACCAAACTCAGGAGTGAAGCGAAGATACCTCATGATCCACTTGACGGCTTGACGATGAGACGTGCGCGGCGAAGACTGAAAGCGCGCACAAAGACAAACAGCGAACTAGATGTCCGGTCTTGTCGCCGTCAGGTACAACAGCGACCCGATCATGCTGTGGTACTCCTTCTAATCCATGGCTTCACCCTCAACATCAGCGTCCAAAGCGGTGGTAGTTGCCATGGGCGTCAAAAGAGGCTTGGCCTCGCCCATGTTGAACTTCTTCAGCAGGTCCTTGGTGTACTTGCCTTGATGCACAAACTTTCCTTCTCGAGTTTGCTTGATTTGCAATCCGAGAAAGAAAGTCAACTCACCCATCATGCTCATCTCGAACTCCCTGCTCATCAAATCAGAAAACCTTGCCACAAGGGCAAGTGAAGAGCCACCAAAGATTATATCATCCACGTATATCTGCACAATGAGAATGTTTTTGCCTTGCTTGAGGAGAAACAAAGTTTTATGAACAGACCCCATGGTAAAACCCTTCCCAAGCAAAAAGGATTTCAATCTAGCATACCAGGCTCTAGGGGCTTGTTTGAGACCATACAAGGCTTTGTGGAGTTTGTAAACATGGTCTGGGTGCTTAGGATTTTTAAAACCAGGGGGTTGCTTCACATACACTTCCTCCTGTATGTACCCATTGAGAAAAGCATTCTTGACATCCATCTGATATAGTTTGAACCCTTTCAAAGCTGTAGAGGTTAAAAGGATCCTAATGGATTCTAAATGGGCAACAGGAGCAAAGGTTTCCTCAAAGTCTATCCCTTCTTTCTGGCAAAACCCCTGAGCAACCAACCTAGCCTTGTTCCTAACTATCACTCCATCCTCACTCTGCTTGTTCTTAAACACCCACTTGGTACCTATGGGATGACACTATGGAGGTGGAGGAACTAGGACCCAAACTTAGTTTCTCTCAAAGTTCTCAAGCTCCTCATGCATGGCATTGACCCAATCAGCATTAGATAAAGCGTGTCCAATATCTTGGGGCTCAAAATTGGCAACAAAAGCAGAATGTGTGAAATGAGAGATTTCATATGACCTGTGGTGAGTGACACACTGGTTGAGGTTACTGATCATGTTCTTAGGAGGATGATGACGCTGAATGGTACAGGCACCATTCTTGATGAAGTAGCCTCCCCCTCAACCATAGCTGGAGCTCCCTCAGGTGCAAGAGAGGGAAACTGGTCGTTCGGCCCCCACATAGTCGAAGAAGAAGGATCGGGGCCTCAAACCAATGTCATCATCGTAGGGTCGACAGGGGTAGCCGGTGGAGTTGACTCGAGAGCACCCCAATCGGCATTATCCTGCTCCTCCTCCACAAAGATGCTTTCACCTACCTCCTGATCACCTGCACGCTCAACGACAGGAGAAGAACAAGGTGTGGTTTCGTCTAAGGTAACTTCACAAGTCTCCATGACACGGTTAGTCTCAAGGTTAAGTACTCTATATGCACGTGAATGAGTAGCATAACCGAGAAAAATGCCATTAGAAGAACAAGACTCAAACTTATCCAAGTTACCTTGCTTAAGAATGAAGCACCTACACCCAAAAACTCTGAAATGGCTCACCTTGGGAGGACGCCCAAACCGCAACTCATAAGAAGTCTTCTTTGTAAAAGCTCGAAGGAAAATGCAGTTTGAAATGTGACAAGCTGTGTTGATCGCTTTGGCCCAGTAATGCCTAGGAGTCCTATGCTCATCGAGCATCATCCTGGCCATCTCAACAAGAGTTCGATTCTTGCGTTCAACAACTCCATTCTGCTGAGGCACATAAGGTGAGGAAAACTGATGCTCAAGACCCAAAGATTTGCAAAAGGCTTCAAAATGAGAGTTCTTAAATTCGGTGCCATTGTCACTGCGTATAGCTCTCATGGCATTCTTGGGAAACTCATTTTGTAGCCTAGGAATCAACTCCTGCACATGGAAAAATGCCTCATCCTTGGACTCCATGAAAAAGACCAAGAATAGCGGGAAAAATCGTCCATGATCACAAGAACGTACCACTTCCCACCATCCGACCGAACCCGAGCTGGACCTACAGTGTCCATGAGAAGAAGCTCACCAGGTTGTTTGGTCATCACTTGGTTCACAGAGGAATGAGAAAAGGCAACCATCTTCCCATGACGACACGGGGGAGAAACCAAGTCCTTCTTAAACTTTAGCTTAGGCAATCCTTGGATTAGATCAAGAGAGCTCAACCTTGCAAGCAAGTCAAAGCTCAAATGACCAAGCCTCCTATGCCACTTCCAAAGCTCAGAAGAAGTGCCTGCCACCAAACACCGAGAAGTGCCAAAAGAGCAAGAAAAATCAGCAAGAAAGACAAGCCCAAAAGGCACAATCAAGCAAATAAGATCACCACGAGAATCCAAAATGGGAGAAAGGCCCAGCTTAAAGCATACTTTGAAACCATCTCTAAGGAGTTGCAAAACTGAAAGCAGATTGAAATGCAAACTTGAAACCAAAGCAACATCCTTGAGCACAAAGTCCTCATTGAGCCTTACCAACCCATGGAAAAGCACCTTACCCTTACCATTGTCCCCAAATGTGATGTACTCCTTGGAGGTCATGGGGTTGAGGCTGGAGAACCAATTTGAATTACCGGTCATGTGGCGCGAACATCCGGAATCAACAAGCCATATGTTCTCCAAGCCTCCATACTGCATCAGTAGAAAGATATGGGATGAGCAAATGATCCAACACTGGGGTTAGTAAATTGAGGAGAATACTAGTGCTGGGTCATCTGCCCTGAAAAAGGATTAGGAAAAACACCATACATGCCATGTCCCTTGGGAGAGAAGCGATCACCATGAGAAAGAAAACATGGTCCGCTAAAAGTGTAGGACTGAGAGCCACTGCCACGAGACCTGGAGTCATATTGAGAATTATTTGGTCCACGTTGGGCACGACCATCATGTGGTCTCACAAACTAAGGCCTAGCACCTTGAGATCTTGCACCTCTCGGTCTAGTGTTATGCCTCTGAGCAGGTGAACTATGCTTTTCATGAGAAGAGTGATGCATGTTCTGCTGGTAAAGCTCAAACTCACGCCTCTCATCTCTCTTCCTCCTAAAGCAAAACTCAAACAAGTGACCATCCCTCTTGCAATAGTCACAGTGACACACCTCTCTCTTGGGTGGTGGATGACTCACTCTGTTGTGGGCATGGTTCACTCTTGGAAGTGGCTTGGCTTTAGGAAGGGGCTTATTAGAGATGTTTAGCAGAGTGTCAACTGGGTTCCTGAGGTGGTTTGGTTTTGGAATCCACACTTGTTTCTGTGGTTGAGGCTTGGAAGACTCTTCAAGCACTCCATCCTTCACAATGGGTGTGGTCAGCTCAGAGGGTTTTGGTGGGTTAATATTTGTGAGGTTGGGAGGATTGGTGGGTTTCTCATTTGTGCTCAAACCACTATGTTCACCAACCTTGCCAAAGACATTGTTACCCTTCCCACCTGAAGCAAAGCCTAAACCCATGGTGTCAGTACCCCTCTTGTACTGACTCATCATCATGCCCAACTATGGCTCACTGCAGGAAAGCCAGCTCAACATGTGCCGAAGGAATGTATTTTCCTCTTCGGTCTTTCTCTTGTCTTGCCTACAATTAGCAAACTCTAGCTCCAAAGCCTCATAGCAAAGGCACCGAGTACTAGTACCATCCGTACTAAACTTCTTAAGAAAAGTGATCCTAGCAGCCTTCTCGTAAAGCTCAGAGCTCATCTCAGCACAAGACTTGCAAGGACCTGACAAAACAGGCTTAGCTCTAGTCCTATCCAATTCCTCAACCAAAGTAGAATACTTGGACTGCAAAGAAACAAGACTGGACATGTGGATAGCACATTCATCACACTCAGTCTCGTTAGGCAAAACATCTCTCTCCTTCTTGACACACTCAAGTTCTTCTAAAGCCTTGAGATACTTAGCCTTAAAACTATTGTGCTCTTTAGCAACACGAACAATCAAGGCACCTTGTTTAAACATAGTGTCATAAGTAGATTCAAGCTCAGTGAGAAGAGATTCGATTGTATGTTCTACCTATGGCTCGGAGTCGACCTCATTGTTGTGGTTGGTCGTGTCGTCGTCAACCACCATGGTGTAGAAACCTCCTCGGCGCTTGTTGGCGTAGAAGCTCAAGCCATTGAACTTGTTCTCATCCTTATTCTTGGGCTCATCATCACTCAAAGAAGAGGTACCATTAGAGTTGACGTCACTGAAAGACACGACAAGGGCTTTCTACTTCATGTGCTCGAAAAACTTCCTCTCCATGTGCTTGGGGTCAAAGTTCTTCTTGGATTTGTACTTGTCCTTGTGCTTGGAGTGGTCGGGCTTGCTGGAGTGGCCCTTGTGCTTGTTGGGGAAGCTGGCGACGTAGTGGCCACACTCTCCACATCCAAAGTAGCCTTGCTTGTTCCCACCACGATGTCGGTTCAGGCGGTTGTTGTGAAACCGTGAGAACTTGCTGATGACAAGTGCCAGTTCTTCATCCCCAAACACCTCCATCTGCTCCTCTGTTGCAGACACAAGAGAAGACAAGGTAAGAGACAACGGTGATGGGTTAGTCAAAGAAGAATTTGGACTTGAAGTACCTGACACCAAAGCCATGGTCGGGGCAGACAGATTCTTGATCCTCGCCTACGTCTGGAGGTTGATCTTAGTAAACTTGAGCTTGCTGAATAGCTCGTCCATGGTGAGAATCTCATAGTTGGCCGATTCAATAATCACCTGCACCTTGACCTCCTAGACCCTCCGAGCAAGAGCATGTAAAAGCTTGAGTGCTCTCTGATGATCATCATAGGGCATAGCTGCATTGTTAGCTCGCATGTTGTTCACAATGGTGGTAAAGCAAGAAAACATCGAGTCAACTGTCTCTCCATCAGCTTGGGTAAAATTTTCGTATTCCCTCTTGTATGTCTCATAGAGTTTGGTTTTAACATGGGTTGTACCCTCATGGAAACTTTGAAGTCTCCTCTAGATCTCCCGAGCGGTCACACAATCGAAAACACGGTCAAACTCGAAAATTGACAAAGCAGCATAAAGCTCTGCACGAGCAATGTTGTTGGCATTGTGTTGGTCGATCTGCTCTTGATTTACCTGTGCACTGAGCATCTAGTAATTGGCATTCTCAATGATCTCCCAAACATGCCAATCGATCCCTTGTAGATGTGCTTGCATCTGGATCTTCCAGTACGAGTAGTTCTCCCCATTGAATTGGGGCGGCTTACTAGACCAGTGTTGCAAAGCCATATCGCCTTTTGTGGATCACGGATAGAATAAGGTGGAAGTGATCCTTAACCATCTCCGATACCAATTGAAGGACCAAAAAGGCGACCAGAGGGGGGTGAATGGGAGCTAAAAACTTTTCTACAAAACCCTAACCAGGTAAAAACACTGCCGAGCACCACCAAACCAAGGCAATAAAATCCGACCAGGTAGACCAAGCACCCTCAAACCAATGCAAGAGAAGAGAATATAAATAGAGAACAAAACACAACTAGTCGGGAGCTGGTCAGGAACTGGAAGAGACCTTGTAGTGAACTGATTCAGACCACACCGACCACGGTGGTCGGCAACAAGACAAAAGCTGGTCGGTAGACTGCTCCGGACCATGTCAAACAAAGGTGGTCAGGAAAAGAGATGGAACAGGTCAGGAACAAAATGACACTAGTCAGGAAAACTAGTTGGGAGCTCACGACCTAGAATGGGAGGCGCTTCAGCGCTGCAGTGCTACTACTGTTCTCCCATCACTATCGTCACCAAGGCAGTTAGCCGACCACAAACTCAGGAACCAGAGAACTTGGGTCCAAGACAAGTGCTGCTCAATGAATCCCTCATGCAGTCAGAAAGAAAAGAGTCGAAGAAGGACTCAAGAAAATCATCTGCTTGAAACAGCGGTGATGCAAGACAAGTCCACCGAAAAATGAATCTGACCAGTGCAGATCTATACCAGACTTCGCTCAGGTAATCACAAGGGAGAGTAAAGGCTATCCCCAAGAAATCAAAGCCCAATTAGAACGTAGTGGCTGAGAATCACAGATCTGGACCAAAGAACACAATTTTTACCCCGAATCACAAATTACTCGGTTTCTTGATGCACGAGTGGAATTGGTTCAATTCCCGTGAGGATCTAGTTCATCACTCGACAAAGCATCAATCAACGCAAAAAGATTGGCTCAAAACGATAAAAAACCAACGAATCAAAGTTCGTCCATCACACCACAAAAAGTCAACATAGCACAGAGAACACGCTGAGTTCACAGATCAAAACCGAAAAGCCCAGAGGGCATGAGGAGGATTCGGGCCTCCATTCTCACAAAAAATATCTCACGAATACATGGGTAAAATTCTTGTTCTTGGACCTCTACAAGAACATGAACAGAAAAGGGAAAACCTAAACAGAGAGAGCGGTGGCGGCTACCGAGAGATGGGAAAGAGGTAGCAAAAGAGGTAGATCTATTGGGGGCTGTCCACTCCTATTTATATGCCTATTTCACAATTCCACTACTACCCCTAGATATTATTAGAGCGAACCACCTAGCTAAGGGCACTATGGTCCAACTCAGAATTTCCTGACCGAGGCCACCACACCTTCTCACTGGTAGCCTTGCCTCAACGCAATCTCCCCGATGCTGCCACGTGTTGTCTGTCCGCATCGGGACCACCTGGGTTTTGAGGTGCAAACCCGCAAAACCCGCCTCTAATGGTTTTGAAGGCAAACCACCAAACCGTCTGTGAGTATCGTACCCCTACGCTTCCCCCGCCGATGGTTTTGAGGACAAACCACCAAACCTCCTCGTGAGTAACATAGCCCGTACACGCCCCCTGCCATGTACACTTGCAGTTGTCGATGTCCCAAGTGTCAGCCACCGCAGCTGGCCACCTGGCCGTCTGGTCCCTCGGTCCAAGCCTCACGTCCGCCCTTCACCGCACCCGGTCCGTCAGCACGGCACGCCCTACTTGACCTTCACCCGACCACTACCACTGCCTCTAGACTCCACACCTGCACATCACAAGCCAAGAGACACGTTTTGATACATAACCCTGTGCCAAGGGATCAGTAGAACCACCAAGACCAACCACCAACCAAAGTGTTGGTCATCTTGACAATCACTCATCACACCAACAAAAGATGCTACACCATGATATGCAAAATCATGTGTCCGCATAGTCCATCAAGCGGATGCCCCCCGACCAAAGAAAGCGATCCCTGTCCGTGAACGCATCTGTGATGATCACGAGCCTCGAGACGCATGCCACAACATCAACTAGAACCGCAGACGCAAGATCGGTGATGCCAAGGCACGAGGCTACAACGCACACAGGGGCGGGCATTACGACAGCGACGGGACCAACACCGGTCCCCTGAGCCGCCAGGCCCTCGAGTATTCAGCAGGACGATTTGAAGGATGCCACTGCCAAATTCCTTCCATCCCCCCATGAGCCTCGTTAAGTACAATGGCGAGACCAAGCCCGAGCTATGGCTAGCCGACTTCAGGTTGGCATGCCAGTTGGGCGGGGCGCGCAACGATCACACTATCATCCGTCAGCTCCCCCTGTTCCTATCAGACACCGCTCAAAGGTGGCTCGAGGAACTCCCCCTGATCAGATCCGCGACTAGGCCGATCTTGTCAGGGTGTTCAAAGGGAACTTCACGGGAACCTATGTACAACCTGGTAACAAGTGGGACCTCTGAAGCTGCAAGCAAAAGTCTAGGGATTCCCTCCGTGCTTTTGCTCGACGCTTCTCCAAGCAGCGCACTGAGCTTCCCTATATCCCCAACGATAATGTGATCTTGGCATTCATTGCCGAGACTACCTGCAAGGAGCTGGTTCAGGAGCTGGGACATAATCACCCTAAGACCGTCGACGAGCTGATGGACGTCGTCGTCGGTTACGCCGCTAGAGAGGAGGCTGTCGACGCCTTTTTTGATGACGACCAGGCTAGGGGGAAGGCCAAACAAGGCGACCCTGAGAGCTCAAACCAGGGTGCCAAGAGGAACAACAAGAGGAAGAAGAAGAATCAATAGGGCAAGCATGAGGCTTCCCCCGATGAGCTCGTGGACGTCGCCGAGCGCAAGAAACCCCGAGGTCCACCCGTGAAGGGGCTCTTCGATGAGATGCTAAAGAAGTCATGCCCCTATCAAAAGGGGCTTGCCAACCACAACCTTGAAGACTGCCGGATGCTCCAAAAATACTTTGAGAGCTTGGGCCTTGGGAAAGACGACAAGAAGGAAGACCCCAAGGACAAGGAGGACGGCTTCCCCAAGGTCTACGACTGCTATATGATCTAGGGGGGCCCTTGGCCCGGCTTTCACCACGCCAATGCAAGAGGGAGCGTCAAGAAGTTTTCTTCATGCGGGTTGCGACCCCCTGATACCTCGACTGGTCTGATACGGCCATCATGTTCGACCATGATGACCATCCGAACCACGTTCCCAACCCTTGGGTGTACCCACTCATCGTCAACCCTATCGTCATCAACACTCGCCTTTCCAAGGTACTCATGGATGGAGGCAGCAGCCTCAATATCATTTATGCAGAGACCCTCGACCTCCTGGGGGTCCCAAGGACAAAGCTCCAACCTAGCGCCGGGGGCTTCCACGGAGTTGTACCGGGGAAGAAGGCTCTTCCCATCGACCGCATTGACCTACCCGTCTACTTTGGCACTCCTGCCAACTTCAAGAAGGAGACACTCACCTTCGAGATGGTCGGGTTCCATGGCACGTACCACGCCATCATCGGCCAACCCTGCTATGCCAAGTTCATGGCAGTCCCCAGCTACACCTACCTCAAGCTCAAGATGCCGGGGCCCAAAGGCGTCATCACTGTCGGCCCCTCCTTTGAGCACGCATATGACTATGATGTCGAGTGCATTGAAAATGGGGAGGTCGTCGAGGAGTCTGCGATGCTAGTGGCAACTCTTGATGGTCTCGCCGCTGAGGTCCCCGACCCTAAGTGCCATGCTGGCAGCTTCGAGCCAGTAGAAGACACCAAGAAGATCCTCCTTGACCCCAGCAGCTCCGATGGGAAGGCGCCAACGATCAGCGCCACCCTCAATGACAAATAGGAAGCAGTGCTCGTCGAGTTCCTCCGCGTGAACGCCGACATATTTGCATGGAGTCCCTCGGACATGCCGAACATACTGAGGGAGGTCGCCAAGCACGCCTTGGAGATCTGAGCCGAGTCCAAACTGGTGAAGCAAAGCTTGCGCCGCTTCGATGAGGAGAAGCGCAAAATCATTAGGGAGGAGATACACAAGCTTTTGGAGGCCGGATTCATCAAGGAGGTTCATCATCCTGAGTGGTTAGCTAATCCTATACTAGTCAAGAAAAAGAATAAGAAATTTAGGATGTGTGTAGACTACACCAGTTTATGTTGATGACATCAAGGTCAAAACTAAGAAGGCCAACAACCTCATTAACGACCTCGAGATAGTGTTCAAGTGCCTCTGGGCAAAGAACATCAAACTCAACCCCGAGAAATGTGTCTTCAGTGTCCCCTGAGGCATTCTCTTGGGGTACATAGTCTCTCAGCACGGTATCGAGGCCAACCCCGAGAAGGTCTCCGCAGTCACCAGGATGGGTTTAATCTGAGACCTCAAGGGTGTCCAAAAAATCACAGGTTTCCTTGCAGCCCTCAGTCGCTTTATCTCATGACTCGGAGAAAAAGCACTGCCTCTGTACCACCTCTTGAAAAAATCAGAGTGCTTCGCATGGACCCCCGAAGCTGAGGAAGCCCTCGCCAAGCACAAAGCCATGCTGACCTTGCCTCCAATTCTCGTACCTTCAAGTCCAGCCGAGCCACTCTTACTCTATGTTGCCGCAACCACCCAGGTGGTCAGCGCAGCCATAGTTTTCGAGAGAGAAGAGGAAGGACACATCTTGCCCGTCCAGCGGCTGGCCTACTTCATTAGTGAGGTACTCTCAGAAATCAAGGTTGATCACACGATGCAAGCTGCGGCACTACTTCCTCAGCCACCTGGTGACCGTGGTCTCGTCTTTCCTCCTCGGAGAGATAGTCGAGAACCAAGAGGCCACGGGGAGGAAGCCAAATGGGCAGTCGAGCTCATGGGTGAAACTCTCTCCTATGCTCCGCGTAAGGCCATCAAATCTCATGTGCTGGCCGACTTTATCACCGAATGGACTGATACCCAACTCCCTCCAGCTCAGATCCAAGCAGAGCTCTGGACGATGTTCTTCGACGGGTCGCTGATGAAGACGGGAGTGGGCACAGGCCTACTCTTCATCTCGCCCCACAGAGTCCACATACGCTACATGATCTGACTCCACTTCCCCGCCTCCAACAACACGGCCAAGTACGAAGCCCCATCAACAGCTTGCGCATCGCCATTGAACTCGGGGTTCAACGCCTTGCCGTTCGTGGTGACTTGCAACTCGTCATCGACCAAGTCATGAAGGTATTGAGCTGCCATGACCCAAAGATGGAGTCCTATTGCAAGGAGGTCTGCAAGCTGGAGGACAAGTTCTACGGCCTCGAACTCAACCACATCGCCGTAGATACAACGAGGCCGTGGATGAGCTAGCGAAGATCGTGTCGACTCGAGGTACTATCCAACCTGATGTTTTCTCAAAGGACCTGTACAAGCCCTCAGTCGATCTAGGTGCAGGGGAAGGAGCTGCAACACAGGCGATCGACCCCCCTCCTCCCACTGAGGCCCTCTCGACCGAGGCCGATGCCATCAGCCTAATCCACTCTTGCAAGGGGTGCCAATTCTACACCAAGCAAACGCACCTCCCCGGTCACGCTCTACAGATGATCCCCATCACATGGCCCTTTGCTATGTGGGGGCTCGATCTTGTTGGGCCCCTGAAGAAGATGATCGGGGGCTACACTCACCTGCTCGTAGCCATCGACAAGTTCACCAAGTGGATCGAGGCTCGGCCCATCACCAATATCGGTCCGAACAGGCGGTTCTATTCTTCACCGACATCATCCACCACTTCGGGGTCCCCAACATCATCATCACCGACAACGGCACGTAGTTCATGGCAAAAAGTTCCTGGACTTCTACGACCATCATCACATTTGTGTGAATTGGTCCGCAGTCACCCACCCTCGAACTAACGGCCAGGTCAAACGCGCCAACGGCATGATTCTCTAGGGGCTCAAGCAAAGGATCTTCAATCACCTCAAGAAGTATGGGAAGAAGTGGGCCACTGAGCTACCCACGGTCCTGTGGAGCCTAAGGACAATGCCCAGCCGAGCCATAGGGTTTACCCCATTCTTCATGGTCCACGTGTCTGAGGCTGTCCTCCCCACGGATCTTGAATATGAGTCCCCTCGACTAAAGGCCTACAATGAACAAACGAACAAGGAAGCACTCGCAAACACCATCGACCAACTTGAGGAGGCTCGCGATGTGGCTCTCCTCAACTCTGCGAGATACCAGCAAAAGCTCCGACGCTACCACGACAAGCACATGTACAAGAGGGACCTCCAGGTCAGCGACCTCGTTCTCCGTAGACGGTAGAGCCATAAGGGCTGACACAAGCTGACTCCACCATGGGAGGGTCCCTACATCATCGCCGAGGTGTTGAAGCCTGGAACCTACAAGCTATCAAATGGCAAGGGCAAAACCTTCACAAACGCGTGGAACATCGAACAACTATGTTGCGTTTACCCCTAGGGCCTCGGGGCCTTGTACATTTTCCATGTCATAAATGAATAAGAAGTACTTTCGTTTACATGTTCAACTTTTTGTTCATATGCATAAAGTAGCCTCGACTCTGCTTCATCAGAGTCGAGCCTCCCTCAGGGGCTGGAAGGGGGAACCCTCTTGCATTTTTTGAAAATCTTTTACATAGTCGACAAGGCCGCAAGGGCACCATAATGCTCAAGGGGCTGTCGAGCCACGAGATCACCCACGCGTCTACGCTACGGTACCTCCACTCACTACCCCACACCAAAGTGTGTGACCACGTGCTAAGAAGACTTAGTAAAGATACATAATTTCAAAAAATCAATGTCTAATGTTCCTATTTGCTTCAATGCGAGTTCTTACATAGTCGACAAGGCCATGAGGGCACCCTGACGCCGAGGGGTCATTGAGCCGCGAGATCGCCTATGCCTCCGGGCTACGGTACCTCCACTCACACCCCACACCAAAGGGCGCAACCATGCACTAAGATGACTGTGTAGAAACTCAACTCAAGTAGAAAAGGAATGATGGACTCGAACTCGAAAGCATTCGAAATACATATAAACATCATGTTTTGAGGCCCTTGAGGCCACATCAGCACAAGTCAAAATCTAACCTATTACATGGGCCTTCTTACCCAGATCGGCTCACAGGCCGGCTTCTTCTTCTTCTTCGTCAACACCGAGAGGAAGGACCTCGGGCTCGAACAGCTTCACCAGCTGACCACCGGGTTCCTCTGCAGCCTCGATCAAGGCCCTGTGCCTCTCCTCGTTCTCGATGTCAATTTTGGTGGGGTCACGGACAAAGCCGTGGGAGACCACCCCCATGTCGTAGGTGAAGCCGGAGCAGACAACCGTCATCGCCCGCTTCACACCGACATGGAGCACGTTTTGGACTTCCTCCCTCGTGACCCGGCTGAGCTTGTACAACCGGTTGGTGAGGGAGGTCCCGTGCACTTCATCCTTGACCTCCGATTTAGGGTCAACATCGAAGTCATCACAGTCCGAGGTGATCGAGGTGCGGAGTGTGTTGGTCAACTTCGCCTCGACCCAGTAGGCGTCCTAGAGCATCTTGGCATTGTCCCAAGCCTTGATCAACTCCTAGTTGAGATCTGAAATAGAAGATAAGGATCAGCCCAAGACAAGAACGGCAGAGATGAAAATCCAAAAGCTAAAGAGGAAAGACTCACCGGTGGTGTGGGTATCAAGGGCCGTGTACCCATCCTTTAGATCGGCGTACTCCTTCTCGGCCACCTACAGGGCATGGGCCACCTCCATCTTCTCCACCCTCAGGCCCTTGATTGCCTTGCCAGCCAGTGCGATGGCCTCCTCCTTCTTCTAGAGAGTCTCCTTCCGCATGGCAACCTTGGCGGACAAGACCTGGGCGCGGCGCCGTTTCTCGCCAACCGAGATGTTGAGGGCGTCGCGAGCTTGCGAGAACTGGGCGGCGTCTACCTCGAGCCCCTCAATACGCTCTGAGGAGTCCCTGACCTCCCTCTTGAGCCCCCGAATGCGCTTCGCCGATAGAGAGAGGTACTCGAGGGCCTTCTGTCTCTCCTCCCGGGCCTTGGTGGCATCCTCCTTTGCCTGTGCCGCCTACCCTTGAGCCGCTGAGGTGTCCTCCTTGGCTTTCTCCACCTCTTCCTGGGCCCTAGCCAGGTTGTCCTTTGCCTTCACAGTCTCAGCTCGAGCGGCCTCGAGCTGGTCTCATAGCTCAGGGACCTACCTCCATCCATCTTGTGAAATGTGGATAAATTGAGACTTGGCCTCGGAGCACATCCTAAGGTCCTAAAAACAAAAAAGCACAAAATACTAAGAAACCAGGAGGAAAATAACCTATTCCCAATATAACAAGGAGCAGGTCACGTACCGCAAAGGCTCGGGGCATGTCCTCGATGGTGACATCGATGGCCAAGAGCAAAGCGTGCTGCAGCCACGCCCGGAACTCCTCGACGTTCTCCCAATGCTCAACCTCCATCGGGTCATCCATCTCAAAGAGGGGTGTGTCAGGATTGGTCGGGTCTTGGAGTCGAAGTGCCTCCCGACCCAAGCAGGGAAGGTCTCCCTCGACCCTCCCTGTACAGCCGCTGTAATGTGGTCCGCCATCTCGGCCGAGCCACCATGATGGACCACCTGGTCAGCCAAGGTTGGGAACGACGACCCGACCTCCCTCTCGGCTCCCGATGACTCAGCTTCTCCGGCCTTACGCCCCCCTGGGCAATATAGCCAAAGGCATGTGGGCCAGGGCCGTATAAGGATCTCAGGCGGCCGACGCCCCAGCGGGCGGTGGGCGAGGCATCAGTGCCATCGCTACCACCCCAGACTTCGACGTGTCTGCAGCGACCGCCCTCCACATCAGGAAATCCTCGGCCCCCGGCCCCTCCGACTGCCTCGAGGTCAGTAGCTCTGGTCGCATATCCTCCTGCCCTGCATTCGGCAAGGCCTCCGCCTCCTTCTCCTGCTGCTGTTTACACAACGGGCTCAAGGCCACCGTCTCCCCTGGCTGTGGCTGCTGCGGCAGGCTTGAGGCCGCTGGCTCTTCCTACTGTAGTAGCGGCGGCAAGACCACGGTCGATGCCTCCTCCTGTCACTGCGATAGGGCCGAAGATGCCTTCACCTGCTCCCCTTCCTGCTGCCGCTGCGGCTGGCCTGGTGCCTGTCGCTCGCCCTCCTGCTGCTTCTGCAGCCGCTCCTGCTTCTACTGCTCCTCCAGCTCATGCGGCCCATGTGGCCATGCCGGCCATGACTACTGCTAATGAGTGATCTCCACCACCTCCTCTGCACTACAGGCAAAGGGATCCACCCCCTCATCCACGATGGTGATCGAGGCCTCCTCTGTCGACCCCGGATCCTGGCCGCAGGCTGTGTCCCTGAGCCTGGCAGTGCCAGGAGACACCTTGGTCTGTTCCTAGCTCTGGGCTATGTCCATCCTCGCCATGGTCCCTGAGGCGCTCGAGCCTGCAATGGAAGTTGTGCCTGTTAGCCTACCTCGAGTCATAGCGGCACGAGCCTTCGCAACCCAAGCAGCCACCGCCACCGCCCGGGACATTAGAGTAGGACCTGGTGTCGAGGCCATCACCCTCGCCACGGCGTCAACCTTGAGCCACTTGGCAGGGGAGGGGGCCGCCGTCTCTGGCGCGCACTTGACCCTGGAGTACAAATGAGCAAGAGATGCTAAGAACCCCTAAAACACCAAAAAAGGAACAGAAGCCCCAAGATACCAAAAACTTACCCCACGGGGATGAGGGGTGTCCTTCTGCCCACCTTTGACCTGCTCGAGTGATTTGGAGCCCCCTTCAATGGGCCTTGTCGGAACCAGAGCCGCTCGGAGCCGCCACTGATGACACCTTCGGCGTCCCTTGCTTCTCCAAGGCCTACTGGCTCTGGGTTTGCGCGCTGGGTGTCGAGGACATGGTCCGAGGCGGTGGCGTGCTGGACCTGCACCGTGAAGGGGCCAAAGACGTCCCGCCGTGTGTATGACGTGATGATGACCTCCCCCGAGTCGAGGGGTCACTCGTCCTCTGCTCCCAGGGCTGCTCCGAGGCCCTCGTCTCCCGACCTTCGACAGACGCCAAGGCCGCCCTCGAGGCTTGGGAGGACAAACCCGCCTTGACTGTTTCTTGCATGAATCGGGTGTTAGCTCGAGCCATACGGGGCACCAAGGCGTCGAGACGCGCCTGCACCCCTTTGTCGTCGCTACTCTCATCTTCCCCCTCCTCCTCTTCCGAGGGAGATTCCTCCTCAGGAACCCCCTTCGTGCCTCTGCTTCTCCCGGCGCTGCTCATGCGCCAGGCACTTGAGGCTCTTCTTCTTCCGCTCCTTCTTCTCCTGATCCTTACTCTTCTTCTATTGTTGGGCAGTGAAGCATCTCACCTGGCGATCGGGGTCATCCTCCTTGACCGGGGGCATCGACACCCTGAGATTTATGGCCCCCTGCACACAAGCCCATGACAAAAAACACGGGGATGAGTCAAGGAAGAAAGGAGTTCGAGGGCAATATTACAACATACTCACCAGATGGATGTGACCGTCATTGGGCAGCATCAGGATGTTGTTCACATCCTCTGGTGTGAAGGCGTCGATGACCGCTCCCCTCACCCGCCTGGCGATGTCCTCGGGGGATAGCGCCATGGCTGACATCTGACACCCCTTGAGCAATGCCCCGGGCACCATCTGATCCAAGCGCAGCGGGCGCCACATCAGTGGGAGGACCCTCTGGCTATGGAACGCTGAGACGACGATCCCGGCATTCAGCCCCCGCTCGCGTAGAGTCCTCAGCGCGTCGAGGAGGGGGTTCAGCCTCGTCTGTTGATCCTTTGCCACGCCGTGTGGCCAGTGCTCTAGGCGCTTGGCGATGGCGCACCTGGTGTAGTGCGGCAGTAGGCCACCGTTGTTCCAGAGGTAGAACCATCCCCGGTGTGCCACCCACCGTGATTGGAAATCAACCCCGTCGGGATGAACTGGTCTGATCGCTTCAACGACAGGTCGCAGCAGCTGACACGGACGATGCTCCTCACCCCCTGTGACACTGGCTTCGTGAAGTGCTCACCCTTGAAGAGATGGAGCCACAACTCCTAGTGTGGCTCCATCCCCAGGTATCCCTCGTAGACTGCGGTGTAAATTGCTACGTTGGAGATGGCGTTGGGGGAGAAGTGCTCGAGCTCGACCTCATAGTAGTTGCCCAGCGCCTGCATGAACTGGCTCGGATGTGACCCGTGCCCCATCCAGTGGTACTTGACGAAGCTCACCACGTACCCCTCTGGCAGGTTCAGCTCTAGATCCTCCCTTGACGGCACCATCCACTTCGGCCGATCAGCCGAGACAACGAGGCGAAGGAGCCCATCATCCACCAGCTCCTCGAGCTCCCATGCTATCACAGCCGACGGGAGCCAATCCTCCGGACGGAGAAGCTCTGGTGCCATAATGACAGCACAGATTTGCTCGGCATGTGGACGAGAAGGAAGATTCCTAATCTCTCCCCTCTTCTCTCTTACGCTAACAAACAGGACGACTCTTCTCTCCGACAGCAGTGACGGCGAAAGCAGGAAGGCAAGATGGGGGATGGACGGAACCCTATCTCCCGAATATATAGGCAGGCCGAAGGGCAATGGGCACATTCCGTGAAAAGGCAGGTAAAACCCCGCATTTAATGCCAGCACCTAACCGCCCCCTTGATTTATGGGTACAGGGACACGCGTCAAATGCTCGATCTCCAGCCATTGTCCCAGCCCCCCACGACTGTGCGGTTATGACTCCTACCTCAAAAGACGCACCCAACGGACGAGAGGAGTTATTCACAGATGATTCATTCCACAGTAAGGAACGCGGGCCCCAGCCCCACAAAAATCTCAAAGGAGCAAAGGTTGGCCCTCGATTAGGGTTCAACAGCCGCCCTCGAGTATCTGAGTCAGGGATGACCGGTGGAGCCGACATGAGTCCCTTGCTCGAGAACGAACTCTCAAAGCCTCCTCAGGCATATTCAAGGCAAAACAAAAGGACAACTATGGAATCCCCTCGGAGGGAGGCATCGAGCCACCGAACCCTATCAAATGGGATCAGAATCCATGTGTCCATTTGTTAGCTTCAATGAGGGCGCCTCCCTGGCCACTAGTCGACCCCTATCGAACGGGGCATAAGCTCTCACTTGAATTCCCCAATAACAGCTCACCAGAGGACATCGGAGCTTGCCCAAATGAGGGTAGCACGACTCCTCACCCCTCCACCCGTCAAAAAGGAGCATGAGGGTTGAAAGAAAAAGACGGGCTTGTTCCCAACCGACCTCGATGAAAGAGGCTCGGGGGCTCACTTGCAACCGGGTGGCCTCAATGAAGGAGGAATCAACCACCCAGGGGCTCGACAACGCACAGAGTGGGCCTCGACACATGCTCGGGGGCTTAACCGCTCGAGCACCCCTTGATAAAGAGTGCATAAAGCCCTCAGAGGAGTATCCTACTCTTCTGAGGCCTCGGGGGCTACCCTTGAAGGGTACGCTCGTGCGAACCCTTCAGAGAACAACAGACGCAATGACTCCAATTCATGAGCCTCTGCGTGAGTGCCAACACTCACGCAAAGACTCGGGGGTGTCGGGTACCTGAATAAGGGGGGCCCTAAACCTCAATCCAAGTAGATTAGTCCCTAAACAATTAAACCCAAATCACCAAAAAAGCCCGCAACCAGTCTAAGAGACAAGGGCCCGCCAACGCGTGTCGAGCCATGTTGGGCCGACCCACGAGAAGCATCCAAGTCAAGACTGCCTCCTATTCGACGGGAGCCTCGAATGATGGATGTCCGCCCAGGCAGACGACCCCCCAGGAGCACATCACGGGCGGCCGACCCCCCGTCGAGTGACGGATCTCCTCACGAGCGGACAACCCCCCGTCGATTGCCACTCCCCCTTCGGCTCACCTACTTCCTATACGGGATCCAAAGCATTTAATGCCCTCACCAACTCCTGCCTAACCTCATGGCTACAGCATAGTTATAGTGGCCGGATACAGCGGTCAAATCCTCCTTTTACCGCCCATACCCGAGAAATCGGTGGTTCGTACTACACTGCGATGCCATACCGAGCACTGTACGCTGTCAGGCACATTTACCAATATCCGTACTACATTTCCCAGGGCTTAGCCTTATCTATTCGGGCCTTGACCCCCTTGGCCACTTCTCGAGTCTGACCTCAACACCTCCGGTCAGCGCTCCAACAACTCCCGACGCAATGTCTACAGGGATTCGCACGTCCCCGCATGGGCACGGGTCTTTCACTGACCATCTATGGGCGTCGTCATGACACACATGAAGGACAGCCGTCGACTCCAAGCACGTCGGCACAGGGCGACCTACACCTAGGATACACTTTTATAGCACCCACGACATGATCGGCATCCCACCTCGACGTCATTGCTTACGACAGCCCTCACAGCACCATTATGGTTTCTTGTACACCCATGCCCCTCCTTGGCCTATAAAAGAGGGTGCTAGGCTAACTATAGGAGGAGGACGAGTTAGAACTCATTCTAACTCGCTAAGTCGGACCACGCACACAGCAAGGCATAAGGCTAGCACTCCTAGACTTAGGCCTTGTTCTCCACTCCTCTTCGTACACACTCGCTTGTATCCCCCCTGTACAAGCACTTCGGTGCAAGATAATACGAACTCTCTCCCCCCGCTGGACGTAAGGCCTTCTTTGCCTAAACCAGGATAAAAATCGTATGTCTTTCTTGCATCACCATCCGGACTAGGGAGCATACAGTACACATTTACTCATCGGCTTAGAGCCCCCCTGGGTCCGAACACCAACATTTATCAACAAAATTTTATCGACAGTGGACTTTGGAATATATTCTCATGTATCGCTTTTTCGGTTTGCATGCCAAATTGCCCACAATGTGACCATAACTCGTATAAGATCATCATGCAGTACCGTATCCATTACCTCTGCTAGCCATTCTCGAGCATCTCAATGTTGCCTTTGGCTTAGGAATTCTATGATACCTCTTTGTTTTAACACTCAAACATATCTAGTCCATATTACATATGGGCCAATCCTCCCCTAAAAGGGGCCTAATATAGGTTATTGTAGTAGCTTGTGTCATCCCCACATTGAGAGGCCACTTAAATTGTAAATTATTGTTGCCTTTATATAGTGACAAGAGCATAGGGGCAAAGGGTCTCTCTCCCTCTCACTTATTTGTAAACTCTAGCTGCCACCTCTCTCCTCTCTACTCACCCTCTAACTTGTTCATAACCCAAGTTCCAATAATTGTTAATTTAACTCTATACTAATTTTGATTCTAAGATTCTAGTTTCAATACTTTGTAGAGAGTGGTTGAAGGCTTTTATAATTCATAAACTTTTTACGAGAATAGGTACAGCAATTGTTAATCTAATTCTTTGCTTCAACCCTTTGTAGAGTAGTTGAATACATTCATGATTCATAAACTCTTTAAGAGAAAATTTATTTTTATATGTGATACCCATATATAGATTATTTACCTTGTTGCTAGAAATTCACCTTAGTCTTAACCAAATTCTGGGTCTGCCACTACACACGCCGCAAACAATGACAAGTACAAGCCGGTGCCAGACACACCGTCGGAGACGACACCAGTGGCCATTCACGATAGCATGCACCGGAGGCCATGTCATCCTCGGGATGACTTGTCATCCGAACAAGGGACGACAATGATGATGGAGATGGTGGCTTTCAATGTGCAGTTAGAGAAGTTTCGCCTGATGGCGGGGCCTCGAACAGCCACCCGCCTGCTGAAGCTGTTTGTAATTCATGGGCTTCTCGTGGCGGCTAACTTCGGTATGGCGAAGAAGCGCATCGGCCTCTGGTTCCTCGTCGACTACGGAGCCGAGAGGTGGGAACGCCACCACCAAGTTCCAACTCTGTGGTGATCAATACCGGATTATTCATGGAATTTGTGGCCTACGACCTCGGCCTGTGACGATCAAGGGAACATCATGCTGGGCACGAACAGCCTCCATGGTTTGGGACGCGGCGGTTTGTTGGTGTACAACATGAGGACCAAGACGGTTAAGGCTGTGCATGCCAACTTCGTGGCCATGCCAAGGAGCAACAATGTTCTCGTGTCACGACATGTGTTCAGGGAGAGCCTGGTGGAGCACCCTAACTTGACTTGCCATTCATCCACTTCTGATGCTAAGCTATTCGGCCTTTTTTAATCTCTATAGAGATTTGGGGTGTTATTGGCCCATCACTATTTACAAGTGTTCACTTTTGATGCGATCTTGTTTAGAAGTTAATATTTAGGTTTTTCTCAGAGTGTTAGTTCGCAAATCAAAATCTTCTTCTCAATTCAAATATGTGCAGACTTTTATTTGAGAAAAAAATCAGACGCAGACTGGGCAGGATTGTGCCCGGTCACACGGCACTCCATGTGAGGCTTCGCGGTGTTTCTTTAGAAATGTGGCAAGAACACTTGCCAATTTTTATTAGACGAGTAAAAATAAAAGAGAAAGGTTAACGATTACCAAGATTACTTTGGTGACTTAAACTACTTAACCTACTACTAATACCACTACTGTATATAATAACCGGTAGCCAAAAACAAAAAAGAACGAACAAAGGTATTACTGATCCTATCTCTTGAATCGTCGGGTTCTTTGCTCTCTGGAACTGTAGAATGTCGTCCTTGCATAGCTGCGCCACTAGAGTTGGTTGTAAACTCTTATATTTTGGAAGATTCTCCTATTCCTTTCCAACCAAACATGCCACCAAAAATAAACCATGATCCCATCAAATGTCCTTCTTTAGCATCTGTCTATTTTCATACGACGCTAATTATGGATTGATCCTGACATGTTGATGGAGGTGATCACCGCCACATTAAGCCAGTTTATTTCAGTTGGGTTACACAAAGTTTACAGGTTGAGTTGTTTGGCTAGTTCCTTTTGGTTAGTTCCTTTTTGCTAGATTGTTGGCTGTGAGAATCTTCTTATGGAGCAATGTCCATGCAAAGAAATGACACTTCGTCACTTGGTATCTGCTTTTGCTTTCTAAATTGGTGCAATTCTTAATTTAATATAGGTGCCCTCAAATTGTATCTGGTATACTTGTTGTGTACTCACCGTCGTGTATCCATTTCCAACAAATTTGGTCATCAATTCCTTCCTGTAGCTGATATTCACTTACTTGCTCCCATAAGTTAACATATTCATGGATCTCCTGTTGTGTCAAGGCTTCGCGGTGTTCCTGGGCGATTCTCTCATCTCCTGGAGCTCAAAGCGGCAGGCGACAGTGTCGTGTTTCAGCGCGTGGGCTGAGTATCGCAGTGTCACGGACATCGTTGCGGAGTGCTCGTGGCTACGACAGCTTCTCGGCGAGCTGCACTCCAACATCCATGGTGCAACAATCGCCTATTACGACAACATTTTTTCGGTGTACATGGCGCAGAATCCAGTGTCCACCATTTGTAGACCAAACACATCGAGCTCGACGTCCACTTTGTATGTGAGAAGGTTGCCCTTGGCGAGTTCCATGTTCTGCAGATTCCGAGCGCTCGACGGTTCGCGGAGGACATCTTCACAAAGAGCTTACCATCATCACGCTCTTCAGTGATTTCCAAGACAGACTCTGTGTTGGTGAACCTACGGCAGTGACTGCAGGGGGTATTGGCCTGCTTGTAACTGTTTGTAGTCTTCTGGACGTAGTCACCCGATCGGCGATCTGACAGACGCGGTCACGGTGCTCTCCACACGCAACGCTTGCCACACGCCGTGCACGTCCCCGCCCTGCGCTGGCTCGCGTAGCAGAGTCAGTTGAGGCCAAGGTGTACTAGTCGAGTTTTAGCTTACTAGTCCGTTCCATCACAAGACTTGACATTTTAATCAAGGGAAAGTCAACTTTTGAAACAATAATTGTAAAAAGATCTTAACTATATCTATAACTCTTATAAAGCAAAACTCCACTAAGCAATTCTCTTGACATGCAAGGTATCCACCTCATCATCCCACTATGATTTTCACTAAGCAATTCTCTTGACATGCAAGATATCCACCTTATTATCCCACTATGATTCTCACTAAACAATTCTCTTGACATGCAAGATATCCACCTCATCATCCCACTATGATTTGCAATTAAAGTTCAATAGCACAAGCAATTATGATATCTACGTCAGCAAGACACATCATCCACTAATATACATTTAGTTGTTATAAAGAAAAACCTCACTAAGCAATTCTCTTGACATGTAAGGTATCCACCTCATCATCTCACTATGATTCCCACTAAGCAATTCTCTTGACATACAAGATATCCACCTCATCATCCCACTATGATTTGCAATGAAAGTTTAATAGCACAAGCAATTATGATATCCATGTCAGCGAGACACATCATCCACTAATATACATTTAGTTGTCCACATCAACTTAAGACTTTATCCACTAACATTAGTTTAAAATAATTAATCTCTTCCTAAGAATTATGCTAATACTGAAATTCTATTCCAAATCAGTAGTTCCCGCTGCAACGTGCGGGGTGTTCTCCTAGTATACTAGAAGCAAAAAAATAAGGATAATACATGATACACTTGTATTGGAGAAAACTAGTAACATATACTAGTCTATATCCTAATCCTAATATTAAAGAGAAAAATAATACTATTTCCTATTTCACTACATAGTTTTTAAAAAAAATAATTTTCTTCCATGACGTATTTGTTCCTTTATATGCACCATGCATGTTACCTGTTCTATGACTTAATCGTCCATGCGATCTTCTTAACCTCTAGCCTATGATATGCATTCACCAGTTTCATCATGGTCTAAACGACTTGGTTGTTTCAATCCTAATTGTGGTGATTAGATTGATGCTAGAAAGTCATCATATAGGACGTCACTCTTGATCAATTGTGTGAGTAGCTTAAATTGTCCGGGTCAGTTCCTTGATAATAATGGGGGTAGCACATCGATCCATGGGCACTTGAAGAAGTGTACGAGCGCTGGATGGGGAAGGGTTAAGCTTTGACTAATCATAGTCTTTACTAAGACACATGTACATGTAACAACAGCCATAGGAAAGTAGGATGCTTGCAAACCGCCTCTCTAAGCCGCATGTAGCCTTTTTAAGCTTTGAGCAGCTGCTAGAGCTGTGTTTTAAATTAGGTTCCAATCTCAGTCTAGGCTCAAAACCTAGCAAGCAATTCCTATGATTTTGCTGACCAGATGGCGGCCACCACGTGATAGGTGCCGCCTTGTGCTATCTTGTTTTCTAGCCTTTAATTTGCGACCAACTCTTTTCTAGGTGCAACCCACACTTGCGACCATGCTTTTTATTCACGATCAATCCTCCCTTTAATGCAGCTCATGCCATTGTTCTATCTAGTTACTTGAATATAACATTATCTTTTATTCCCTGAGTTTGATAAAAAAAACTTTGGAATATACTTCTAGGAAAATATATACAGAAAATTTTGGGTGGCGAGTGCAAGGATGTGAATCACATCATGTGATGACTGGCAGGGAAGTTTGGCACATGAACATGCATGCCAAAAATAAGAAGGAAAAGCATAGAGAACGCCCAGACTGGAAAGGGGTAGAGAAAAGGAGGTGTGGGTTGGGTTGTCTAGCAGAGATAACATATAGTCGACCTTCAGCCTAGGGACAATGCCAAACAAATTCCAAGAAAAAGAAGTGGAAAACACAGTAGATTTGTGGGCCATGAAAATTTTGGAATAAACTAGGATTGTGAATTTAAGAAAATAATTTTGAGTTTTGACTTTTCAAATAGTTTCAAATTTGAATGAGACTGTAAATGTGAAGTTAGACTTAGGTGGGGTTTGAAATAAGAAAGAGAGGTTATGGGACACAATTACGTGGTTGCTTCTCTTTCGCATACCATCTCGAAAGCCACAGTGCATGAAGTTGAAGGAGAGCCCCTTTCGTGTGGCAGGCTCTACCATGCGGCCTGTTAGGCAGCCTAAGGCCTAAGCCAGGAGTTCAAGGATGGGGGATAGTGAAGGACCGGAAACGGCAATCAAAGGAGGTGAATAAGAGATTTAAAATTTCTTTTAAAACTTTAGGTCCTCGGTTCGACAAATGACTCCAAGAGCGAAAAGTAGAGCGGTGATGAGCACTACCCTATTGAGAGGGCGGATGCTCCCTAGGAACACAGCGATTCACCACAAGACCAACAGAACAACCGGTGAAACAATCGAAGAACGGACGGGCAAACTACGGAAAAAACACCTTGCTGCACAGGGCCAGACATGTCCGATATGGGTTCAGCTCGCCAATCTCGGACATGTCCGACATGGTTTCGGACAAGGTCCGGTATTTCTGACAGCACAGCGTGCTATAGGAGAAAATTCCAAAACCCCATCAAACGGTATCCAAAAATTATGAAATTTTACTCTAAGATTATAGACACCAAAAGGAAGATCTCCATAAAATTTTAGCCTAAAACTCTAATAAAATCAAACGCTAGAAATATCGGACACGTCCGGGTATAGGTCGGACTTCTCCGATATCAGCGAGCAGAATTCTAGAACAAATGAATCCAAGACCAAAACTGAATCAAAACGACTCCGATTGACTTGAAACTTGGCAGGAAGGTTCCTGGGGATGTTGAGAAGAATTCTTCGAGACATCAACACCCAATTTCAAGAGAATCTTGAGAAATCACAAAGAGGGTGAAAAACGACCAAGAACTTGCCATGAACACCAAACTTTACCGATCTACTTGCTCGTAAGGAATTAGCTCAAACCCTTCGGTGGGAATGATACTAGACAATCGAAGGCAAGAAAAACAAGATCAAACACCCAAAAAACGAAGAAATCAAGCTCGAAATAGAGAGGGGAAGAGGGAGCTCAGGATGAACAACCAAGAACACATAACAAATCACATGAGACTCATGAATCCAAAAGCCCAGAGGGGATGAGCACACTACAGGGGTGCTCATCTCACGAACAAACACTACAGAGTTGCAGTGAACCTCACTCACACAGTCAGAGAAATCTATAGACTGGTAAACCCTAGAATAAAAAACTGGAATGAGAGAGATAAGGGGATGGGTGCCCCTTCATCCTTATTTATTTGACTTGGGCTTATTATATATTCCTAGTTTGTCCCTGGTTACACATGAGTCGAATCACTTAGCTTTAGGGGCGTAATGGTCCAACACTCTGCTTCCCTTGATCCAACGGCCACCGCGCCTGCTCACCGGTAGCCTTGCTTCGACGCAATCTCTCCGATGCCGCCACGTACCGTCCGTTCGCATTGGGACCTCCGCCCGGGTTTTGAGGTGCAAACCCGCGAAACTCGTCACCGGTGGTCTTAAGGCAATACCACCAAACCGTCGCCGATGGTTTTGAGGACAAACCACCAAACCGTCCGCGAGTAGCGTATCGCGTACGTGTCCCCCGCCATCTACACTTACGCTTGTCGATGTCCCAAGTGTCAGCCACCGCGGCTGGCCACTCGGTCGTCTGGTCCGTCAGTCTAAGCTAGCGTCCGCCCTTCACCGCACCGGTCCGTCGGCACGGCACGTCCTACTTGACTTTCTCCCGACTGTTGCCACTGCCTCTGGACTCCACACCTGCACATCACGAGACAAGAGACACGTTTCGACACATAACCCTGTGTCAAGGGATGAGAAAAACCACCGAACCAACCACACGCCAAAATGTTAGCATGTTAACAATCGTTCATCATAACAACAAGGGTGCTCCGTAATGGTTCGACGAAAATCATGTGTCCATAGATAGGTTTTACCGTTTTAGCGTATGAGAAGATCTGAGCCGGGCATTCGGGGGATGACCTCACTAGGAAATATGTGGTGGCATGGACGTGCATCGAGGTGTCCACGTGGGCTCGTCACCTCAGCACTATTGGCAGGCTGCAAGAAACTAATGCCATGGAACAGTGCTTGCGCGCGTGAGAGAGAGAAGCCAACAACCCAAGTCACTATTCTAGCCATCTCATCGCTTCGAGACATGTAGTTCTAGCCGACCGATCTCATTATGCTAGAGCTCATCATATTAACCTATTCTCAGACCTGTCTGCTTTTCCTACGTGCTCAGTGGAGTGGAGCTCATGTACATTGTGACTGAAAAAGTTAGACATAACAAGAGTTACCGTAGAAGAGAGAAAGAAAACGGACAATGGGAGGTAAAAGTGTTATTCTAGTCCATATTAGAGATATACTCGGTCTATTTCAAATCATATGCGTTTTGTTTCTCAAATGCATTATTTTTTATTATAAATTTAAGATGATATATATTTAACTGTATAACTAAAGCTACGTATCTTAAAGAATCAAAATATTTTCTAATTTAGTACAGAGAGAACATCAGAGATCGCGTCCATCTTGTAAAAGTGTTGCTAATTTTCAGCTAGAAATGATTATAGTGTTGATCCGGGTATCGGCACCATTATATCTTCTCGTGTCTAGGAGCCAGTAGGCCAAACGTCACCGCTGACGCCCGACCGGCGGCATCCAAGAAAAACCAAACGAGCAGAAGCGGCTATTGCTACAAGCCATCAGATTGAGAGGCGATCCATCCATCACTCGGCCTCGGCTCCTCAACAAACCCAGCATCCCAACCAGATCGACCGACCACCACGGGCGCCACCATGTCCACCGCTGACGCGTCGAGCCCGGCCTTGGCGCCGGACGGGGACGCGGCGGCGGGCGAGGGCCTGGCCCTGGCGCAGTTCGCCGCGGGGTGCTTCTGGAGCGTGGAGCTGGTGTACCAGCGCCTCCCCGGCGTGGCGCGCACGGAGGTCGGGTACTCGCAGGGCCACCGCCACGCCCCGACCTACCGCGACGTCTGCGGCGGCGGCACGGGCCACGCCGAGGTGGTGCGCGTGCACTACGACCCCAACGCCTGCCCCTACGACGTCCTCCTCGACGTCTTCTGGGCCAAGAACAACCCCACCACGCTCAACAGACAGGTGCGCCCGCGCTTTCCTGAAAATACACACGCTCTATCATCTATGTCGCCGGCGCCGGCAACGACACAGCCGATCCAGTCGCCGGCGTGGCAGGGCTGGTTTGTCAGGTCTCAGGTTCAATGGACCTGGTCAGTCAGTTCGATTCCGCGGTATAGGATAACAAGTTGCGCCTTTGGGGACCGTTAATTAAAAACACGATCTCTGCTTCCCAAATCGTACTACTGGTAGATATCTTGTAGTAGCTATCCCAAATCGTTGACTTTGCTGTTCATGCAGTGCTGGTGAAATTCAGAAACACTTCCGATAATCGGTCCCAACCAATGGTAAACAAGTCAGCATCAGTAGATATCTTGTAAAGAAGCATCATATTCATTTCATAGAAAAGAAGTGTGACCATTAACATCAACATCCACGTTTTTTAGTTGGACGACGAAGGCCACTCCTAACCGATTATTTCTACCCTGTTTAATTGCTTGCTCCAATCAGGGCAACGACGTCGGGACGCAGTACCGGTCGGGCATCTACTACTACACGCCGGAGCAGGAGAAGCTGGCGCGGGAGTCGCTGGCGGCGAAGCAGAAGGAATGGAAGGACACCATCGTCACCGAGGTCCTGCCGGCGCGGCGGTTCTACCCCGCCGAGGACTACCACCAGCAGTACCTCGAGAAGGGCGGCCAGTCCGCCAAGAAGGGCTGCAGCGATCCCATCCGCTGCTACGGCTGATGCCCCGGCCAAGACCCCTGCCAGCCAGCACCGGACGCCGTGAATGAATAATTGTGCTGCATTGTCGCGTTATATCGTAACCACGATGACATTGTGTTGTGAATCGTGTGCTACTGCTGTTTCAGAGGTCTATGTATGTTGGTGATCGTAACAACCTAGATTTTTTTTAAGTTTTTAAAAATAGGCAAAATGATTTTTGGTAAATAAATAATTAGGCAAAACAAATGTTTTTATGAAAATAAAGTTGAATCATGGTAGAAACTTACTTGAGCATTTATGCTGGTGTATATTTTTCTTGTGTGGTGTTTGAATTTGAATTAGAATTTAAAATATATTTAAATTTGCATTTGAAAGGAATTCAAATAAAACAAAAATCATTTCTTTCTCTCCTCCCTCCATTTGGCCCGAACGGCCCGCGGCCTGCTTCTCCTCCCCGCACTCCTTCTGGCCCGCTCTACTGCCGTGGCCCGCTTCCTCTTCGGCCCAGCAAGGAGCCGCGCGCCGCCGCTTCATATTGGGCCGATAGGCCGCGGCCCATCAAGACGTCGCGCCCGCGCGTCGCTCTCCTCTCTGGCTGACAAGTGGGGGCCACCCCGTCTTCGTCCTCCTTCGACTGGACTCGACACCGAGTCGGAAGCATCGACCCGCGCCGCCTCCATCCGCCGCTCGGTCGCGCGCATCACTTCGTCCGGGCTATATAAGCATTTAGTCCACGCCAGCCCCTACGCTCTATCTTTCCCATCTACTCGAGCCGCCGCCTCAGCTCGAGCAAAAGCAGCCGTCGCCGAAACCCTAGCCGCCACCGAGTTTCCGCCGCCACCCAAAATTCATCGCGGCCGTCGGTTCATTTTCACCGTAAGCGAGCTGTAGGGCTTCACCTTGATCTCCTGAGCACATGTGTACCTTCAATCTGGATCATCTTGGCTTAATCCGAGCCGTCGCCGTGCGCAGGTTGCCGCCGTCCGCCGCGTCAAGCCACCCGCCGTCGTCGCTTCGTCTCGGTCTTCATCTTCTACCTAGGTGAGCGCGGGACGAGCTCCTCGTTCCAATGGTACCGGTCCCGTGTCAAATGGTGGCCGAAAACGCCGAGCGGAGTTACGCCGGCGAGCTAGTCTCCGCCGTTGTCGGCCACCGGCCGTCGTTGGCCTCCTCGGGTCGTCACCTTCATGCTAAATGTGATCGCCGCAAGCTCCTGAGTCGTTTGGTCTAGGTCCAGTGTAGAACCGGGGTCTGTAGCGCAAGTTCCATCTACGCCGGCGAGGTTCCCTCGTCGCCAGCGATGGCCGCCGCCGTGTCGGGTGTCTTCCCCGGCGAGGCCGACTGGCCTGGTCAATCCGGACCGTTCATCGTGAAACGAACGGCCAGAAACAGTCGATACCCGTTCGCGTGGTGATTTTGCAGGAAGCACCCCGGGTTTCTGTGTAATCTGTTAAGAACCCTTGGCGGTTTGACAGAATACGTTTTCTCTACTGGAAAACGTAATTTCTGTTTAATAGATCCATAATACGCTTTGTCCACTGGAAAGCGTATTTTTCTTGTAACAGCTTTCAGAATACGTTTTCTTCTCTGGAAAACGTATTTTTCCTTTTCAGTTTCAGAATACGTGTTCATCTATTTATAATTTTGCCCTTATCTTTAAAGGCTTATATCTTTTACGTTTTAACTCCGAATTGGTCCGTTCAAATTCCGTTAGATTCATAATTTCGTAATCTACGCAGTGGTGCTACTGTTGAAGTATTTTGGAAATTTTATATTTTTAGTCTATATTTAAAGTATTTATTTATCTATAGAAAATCTTTGAATATTCATATCTTCGCCGTTACAATTCCGTTTGCGGTGAACTTGACGTCTGTGTGATCGTAGAAGCGAGTAGAATAGTTTTATAAATATTTTATTATGTTTTGATGAGATTGATGTACTGTTCCTCTAATAACTCTTTGTTTGCTCCGTGTATGTATGCTCGATTGGATTGTCTGGTGTTGATTGTTAATGTCGAGTTCAGACAGTGACATTTTTGTTGAGCAAGGCTACTTTGAGGATCAGCGGGATTAGCGGGACTTTGTGAATCAAGGAAAGTATAGCATGGATCATCCTTATTACCTACTCACTATAAATAACAATTTATATGCATGTGTCCGTTTGATGACCTAGAGATTATAACTAGCTTTGATATCCTGATTCCTTAAACCTTTTGGGTTGCATTGGGTAGTTATGATGCTAGTGCTTTAATGGTCATGATCTTATAACTTGATATGTGTTATGCTATCAACGAAAACGATGACTTTTAACAAACATGAACTCTTATCTGTAAGTGATTTATCATAGAGAATCCGTACAGCTGTGAGGGCTATATGGCTCTGGCTCTAGTCACTACTAGGCTTTTTTCTAACAGGTTAGTGGTCTGGAAGTTGGGGTATAGGACTGCCTCTGTCCTTATGAGTATAGCTGGAAAGGATTGTGCCATATTGGAAGGGGGTTTCTACACACAACATATTTCCACATTCTCTGATTGGTTAGGAGAACCTATAAGAGGTTTTATATGTTTTATGGTGGTTTGAAAGTTATAAGTCCACTCAGTTGCAAAACATGACTCACAGTGAAAGTGTACACCTCTGATCAGAGTTTAAATCAATATATTGTCCGTGCCCTTCGGTTAGGGCGGCCTTGACACATTTACAAAAGATAATGGTTCTTAAATTGTTAATGTGTTCATCTTAATGTCGTTATTGCTGCACATTTGTTAATGTTATCTTGATCATGAGTATATGGGAATTTTCACTACCTTAATGCTATGTCTCAATATGATTAATGTAAAAAAACTAAATACAGTCAAACCGTGTCAGCTTATTTAAGCCTCATTAACTCATGTTATGCTTGTTGAGTACAGTTGTGTACTTACGCTTGCTTTACTTTCAATTTTGGAAAATCCCGGATGGGTAACAGATAAAGGTTGGAATGAGAGCTATCGTGATGAGTACTAGGCTTGGTGTTCACCAGTTGACATGTCCCTGTGTGGAGCTTCCACAATAAAGATGTCTTAGTTATTTATTTGTTTATGCGCAATACTCTGCGATAAATATTGGTTCGTTATGTAATAAACAGGGTGAAGATACTCTTTGTAATTTATCATCCTATATATAGGACTGTTCCTGAAACACATATAAGGTTATTTATATGTTCTGTTTTTATCTTAAAAAATAGAGTGTGACAGTGATTGCGAGAATAAACGCATGGATCGTGAAGGTTATGTTGATGACTGTGCTGGAAAAGTGTAACAGGTATTCTTCCCATCTGAAGGTATCTGAATTCATAAAGAGTAGGATAATGCACTGGCAGACACGATGGGCCTTGCCAACTACGCAGTCTTTACTCTGGTCAGATGTGCTGGGTCATACGCTTTGGTGACCACAACGATCTGGTACGGTGGCACAAGCACAAGACAGGCTAAACTACGCTATAGTAGTAACTACAGTCTGCAGGATTAAGATATGAAGGTAAAGACTAAAGTCACGTTTAGCAACCATTTTTAAATGGCGTGGGGCCAACCCGAAGGAACCCCACCCCGATTCCCGATCTGGTTCGCGCTCCTGGATCGGGCCCGAGACACTTGTTAGATTTGACCTCCAGCTGAAATGGCCGCCGGTGACCTCCGCAGCCTCGCCGCCGTCGCGGCCGCGGTGATCGCTTGCATGGGCTACGCCCGCTTCGCCGCGCGCCGGCTCCGGCCGGGCCTGCCCCGACTTGCCGCGTTCCTCCCGGTGCTCGCCGCCTTGCCTTTCCTGCGCGCCATCTCCGGGTTCTTCCTCGCCTGGGCCGCCGAGTTCAAGCTCCTGCTCCTCGCACGCGGCCAGGGCCCGCTCCACCCGACCCTCCCGCTGCCCACCTTCGTCGCCATCGCCACCTTCCCGGTCACGCTACGGGACGATCCCAAGAGCTCCGCCGCCGCGAGGCCGGGCCTGGGCCTCGTGGAGTCCGCCGTCATGGCGGCACTGCTGGCCGCCATCGTGTCGCTGTACCGGTACGAGGAGCGCATGAACAGGTACGTCCTGCTCGCGCTCTACTCCGTGCACGTGTACCTCGCGCTGGAGCTCGTCCTGGCGGCGGCCGCGGCGGCGTCGCGCGCGCTGGCGGGACTGGAGCTGGAGCCCCAGTTCGACCGGCCCTACCTCTCCGCCTCGCTGCGCGACTTCTGGGGCCGGAGGTGGAACCTCTCCGTCCTGGCGCTGCTCCGGCAGTGCGTGTTCCGCCCTGTGCGCGCGCACCTCGGCGCCCCCGCGGGCGTGCTGGCCGCGTTCGCCTTCTCCGACGTGATGCACGAGGCCATGTTCTCCTACATCACGCTGATGCCGCCCACTGGGGAGGCCGCCGCGTTCTTCACGCTGCACGGGGCGTGCGCGGTGGCGGAGGGGTGGTGGGCGAAGCACGAGGGGTGGCCGCGCCCGCCGCGCGCCTTGGCCACGCCGCTCACACTGGCGTTCGTGGGCGTCACGGGGTTCTGGCTCTTCTTCCCGCCGATCACGAGGCCCGGCGCCGACAAGCAGGTCATCGCGGAATGCGAGGCCATGGTCGCGTTCCTGCGCGACGCCGTGGGCTGGGCGGTCGACTCCGCCTGGCCAGTCTTGTCAAGCCGGTCGTGAACTGTGTGCCAGACGGGTGCGGTGCGGCGGTGCCCGCGTCCAGCGTGCTTGTAGCCGAGGTTTTATGTAAACTCGGATGAGGAAAAATCTCGATGAAAAACCATTAACATGACTACTTAATCATCCAGGATTGCTGTCAGACCTGTCTTCTTAGTTTGTTATACACAAGATTACAAGAACATCACCTAAAAATGGAGTTTTTTACATGGGACTATGCCCCGGCGTTCTACCCTGTTGCAACTTCATCAGGTTGTAGTATATCCCTCCACGCCCGGCGGCGACGAGCTCCGCGTGCCGCCCTCTCTCCGCCACCTTGCCGCTCTTCACCACCGCAATCATGTCGGCCTTCTGCACCGTGGAGAGGCGGTGCGCCACGACCACACACGTCCTCCCCTGCAGCATCCTGTCGATAGTGTCCTGCACCAGCCTCTCCGATACGGTGTCCAGCGCGCTCGTCGCCTCGTCCAGCAGCAGGACCCGCGCGTTCTTCAGTACGGCGCGTGCCAGTGCGATCCGCTGCCTCTGCCCGCCGGACAGCTGCGCCCCTCGCTCCCCGACACGTGCGTCGTAGCCGCCCGCCATCGCGCTGCGACACGGACGGAATCAAGAAGTTTCAGTTTCAGGTGAAGAATCGAACAAAGACATACACAATGCAACCAGCTGCAGAATCTGTACCTGATGAACTCGTGGGCATTGGCAAGCTTGGCGGCTCTGGTCACTTCGTCCTCGGTGGCGTGCTCGTTGCCGTACATTATGTTGTCACGGACCGTGCCGGAGAACAGCGTCGGCTCCTGGCTGACGAGCGCGATGTGCGACCGGAGGTGCGCTAGGCTGCAGCTCCTGATGTCCCTGCCATCGATCAGCACAGAGCCTTTCTGCACGTCGTAGAAGCGCTCGATCAGGCCGATCACTGTGGACTTGCCGGATCCGCTCGGCCCGACGAGCGCCACCGCCTTCCCCGCGCCGATCTCGAGGCTGAACCCATCGAGCACGGTCGTCTCCGGCCGCGTCGGGTAGCTGAACTGCACGTTCCTGAACTCGATTGCGCCTTTAAACTCCTGCTGCTTCCTTTTCTTCTTCAGTTCGCTGGCTTGGTCGTCGCCGTCGTCCTTGATCATCGGTTCACGGTCCAGCGTGTCGAGGATGGACCGCACGGCGTCGCCGCCCTTGGCGAGGTCGGACGTCAAGCTGCCGGCGTCGGCGATCACCCTCCCCATGGTCATGAGCATGAAGAACACCTGGAACAGGTGCGTGGGGGTGATGAGGTCCTTGGCCATGAGCTTGCCTCCGTACCACAACGCAAGCGCCATGCTGCCCGTGTTGCTGAACTGGCACAGGGACAGGCAGAAGCCGGAGTACCACGACTGCACCCTGTTGTCCTTCCGCGGCGCCTCCTGCGCGGCCTCGTACAGGCGCAGCATCCGACGCTGCGAAGAGAACGCGATGATGGTCCGGTGGTTCACCACAGCCTCGCTGGCGAGCTGGCTCCCTTGCACCTGCGCCTTCTTGGCCTTCTTGGACATGGCGGTCATGAGCACCTTCTTGAAGTAAAAGCTCGCGATGATCAGCGGCTGCATCGCCATCATCACCAGCGCGAGCCTCCACGACACGGAGAGCGCCAGAGAGAAGCCTAGCGCCGCGTTGGCGGCCGCCTGCACCAGCAGGCACATGCGGTCGCCGACGAGGGAGCGTACCTTGGTGGCCTGCGTGGCCAGCCGCGCGCACACCGCGGCGCTCGAGTTGTCGTCCTCGTCGAACCACCCGACCTCGAAGGAAAGAATCTTGGCGAACATCTGTGCACGGACGCGCTCTGTCAGGCGCTCGCCCATCACGGCGAAGTTGTAGTGCTGTAAGATGTTCGCGATGATGCAGACGATGGCAATGCCGAAGAAGACGAGGGAGTACAGCCTGTTCAGAACAGAGTTCAGACAAACGTCACTGCCATCGCCATATGGCACTCTGCAATCTGTATCAGCAACGGGCACATCGCACGGTACCTGGTCTTTGAGCGGATGCGGTCATCGTCGCCGAGATAATACACCTCCGGCAAAGATCCGAGGCTATAAGAGTAGAGCGGCAGCACCGCACCGAAGACGATGGCGCCGGCGCACCCGAGCAGAGCTTGCTTCCATTCCGGCCGATTCATCTTGAGCAGGCGAAGCTGCGAAGGCGATGGCTTTCTGCCACGCGCCTTGTCGTGGGCCTGACCATCCAGCTCGCTGTCTTCAATTTCCACGGAGCGTTCGACTGACCTGAACGATGTCACCGGGCTTGGGTGGTAGTCGCTGGGCATTGACATGATCTCAACGCTACGGAACGACACCCTGTTGCTCTCGGGCTCTACTTCCACCACCCGCTGGCGTTCCTCCCTCCCCACGGGCGCGTTCTGCAGCATCGCCATCCGTGCGTAGACGCCGGCCTCCGTGCCGAAGAGGAGCTCGTCGTGTGTGCCGCACTCCACCACGCGACCCGCGTCGAGCACGGCGATCATGTCGGCCTTGCGGATCGTGGAGAGGCGGTGCGCCACGACGACGGTCGTCCGGCCCATGGACGCCCGGTCCAGCGCGTCCTGCACCGCGCGCTCCGACTCGGAGTCCAGCGCGCTGGTCGCCTCGTCGAGGAGCAGGATTTTGGGGTCCCTGATGAGCGCCCGGGCGATGGCGATGCGCTGCTTCTGCCCTCCCGATAGCTGCGTCCCAAACTGCCCGACCTGCAAGTTCAAGCAGCTCCAGTCATTTACTGAAGTGTGATCGAACTTGTTGAAGTACAAGTGGCCAGAATCTGAAATGTATGTACATTGGTTTCGTATCCATGGGGCAATTTGGTGATGAAATCGTGAGCGTTGGCCATCCTCGCCGCCGTGACGATTTGCTTCAGCGAGGCCGCCTCGTTGCCGAACAGAATGTTCTCCCTGATGGACGTGGCGAACAGCACAGGCTCCTGGCTCACGAGGCCGATCTGGCTCCTGAGCCATTCCGCGTTGAGCGTGCCAATGTCGACGCCGTCCAGCAGTATCTCACCCGAGTCAGGGGTGTAGAACCTCTGCAGCAAGGAGATGATGGTAGACTTCCCGGACCCGCTGCCGCCGACGAGGCCGACGGTGACGCCCTCAGGGATGGCGAGGCTTACGCCGTCGAGCACCCGAGTGTCCGGCCTGGACGGGTAAGAGAAACGCACGTCCCAGAACGTGATCTGGCCCCTGATTTCCTCCTTGGTGGCGCCCTTCTTGCCCTCCGCCTCGAGAGGCCCCAGCTTGTCGATCACTCCACGCATCCGTGCCGCCGCCGTCGCCGCGTCGACGAAGTAACGCAGGTTTGGCAGAGCCATCATGATGGACATTCCGGCCAAGACGATGCAGATGGAGGCGACGAAGACGTGGCCGCCCTGCGCGTGGAAATGGATGACGAGGACGCTTCCGATCCAGGCCATGAAGGACCAGACGGCGTACACGATGCCCATGCTCCCGATGACGGCGCCCTTGATGAGCCCCTGCTTGATGCCCAGAGCCGTGCTCCGGGCCAGGGCCCGCCCGAACCGGTCCAGCGTCTGCCGCTCCCCGCGGTACGACACCACGGTGCGGATGGACGACACCGCCTGCTCGGCGACGCCGCCGGCCTCCTCGTACGCCGCGCGCGCCTCCCCCGCGGCCGCGGCCAGGCGCTTGCCCAGGACCACGCTCGGGACAACGAAGAGGAGAGTGAACGGGAGGCCCGCCAGCGCGAGCCGCCACGCGAAGACGAAGGCCACGACCAGCACGCCGAAGAAGAGCGTCATGTTGGCCAGCACGTTGGGCAGCTGAAACATGACATGAATGAGGGGAGATGAGTAAGCGGCTCGGCACGGCATCGGCGTGCAATGCATGCAAGGGCGGTAGGGCGCAAGGAGAGACCTTGTCGGCGAGGAAGTCCTGGATGGTGTCGGCGTCGTCGGAGATGGTGGAGATGACCCGGAACGCGGTGGCCCGCGAAGAGGGCTGCCCGGACGTGTCGAAGAACTCCACCGGCTGCCGCAGCACGGCCTCCAGGTACAGCCGCCTCATCCTGGACGCCTGCCGCTCCGCGGTCTGCGTCCAGCACTGCCCCTCTACATACATTTTGACAGCCTCGATCAATGGCTAAAAAGTTGCTGAAGATCAACGCTGCTAGGTGAAAAACTGAAAACTGCTGCCGGCTTGCTGCTCAGTGCTCACCTAGGAAAGCGCAGACGCCCACGGCAACCGCGACGTACAGCAACCGAAGCGCGAACTGCAGCAAGTGCACGTGCGCGTCGTGCAAGTGTGCAACGGTCAGAGGGATAGCTGCCTGTGCCGGCTAATATGACAGGGGAACGTACACGTTGGTGTGTGACTGTGAAAAATTACCTTGTCGACGGCGCTGGAGCTGAAGGCGCTGTCGGCGGTCCCGGCGCCGCCGTAGCTGTTGACGATGTCGCCGAGCACGAGCATGGAGAGCGGCTGCATCATGCCGTCGCCGATGCTGCCCAGCACGCCCAGCGCCATGAGGCACCGGTCCCGCGCGTCGGCGTAGCGGACCAGCTCCAGGACCGAGGCCTTCTCCTCCCTGGCCGCCGCCATCGAGCCTGCCCGGGCCGAGCGCCAACCAGACGCGCGCGCTAGCTCACAAGTCACAAGGCAGGCACCTCGATCAGCCCCCGATGGTACCTGTGTGCGTGTGAAGTGGACAGCCTGTGCTTAATAGTTTCTGGACTCGGCTCGGGGAGACGGAGACGATGGAATCATATCTGATGGAAACAGCTAGTGATCGACTGAGTGCCACTGCACGTCGCACGCTCCAGTGGGATGTCGTGATCAGGGGAGACTCTTGTCACCTAGTCTCGCGTCGCGCGGAGGTTTTCAGGTGCGGAATATTCTACGGCAGAAGGGGACGTGTCATCGATCGGGTCTCCAAGCTTATTCCTCCTCGGCCTGATGGATAGCTCCGGTGCGCGCGGCGTTTGTCCCGAGCGATACGGCCAAACCGTACTGCGACGACCACGTCTCAACTACTCCGTACTCCGTACTCCGTAACTGTAATCGATCGAAGTCATCGAGCTTGTACTTTAACTCAGTCATTGTAATGTTCATCGAGCCTAATACTAGTTTTTTGTTTTGCATACTCACTTCTATTTTAGGCACGCAACTTAGAGCCAAACATTTCTTTGACCAGTAACAACTCTGTAGATTGTATCATACATACAAACTGTGTTGTTGGGGGCGTAACGGAGTGTAGGCATCTGTTCTCTCCATTTCGTCATTTTCTAAAGCCACACGGCTGGCTAAAGGCTTATTCGGGACTTTCGTCGTTGACATTCGTCACCAAACTTTACCCTGCGGCATTTTGCATTCGTCGGCAGGCTTTCGCAGTCGACATTCGTCAGGCTTTCGGCATTATTTCGTCGGCAGGCTTTCGCTGTCGACATTTGTCAGGCTTTCGGCATTGTTCGTCGGTGTGCTTTCGTCGTACATTCGTCACCAGACTTTACTATTCTACATTCTGCATTCGTCGGTGTGCTTTTATCATCAACATTCGTTGCAAGATCTTACCATTCGGCATTCTGCATTCGCCGGTGTGCTTTCGTCATCAACATTCGTCGCCAGATTTACCATTCGGCAGTCTGCATTCGTCTACCTTTCGGTATGCTTTCGTCGTCAACACCCGACAGGCAGACACCGGATTGGAGGAAAAGACAGACCGACATTAGCCAGGTGACGGGACCCACCTAGTTGGTTGGTACCGAGACCGGAAGCATCAATGGCGCAAGGACGGCGTTGTCCTCATCGTCAACAAAATATTCTAAAATAAATGGTAGATAGAAGGGTAGAATGGTCATGTAAAAGTCCACAGGCGTGTATAAATGTTGTCTCCAAAGAGATTGTAAAGGAGGATGGTTCCCCAGTTTCATAAGATCATATTAATATATCAGCACTTTACCATTTGTCTATTATTCTCGCCGGTTCGTTCTCTTTCGTTCGGTTCTACCCACTCGTCGTTTGGGGTACCTATGCAATCAGTTACCATGCTAACCAACATGTGTATCAATCTAAATCGTAATTACTCTGTCCCAAATTATATTTAAGATGTTTTGGTATTCCTCTATATCTAGATACTTAGCAAAAAAATATGAACCCAGAAAAAACAATAAACATCTTATAAGTTGGAACAAAGAGCATATATAAAAGAAAATTCAAGTGTACACGTAATGGGATGCACAAATTATATCATAATGAAAAGTACAAGGTATCTATCTATGATTGGATTTCGAGGTATGCAAAACATCCTAAGGCATCCTCAATGGCCATGAATAAATCGCTAGCGTGGTGGGCTTCAAGAACAATAAAGAAACGGCATCAGAGCGCAGAGTAGTTTGGTGTGTGAAAGATATTTTTTTTAATATCGTGCGAGACTAGGTAGTTGTTGCTTGCTAGGGCTGTCCTCTATTACCTCTGTCGGCCAATAAGAATGCATCTCGCCTGCGATTTGATCCCCGTGGAAACGCCCTAAGTACCAGGCATTTTGTGCTTCGAGTGGTACGTCTTTCTCTTTACGAAGCACAATGTTAATAATTTGTAATTAAGTGTGTAGTCACGAGTGCTTTAATATATGCATATGGAGTTATTTTGAATGAGAAGGAATGCAGCTTGAACTTGAACTTGGTGGGAAACTGAGATTTAAAATATGATATGATACATGCATGAAAAGGATCAGTAGCTAACAAGTTAACCGAGTATTTTATTTCGTTTATCTAAAACATGTTGCACACTAACACACTGAGTAGTCAGATTATGTATCTCACGCTAACCCGATTTAAAGTAGATCTTCTAAATCAAAATATGGTGCACGGCAACTAAGAGACATTGGGCATGAAACACGCTACCACGTGTAGATGTCCCGCACAGAACAAAAGGTTGCATGCTCATTAAATTAGCTATCATGATAGTTTATACTGATCAAATCTTGTCATATCAAAAGTTGCAAAATAGAAAAATTTACCATGTCAAATCAAATCTATCATACATCTAGAAAAATAATAAATAATTAACCATCTGATCACGCTAAATGAACAAATTATAGTTGTTTGAGTGTAGCAGAGTGAAGCCCCTAAAGCAATATGGATCATGCAAGCATGGTCGCATGGACACACTGTTACAAGTATACTTTAACTAACTTGCCACCATCAAGTACTATAACTTGCCACCATCACGCGGTACATTAGATAACTATTACAATCCACACGCCCTCAATAAAGTCTAAAAATCTGCTCTTTTTCATTGACCTGCTTCGTACATTTGATAGTAATAATAACGACCTCCATGTTAGAATCCATAATAATCTGCGAGACGGTGCACTGCGATCTCGGCCCCCACGGCGAGCAAGACATAGTGCAACAGCGTTATATGTTCGGCGACAAAGTAGCTGAAGCTCTGCTGAATACTTTCACGTTCTGAATAGAGCCAGATCCACTCCGAGATCAGCAAGCACGCCAGCCCAAGCCACACGCGAGCGGGTGGGCGATGCTTCCACAACCTGTAGCAGGCGGCGGCGGCTCCCGTGCCCGCACCCGCGCCAGCATCCCCCTCCTCTTGCGTCTTCACGACCGGACGTGACTGCATCTTGTTCGCGTCGGCCGCATCTCTGGCTCTCTCCTTCCCTGACTAGTCTCGACTCTCAATTCTACTTGAGTACTGTAAGGACGATGCCGTTTTGTGTTTGGGAACCGAGCCCAAAATAATGCAAGGAGCGATTGATTTATATGTATCCAATGCGTGAACAGTCCGGATCCGAAACGATAACCAGGAAATCCTAGCCTGATTTGGTTTTTCGCTTTTCTATCATGTCAATAAAAATAAAAAATTAAAAAAACCTCGAGTTGGGATAGGAAGCGTCCCGCTGGAGACGAGGAGCGCCAGCCTCACCGCCTGCACACGCATACCCCTGGCACCTTTCCATCGCGCGAGCGACGGCTTCGTGGACCGCATGAGCTTCCAAGAGCTCGACAGGCAAGCTTGGGCGCGCTGAATTGCAATATGAGGGTGATACGGGTTCAGCTTGACCCGAGAATCTCTCAAACCAAGACCTGGCCCGGAATTTTGTACAGAAGTATTTTCTTAGCATCTGACCCTATTGCTATGGTAGCTGGCTTGATCTAGTAATCCTATAAACTCCATGGTAGCATATCAGAGTTATCTGCAGTGCTGAAGGTGTAAAGTGCAATCACAGTTCCAATATAGGAAAAACCATATAGATGCGGGTATTATTAGCAGGGACAGGGAGCATTGTTAATTCAGGATGGGTGAGCCCGCCCCCCAGCACCGCCTTGCAGATCCAGAGTCCCCGTGCGCCGCTCTACCGGCTGATGGGTCTTTTGAGGGTCGTCTGTGCCAGGGTAAGGAGATCCGGAGGGTGCCCGCTGGAGGCGCGGTCGGACCTAAGGTGGAGGATTCGGTCCGGAGGACCGCCGCTGAGGTGACAGCTGAGGAGCAGACCCTAGCGGGGCTAGCGAAGGACATCTTCAATCTGCTGCAGCGGGGCGCTGGGCAGATGTCAGATCTGGAGGTCATCAATGGCGGAATGGGGGCGCAGTCGAGCACGACCAAACTCGTTGATGGGGAGGCCAAGGCACAACGGCGACCGCCGAGGGAGAGGCCTCCAACCACGTCATCCAAAAGGCCAGCAACCATCAGGCACAGCAGAAGACATCAAAGCCGTCTTCAATCCTCATATCTCCTTTGAAGAGCAGAATCCACGCATCAGAGAAACAAAAGAGGAAAGCAAAGCCTTCACTACGTTCACCACCAAGCAGTCCATGGAAGAAAAGCGGCAGCGTCTCGTCGCCGTCAGCACCACAGAGGAGCAGCGGCCAAGGTGGACATGCAAAAGCAAGGACAACAGGAATTAATGTCCTCCAGACGTTCATTGGCGGTGAAGCCTCCACTTCTGCAGCCAAGAAAGGAAGCATTCAACTGGGAGATCCAACCTCGGTAGAACAGAAGGGAAAAACAAAGCATTCAACCCAGGCACCGCACTGCACGCCATGGAAGTCTAGCAGCAAGGTCTTGTCACCATAAGCTCTGCAGGGGGTAAGCGCTGAGGTTGAGTCGTATTCATGTCACCGTGAAGAGTTCCCCATCCGGTGGACTAAGGTTAAAAGCCCCTACTGGTGGCGCCGGGAAAGGAAAGCCTCAGCTCCGTCGGTCGCCATGAACCAAAGATCAGTGACCGTTCTTGGATCTACGAAATTCAAACAGCTCACCTATGGTAAATGCTTCAACTGTCTGGCTTCAAATCATCAAGTTAGAGACTGCCGCTCTCCCACAGCTTGCTGGCGCTGCTTCAAGAGAGGCCACCACGCCCATCGCTACCCAGACCGGCCTTCAAGCTCCTCCTTAAAACCCAGAGCTCAAGAAAGGGAACGCACCAACTTCACTACTCCAATCCCTCCCTGTACCACACCTCATCTGCTCCCGGCACCACAAAGCGCTCCTACCTTGAGGTGGCCCGGGGTGTCCTGACTCCATGGCGGCTTACCCTGGAGATCCGAGGGTGCGCCCGGCTGATGAGACAGTGTTTGTCTCAGCCACCAGCGACATCAGGAGGAGGAGGGATGACCTGGTGAGGAGGACTGCGGTCTGTAGGCTCGACGGCAACAGCCATGACTCCCAGCCACACCACGTGGGAGAGGTGCTCAGGAGCAAGTTGGGCATGGGGTGGACTGACTTTCAGGTTGTCAAGCACTACCCGGAGCAGTACTTGGTGATCTTCTCCGACGAGCGTCTCCGCCAGCGTGCCACTCGCCAGCAGCGTCTTGAGGATGAAGGGCGCATCTTCCACTTCGCTACCTAGAGCGAGACAAGGGGGAAAACCGAGACCCAGCTGGAGTTCAGGGTCAACCTCCGCCTGGAGGGCATCCCCCCACACGCCTAGATTGAGGAGGTGGCCGCCATGATCATCAGGCAGTCGTGTGCCATCCACTACATGGAGGAGCACACCCGCCGCAGGAAGCACACTAGGACCTATGACCTTTGGGCCTGGTGTGCTGATCCCTACAAGATCCCTAGACGGGTGTGGCTTACCATCACCGACCTCGACGCCGAGCTGCCTGCAATGAACATCCCCGCAACTTGGTGCTGATCCATCACGAGGAGCCGATCGGGCACAAGCACACCTTGGTGTACAAGGTCTTCCAACACATGGCTGTGGTGGAGGACCTAACTTTCATCAATGGGGATGGTGGCCAGGGAGGGCCACCAAACCGTTGGCGCAGGAGGTACCTGGAGTGGCTTTACGGGCAGCCTGATGCGCTGGGTGAGGTGCTTCAAAACAGAGGCAACGACCGTGGGCGGGATGACCTGCGTCGCCATAGGAGGGATGACAGAGATGATGACTGCGGAGGGCACCACAGGAGGCACCGGAGTGCTTCTGCCTGGGGGCGCACGGTGCACTGCCGGAACGTGATCGACGACTGCTACATCTCCACCATCCGCAGCCATGGGCACTACGGTCAGAGTGGCGGCTCCTACCGCTCCAGGGGCCTTGTCTGGGCTTCGAAGACCAAGCTCAACTCCAACAAGGTGGCACCATCTCCTTCTGCACCAACAATAAGTAAGACTAACAAGCGTGTCTCATTTGGTGATCTTATCTCTTCGATTTTAGGGGAGCCGATGCCTTTATCCCCTCAAAGTGAGACACATGCTTCCACTCAGCATGCCATGCATGTTTGCAATGTTCAACTCCCTTTCACCCCTGACCATACTGTTGATGAGGTTCCTTCTCCTAATGTTGAAGGGTCCGTGAAATGCAGCTGGTTGATAGCAAGAGCTGCAAGGAGCCAAACAAGGGAGCTGATCTGCAGGAAGTTGTCATCGCCAACATGACTGCTCTGCAGGGAGCTGCCTACACCAACATGATGTTAGGAATATGCCCTAGAGGTAATCATAGAGATGATGATATTCTGATTGTATCTATGACATACATTAAGTGTTCATTGAATATCCATTATAGACAACTTGTGTTGATTGACAATTATGTGAATTGTTTGTGGAACTCAATTACTTGAATGGTTATTCTAAAGTTGTCCCTGGTCGACGTTCTTGTAAGAACACATTTGAATATTAGACCAGCACATGTATTAGTTGATGACTATGTTTCACAAGTCATGGACATGGAGATGTCGAACTAATAATGTGGGCACATGTGAGACATGTAGGCTGGACTGACCCAATTTGAGATTGTCTCTAGTCACGTCATGTACGTTATGTCCTTAGACCTGAGATTGTGGTATACTCAAGATGTAAAACGGCCTACTTAGGAATTATCAAACACTGCACCGTAACTGGGTAGTTATAAAGGTGGTCTTCGGGTGGTCGAAAAGCATGCTATGAGACATAGACAGTCAAGATGGAATTTACCCCTCTCTGCATGAGAGAGATCACTGGATCGCTCAAGTGATTGGATCAACAAATGCATGTCCGTGCTTGGGTTAAGTGTTAACCCATGAGTTGAACCATATATCAGTGGCAAAGGGAATAACTTGTACATGGTCATAGTGATTCATCTGATATGATCTTTGCGTATGTATAGGAGTTTCCATGCCTTGCTAGAGGCCGTTGTCAACTATTGGGCGAGTAGGAGTACTCGGCCCATGTCCATGTGTGTGTGAACCCATAGGATCGCACGCTTAAGGGTTGAAAGCCTAATTCGGATTGGATCCGAATTAAATAAGGCTTAGGGATTTCTGATGGGCCTCCAGACGGGGTCGCATAGGGACGCCTATATAAGCAAGGGGTAGGGGCGAGGCAAAGAGGATCTGCTTGATCTATTCAACCGCCGTCGCCCACCCCACGCTCACGCCTTTGCTCCTCGCGGACCTAGCAGTCCGGTTACGCATTGCTTCTTCTCGCACGTGTGTGATACTTCGGAGGTGCTGCATCTGTGGGACAAGGACGGACCTGGTCGGTCACGGTGGTCGGCAACTGGTCGGCGACTAGTTGGACTGGTCGGTGACTAGTTGAACTGGTCGGGAACGTGCTCGGACGATCCTCAAGCGAAGAGTGTACTTGACGGACGACCACGCAACTGCACGGCACTGCTGCGATGCGTTCGACTACATCGAGTCTTTCGCTGCACCTGCACGTCTAGTGGTAACCCTGTGACCTATATCTAGCAGTAGATCCTGGTTTATGAGGTAGAAAAATTTTTATTTTCTGACTAGCGTAGCACCTTCATAACCCTACACATGACTGTAAGCACCAACTCTCCTGTTGCTCATCCACAAATTGCTACTACAGTCACAGCTGAATTTGCAATTGGTACTAATGACGGTAGCGACAGTAGCAATAGAACCTTTCTAGTCGATGTTATGAGCTACATTGTTACCCATGCTCAACCTAGTTCAAACAACCAAATCAACACTGGTGTTACCCACACTATCAATGATTTAAGCGTTGAACCTGCTCCCATCACTGATTCACTAGAAGTTTTTAGAGTCACCAAAACAACTGTACCATCCCTTCACAACCCCCGGGCTGAGGCTAGCCCATCACGAGTGTTCAACCTCAACTTCACAAGTATGGGTGCTAATTGCCCACTGGCAATGGAGAGTCTACTGGCACCTTCCCCCCTACGACTCTAGCCCCGGAATTAGACAATCACACCCAGTGTGGAGAGAACTGCACCATCACTAGCCACTGAGGAGGGCGATAGCCATGAGAGTTCTGCCCCGGAACAGACCTCGTGGATGATTTCCTGCAAATCTTTTCGCTGCCCCTGGAACCGCCACTCCTACCCATCCCTGAGCCTATTCATACTATGGTTGTAGATGAAAGTTTGCCCACAGAATCGCAACGTAGAAGCTCACGCTTGGCTGACAAAGCACGATCACGTATGGGAAAGGACACAATGCAAATTGCACAAGAGCTCCTCTCTAAAAAAAAAACTCAGGGAATTGGGACAGGATTCTTCATCTAACCAAGCCAATGTGCCTAATTTTGAATCTTTTGCGCAGCATTTGGACAACCCGGTCACCAAGACTGCGTTGGGCGCTCTGCAAGTCCTGGTGGAGCATGGCACCAAGGTGGAGAAGATGAGAGGCGGCCCCAAGACCCCTAGAGCCGCACTGACAGGGACGGCGCTCTGAGCCCCCAGATCGGATTGGCATGGTCGGAATCGGTCCAATGATTCCACCACTTGCCAACAGTTTGCAAGGTCGGAGTGATTTCGCATCAGTGGTTTGGGCCCTGCGTGGCCATCTGGGGCCTCCAATGCCCATGTATATTTTACCTTCCAGTATGTCATCGAACTTGGGCCTCATGGCCATGTGTGTCTAGGTGAGAAGATGTGGATCGATCGGCGCTGTTGCGTTCGACCACCCTTTAGTGAGTAGGATCACGGAGCATGGTGCTCTCTGTTCCTGGGCCTGCACGATCTTGTCCTGCGGCCCCGTGTTTGTGTGTTGGATTAGGGAGCATGGGGATCCCTGGTCTTGGGCCTGCATGATCTTGTCCTGCGGCCTATTCGTTATCTGGTCGTTTGAAGTTTATTAGATGGCACAAAAAGACTGTTCAATTATCTGTTGGAATGTTAGAGGTTTGAACGACGGAGTCAAACGGGCAAGCGTTCGAAACCTGATTGCCTCGTCTGCGGCGACGATAGTGTGCTTGCAGGAATTAAAAATCGAGAACTGGAACAAGTCACTGCTATATGAAACAGTTGGTCCGAGATTGATGGACAATTGTATACTACTACCTGCAATAGGAACGGCGGGTGGGATTATACTCGCAGCTAACGAGCGTTTTTTCGAACTTGAACCTCTACAATCAACACCCCACACGATCTCGGCGAGGATAACAATGCTGCAAGATAACTCGACCTGGTGCATCACTGGGATGTACGGCCCCAACTCGATCCAGACAAAATTGCTTTCCTTCAGGAGATTGCCAATCTTAAGCAACAGATGGAAGCACGATGGCTTGTAATTGGCGACTTCAATTTAATTTACCGAGTGCAAGACAAGAATAACCAAAGGGTGGATCTTAGAATGCTGAACAGATTCGAAACCAACATCGATAGCCTCCAGCTGGTGCCATTAGAGATGCACGACCGCCTATATACTTGGTGCAATGACCAACAACAACCAACCATGACCAAGATTGACCACTTTCTAGTATCGATGGAGTGGCTAGACTTATTCCCACATACTGACCTACAAGCTCTTGCCTCTCGTGGATCAGACCTCTGCCCCCTTTTCCTGCACGGTGACACAGCGTACGACTTCTACAGGGGGTTCCGTTTTGAGGCACATTGGGTTAACATGCCGGGCTTCATGGAAATAGTAGCAAACACTTGGGCGCAACCGGTAAACACCCAAAATGCAATGTTACAAATGCATGTCAAAATGCTTCGTGTAGCAAAGGCGCTTAAGATCTGGAGAAGGTCTCAATTCAGCGAGTGGAAACTCAAGGCTGCTCTAGTGGACAACCTATTATTAGAAATCGAGAAAGCTCAGGAGTGAAGAACCCTTTCTGAAGACGAAATGCAATTCAAGAAATACCTAAAAGCGAAATCATTGGGAATCGCGGCGATTCAGAAAGCCAGAGCGAGGCAGCATTCCCGGCTCACATGGATTCGCAAGGGAGACTCCAACATTAGACTGTTCCACATCCACGCAAGTGCAAGGAGGAAAAAGACATACATCTCCACCCTCAGTACAGCATCTGGAACAACGGTCGCCCAACAAGAGAAGATGAGAACAGCAGTTGAATTCATCAAAGAAGCAACGGGAACGAGTGTCCATAGAACACGGAGAATGAACTGGGCGGCATGACAGGAAATGCTGGGAAGTAATTAAAGAAGATCTCCTGGCAGCGATAATGGGTTTCTACACTCGCAAAACCGCGAAAATGCACCTCTTCAACGAAGCAAATATTGTGCTAATCCCAAAGAAAGAAAACCCACAGTTCATTACAGACTACCGACCGATAAGCCTTATTAACAGCCTTACTCTAAAATAATAACGAAGATCCTAGCTAACCGATTGGCGCCGAAATTGAACCAGATCGTATCACAGGCCCAAAATGCATTCATCAAACGAGGATGTCACTTTTCATCAAATTAGACATTTCTAAGGCATTTGATTCAGTTGGGTGGCAATATCTACTTGAGGTATTAACTGCTCTGGGGTTTAGCAGGAAGTCAAGAGATTGGATATCAGATTTGCTGAGGTCATCGTCCTCAAGGATCCTAATGTAACACCCTGGTGTTCAGCTTACCTTGAGCATATGCATTGCACTTGCAAAAGCATCTTTTGCATGGTCATTAATTCGAATGTTATTCATGCTTGTCCATGATGCTAAGTTAATGTTGTCTTGTTATAAAAATATGATAAAAGTGTTCAAGTGATTGATGTTTGACCACCAAGTCAACCAGACATGCTTAGGGTGGAAAATGGAGCAAGGTTTATGTTAATCACTTAGGCTAATTAAGCTCCTAATTTAAAGTTTATCTAAGTTGACCAATAAAGTGTTTTGGCTTAACTTGTTTAAAAGTGATTGCACGTTTGTGCACTCTTAAGATGAAATGTGTATAATTTGATAAGGAACAAAAGTCTCTACTCATATTTTCTAAAAATGTTCACAAATGTCTAAAACAGGCTCTAGATTCAGATTTTAAAAAAAACTGTTTCTCAGTTTCGCTGTAACCTACTTCGGTGCTTCATAACTTTTTATCCAGGCTGAACTAGACTTTTCTGGTATTGAATCGATTGTTCCTCACGTGTAGCTCTTTCAACTTCGTATATAAAGTTTTTGCTGAAACTTGATGGTTTGGGAGTTAGAGGGTCAAGAATGGGGCTATTTCAGTCAGCCTGTTCTTGACTGAATCGAAATTCAATTCAGTTTTTAATCGGCAAAGACCGACACCTGCTGGACAGTCGTCGCGAGCTTTGCCACCGCGTGTCTGGCCACCTCATCACGTGAATTGAAGTCGAGCAGCAGCGCCAGGTCTTTACTCCACTCCACCCACCGTCTTCTCACTCGCCACTCCACCTTTTCCACCTCACCGCACGCAGGCGAGGCGACCAGGGCCATCGCCGTCGCCGTGGTAGTGCGCCACCTCTGTTCCCGCTGCTCCGTGCCGCCATTTTTCTTGTCGTAGCCACCAGCGAGCTCACCTCCATCCGCTCCATCATTTCCTGCCCGCCAACGACGCCAACGGCGAAGGTAGTGGCCGAATCGCCATTCTTCTTTCCGCCATTCATGGCCGCCGCTGCCAGTTGCCATGGCCGAGCTCCTCCGGCACCTCTTTTTCCTCTCTCTCCCGGGCTAGGGTCGCTAGGACCTGCTAGTGCTAATGGTGAGGTCGGCTTGGCTGCTTAGGGCCTAGCTCGCCGGCGCCGGGAACAACATCGTCGTCATAGTGCTCCGTTCTGGAGAGACGGAGGACCAAAAACACAAATAGATTACTCTTTTCGGACTTAGATGCAAAGTGCCAAGACATGGATTTATAGATCTAGGCTTGGAGTAAATTCATACAAGCTCAGGGTTCCTAATGCAAAGTCGTTTTCTATTTTCGGTTTAAAGAAAAGGATTTCTAGATTTTCATTAAAGCTTTCAAAATTCATATCTTGAGAAATAGGGGTCCAATGAGGTTAATTCAACTTGTAATATTTTTCTTATGAGATGATCTATGCATATAAAATATGAGATGGCCTATTTGTGGAACCTTTCTGTGTAGACTTATTTAATTTCTTAAAGGCTTGCTATCTTGGGAAATTCATAAGTAATTGTAGAAAGCTCAGTAAAATATGATTCCTATTTCAATGGTCTTGTTGACATATACTTTCTGTGAGATATGTATCGTGATCACTTGTTATGAGAAAATGGATAGTTGTAGTTCAAGTGTGATAGAAGGGCTAGTCTTGGAATAATTCATAAATGAATTATATATGCCTAGTTTGAGGTTGATAATTTTTGTAAATCACTTATATGCTATAATGTAGCTCTTGCTGTGATAGAATCTGAGGTTTGCTATACTCGGTAGTACAAAGTATTTTTAGGTGCTATGCTGTCCTGCTACTTATTTTTTTTGTGTAGGCAATTGGTTTATCCAATTGAGCTAAAATTTTTGTGGTCGTCTAGATTTGCCATGTTCTATCTGCTGTAATTTTTTGAGAATTTTTTAAAGTGTTGAAATGGTAGTCTCTGTTATAACCATTTCTTAAATTAAGTGAAATTCATTCACTCATTCATGAGCATCTATGATCATCACTCATACTTGCACGTATACATTCATCTTATGATATTCATGCATGCGCAAATACATCATACATGATTGCAGGAGCCAGTTCCAGCAGTAGGGTACGAGGATCCCGAGGGAGAACAGCAAGAGGAGCCCGTGCAGGAGGTTCCAAGAGAGGAGGATCAGGAAGGAGATCCACCTGAGTGTCCTGACCACCATTCTAGTGCCTTTGAGAAAGGCAAGCCCCGATGTATTCTTACCTAAGTTTTACAATTCACTTTGCATCGTTTATCTTTTCTATGCATTACATATAGGAGTTGGTTGGGAGTAACCCTATTGTTGCCTTTTATCCTTCCTTGATATACTTGATATCCTATCCTTGTTACCCTGTTAGAGTAGCATCGAGTTAACGGCTTAGCTTTGCTTAGACGGTAGAAGCCGGTTGATTGATGTCACTCGCGAGATGCTAGGTGGTTACCTGATGTTTATGACAGCACACATGATCTTGGAAATCACTAAGTAATAAACTTGAACTTTCGACTACTCTTTTCATATTGAACACAACCCTACATTTAGCTGGTTTTATAGGACCGTAAAGCCGAGTAGCTCTGTTTGGGCCAGGAATCAACATTCTGCGCACTATATCGGATAAAGAGAATGGGTACGACAGGGGCACGGAGAGTAAGTCTAAATAACCGGTCATGCCGGAGAGACTTGGCAGCCGGACGGCCCCTGGGTATAGTGGCTCGTGCTTGGACCCACGACTTTACCTGAACCGTACCAAAGGTGACTAATGCTGCCCTTGCAAAGCATGCCTGGTTTATGTGGGGAATACCTCACCAGCTGGTCAACAATCGATTCGAATCGCTATCGTTCCTGGATAATGAACACTTGACTCTGAGTGTCGATCTTAATAAATCATGGTGCTATGATTGTGATATGGATGGTTTTGAAAATGCCAAGTGAAACATGGTAACCAACGATGCTTATAATGAACCTCTTGATGCTTAATCTGGGCTAAAGCAATGAATTAGTGTAGTTGATCATGTAGTAAAGCAGGTTATACTTTTAAGCTGGTGTTAATCTTTAATAATGGTTTATAAAGGAAAACCTATGCTTTTCGCAAATGAGTCAAGCTAGCCACTTTATAGAGCTTTTCATGATCCTTGAGAGTTACTTTATTTTAGTTTAAGACGGGTAAGTCTAGCTGAGTACATGCTCGTACTCAGGGCTTTGTTCCCATTGTTGTTGCAGATGGGCAGATGTTTTATGGATACCGTGCGAACTGTCTCTACCCCGCAGTGGGAGATGAGTAGACCAAGGGCATGGTTATTATCTATATTAGCTTCTCACCCGATGCTTTTGTTAGACTGACTACTATTCTGGCACTGTAATATATCTAAATGTGGGTTGCGGGTGAAGTTTTAAATTTATGTTGCTTTCGCTATAAACTCCGAACTTGGTATTGTAATAACTTTTATTTTGAACTATGATGTAAGCTACTAGGTGCGGACTTTATTTAACTTGTGGACTGTGATATGAAATCAATGATCCTGGACGAGTTGTGAAAAGTTTAAAATCCTTCATGATTTTATAGACTACCGGATTTATATAGTTTTAAGTGCGGCTTGAGCTGCCTCGACAGTTTAGTTAGCATTTAAACCTATGTAAATTGGACGGTTTTGTTACACCTAATTAATGGAATGCCGACTAGAGCTATCTCTCATACCCGTGGTCTAAGCCAGGGCGACCCCCTGTCACCACTCCTTTTTATGTTGGCCATCGACCCACTGCAGAGGTTAATTGAGCGTGCAGCTAAAGATGGCCTATTCCAACCAGTCCTACCACGAGCGACAAATCTCCGGTGCTCTCTATACGCTGATGATGCAGCGCTTTTCGCGCGACCTTCATTGGTGGAGCTATCAAACTTACAAAGGATCCTGGGGTTCTTTGTTGAATGTTCAGGCTTCAAAGTTAACATGCAAAAGACCGAGATCTTCCCTATCCGTGTACAACCGACTGTGGTGCAACCTTTGTTCCAAAACTTTAAAGGAAAAATTAGCTCCATCCCGGGAAAATACTTGGGACTACCGCTGCACACAAGAAGACTTCGAAAAATCGAATTCCAACCTCTTATTGACAAGATTGGCGCGCGACTACCTGGCTGGAAAGGAAAATTTCTAACGACATCAGGCAGAGAATTACTGGTCAAGATTGTTCTGTCTTCGATCCCGATCTACCATCTAACTGTATTTCAAGCACAAAAGTGGCTTATCAAAAAAGATTCATCAGATTTGAAGAAGTTTCCTTTGGAGGGGCAACACTCAAGACAAGGTTTGTGGAGGACACTCGCTGCTCAACTGGCCACGAACTTGTTCACCTAAAAACAAAGGAGGATTGGGAATTATTGACCTTGAACGATTCACGAGAGGCCTGCGAATACGTTGGCTTTGGTTTCAATGGAAACAACCAGAAAGGGCATGGAGTAGCCTAGACGTCCCCTGTGATTCGGGAGACCGAGCTCTCTTAATGCATGCACTACCATTACTATTGGGAATGGAAGGAAGGCACTCTTTTGGTACTCAAGCTGGCTGGACGGGTCATCATCACCCAAATCATTAGCCCCAAACCTCTTTTGTAAGTCCAAGAGGAAGAAAATCAAGGTGTTTCAGGCACTGTGTAATCGGAAGTGGATTGACCATATTTTACCCCCCGGAGAATGCGGTTGAGATGCAGGAATTCGTAAACCTATGGGAAGCCACTGAAACAGTGCAACTCAATGAAGAATTGGAGGATGAAATTCGGTGGCGGTGGACCCCTGATGGTGAATACTCCTAAAAAAGTGCATACCTTGCCCAACTCAATGGAAGGTTCTCCCAGCTAAAACTGATGCCAATTTGGAAAGCCAAAACTGAGGCAAAATGCAAATTCTTTGCATGGACCCTACTGCACAAGCGAATTCTAACAGCAAACAACCTTCTGAAGAGAGGATGGACAGAGGACACCTACTGCCGTCTTTGCGGGCTTGACCTTGAAACGCTGGTCCATCTATGCAAGGACTGTCCTTTCACAAAAGTGGTCTGTTAGACTCTTAGGCATTGGCTGTAGCTAATAGCAATCGAGTCAATCAATAGCTTGGGCTCCCTACACAGCTATTGGTGGAGATGTCGGAGGAAAATTGCTAGGACACAACGACAACATTTTGATGGAATTTGCATCTATTTTTGGTGGAACATATGGAAGGAAAGAAATAGAAGACAATTTCATCAAAAGTCTCTAACTCCAATCCAAGTGGCATCACTGTGCAAGGATGATATCATGCAGTATAAACTTGCCACGGCACCAAGAGTCCATCAAGAAGTTTGATTATAGTTTTTGGCCAGTTTTGGTTTTTGTGGGGTTTTTTCTGTGTTGCCTATAGTTGCTCCCAGTAGTCAACCTTTGTATAGTCTGGTGGTAGTTTTTTAGTCCGAGGGTTTATGTGTTGTGGATGAGAAGGCGGCGTGAGTTGTAAATAAGTTGTACTTTTTTTTTCTTTTTCTTTTCTTTGTCTAATACTCTCGTTCTAAAAAAAAGGTTCCAATATGGCAACAAGAACAAAAATTGAATCAAATATGCAATAAACACGTGTAAGGTATTTTAGTCTCACGTATGTATATGGAACGTTCGATAAGGCAGAGCAAATACATACGCGAGCTCAAATCCAGGCATGAGGCATCAAATACACAAAATGTATATATATACAAGTTCTGATGGCATAGGACATTAAGCGTCCTCCAGACAGTAGAGGATAAGAATATTGCTGTTATATGATAACCCGAAGCATATGGTTTACAGGCCCTAATCTCTATCGTCAATCCTAAAACAAGCTACTCTCATAGCAAATCACACTACGTGAAAAATCTACAAAGAGAACGCCCCCCTTCCACTGTAAGGGCAACTGGCTTTGCAAGCCATTGTAAGGGCGGCTCACAAAGCGAGCCGCCCTTACAGTGGTTTGGGCGGGCCCCAGCTTACAGTGGGGGGTCACTTTAAGGGCGGCTGGATATCCAGCCGTCCTTACAGTGGTTTTGGATAAAATTAGTCAAATGAGAATAAATGACATCAAATGAAAATTTTTGAATACCAAGATTGTATAACTCATCAAGATATACATTTGTTACATAGTTTAATTTTGCATTTGAGAAAGTATTAGTAAACACTGGTCGCATGTTTTTAAAATCCAGGATTGACTTGGTTAAACTTGGTCACACTTGGTCAAATGAGACACTAAATGACCTTAAATAAAAAACTTTTGAATACCAAGATTATAAAACACATCAAGATCTATATTTGTTACATAGTTCATTTTTGCATTTGAGAAAGTGTTATTAAACACTAGTCGCATGTTTTTAAAATCCAAGATTTGACTTGGTCAAATGAGCCACCTAATGACCTGAAATGAAAATATTTTAAATATCAAGATTGTACAACTCATCAAGATATATATTTGATACATAAGTCATTTGTGAATTTGAGAAAGTATTAGTAAACACTAGTTACATGTTTGAAAATCCAAAATTTGATTTGGTCAAACTTGATCAAATGAGGCACTAAATGACATCAAATAAAAAACTTTTAAATACCATGCTTATATAACTCACTAAGATCTACTCTTGATACATAGGTTATTTTTGTATTTGAGAAAGTGTTAGTAAACACTAGTCACAAAATCTTGAATCTCACAGAGACTTTAGGAAACTATATGCGAGACTTGTGAATTTAGAACTACACTTTGCAAACATTTTATCAAATGGAAATGACCTATGTATCAAATATAGATCTTGATGAGTGGACCAATCACGGAATTCATGACTTTTCAAGTTGAGACCATCTAGGGCTCTGAAAACTAGTTTTGAGCTGTGAAATTTTTAAAATTCAAAATTTGAACCGTCCAAACTGTGTCAAATGCAAAATCGACCAAAACACCGTATGTAGATCTTGATGAGTTTAAGAAACCTGTTATTCATAACTTTTCTATTTGAGACCATTTAGGGTTTCAAAAACTACAGTCAAAGTGTCATTTTTAAAATCTAATATTTGACTTGGTCAAACTTGGTCAAATGAGCCACCTAATGACCTCAAATGAAAAAATTTAAATACCAAGATTGTACAACTCATCAAGATATATATTTGGTACATAAGTAATTTGAGAAAATGTTAGTAAACACTAGTCACATGTTTGAAAATCCAAGATTTGACTTGGTCAAACTTGGTCAAATGAGGCATTAAATGGCCTCAAATGAAAAAGTTTTGAATACCATGTTTGTATAACTCACCAAGGTCTACTCTTAATACATAGGTTGTTTTCGCATTTAAGAAAGTGTTAGTAAACACTAGTCACAAAATCTTGAATCTCACACAGACTTTAGGAAACTATATGCGAGACTTGTGGATTTAGAACTACACTTTGCGAACGTTTTGTCAAATACAAAAATAGCCTGTGTATCAAATATAGATCTTGATTAGTGGACCAATCGTGGTATCATAACTTTTCAAGTTGAGACAATCTGGGTTTCGAAAACTAGTTTTGAGCTGTGAAATTTTTAAAATTTAAAATTTAAACCATCCAAACTTTATCAAATGCAAAGTCAACCAAAACACCGTATGTAGATTTTGATGAGTTTAAGAAACCTATTATTCATGAATTTTCTATTTGAGACCATTTAGAGTTTTAAAAACTACAGTCAAAGTGTCTATTTTTTTAAATCTAAGATTTAACTTGGTCAAAATTGGTCAAATGAGCCACCTAATGACCTCAAATGAAAAAATTTTAAATACAAAGGAGTTGGAATTCATCAAGATCAACATATGTTACATAGGTAATTTTTCTATTTGAAAAATTGTCAGTAAACACTAGTTATATTTTTCCTAAAATCTCAACATTGACTTGTCAAATGACTTACTCCCTCCGTCCCAAAATAGATGTCATTCTCGCTTCCCTAGAACTCAACGTTTTCAAACTGCCGGTAATTATATATTAAAATATATTAATATTTATGCTAAGTATTAGTATCATCGAAAAGATCTTTAAGTCTAATTTTTTAATAAATTTATTTAGAGATATAAATGTTGTACGTATTTTGTACAAACTTAGTCAAAGTTGAGAAAGTTTGATTGACACGCTTCCCATAACGTCATCTTTTTTGGGACGGAGGGAGTAGTCAAACTTGGTCAAATGACAAATTTGGTCAAACTTGAAATAATTTGAAATTATTATATACATGTATTTTTATTTTTGAATTTCTATAAATTTATTTTTTCTAAAAATATTTGGTTTTGCATTTTCAAAAAGAAAATTATTGTTTTCTTTTGCTAAGCCGTAGAGGACAGCAGGGCTCTAACCTGGGCCTGGGCCGGAAGTTGGCCTTCGGGCCACTTCCTCCCGCGTCGGCCCAGCTAAAGCACGAAGCCTGAACCGTCCATCGCGATCGGACGGTGGAGCTTCATTCTCGTGGGATCAAAACCAGCATCCAGCCGACAGCCCCCTCAAACCCTAGCCATTTCTTTCTCCTTCCCCGCGTTTCTCGCAAGCACAGGCAGCCGCACGAGAGGTGATGGCGCCGCCGCACGGGAGATGATGGCGCCGCCGTCCGTGGCCACGGCGGCGCTGGCCTCAGGCGGATCCAGGCGGTGCCCCCTCCCCTCGTCCATCTGGTCCGGCGGCGGGCTCGTCCTCCCCTCCAACCCGGCACATCTTGCCGCCGTCCTTCCAGATCGGACCGGTCGGGGACCAGTCCAGCGGCAACTCCACCGTGCTTGTGTCCCTGGCCGGCATCAGCCTGCCGCACGGCCAGGATATCTGCACGCGCGTGCCCCTCGTCGTGGGGCACCAGCTCTGAGGATGAAGTTGCGGTGCCGTCGCCGTCCACGACCGTGAGCACACTGATGCATGGCCAGGTCTATTCCTCCTGATCCCATGAGCGTGCAGTTCCGTGCAGGTCTGGTGGGCTGCGATGTTGGCGGAGGCTGAGATCATCTTCAACTTTCATCTGCACCACGTACTGAAGCCTGGCCCAGCCATCTCCATCTCAGGTTACTGATTCATCCATTAGCCTGTTACATGAGTCGAAGTACTCCTCCTATTCAGTCTGTATAATTTTAAATCTAGGATGTACTGATGAACCTGATCTGAATAGTATGAACCTTCAGCTTCTCTGTTTTACTTCTCACATCAAGCAAGAAAAATATTTAGTACTCAGATGGCTACTTTCTTGTGTCTTTTTGCCCTAAAATACAATGTGCGTTTCAATGTTCATCTTGTCAGTTTAGATATCTAAACCTACCTGCACATTTAACAGAATAAATCAACCATGCTACCTGTTCATTCTGTTTCACTAAATATTATTTATCTGAACATATAAATTAGCCTATAAATGGAACCATTTTTTAACCTGTTGGTATGCAAATGGTGCACAATCCGTGCACCTAACAAATTTACCATGGCTGTACCATTGTGCTAATGTCCAGTTTGTGGTGCTGACGTTTGTAATTTTACTCTAGTATCTATATGCTCTGTTCAGTTCCATGACATTTGCTTGGTGAAATGCAGTAGGCTGCTCCTATCATTTGCAGCCCAAATTGTAACCCAATCATATTTTCAAAAACTACCCCAGCACTTGTATTGGCTTATATAGGACAAGCAACTTTTATTTCTCAATGTCACAACATTGGGAGCAGTTATCATATTGACCTTCTTGTGTCACTACCTGCATGTTTCGAAGCGCTAATGTATACAACTTTGTTTGTAGAAACGCTCAGATGGCCTGTTATGGAGATTGTTGTGACCATTTTGACTCACCATTTGCGATGGAGTAGCAAGCACAGCTAACAAATGGTAAGCTTATTGTGATACTCGTCTGCATTGTTCCAAAATTTGTCTTGTTTCAGAAGCTAGCTCATAACCTGGCCATTTATAGTAGTGTTTGAAAAAATCTCATTTGTTTCAGATGTGTATGTGTGCCTGGTACCAAAATGATGTTTGCTTGGATAGTGAGTGAGGAATAGTCTATCTTGCTGCATATTCTGGTGATGCATATAGTATAAAGTTAGATTGAGACTAAGGAGGACTGACTATTGATATATTGTGGTGTTACAAATTTTGAAAACTACTAGTTTGTGTATGTTCTGTTTGTTAAGTGTAATGTCTCTTTATAACCCTTTCTATTTTGAAAAAGAGGAACTGAAAATACAAAGAAAATACTATCAGGTTGACTTAGTGTTTGTTGGTTGCTGCCTATGTGATATCATTTATCATGTGCCATCTCATCCCTTTTAGCTCCACATTTGTCTGTAAAGTAGTACTGTATCAGTTTGTGTAATCATATACTACTGTAGTCTGTATAGCTACTGTCAGGTACCCTTGATGCCTTGCTTTGTTTATTTAACTACTACTTATTGCATTATTCTTTATTACATCCGACTTCCTTTTTAATCTAACTTGTTTCTGCTAACAGGGGAAGAAAGGAGCAGACACTTAACTCAGAGCTTGGAACTCAGGTGGGCACACACTCTAAACTTGAGAATTGACCTGATCATAAATCATGTAAGGGCACCCAGATTGGCTGATAATTTTTATGTGTGTCCAAGATTTAGTTTGGCTCCACTAATTATTATTGTCTTGCTTAGTGACAAGAGTTGCTGAGGCATTTACTTAGTTGTTTCTAGAAATCATTCACTTGAGCATTTCTTGTACTTCAGAAGTGGACCATTTGTACTATCTGATGTGTAATTATATTTGTGGATGTATATATGTGCTGTCGTGTGGTCAGATTTGTTATCATGATTTTTTATTTTTTTTGAAAATTCACTTTAAGGGCGGTTCAATATTCAATCTCCGTTACAGAGCCCCCACTGTGAGGGCGGCTGGATAAGGAGCCGTGGGGGGCGCTGTAAGGACGGCTGGATAATCAGCCGCCCTTACAGTGCCTTTACGGTTTAATTTTGTATTAGTGTCATCCTACGCAAGACAAAATCAAGTTCATCTTGTCCTGATAAAACGCATCCAAACTCTGGGGATAAGATGCACCACAGGAAAGAACAGGGTAAGCAAGTTCATCTTTTCCTGACAAAACGAACTCAAAGCTCTGAGCTCTTGGCGGTCTTGGGTAAGCCTGGGAAGCTGGGGGTGGACGGTGGCAGTACGTTTCGGCCCCGCCTAACTTGGCAATTGGCCGGTAGCAGCTTGGGCGGCAGCAGCTCGTTCCGCATCAGCTCGGGCGGCAGCAGCTCGTTCCGCATCAGCTCGGGTGGCAGCAGCTCGTTCCGCAGCAGCTTGGGCACAGCTTGTTCCGCAGCAGCTTGGGCACAGCCTAGTTTATGAAATTCTTAGTCTCAAAAATATTATAGTATTTTATTTGTATTTAATAAATATTATTTAATCATGACCTAACTAGGATTAAAAATTCGTTTTGTGATTTACAACTAATCTATATAATTAATTAATTATTTTATTAATATTTAATACTTTATACGTATGGCAGTTATAATATTTGATGTGACGAAGAGAGAACGAAATTTTTAATTTTTTTTAGCCATCTGGAGAATTCCTTGGTTGATTGGCCGTGGCAGCACGTTGCGGCCCCGCCTAACTTGGTGGTTGATTGGCCGTGGCAGTACGTTTCGGCCCCGCCTAACTTGGCAAGTGCCTGACGTCTTGAACAGAACCAGTACGACAATCATGTTGTCCCTCCCTCTAGATTGTGACAGACAGGTGCGTTTGCGACCCTGCATCCGGCCGGCCTGGCCCGCCCAACTGGGCCTGGCCTTGGCAGGCCTGCTCCAAGTGGCCAAGTGGTGCAACTGTTCTTGTTTGCGTCCATGTATGAAACGGGCCTAGAATGGTTGTGCATACCCTCCCCTATCATCTGGTAGGCTTACCATCACACTGTCATCTTCTTATGCATTTCATCGAGCACTCGAGGGACGTACTTACAGCGGCCATGGCCGCAGCTGAGCTCGTCGACGCCGCCACGGGGACACACCAGCGGCCGGAGACACGGGGACATGCTGGAGGCCGGAGACATGGGGATGCACTGGCGCCCGGGTGGCGCGCCACGGACGGCCCGTCGACCGTCAGAGGTGCCGGAAGCGGTTGGGCGCGCTGCAACGGCGCCACGGTGGCGGCGAGGGTGGTTTCCACCCGTGCGCCTACGCGTCGCGGCGGCTGTGGAAAGGTGGCCTGAAGCTGGGTGGCTGCGCTGCAGCTGCACGCCGCGGGGAGTGGGGCGCGAGGCCGCACAGCCGCGTCGCGCAGAGCGGTGAAGCAGAGCTCCGAGTCTCTGAACCCCGGCCATGGTGGCCATGTTGCCGCACCGCCTGCTGCTGCTCGCGGCGTGCCCTCTTGCAGCAGGACCGCACCATCGTCGCCAAGGCGCCATGGAAGACCTCGATTTGCCCCATGGACGAGCTCAATTTGCTCCCATGCGCGCGCATGGCCGACCGTGCAGGGATCTCTGCCAGCAGCGCGTGGCCGCACGTGCAAGGGCCTCCACCGGCGTGGGCGGCTGCACGTGCAGGGCCCTCCTCCGCCGTCGCCATGGGGCTGCCCTGGACGCCGACGCTGGGCACGGGAACGGGTGCGAGCGGTGAAGTAGATGCGAATCGGAGAGGAAACCAGTGGGTGAGAGAACGGCCGTGGGAGGTAACTTCAACCCGGGCTTGTGCGATGGAAGGAGTCGAGACGAGCCGGGCCGTAGAGAAACACCCGATTTGAGTGTATCTCGGGAACCACCTTTTTTGCTGCTTTGAGCAGCGTGCGAGCTGGGTTCCCAGCGGGCTAGGCGACGCAAACACGGGAGCCTGCAGCCCACGAGCACAAGGCCCGCCTGAGCTTGAGCCACCCTCGCAAACGCACCCACAGTGTCCCAGGAGGGCCTCGCAGATGAACGCCAGCCCTACGCCCTGGACAACAACATTTGTTAGGAGGGGAATAGTGACAAAAGATGAACAAGATGCAAACCATGTATTCTATCTGAGTGTTGACTGTAAATGCTGATCAGTCAGGTGGCAGCCAAAAAAATAGGCAAGCAGTCAAGCACACAACTATCCATGAAGATAAAAATTCTTTAATAAATTCTGAGTTCTACACAGATGGGATAATATTTTGCATGTATTGTATATTTCTCATTGAATAAGCGTATCATGCATCAAAACCTTGTGCATCATTGTCAAACAACTCGATATGCGCAAGGGGGAAGAACTCACAGAATTGAAGTATATCCTTCTAAAATCAACTGCTTGCTGGCTTGAGAGGCAATCCCTACAAAAAAAGGCATGGAAGAGCTGTGTGAATTTTAGGGCAAAAAAGTTATTTACATCAGCGAGTACTACTCAGGTTGTCCAGAATCCTTGTCACAACTTCACCATTATGGCATTATGTTTCATAAATTACTGATGTTATCCAGAGTTCCATACCTACGGTAAAGTTCGGGTTCTTAAAAGTTCTTGCAAAATAAACCAAACCAATCTCATGATAATTTTCAGCAGATTAACTTGTACAATTACCTGGACACTAGACACTATAAACATAAGCAAACAGAGGATTGGCAGATATTATTGCACCATCCTGTAACTCTGACCCCTTGGGGGCCATCACATCAAATTCAGTAGAGAACTTATTATATCAAGAAATTCAAGAAACCAAACAAAATAGGAATGTGGGCAGTGGCCCAGTGCCCCAGTCCAAAGCAAATAAAACTTAACTGAACCAAAACCTACAAACCCCACCCCTTGTGGACAATTTGAACACTTATAAAGAACTTGGAAGAGACAAATGAGTGGAAGATAACTATCATTTTAACTTGATGTAGTTTTCAAGGAACCAAGGACATCTCGAAGCAAACAGAATAAAACAGGCCGTAAAACCAATGTCTTTTAGATGAAAACTTACCATCACATGCGGCCGAGGTGGCACAGCTACTTTTTATTTATAGCCTAGAGGCTGAGGTGCCATGACTATTCTTTATTTATATAGAACGGTTTAAGTCAAGAAAAAAAGAGCAGTTCTGAATAATTTCACAAATGACTTAGTAAGTCTAAATAAAAGCAGCATAATGCTTGTTTTCGTCCAAGCAAATGCAAGAAATTTGGATATAAACTCTAAATAAAAATATTCCGCTTCGTAGTTTTCATATTTGTAACATTATTATAACTTCGTAAAAATATGTCTCAAAACATGTGTCTCTTGATTTCCATATCGTTTAACAGTCACTAATGGAACGGTTGTCACTTTCCAATAGTTAATCCTTCAAGACATCCCTTCATATTCAACCAAGAGATTAATAAAATTGATAATTCTTATAGTTAGTTAGTTCATTTACGTCACATAGACCGCTCCGAACAACTTCTGGGACGTGCCGCCCATCATAGATTCACAGCGCCCCGACCTTCAAGCATCCCAACGGACGAATGGAGGGGTGAACGTCGGTGCCACCAGTCCTCCACCTCCCTGCCCTCCTCCAGCGTCATCGCCGCTGCTCTTCAGTAGATGGCCCATAGCCATATTAAAAAACGAGCACTTGTCTACATGCCTTCCTTCTTCCTCCTCCCATCGTTGCCCATCGTATGCTAAACACTATTGGCTGGCACGGCTGGCGGGGTGGATGTAGGCAAACCGTGCCCGGATCTTGTGTCCCTGCTCCGGATTGGTAAGTTCCATGGCAGTTTTGGGCGGCATTGCAGGCTGCCAGGGGGCATATATAGGTCCTCTCCATGGCTGGATCTCATGCCCTTGCTCCGGATCTAGTGGGCGCCGCGGAGGATCTGCCCGAATTTGCAATTGGCGAGGATTAATGGCTGCCCTAGTAGCCGGCGAGCCCAGTTCATGACTGCAGTGGCGTGGCTCATGCGAGCCCATTGTGCGTGTGTGTTGGCGGATCCATGGAGGTCGCATTAGGCGGCCTGCACTTCTCCTCGGACATCTATTGGCGCGTGGAGCGGTTTTGAGCTCCAACCGGGCCGGCGCCGAGTTCACACGTGCGGAATAGTCCGGGCCTCCACAACTTCCTGTGCCGGTGAGGCAACGTCGCTCTCCAGCTAAAGGGCAGCGAGGAGGTACATAGCCACGACGGCATCTAGAATGACTCCTGGAGCGGCAACAGGTACTTGCGTGAGACGTCATGCTACTAGTGTCCCATACACTGCGCCTTCATCCAGGTGGGCTGCTGGCCATGGCTGGGGCCACCCTAATGCGGTGGCCAGCGTCTCTAAGCCAGCGACCGATGGTCAGGGCCATGGACACCCCTAGCGACCGTAGTCGAACAAGCTCTTGGGTGAAAACCCTGCCCAGCTTGTCACTTATGGCCCACGGTGGCGGCGCAGCTTGCGTCACCCACCTTCGTGAAGGCGTTGTCGAAGGATCAGTTTATCGTGTGGGGCGTTAGGACCGTTCTAGGACGAAAGTCCCTGTCCCCTCTGCAAGTATTACTCGTGGGTCTAGGTCACCCATGGTGGCGTTTTTTTTTACTAGTCTCCATTGAGTATAAGCTTTAGTATCTGAACTTACATCTGAACACACACCACACGCACACACCATACACACCTTAGACGCAAGTCTAGACCTGTAACTCGTACCCATTTAAAGCTGTGTTGGTCGTGGTCGGGACGCATCACGCATGGTGCGCGTATTTAGGCCGACGGTCACAGGCATGGCGGTGGAGGCCCATCCCTTCCTTTGCACCGACTATCGTCTCCGGGCCGCTCGTCCGGCCCCATTTTTGTGTTGCGCGCAAAAGGCGCTGCCATGGCCTTGCAACGAGGACGAGATCTCGTGACACACTCTGGAGTAATGGAAATCCCCTGAATTCCATCACGTCGGGTACAGTACAGTCGTTCGTCGCCTCGTGCGGTGATGACAAGCAGGTCACACCTGCTATATGGTATGGGCTGAGCTATGGGCAAGTGACAATCGGCATGGCATGCCACGTTGACGAAGGGACGGGGGTGGTCGCTCGCCGTCGTCGCCGGCGTCAATTTATCTTTGGAAACTCAGCAGCCAGCCAGACCAACTTTAACGCACCCTAAATATGGCAGGGGACGAAGAAAGCACGGCAATTAGGCCGGACTCGGACCCAAAGACGACTCGATCTGTCGAGCAGTTGAGAACCACGCCGCTCTAGCTTTTCCCATTTCAGGGTCCATCATCGTCATTTGAGAGCGAGACCAGCAGTGCCAAACGCTCATCATTCTCTCCATTGACACCAACCGATTCCTTGGATCAGAGGCCGCAGGGTCACACGCACACGCACGAGCACGGCATATGGCGCGAGAAAGCGACGTAACGTACGTTCTCGAGGCCATTCCGGGCGTCGTCCAACGAGGTCGGGGCAGGTGGTGCCTTCTGTGCCGCCGTGGCCTACCTGAGCAGTGAGCACAAGCAAAGCAATCAAGCATGTCGCAATGTCTGCATGTGCCTGGGCCTGGCCCGGTCGCCCTCCTCCCGCAGCAGTACGTGCGCGCGGCCCCACTCGACCGGAGCAATGGAGCCTTTTGTTACTTTCCTCGTGTTGTTGGTCGGTGTTCATCGTACAAGTCTCAGCCCGGGTCCCTACTTGATGATGATTCTGCTCTTGACACCTACCGCCTGCGAGGCCGCCACCTGGACGTACCGAGGGTCCCTACTTGATGGTCGCTGCTGACGAAGGCAACAAAATCGCACCGAACCGATGATGGCGACGGCCGCTGGATTCTAGCTAGTACGAGAAAATCAAAGCCGATCGACCGCATTTTGAGACTCGCTTTGTATATCTTTTTGAGTGATGCATGATTCGTGGTACTAGTTCAGCTGCATCTAGTAGTATATTTGAATTCGAAAATATTTGTCTATTCAATCGTGTTCCCTCAAAAACAAAAACAAAAAAAAAGAGTGTATGCTCACGACACGTGTGCACACAGGTCGCCTTCTCGCGCACCCACTCACCGGATGTCGTGTCGCCTTCAATTCGATCGGATCTGCTGCTGCTATGCTTTGCTTTGGTTTTTCTGCATCGGTGTCTGATTTGGTCCGTGCCTACGGCCGGAGCTCATGCATCTGGCAGATGCGGCGGCACGGCTTTCCGCTATACACCGATGTTAGTGTAACTTGCAATCAGCTGCATTATGCATGGCACGGGTTTCCGCTATAGGCGAGTCAAACATGGTGCGATGTAAACGACGTCTGTGAAAGCGGTGTACTCCTATGCTACATGGGCGCGTAGTAGGGCGTGGTTGAGCTTGTGGCCTTGAGCGACGGCCGGCCGTCACTTTCCACTGTATGGTCCGTTTTACCTGCTCCTTATCCATTCCCGGAACGGCTTCTGCAGCCAGACAGACACCACCCAGCGGCGTCGATCATGGTCATGGAGGCCCCATCCGGGCATCCCCATCTCCTGCTGGATCGCTCGCTTTCGCCTCGCCCGTTTCTAAACTTGCTGCTGGGAGCATGTGACGTTCGTAGCCGAGACGGCGACAGACGGATCGATGGCCAGACGACACCTCACTGGCCCGATAGTGACCTCACGCCGGAGCCGATGGACGGTCGACGGGAACCTAGAACTCAACAAGTAGAAGGACGCGCGTCCGATGCAGCGACGCTCTCCCGTTTTCGGGCCCGACCGTCGTCCGGCCCGATGGCGATGGATCTCTCCATTTCCAGACAACCAAAGATGAGCATGTCTTTCCCTTTGCATCTCTCCACCCATGTCGGAACCTCGAGGCAACCGCCCGGGTACGAAGGTTTTTTCTTAGTGTCCGTGTGGGTAAAGTTGTACCTCTATAGAGTCTAGCTAACTTTGAAAGCTTGAAGTCCTTCCAGAACGAATCTTCGGTTCTTCCTACTCCTTGACCCTCCCTCTGCAGTATAATGATTTATGCGATGATGATGATGGAATGGTTCATAAGGTTTATTACTTCATATTTCGCACTATTACTTGATTACTTGGAGTAATTGCCAACAATTTATTGAATTGTTAATCATGAGCATGTCATCCTTTGATAAACTCTACGTATTTTATGCAAATAAATAAGGGCTAATTAATAACCTCGTTGCATACACCAAATATATATATGTCCAAATTAAGTCTTATTAGTATGAAATGTACTCAAAGTGCTGCCATTAAGTTGTTGACTTGGTGATAATTGAGTTATGCTCAAGATGGTCGAAATATAAGCAGACTTTATGGGCGCTTCGACCATGAGCTTTTGTGAGCGAATTAGCGAAACTAGACTACAATGGAATAATAAAAGTTGTACTTTATTTACCTAATGTTTTCTCAAAAGTGTACAATTAACTCATTCATTGTATTCTCTAGTTAATGCATCAATTATGTCACAAGAGTTGAGTTATATGAGAGTTTGGTAATTGGCTCGTCATATGTCAGCTCGTTATATGTCGTTCGATTGTTACAAAAGTATGGATGAGAGGGTACGAATGGCACTCTCTTAGGGGTCTAGTCTCAGTTTAGACTAAGGTAGGTGGGTCGAGTGGAAAACCCTGTGTTAGTCACACAGGTTTGGGGACAATCCCCCGATATATACTTTCTATAAGAGGAAAAGATAAAATTAGTAAATAAAATATTTCAACGCAATATGGAATGACACAAAATTAATTACTATAAAGGTATTCTCTCATATATATATATTTTCCTCCAAGGGAAATTTATTACATCTCAACCAATGCTCCAACATTAATTTAAAAGATGATTTGAAGAGCACTTGGGCATGCAGGCAGGACATTTAGTCATGCACTCGCTTCTTGTGTGATAACATGTTTTCGGCTTCATATTCAAGCAACAATAGCAATTCCCATAATTGCATCCCTCCAGCTGGCAAAATACTATGTTTATCTTTCCCTCATCTAATTTCATGGAGTCAATTGGTGTAGCATCATAACCTGTGTTGGTTAGACCATTTAGGTTGATACTTTTATCTCCAACCGTAGGTAGATTTTTATGACCTGATGCACCAGGTATTCAATTCATCAGCAACCAACATACGACCATAAATAAACTCAACAACAAAGTCATCAAGACTGTAAGATGTACTTACACTGTGCAAGTGATGGAAGGAGCACAAGAAATGAGAACATGATCATGATGGGCACAATGCTAGTGCCGAACCTCACCATCATATTGGATGGACACAAAACTAGACTTGCTTTTGGGGTTTCAATTTTTTGACCGAAAGCTATATATGTTGCTTTATTATATGTAAAGCCAAGCTATGCTAGAGCTATATTTGGAAAAACTCTCCATCATGCTTACTAGATACGAGAAAGCAATCAATGATGTTAACTTCTTAATAATTTTTTTATCTATACTTTTATATATTTCTAAGAATCAACCACAGTTATGTTAGGAGTGTTTCTATATATAATACATTATGTATTTCTTAGTAATTTTCATTTCTATACTTTCATATATATTCCCTAGAACTCAACCAATATGTTAGGAATGCATTTACAGATAATAGAAAATTATTACTAACATCTATTACTTACTAATATTCATATCTGTTTATTTCCTCCAATAATCATGAGCTGCAGCGCTTGCTCCATCATAATGCCCGCGTCAATGGTGTCAAACTGTCGACCTTGACCAACTCAGACGACAGGCCTCCAAGCTTTAGCTGCAACGGATTTGCCTTTCTCCCTACCAAAGTGCGAAATCAAATTAAAACGGGGGTAGCAGCTAGCACCAGTACGTGGCATACTGGCATGAAATCATTTCATATGGGAGTCTTCTCTCGTCTGTGACACGGTTTCCTCTGCTTCCAGTTCTCATGGAAATTTGGTATGCCTTCAACGATGCATGTCTGCATGCTGGCCTTCGCTGCACAGGGGTCTCAAAAATTTTCTGGCCGCCCGTCACTGCGCGTAACGTAGCAGAGCGTGGAGGCTGAACATGAGCGACGGGTGGCCCTGCCCGGCCGGCCGTCACTTTCGGCTGCATGGTCCGTTTTACCTGCTCCTTCTATCCATTCCCGGAAACGGCTTCTGCAGCCAGACAGACACCGGCGGCGTCTTGATCGCGTTGACGCCCGTCCATCTAGGCACCCGGCCATCCCCATCCCTGAATCTGGTCATGAAAAACCGAGAACCGAGAACCAAACCGAAAGAATCAAAACCGAATTAACCAGAATCGGTCGGTTCAGTTCCTAATTCGGTTCCAGGTTCTCAGGAACCGAAATAAGTACGGTTCTTTCGGTTCCTGATCTTGGTTAACCCAAATGACCCATATTAACTGAACTTACCAAAGGCCCACCAACGAATATGCAGCCCAATAGCCCACAAAGGAAACCCTACGTATATAAGCCAAGCAATCCCAGACTTCAAGCTTCAGCTCAATCTCGCAGCCACCCATCTCGGCCCTGAGTGCTATTCGGCGCACGCGCGCTGTTTTAGCTGCTGGCGCACACATGTTCTTAAGAGCATGTACGTCTAAGGCCGTCCCCGTCCTTTCCTTTTTATTCCTCTTTTTGTCGTTTCTCTGTCTGGAACGCCGCTGTAGGGAGAGAAAATTAAAAATAATTCAAACAGTGCGGCGCCCCGTTTCTCTTTCCCCAATTCCCCTTTCTCCCCACTCAACGCGCCGTTGGAATCCCTCGTCGGACCGGCGATTTTCCGGCGGATCCTCTCTCGCCGCCGCGGCTTGCGCCGGATTCGAGGTCTCGACCCATCACGCAGCAGCGACGCCGAAGAGGCTGCGTCAGCCATAATCGACGCGGGTGCGTTCCCCAGGTAGATTTCCCCCTTCTATGGCTCAAAGCGGTGGGGGATTCTGCTTCGTCGCGGCCGGCGTCGATTGCGAGTAGGCACGCGACGCTTCGCCGGTCGATGTCGAGGCAGAGGCTTCATCGCACCCTCGTCTAGGCGCGGTGCTATTCCCATGGACGTGGAGGGGAGTTGAAGGTATGTCTACCAGGCGTCCGTTCCTTTGATTTGGTTTCGATTCATCCTTATGATTTTGATTCGAGTAAGAGGCGAATTCGATTTGAGACGGATTCGTTTTTTCAGCCGGAGACGGATTAGATTTGAGGCGGCATCGACGAATCCTTGCAGTCGTTGTCGAGATCCGGTGGCTGCAGCCTGCATCACAGGGGAATCCTGCTGCTACGAGGACGTGGACATCAGCGGCGGTGACAACCTCCAACGATTCTAGGTATGCATCTTGCCTTTACCCGCCAATTCCCTGTGATTGACTGTAACACCTCTGGTGTTATATTAACTAAAACCTGCCATGTCATCATATGCATTGCAAAGCATTCATGTTTAAGTCAACCTTAATGTGCATTAACTAAAACAAGTTTATATTATATAGGTTGATTGAGTTTCTGTAATGTTTGTCACATGAAATAATAAAACCCTATTTTTGAATGTCATTGCAAATGCTTAATTTATACTCTATGTACTTGAGGTGTAAACTGTGTTTACACTAGTGTCAAGCATAGTGTATAAGTCTAAGTCTAACCCTAAAAATGATTTCCATATTTGAAATTAAATTTGGATTTCCAAACTTATTTCTAAACCTGGCTATCCAAGTTTAAATTCAAATAGGAAATACTATAAAAGGTTTTTCACAAGTCAATTTAGTCAACCAAGGGTGTCATTGGGTCAATGACCTAAAAATGTCCTTGGATGATGTTTGTGATCATTAATAACCAACCAATTAAATTAGAAACCAAATTGAGTTTAAATTCTATTTCAAAAACCCTTTATTTCCAACCCTAGTTTTATCCCCTTTTCTCTAATTCAAATTCTATAAGGAATTTGGAGATACTCTAAAAAGATAGTTTGTAGATCTTGACAGGAGCTACAAAGTTGGTATACAAAGTTTTTCAAGTTTCCAAAAGGAATTTCAAATTAATTTGAAAATACAGTTTCTAGCATTTATCTCCTTTTGAATTTAAAACCATAATTTAAAAATTATGCATAATTTGAGGAAACTTTGTACCTGAAAAATGTTTGGTTTGATAAACTCAACATTTCATAGTTTTGAAGATTTTCAAGTTTTATTTAAAAATCAAAAGTAATTTCAAAAGTTTATTTCTAGGGTTAATCCCCTTTTCAAATCTGAATTCAAATTTTAAAATCTAAACAGAATTTGAAGATGCCCATTAAAGGAAAAGTGTAGCTCTTGAAAAGTTATACAAATGATGTTTTTGGAGATTTTCAAGTTTTTATTCAAATTTTGGAGTAATTTGTATTTTAAACCGAGTGGCAATTCTGTAAATACCCTGAACAGCACCCGACCCTATCGGCGCCCGCCATGGCCGGCTTCACACCGCGCGCCGCCGTCCACCGCCGTGCCTTCTCGGCCGCCCGCGCGCTCACAGACGCGCGAAGGTTCACCGTCGTCGTGTCACCTGCTCCTTCATCGGCCCCGAGCTATAAATACCGATCGGACGACGCCGTTCTTTTCCTTTCTTCCTCCCACCACCGTCGCCGACGATCTCCCTCCGCCGCCGAAATTCACCGTCGACGCTCAACCTCTGTCCAATTACTCTCGCCCAAAGTTCCGCAACTTCCTCACGGTCCTTTTGGGCCAGTCCGTGTTTTCTTTCATCGCCCGAGCTGCCTGCACGCAGTCTTCTTCCTCGCGGCCAGTCAGTCGCGCCGCCGCCGCCATCTCCGCCGTTTGCTGTCGTCGGAGGTGAAAATATTTTACTTTCGACCCCTTAATCGTGCTCTCCGTGTTATCCTGCGTCTGATGTGCGCCTTGGTTCGAGCAGCGCATTACCGGAGGTCACCGTGCCGTTGTGCCATCGGAGCGCCGCCGCCGCCATCACCGCCATCGACCGCAGTTCAACCCAGCCACTCCGGACTTCTACTAACGTGCGCATCAGCGCCGTGGTGAGCTCCTGCGTCTATTCGTATTATCAATTTCATCCATCTCGCATCGGGAGTTGTTGTAGTGCAGTTCGAAGTCGTCGGAGTCCTGCTCGAGGGCTCGGCCGACGAGTCGAGGGGGTGACGGTCGAGGTGCGGGCTCGAATCGAGGGATCGAGTCGAGGGGTGCACTGTTCTCGAAGGTGTCGAGTCGAGGGGTGTACTGTTCTCGAGGGTGTCGAGTCGAGGGGTGCGCTGTTCTCGAGGAGTAGTCGAGGGTTGCACTGTTCTCGAAGGGTTCGAGTCGAGGGGTGCACTGGTCTCGAGGGGAGGCTCGTTCGTCGGGCGGAGTTCCGTCCTCGAGGGGAGGCTCGTTCGCTGGGGGAAGTTTCGTCTTCGAGGCTGGTCCATTCGCTCGAGCGAAGTTCAGTCTTCGAGAGGATGCCCGAATTGTACCCTCGAATGTACAGTACCTAACCAACCGATAGATCCTCGAGCAGGCTTTGGTTTCGAGCCGCCATAGCCCGTCCGTGAGTTAGCCGGGCATGTCTTAGCCTGCGGGCCCTCGAGCGTCGATAGCCAGTTCGAGGCATCGCCGGTCAACCCCGGCGGGGTCGGCTGTTGACCCGGAGACACTGTGCCGATTTTATTTTTCTATCTTTAGAAAATAATTTAAATGCTATTTTCTTTAAAAATTCATAGTAATTCGTATATAGCTCTAAAAATTCTGAAAATTTTTGTGAATGTTCTTTATGATGTTATCTACCTAGGAAAAATATGAAATGCCAAATTTGATAACTTTAATTTTATGTCCTTATTTAATGCTTTTAAATGATTTATTAACCCCTTTTAGTTAACCTACTCATTATAGGATTTGATTGACTCGAGATTGATTGATGACCTTAGGTCATTAACCCTAATGATCTTTGGCACTTTAATTAATTGTTTGCGCTTACTTTAATCATGTCATTAGGATTTAATTAATGTTATTTTATATGTTTAATTAATTAAAAAAAATGACGTAGTTAACCCTAACAAATTATATACGCGAAGTTTCGTTAGCTTACAATTTTATCGTGAAGAAAAGTTGTACTCGATCCCTGAATTTGATCATGCACTCATCGAGCATCATGTTTACTATTCCATCATGTAAAGCATATTAATTATCGAATAGTTTTCGTTAACGGAGAGTTAACGTATCACTCAGATCCGAAGGATGAGCAAATTCAAGAATCGGGAGTTGATCCAGAGTTCGAGACCATCTACCCCGAACATCAAGGCAAGCCCCGGATACATTTAAACCCTATTCTATTTATAAAAGCTTTATCGCTTCAGCTCTGATATGTTGCATTAAGTAGTAGGAGTTGAGTGAAAACCCACAAATTGCATTACCTGTCTTATTTCCTTAATCCTTGTCACCCACTTGGAAGATTAGTAGTAATGCTTAGCCCTGCTTATTTATTTGTTCAAAGGAAAAGAATGAAAAAGATGAGAATGGTTTTCTTATTGAAAGCTTGATGTTAGTAATAAATCGAGTCCGGACGGCGAACTTGCACCGGGAACGGAGTCCCTCTGTAGTGTTCTCGTCTGTTGATGCCCTAGGTCCCGTCCGTTGGTGAACTGGTGATATCGAGAAATTAGAAAAATCCACATGCATGAAGTGGTATACGGATGGTTGGAGCCGTGTATGCCATGGAGTGACCTAGCGTGGGGTCAGAGAATCCCATCTGCTGTCATAGTGTGTTTTACTGTGGGGTTTAAGTTCCCATGTATCTCGGTACGCTGGGCCGCAGAGCTCACGTGTATCATGTGGTGATATACGGCTGAGGTTGTTATCCCGGTATATCGGTGCACCTGGGGTGCTTCGGAGTTAAAGTCTCCGGTATGCTCAGTCACCTAGGTCCCAGCTGGGTATGAAAATGGATTCGAATCACCGTTGCTTCTCGGAGAAGAAGACTCGATCGGTGTTCATCATCGTAGTAACAACTTGAACAACAATTAAGGTTAATAATGGAGTTGGTTGATAATGGGAGATAGTCCCAGCAACTTCTCTTTCTGTAAAGCTTTTCTGCAAAATTTCTTATCCCTTACAAGCCTTACCTTGTCCCTCTAGCCTGCATCTCTTGAGTCTCTACCCCTCTCTTTCGTCGGGTCAGTCTTGTTGAGTACTGTTGTACTCAGGGTTTGTTGAACCCCTGTTGCAGGTGAGCTTCATGGGCAGGAGTGTTATGCATCCTGCTGCATGACAGTCGTCGAGGAAAGCGACGACGAATAAAGATGTTAAGCTCTTGGGCAGAGCTTGTGTGTAATATTGTAATCTACTGCTACTCCACTACTATTATGGTTTGTATAACTTAAACCTATCATTGTAAATATTTTGAAACTCAGAGTTTGTAAATGTATGTTATTGTAAGTCTTCCGCTGTTTTACTCCGTGGTATTTTATAAAACTGTTGTAATACTGCAATGTCTCTCTACAATGATTGATCCTGCTCGGAGAATCGTGGATGATTCGGGATTTACCCGACAGACTTTTTAAGTCATATGGAACACAGTCATGGTTATTTGGAGTCTGTTTAGACAATAATCATGCGTGTGGGCCATATGATTTAGGAGGTTCTGCCACATTGACGAGCCGCTTCCTCTCGGGTCCCATATGCCCTAAGGCTGGAATCCAAAAACTCTATGGAGTTCAGTGACATACTGCAAGACCTAGGGGTCGCAAAAAATTCAGTGTTAAATATGCTAATGTGGTAGATTAGATGGGACCACGGTGAAAACAATCTGTCAAAGCGGTGTTTATGTAAGTGCTTTCATCAGTTTCAGAATTTATGTCCAAAGTTAGCTAGCTTGTGCAAAGCACTAACCTGCATTCGCTCAGGATATACTAAAATATATTTCAGATAGTCTATAGACATGAGAAAGTATAGGAAGACTTTCAAAATCATGTTTGACATGTATTGTCTATAGGGTTAACTTGTCCAAACTTTTCGTAGTTAGTTCATTGTGTTGTTATTTACTAGCGAAGTGTCAGTTATGACTTATTTTGCACTTCTCAGTCGTTTTGCATTTTTTGATATATAATATCATAGCGGCTAACTGTAGCCGGAGCAACACTAAGCTGCTAGGAAAAGTAACTGCACTACTCAGTTTGGGTTAAATGTCTATATTTGCTCAGGATATACTCATTAAGTGCAGAGAACAAAAATTGAAATGTTTATCCAAAAGGGAGGTCCTCTTTTCCACTTGTGACCTATTTGTTGACTCAATAAGATTGTTTTTGCAATATATAATATACTCCATCGTTTTATATGAGATTTACTCATCCGTTCTAGTTATTTTTTAGGTTACCACAAAATATTATTTCCAAGGGCCTCAAACAGAAAAGTCAACTTGTTTGGTGAAATTGTTACCTTCAAATACTGCCGCCGCGAAATAATTTATATCCTATAGGTATACGCCTGCATCTTTTTCGCACTCCGTTGGCGCTTTTCATCTATCCTCCCCCTTTGTTGATATTCAAGTTTTAGTTTTAGATCAAAACATTGACCACTGCCCATTGTTTTGAGTATGGCTTGGCTCTGTAAATCCATTGTCCTGTAGTATGTTTGCTCCAAAGTGAGTTTTGACATGCACGCTGTAGTTCTAAATCCTTGGAGGTGTTTCCACACTTTTTTAGATCTACTGATGTTACTTGAGTTGGATCATTCTGAACTCTGAACTTTGCCATGGTGAATGAGTGAATGCAAGTGGTTTGTTGTGTATGCATGGTAGTAAGACATCACTTGCGTATGCATGGTAGTAAGACATCTACCCCGATTTTACTAGGCTTTTTTGTTATGTTGAGTTCAGGTGTGAGGTGAGGCATGAGGTAGTAACATATGGATGCTTCAATCTGCAATCCTCAACATGTAACAGTGCACTGGGTAAAAAATCTTTTTACCTAGTGTTGTATGTAAGAAAATCTGTTTTCTTCCTCTCTTTGTTTTGCTGCAGCAAGAGGCTTTTACTCTTGTACTTTGTCTGTGCCCAAGTTCAGTTCATCTTTATCTCTAGCCATGAGTTGTGGGAGTGTGATCGTGAGTGAGCTGATTTTCTTTTTTTTTCTACCTATCGGTGCCGGTGTCGTGTTCAAACTAATTCAACATAGCAAGATGGTGAGGCCGAATCTGAATGTGTTTGTGTGTGTGTGGATTGGTAAAATTTAGTCAACTATGCATCATTTTTTGGCATATTTTTTTTGTTTGTATCACCGAGCAATGACTCATTCCAATTTAAGGTAGTGCATATGACATCTTAGTATAAATTTATAGTTTGTACACACCTGTTTTGGCTGATTGAAAGTTACATGTTCCAAGGTAGATTGAGACTCTTTTTTTTTGTCCAAGTCTACGGCTGAAGGTGCTCGGGGCTATCTTGTACCATCAAGAGTTTAGGTAATTAAACCATGCACTTTTTTCCTATTTACTCATGGACTATTATATAATTTTGATTTCTCTTTAGAAAACACTCTGTCCCATTTGGTAATGTTTGTAACTTTGAAATATATATTGCCTCATGTCTTGCTAAGACTTTTTGTATGCTTCATTGCAAAATTTGATCGTTTATAGACTTCTAGAAGAATAATCAAGAATAGCGGTTGGAATTAGAATGGTAAATTTTGAACTGCAGGCGTTTGGTTTAATCATTTCAGTTTTTAAACCCATTATTCTTGCTTTTTTTGGGGGAACTCTAAGAGCTCTAATTGTACTTTCTAGTTTCTAGAACTGAATGGTAGAGATTTTATACTGTGAAAACTTATTGACCATGTCTTATTTAAGTTTAGTTTCCAGTTACATTCTAATATTAGCTCCATATGTCACAATTTGTTCTCTAAATTCTTGGGAGATCTGTAGTGTTCTTAATATTCACTTTTACAAATTGAGTTATGTCATGCATCCTCTAGTTATAAATACTCTCAGAGGGACTCTGAACTTTTGTTAATGTATAACACCACACAGACACACTCTAGGCATGGGGGTTTTCGTACAAACGTGTCATTTTTGCCGTCTCTCTGTCCCACACGGGCATAAATGTTTAATTTGTGATTCTATAAATTTTTTTACAAAGTTTTACAATCTCATAGTTCAAAGTTTATAAATTCTTAGTATAAAGTATTGAACACAGCAATATAAAGTTTATAATATGATAATTCAAAGTATTAAACCTACCTGGTTTTGTAAATGTGATAGTATAAGGTTTTTATAAATTCTAAGTGTTAAGTTTTAAACCTACTGTAACAAAGTTTATATAATAAAATATTTTGAATTTCTTAAAAATAGCTTCAAAATATATTCGGTTTATATTGTAGCTTACTTTCAGTTTTAAATAAATATAAAGAAACCATTTGAATTGTAAGTGGTGTAACTTTCTGTTCTTTTTTTGTTTGGTATGTGTTACCTAAGAATGCTGATGCCATCTCTATTTTTTTTCTCACTTCAGGATTTTGTTGTTAAATTGAAATTCAGTGTTAGCCATCATATTCATCAGTCCAAATTTCAAAAGTCATTATTTCTCTGAATTCATAAATGGGCAACATTGCATTAGTCAGATTAGTCGTTGATGGAAATATGAACTCTTTACCTTTTTTTGTTATTGGTTTTTTTTAGTCTATTGCATGCTATATGTCTTTACGTTTTACTGAATGAGCACTAGTCTCTGACTCTATCTATCTTGTCTGTAATCTAGGTATATTCCTGGTGGGGATTCATGGTGTAATGAAAGGGTCAGAGGGGAACATCGAGTAGTCTGTTGCTCTTGATTTATTGCTACTGTAACAAATGAGATGAGATTTTGCCTAGCATGCTTGAGATAGTCCTCCTCTAGCCTGAAAGGATGAAGGTTAAAGCTAAAGGACACATTCTGAGTCAGAGCGAATCAGAGAAGAATATATAGTAGACCGCAAGCGTCACCATGCATGTTATATAATTATTGAGTGTCAGCACACCAATGCAACTATATAATATGGAGCCTCTATTTTCAATTAGAGACTGAGAATTTTTTATTAGGGTAACATGCTATGCTTATTTAGATCAGGTCGTATAATTGTGGAGACGTAGCTGAGGATTAATAAGTACAAGGTAGAAGAGCGGTGCTATTAAAGAAATATTATAGTGAGTTGAATAGTTCATCCTGCAATACTCAGTATCATCATATTATGGAGTGCTACTCACTGTTTTGCATGCAGAACCATAAGACTTAGCTTAATGAACTTTTGAGATTCTTTTTTGTCTATCTATGGTGAGTAATTTATTTGCTAATGAGTTGACTCAATCTGTAGGGGACGTCAAAGATGACTCAAGAAAAGGAAGATGAAGAATACCTCAAAGAGTATGAAGATGCCCCTTGGCGGTGCAGGGAAACATGTTTAGTTTCCTAGCCTTTATGTGAGTCCTTTGCTGACTATTTTTACTACTACCTTCGATATATTACAAATCATATAATTGATGTGATAGTTCAAGTTATGAACCTAGCAGTATAAATTTTTATAATGTGAGAGTTCAAAGTTTATAAATTTCGAGTGGAAAGTTTTGAACCTAGTAGCACGAAGTTTATAATGTGATAGTTTAAAGTTCTGAAACTAGTAGTATAAAGTTTAAAGTATGATAGTTCAAAGTTTATGAATTCTTAGTGTAAAGTTTAAAACTTAGTAGTACAAAGTTTATATTTTTATAGTTCAATGTTTTAAACCTAACACTATAAAGTTTTGAACCTAGCAGTTCAAAGTTTATAATGTGATAGTTTAAAGTTTTGATCTAGAAGTACAAACTTTTATTATAATAGCTAAATATTGATTAATTATAAGTATAAAGTTTTAAACTTAGCAGTAAAAAGTTTATGATGTGATAATTCAAAGTTCTGAATACAACAATGCAAAGTTTGTTATTTGATAGTTTAAAGTTTATAAATTCTGATTGTAGAGCTCTGAACCTAGTAGTATAGAGTTTATAATGTGATAATTTAAAGATTTGAACCTAATACAATGTTTAAAATATGATTGTTCAAAGTTTTTAAACATAACAGTACAAATTTTGTAATGTGACATAAGTTTATAATCTTTTGTAAATTAAATATAACTTGATGCATTTTTTAATTTGTTTATCTTGTTTTGTTTCTTCAGGTATTAATGGCAATTATTTAGTACCAAGAACAAAAGTAACATGTGCTTTATATTAGCTAAATATCTAGACGTATATCTCGATTAATAAGATGCACTCGTTTTTCTATTTTTTTCTTCTTTTATAACCTTGCATGTTTTTATAAATTATTTTATATTTTTTTATATTCGTTGAATTAATAGTCCTATATAAAATATTATGGAACATAAATACTATAAATTTTTGAAAACTCTACTTTTATATCCAAATAGATTTAAAACCATCCCCCGCCCTTTTCATCTCCCACATACCCGCTATTCTGAAAGAGAAATAAAATGCTCGTAGAATTTAAAATGTCATATCAGCTTAAATTTTAGATGAGAGAAGCGTTAATAGGTCTTAGGAGAAATAAGAAACAGGTCATTAGCTGCAGTAGTCACGTACACACGCGCCGAATAGTCACCCCCACCGTGCGCAGTAGCGCGTGCGCCGGTACTGTTAGCGTCCCATCTCGGCCTCGTTCCTTATCGTCAACTTCTTGTCTCTCCCACTCTTCTCAAATCAGGCGACGGCAACCTGGCATGGCCCTGTGCGGCTGTTCCTCCATCCCGTCTCCATCCTTGCATCCTGCGGCGGCAGCAAGCAAGCGGCGCGCCTGCGCTGCCGCGAGCGCAAACAGGGAGAGGCGAGCTGCTGCGAGCAGGGCGGGGCAAGGCGCGGCGATGGCGCGACGCGCAGGCCGCCGCAGAGCAGCGGCCGGGAGCGCGAGCATCGAGGCGAGCTGCGAGCAGGGCGGGGCAACAGCACGCAACGACGGCGCGGCGCACATGCCGCAGAGTGGCGGCCACGGGGCGAGGCAAGTTTGCAAGTAGAGATCCGAGCATCGATCTGTAACCCCGCGCGAATATCGATCTGCAGATGTTTTGTTCTGGAATGAGAGATTTTGTTGCTCTTTTACTAAATTGGATAATGTTCGTTTGGGAATTTTTCCCTTCTGTTCTTTGCAAATCGGTTAGTTCGGTTATAACCGAACCGAATTAACCGAAATCGATTTTGCTCGTTCCCAAGATTTCGAAAGAATCGATCGGTTCTCACTTATGACTTAACCGAAGAACCTCCAGTTAACCGAACGCCCAGCTGACCCATCCCCTGCTGGATCGCTCGCTTTTGTTTTCGCCTCGCCCCGTTTCTAAACTTGGTGCCGTAGCATGTGACGTTCGTAGCCGAGACGGACAGATCGATGATGGCCAGACGACACCTCACTGGCCTAGTGACCGACCTCACGCCGGAGCCGATGGACGGACGGTCGACAGGAACCAAGAACTCTAGAAGGACGCGCGTCCGATGCAGCGATGCCCTCCGGTTTTCGGGCCCGACCGTCGTCCGGCCCGATGGCGATGGATCTCTCCATTTCCAGACAACCAAACGCACCATCCAATCATGACCCGCACCAGTGCACCGCGCACGGCGCTTTACAGTACAGCCAACCACAGCAAGGGCGCAGGCAGCACGACACGATGCAGCAAAGAGCAACACGGCATACGACGCGAGAAAGCGACGGGTTACTCGGGTCCGCTTCGGGCGTCGCCAACAAGGCGAGGCCAGGTGTTCTCCGCTGCGGCCTGCGGGGCCGGCCTCCTACGACTGCCTGATGGTGATCAATGGGCACGGGCAGCGGGCAGGAACACGTACATGTGCCGTGCGGCGCGGGCGGGTTGACTGTCTGCGTAGGTCCCGGGCTATACTCGATGCAGTCCTTGTCCTACTACTGCCTCACGCTGCGTTCGCCACCTGGACAGCAATATATAAGTATCCTCTGATCCATCGCACCCATCACCGATTCACCCAACACAATGATATCGACAGCCGCCGGGTAGCTAGAGACCGTACGAGGAGGCCACATTTTCCGACCCACGAGGAGGCCACATTTTCCGACCCTTTACTCTCTTTCTTTTTTTCTTACCGGCACTTCACCCATTTTTATTAAGAGTAATAAAGCTCAAGTTAGTGATAACGACGAGACGCCCACGTCAAGAACCTGTCCAAACAAACCGACCTAGCTACTAAATATCAAATTATGTGCTATATAATGACTGAATTTTACGACACTAGCAACCGATGATACACATAGCTAGCTCTCTGGCGGCCAAACGCACCCGCTTCTTCCTCCCGTGGAAGAAGGCTTGCATCGCCTCTTCTGCTTACCCCGATAGAGCCACCTGGAACGCCAGCTCATGAAACTCCTCGAACGTTGCTTCATTGAGGCGTTGCATCTCGACCTCGTATCTGAGCTTCCTCATGAGGACCATCCTTGTCTGCGCGTCTATCTTGTTGAGCTTGTTCTTGGCGGCCAGGCGGACACTACGCTTGGGCAGCCATTCTAGCGTGTCTTCACTGGGACCCGCCTTAGTGATCCGCAAGGTCGGTGTGGAGAGCAACGACGGCGGCAATGGCTTCATGAAGGAGTTGATGAAGTCGTCGACGATTCAACGCTGTCGGGCACTTGTTCAGAGGCCTTGCCATCCGCATTGGCGTGCCCCACCGCGGTGCCCTCCGCTGGGGCCTCAATGGAAACGACATCGGCGCCCTGGTCGGTAACAAAGAGCCCTCCAGTCTTGTCGATCGGTAGGGCCTCGATGGCTTCGACGATGCATGGGGCAGTGGCAGCTGGGGACGGCGGGGAGCGTCACGGGCGTTCACGGGCACCGGGGGCTTCATGGCGGCTGGGGATGGCGGGGAAGCGTCATGGGCGTTCACGCCGGTGGCGTCCCCGTCAGTGCCGACCACCAGCACCACTACCAGGTCGTCGTCGTTGGTCGTCGTGCCGAGCGAGGTGTCAACAGCTATCGTGCCGAGGCCGTCCTCGAGAGAGCCCGTGAAAATCGGTGCAACCTCCGCCGCAGTCCTGCCTCCCTCCACCTCTTTCGTCCACGGGGTCGAAATCCCTGTGTGGCGAAGTGTCCGTCGCGGGCTGGGAGGCCACCTGTGCCTGCTGACCCTTACGACCTCCAGCCACCCACATGGTCACCTCGAATTTCGAAGCAAGGTGCGCTAGGATCTCATCCAACGCGACTGCGTCGGTAGGCGTGAGAAGAACAATAGGAGCAACGGTCTCACCAGCAGGGGCAAACGACACTCTTGACGACGCGGCCTCAACCGTAGGACGACTCACGTCATCCATAGGTGGACAAAGTGGCGGTAATGTAGTCGACGACGAAGACGGTGCGGACGGTAGCTGCCTCTGTGGAGGTGGGACGACTTGAGGTGTCACCCTCGGCGACTTGGACTCCGCTGAGTTGCGGCCCGCAGAGGGCATCCGACTGTGACCACGCACCGGTGTCTTGTCGGCAGTACACGACCACCCGATGCCACCGTTCACGCTTTGGCCCAATGTTCGCCACAGCAGTAACAAAGGCAACGCGACAGGGAACGGCATTGAGCCGCGACGTGGCCGTGGTCGAGGCAGTTGAAGCAGAGGCCCACCAAACCCCGCGGGACAGGACGTCACGTGGGCGCGGCCCTCCCCGGTCTGGAGGCGCACCCCCTTCTGCCGACCGACACAGACCGGGCCTCCTCCCGCTGCGAGCGCTGTGGGAGCACCCGCTGCCAACCCTCGGCATCAGGCGCCGTGGTGCGGCGATGGGAGCCAAGCCGCATGTGAACCGGGCGTTGCTCCGGGGCCGGTGGATCGACGGGGCCGTAGTTGGAGGCCATCTTCTTGTGACGGTGACGCCGTCGGCGCCTCCTGGGCCGTGCGGTGGTGTGATCCCCAAGAGCGCAACGAGCCGCCTACAGGTAGTCGAGCCCCGGGGCGCCCATCAGCGGAGGGGCAGAGTCGCAGCGTCGACGGGGGTAGTCGCGGCGACGGTACCCACCGACATGGCTGCTGTTGCTCGGCATGGCGCGATCGCTCGACACTCCGCACGCTGGACCCCCCGAGGGGGCGCAGGAGGCAACCAGCGCGACGGCGAGGCTAGGGGCGACGGTCAGCCGGGGGGAGACGCTGCGGCGGGTGGGGAAGAGGATTAGAAGCTCGACATCCTCCTCGTCCGAGCAATCTTCGACGGTGACTTCATCCCAACGTTGCGCCTTCGATCTCCCGGATGGGTAGAAAGGGGGCAGCAGGGAAGAGGCTCCTTTCACCAGCGCCCGGGGAGGAGGGAAGGCCGGAGGTGGCGCCCGACGGGCTGGAGGTGGCAGACATAGCAGGGGAGAGCTCCATGCCAGGGGGCCTGACCTCCTCGCGATGGCCGGGGTGCGCGGAGGCGGGGCAGCCGCAGTGGTGGAGCCCAGCCCGGCCACCATGGTGGCGTTTCGGGCTTCCATGGCCACGGAAGCGTGAGGGATGACCTCGTCCTCAAGCAGCTGGGGACCCAGGTGAGCAACTGGGGTTGGGGGAGGGGGGTTGCTGGCCTCTTTCGATGATGATTCCTTCACAAACTAGCCCCAATTAATTAATTTGGGCAATTTGTCCCCCGTGTACACAAAACCTGCATCGAAGAGTAGTTCTCGGTACACCAGAGCAGGGCCATTGACTTGCCCTACCACTCCACTCCACTCCACAATACACCGATCGTCCTTTTGCTAGTCAGAGCCTGCTGTGTGTGGAGGACCACGGTGCTTTCGCGCTGGTACCCAAGACTTTTCAGGTCTGCGTCACTGCGGCGTGCTAGCTTGTGCTTTCCCTGGCTCAGCAAACCCAGCATCAACGCTGGCGGCTTATTACGTCACGCTCTTGCGATTCATAATAATACTCAAGCCCCTTTCGTCAGTCAGAAACACCAGTTGTCTAACGATCGGCCGTGCTACGTAGGAGTCTATACATATTTCAACGTCGATCGATCGAGCACGTCGCCGTCGTTACGACCTATGTACCTGCAGATGTCGCCTGAAACCGATGCTAGCATACAAGAGTGGCCACTTGCCCCATGTCCACGTACGCAAGTGGATCGATCTTTGACTGTGCGCCTGCATCGCTGAAAAACGCGCGCGCGATGGTTGATCAGGTTGGCGCTAGTCAAACGCCATGTAATCATCTATTATTGTCCGATATTTTCTCCACCAGTACGTAGTACAGTTTACATCAAGAATATCGGAAACGGAGTGCCGCTCGCTTTGCCGAGTGGCAAAGCAGGGGCACTCGACGAAGACGTCCTTTGCTGAGTGTCAAAAATAGCATTCGGTAAAGATTTATTTGCCGTGTGCCTGATTCTCGGCGAAGTCAGGCACTCGGCAAAGATTATCTTTATCGAGTGCTGGACACTCGGCAAAGCAAGGCACTCGGCAAAGAGTGACGGGAGCAAACGGCGTTCGTCGCCGTCGCCGTCACCTTTGTCGAGTGCCCTTCTATCGGGCACTCGGCGAAAGATATCGTCTTTGTCGAGTGCCCAGCCACACACTCGGGAAAGAGCCGTGTGGCGGGTACTGGGCCCAGGCCGGCCCCTCGTTGCCGAGTGCCAGGCCATCGGCAAATATTTTATTTTTTTTGAATTTTGAATTTAAACTTTTTCTGTAGCCCAAGTATATTGTATTCAAGAACATGTTCGAATTTAGAAAAATTTATAACACTTTGCTATATTTCGTTCATTTATTTTCTTTACTTTAATTTTTCAGGATAATCTAAATTTGAACTGCGGGTGCATAAAATAATGAAATATAGCCATTTAAAAAATAATATTCATGTTGGAGAGTGTATTTTAAAGCCATATCCATAAATTCACCCAAAAGTTTGAACGCCTCGTCCACGAAACATAACCAGCCACATGCGGTAGAAGTGTTTTTTAACTATAAAAAATCCAACCGAAGTCCGAAAATCACGAAACTTGTCGAGGTGTCATGTTATCGCATGTAGAGGCTACGATAAAAATTTGAGAATGTTTGAAGCCAGTTGCATGCCGGATGTCTGACACCCAAACATATCCACATGTGATCATAATCTCAATCAGGTTTTGTGTTCATAATAAATGGTGGTGCAGTCAGCTGGAAAAGTTTCAAGCAGGAGACGATGTCCGATTCTATAGCAGAAGCCGAGTACATTGCGACAGGTGGAGCTGCAAAGGAAGGTGTTTGGTTGAGGAGGTTCCTCATTGAGCTTGGTGTGTTTTCGAATACGTCGGACCCATTGAATTTACATTGTGATAACAATGGGGTGATTGCACAGGCTAAGCAGCCTCGGGATCACCAGAAGAATAAACATGTACTCTAAAAATTTCATGTCATTCGAGAGTTTGTGAAACGAGAAGAGATCAAATTATACAAAATATATACGGATTTGAATATAGCAGATCCTTTGACAAAGGCTCTTCCACAACCTAAGCATGAGGCGCACATGAGGTCTATGGGGATTAGACATCTTAGAGATTAACTCTAGTGCAAGTGGGAGACGGTTAGGAATATCCACTAGAGCTAATCATGAAGATGATGATATTTCGATTATATCTATGATTAATATAAGTGTTCATTGAATATTCATTATAGGCAACTTGTATTGTCTGACAATTATGTGAATTGTTAGTGAAACTCATTTACTTGAATGGTTATTCTAATGTTGTCCCTGGTCGGCGTTTTTATGTGAACACACTTGAATATTAGACCAGTACATGTATTAGTTGATGGCTATTTTTCACAAGTCATAGACATGGAGATGTAGAACTAATAATGTGAGCACATGTATGACATGTAGGCTGGACTGACCCGATATGAGACTGTCCCTATTCACATCATGTATGTTATGTCCTTAGACCTGAGATTGTTGTATGTACTCAAGATGTGAAACGATCTACTCCGGGACTGTCAAACGCTACTCCGTAACTGAGTTATTATAAATGTGGTCTTTGGGTGGTTGGGAAGCATGCTGTGAGACATAGACAATCAAGATGGAATTAAAAATTCTTTGCCGAGTAGCAAGGGGTAGGGCACAGCCAGGATGATCCGATTGATCTCACGCCTATTGGCAGCATCCATCACCACCCACGCTCACGCCTTTGTCATTCGTGGACCTAGCAGTCCGGTTGCGCATTGCTTCTTCCTGCACGTATGTGATACCTCGGAGGTGCTGCATCTACGGCACAATGACGGACCTCATCGATCACGGTGGTCGGTAGCTGGTCGGCGGTTAGTCGGACTGGTCGGGGACGTGCTCGGATAATCCACGAGCCAAGGGTGTACTTGACGGATGACCACGCAACTGCACGGCGCTGTTGCAATGCGTTCGACTACATCAAGTCTTTCGCTGCAATTACATGTCTAGTGGTAATCCCGTGACCTATATCTAGCAGTAGATCCTGATTTATGAGGTAGAAAAGTTTTATTTTTTGGCTAGCGTAGCAACCTCATAACCCAACAGTCATGCCTCCGTTGCCTCTCTTGATGTTCTCTCCACCCTCTCCTCCTAGCCCTATAGGGACTCCGGTGAGAATATATGTTTGTCTATTGGTTTGGCTTGTGCAGCCATCCTGCAGGTAATAATGAGATCGCTTCTCCTTTGTGCAGCCACAGTCGGTGGGTTCAAACCTGACTCCTCCACATGGCCCTTCTCCACAGCATGGGTAGCCGGTTGGCGCGGGGCACAATTAACGTGGCCAGGCGGCGTTCCTCCTCCGCCTCCGCAGCACGGGCACTCCGGGTGGGCAAGCGACCCTCTGCTTCCACCGACCGGGTGGACGTACCAGTCGGCGCCGCAGTCCGGGTGCTCCGGGTGGTCTTCGTGGCCAGGTGGGAGCTCTTCACACTCTGCGGGGCATGGGGACGCCGGGTCGCAGCACGAGCAGTGATGGACTGTGATTGTTATGTTGAACATGTTGGATTTATGACTATTGATGGATGTTAGACTTGTTATGGATGTTGGACCCGTTGGATTTATGTTCTATATGTGGATTTGTGTTACATATGTGGATTTGTGATATATATATATATATATGGATTTCTCTACTGTGATATATCTGAAAAAACAAAAAAAAATCCTAGCTTTGCCGGCGCTCGGCAAAGCTGGACACTGTGTGCCAAAACACCCAGTTTTGCCCAGTGCTGACCTGACACTCGGTAAAGATTTTTCTAAAAAAATTAAAAATTCTTTGCCGAGTGCCTGCCAAGTCGGCACTCGTCAAAGAATTTTTTTAAAAAAATAAAAAAATCTTTGTCGAGTGCCTGCCACGTGGGCACTCGGCAAAGAAGACGTCAGATGACTGATGCCGTTAAACTTTACTGAGTACGTTCCTTATGCTCGGCAAAGTCTTTGCCGAGTGCTCGACGCGTGGCACTCGACAAAGATCTCTTTGCCGTCAACTCTTTGCCGACACCTCTTTGCCGAGTGCCGACGTGGAAAGCACTCGGCAAAGCCTTTGCCGAGTGCTTTTAGGGCTTTGTCGAGTGCCTCGGGCACTCGACAAAGACGGTGAATCCGGTAGTGATTATTCCAAATTATAAGACATTGTAGTATTTCTCGACACATAGAGTTTAATTTGTTATCCATCTCGGTATGCATTTATGTCCACGTATATAATAAAATCAAATGGAACTATATCAGCCAAAACGTGAATATCCATACATAACACTCTCACGTAATCTTGAAAATGTGTGTGCATAAACTTAGTTCTAGATCGAAGATAGCAAATTGGCGAATCCAGTGCGTGTGCAGTAACAAAATGGTAGGATAATAATCAAAGTAACACTCTTCTTGGCATATTGGCCAATCCAATGGTCAGGATGGCAAATTGGAGAAGTCTAATCTTTGCACCGGCAAATCGGCAAAATATCCGACTTTCAGAGAACACATTGGGCTTTGAAAAGTAAGTTCATTTTTTAAGTAAAAGAATGAAAAAAAGGTAGCTTGTGACATACGAAGTATAGGTTAGGGGGGTATATACATAGATAACACATATTCTTTGCCGCTTCTCCACTCAAAACGACATGGCTAGCGCCATGATATTCCTTGCACCCTCGCAGCGCCATTCCAGGCCGGCCGGCTTGAATCACAAGTTGACTAATTTTCTTTGCACACGCCGAACATTTTGAGATCCGAGCTGAATGATGCATAGGCTAACATACTAAACCTAGCATGTAAGCGTATTCTAGGGCGGCTACAGAGTGGCCGGGGACCAAGAGCAAGAGGGCAAAACAGCTCTCAGGCCTGACCAAATTAAAACCTGTCAAATTTGATTGCCTAAGATTAAGTGGAACACACGCAGAGATTGGGCCATGATCCTCACTCACATCTGCCTTTTTGGAGACGTGATGGGAGAGAGCTACATACATCATATTCACTCACACTCACACTCACCATATTTTATCTGAGATTTGTCGCTGTCTCCTTAGCTTTTTCTCCCATTATTACGTGCATGTGGCATTGGAGGCTAATCTTTCCTAATCCAACGCTTTTGGGCAGAACGTGCTGGGATTGGATCAAAGAAGGTTTTTCTTCTTTGGAACGTGTAAGTACTGTGTGTTATTGGTGGAATGGTGGCACGCGTCATATGGCTCTTGGTGGAACAGCTGAATGGCTGTCGTACTGCTTGTTTTACTCTCGTTTCAGGACACTAGTTTTTGCAGCAGGACACAACAACACTACGCTGCGATATTTGTCTTCGTTTGAATCGTAAGCGAAAAGAGTTCTTTTTCCGAGAAAGTTTGTCTCTAACCTCCACCATTTTGGGGGGCGTCGCTTTGCGAGATTTTATTCTGCAAATCTGAACATGCTGGATCATGACGGTGCTCTTTTTTAATGGAACACTAGTTATTTAGTTTTGCACTTTGGCTTTGGCGGCAAATATTTTACTGCTGCTACACTACTTGCGGCTACAATACGGAGTACTATGCAAAGTGAGTGAGCACGAGCAGTAGCTTATTAGTGCTTGTTCCATCATACACACATGACCACAAATCCCATTGAGCTGCATCCTTGCATGTGGATCAAAATTCAGAAATACTCTGCTCCCAAAAGGCCAAGATAGGTGCTGCCGAAAAAAAAAGAAGGAAACACAAAGTGGAAATGTCTCGCCCATGCGTTACAATTGCGACTAGCTTTGCTAGCTAACTAGACATGCGCGGAGTACATTTCATACCGAGGATTCATAGACGTTCAAGGGCGACACGGGACAAAAATTAAACCGCTGACTGGGGACCTGATTGTTTATTGACGTTTGAAATCTGAAATCAGGTAGTGTCGTGATTTTCGCTGACTGGGAACAAGATCGAGCACAAATTCACAGTGATTTTTGCTGTCCTCACAGCGCAGTAAAATCGTTGCAAGATTCATACCAACTGACTGAAAAAACTGATACTGCAATACTCTGTCTCGACCCGACAGTGCACCAGCATCTCGGGTCAGCTTGATCGGGACCTGCAGGAAACGCACACACCCGTTCATCACATCGCACATTGACACGGCAGCGACTCACAGCCAGCGACCTTCACCGTCGCCGTCACCCGCTCCGGACACCCGCCTCCAGGCTCCGACACCTTGTCCCGACCGCGTGCCGACGGGTCACGTCAGGGTCGATCTGGACCGTCCAAGGTTTCCTCCCACACGTGCTGCCGCGGCCCGGGCCGTCGGATGCCCGCCCGCGCCTTGTACAAATAGACTCGCGTTGCCGTCGAGCAGCCGCGGCTGACCCGTCATTCAATCGTTCTACTCGAGGTCTCGAGCTGTAAGCGCCAGCCGCGGCCAGTATAGCCCACAGAGACAAGTGGTAGCCCGTCGCGCTCCAAATGCAGCTTCTTCCGCGCCTCTGCATGGCGACGAGCACCGGCACCGGCGGCGACGGTGACGGGGAGGGGAACGGCAACAGCAGCAAGCTGGGCACCGCGGTGTCCTCCTCCTCGTCGACCGTCTCGACGTCGTCCGCCGCGGCGGCGGCCGTGTCGGAGGCGTCGTCGTCCTCGACATCCCTCCCGTCGCTCCCTTCGCTCTCTTCAGCGACGAGCGCCGCCAGCCTCGCCGCGTCTTTCGCCCACGTCACCACGCTGCTCCCTCTGTCCGCGTCGTCGTCCGCTGCCGCCGTCGCGGCGGCGGCGGGGGACTCCCTCCACGGCCGCAGCCTCGTCGTCGTGGCGCGGCCGGCGTGCGTGGCGCTCCACGACCTGTCGACGCTGGAGGCGACCTCCACCTCCGACGCCGCGGACGACGCCGCGGCTGCGGGCTCGGTCAAGTGCGTGGCGCACCTCCACGGCGGCAGCGGCGGCGGCGGTGCCGTGACCGTGACGGGGCACCAGGACGGGCGGCTGCGCCTGTGGCGGGTGTCCTCCCGCTCGCCGGGAAGGCTCCGCCTCGCCGCGGCGCTCCCTACGGTCTCCGATCGCCTGCGCCGGTTCCCCGTCCCGTCCAACCATGTGACGGTCCGGCGCCACCACCGCCGGCTCTGGATCGAGCACGCCGACGCCGTGTCGGGCGTCGCGGCGTCGCCCGACGGGCGCCTCCTCTTCTCCGTGTCCTGGGACAAGATGCTCAAGGTGTGGGCGGTGCCGTCGCTGCGGTGCCTGCAGTCGCTGCAGGCGCACGACGACGCCGTGAACGCCGTCGCCGTGGCGCCCGACGGCACCGTGTACACGGCCTCCGCCGACAAGCGCGTCCGCGTGTGGGCGCCCGCGGCCCGCCCCGACAACAAGCCGTCCCGCCGCGCGCGCGACGTCAGCAAGAAGCACCACGCCTACCACCTGGTCGCCACGCTGTCCCGCCACACGGTGGCGGTGAACGCGCTGGCCGTCGGGTGCGGGGGCCAGGCGCTGTACTCGGGAGGCAACGACCGGTGCGTCCTGGTGTGGGAGCGGGAGGACAGCGCCAGCCACATGGTCGCGGTCGGGGCCCTCAGGGGACACCGCAGGGCCGTGCTCTCCGTCGCGTGCGCGCCGGGCGGGCTCGTCGTCAGCGGGTCCGCGGACCAGACGGTGCGGGCCTGGCGCCGCGCTGCGGACGGCAAGGGGTACGCGTGCGTCGCCGTCATCGATGGCCATGACGCCGCCGTCAGGTCCGTAGCGGCGGCGCCTGTGCCGCCGATCCAGAAACGGTCCCTCGCAGGCGGCGACGACGGTGTAGACGGCGGCGGTGGCGACGAGGAGGAGTGGAAGGTGTGCAGCGCGAGCTTCGACGGCGAGGTGCGGGTGTGGTCGCTGCGTGTGTCGGGTTCGTAGTAGGTACGATTTGGCGCGATCTTTTGACGTAGGCATTATCGCTATATACCAAGTTTTTGATTTGGCTTTTAAATACGAGACGCTCGTATTGTACGTTTGTGTAGATACAGAAGAGAGCTAGAGCGGAGTGTCGAGTGACTAGTAGCTATATTAATTGATTTTTATGTTCTTGCAAATTTGCTGAGAAAATTCTACATCTTTTTCCTCTGTGGCTTACGGTTCACTACTTTTTCGTAATTTTTTTACCACTTTTGATAATTATTTATATGGACAAAAGTGGGCAAGACAGCAAGGAAAACATCCTGGTTGCTTGTTGCTGTCGATTGTTCCTTTTCAAAGACAACTATTCTACTGCCATCTTAGTCAGTCAAAGGCATACTACACGGAGTGTTAAATTGTACATAAATGTAAATAAAGTGTAAAAAGCACAAGTTCCCAAATATAAATCTTTAGGCTAGCCGGCTGGAGAAACGACCAGAGGAGGAGGTAAAGGTTTGTTTAGGCCTACAGTGTGATTGTCGCTAAAGTGGATGTTTTTTTTTTACCAAATTTTGTAGAAAATTGTTCACTCTCGTGCGAATCAAGCGGGGTGCTAGGAATGTCCCAGTCTTGATCGCAGAACATAATGAAACCTAATAGCTCAATTAAGTAACCTGCCTCGAAAATACCTAGCTATATACCTGTTTTTTTGTCGCAACAAGTACATCAGAAAGTACCTAAACATCGGACTCCAGGTGCCATTTCCCGGCGCATGATTGCACTGCACTAGCTGTGTGGCCTGTGGGGAGTGGGCACGCAAACGCGAAGAGTGAAGACGTGATGAGCCTGTAAAGCGGCCATGGCTATCGCTGGGGAGCTGGAGCTAGATCATCTCGGTCTGCAGGTGAGGACCGTGAGGTGAAGTCGTTGTCACGCTAGTGGCAGTAGTGGCGTGGCTGATTGGCGTGGACGTGAGCATATCAGTTGACGATCTAGCTAGCTACACTGGCCGTCTGCTGGGCTTGACTACGATAACAGCTAGCATTCTGTCACCTTTCTCAACGAGCTAACCATCCACTTCGCACTATGTTCCTGCCTAAATTTATTTACCTCAATGCCTTTTTGCATTTTCTTTCTTGAAGATAGGTTTGTGTTCAGTTTGGAGAGTTTCAAGTTTATAGTGGCTATGATAATATTGCCTGATTACATTTGAATATATGTAGGGCTTTTTTATCACATTTGAACATCATATGTATATGTGGACACAGGAAATTAAATACACAATTTTTCTCTATAAATTTATATCGTTAGTTTACTGGCCAAACATGAGCTTATTTTAACATATAGATTGATTCTATATGTTTGTTAACACGACATTTCCGTAACACGACGCCAGTAGGCTTTGGCAAGTTCTTCAGGTTAAGCATCTCCATTGTCAGTATCAGTACCGAGGATCGTTGTTAATTAATGTTATCCTTTCGATCGAGAAGGTGTTGTCCACTGGCGCGGTTAACCAAAGAAACAAGCTGCGTATCTGCTGCAGAAACAAGCTGCGTGTCTTTAAAGTGAATTGTTTTGCTATGGAGCAGTAAAAGAGTATCAATTCGAGTATACACGTATATTTGGTTGTGATCTGGGGCGTTTCCATTTAAGTACTTGGGTATTTCGATGCACCATGTAAAGCTCATGAATAAGGATTGGAAGCACGTTGAAGAACGTTTTCAGAAGAAGTTGAATTGTTGGAGAAGTAAGATATTGTCAGTAGGAGGGAGGCTAGTCTTGCTTAACTCTGTTTTAAGCAGTGTGCCTATGTTTATGCTTTTCTTTTTTGAAATTTTAAAAGAGGTTCTGAAAAAATTAGACTATTTCAGATCCCGATTTTTTGGCAGAGTGATGAACATAAGAAGTATAGACTAAAATTGGGAGGTAGTTTGCACACCAAGAGACCAAGGAGGATTGGGTGTCTTAAACTTAGATATTCAAAATAAATGTCTCCTAAGCAAATGGCTTTTCAAGTTGCTGAATGAAAATAGGGTTCGGCAACAACCACTTAGGAATAAATATCTAGAAAACAAGACCCTAACACAGGTTCAACATATGCCTGGGGATTCTCAATTTTGGACTGGCCTTATGAAGGTCAAGGACGAGTTCCTATCATTAGGCAAGTTCGAACTAGGTGATGGCTCTCAAGTGCGATTCTGGGAGGATGCGTGGATAGCACCGGGTCCGCTAAAATCGCTATTTCTTGCACTCAATAATATTGTTAGGAGGAAAGGGGCATCTGTGAGAACGGTGTTGTCTATGACACCGTTAAATGTAGCCTTCCGGAGATCTTTGGTAGGTGCCAATCTACAAGGATGGCATGAGATGGTTGCTATGGTCGCAGATGTACAAATAGCAAACCGGAGGGATCTCTTTGTGTCGGGGCTACATCAGAATAGATTATTTTCAGTTAAATCCATGTACATAGCCTTGTTAGGATACAAAGCTTTACCATATAACACTTTAATATGGAAACTTAAACTACCTCTAAAAATCAAGTCTTTTTGTGGTACTTGTACAAGGGAGTAATATTAACAAAAGACAATTTAGCAAGACGACAGTGGCAAGGAGACAAGAAGTGTTATTTTTGCTCATGTGAGGAGTCTATACAACATCTTCTCTTTGATTGTCATTTTGCTAAATTTGTGTGGCGAACTTTTCATATCTCCTTCAATTTAACTCCTCCAACTAGTGTACACCATATGTTTACAGATTGGTTACATGGGTTTGATGGAAGCTGAAATCCAAAATGCTTGTGGGTGCGAGTGCATTTTGCTGGGTAATATGGTTAACCCGGAACGATATAGTTTTTGACAAGATCCTAGCACCATCTTATTTGCAGGTTATCTTCAGGGGGACTTAATGGATCAGGTTTTGGTCCCTACTTCAGAAGGAGGAGGATCGCCAAATGATAAAGATGGGTTGTAGCAATCATCTGCGATGGAGGTGTTTGCGAGAAACGGCTGAAGATTTTTTTAATAGAATTACATTATAGATGTTGCTTTAGTAATCTTTTCCTTCTTCCTTTTTGGATCGAAACTTTGTTTTTGAGATTGCTTGGAACTTTGTACTTTTATTTATAATAAGGAACAACTATATGCATTAATTGATGCAGAAGTTAAAATATTAATATATATTCCCTTTTCTAAAAAAATCTTTTTTTTTAACTCGTCGGATTCATTACTCAGCTGGCAAGTCATCATAAACGATTACAAAGACATCTTCACGGATGGAGCTCATGATGAGCACCTCCCCATCAATACACATTTAGTTTATCCTAAATCAAATAGAGCTAACTTTGACCATCTATATACATTGAAAAATCGATTTCAAGATTTTTGTCTTTAGATTCATCACCACAACAAATTTTTTCATAGCATAATTTATATGTTCTAAAATTACATGAATTTTATGAGCTTGATGGTAAAAATGTAAATATTTAACTTAAGACACTAATACAACCAACGGAAAAGAACGCAAGGACTAGAGAGTGTAAGGAGCATCATGTCAGTCTGAACTCTGGAACTCCTAATCTCAAAATTAAAATGCAGTTTTATTTTTTTTTAAGCGCCACCTTTGGGCACGGCCTTTCTGGAGGCCAACGGGGGAGCCAGGGTTTGAACCCCAGACTGGCTGCTCCAGCCTTGAAGACTTTACCTGGCGACCGAGGTGGGCTAGTACAGTTGCTAGCTAGGCGACAAACGAGAGTGTCTTGCAGAGTTTCATAGAGTTTAGTTAATAATCGTTGCGCTGATTAGACGTTGACAGAGCAAGGCGGACGCTGCTGTTGGCCGAATCTACGGGAGCAGTGCAAGAGTGGAAATAGTTTTTTTAAACTCGCGCCTCCACTAAATCACGTCGCCACGTTCCTGTTATCACAGATTCTCGTTTTGATTAGTCGGTTAATTAGTCGGTCAATCAACCAATTCTGGCTTGTTATTCGTGTGGACTCAAAATTCAGATGTTGTTGAGACGAATACGACGAAGTGTTTATGCTTTAATTCGAAAATCGATATGGTGGGCGCATACGTAGTAGGCAACTTGCTAAACGCAGATGCGATGTGTCTGTGTAGCGGAGTGTCAGCAAATAAGATTAGCGTTTATTCTGTCCAAATTAAAGTCAAGCCACTACAAACCATCTGATTCTCTACTTGCTCTGTTAATTTAAGACAGGTGCGAACACTGTGCGTGTGCGTGTGCGTGTGTATCTTCAGCTAGTGTATATGTATATCAAAACAAATGTGTCGTCAAGAAAATACAAAAAAAAAATAATTGAACGAGTGCACTCACCTGCTTCTTACTTAAAATGCCAGGTCGGCAAGCCAAAGCCAGCCTGGAAGAAATTGATCGAGTTGAGTTGGTACTGCGATTACAAGATTCCGTGTTAATGTCAGAAACAAGTGGCCGGCCGGTTTTCGGCTGCGACCTTAAAACCATGTTCGCTCGTGCGTGGTTTCACAAATAGATCGATGTACGGAGTAGTATATATATCCTGCAGGTGGTGGCACATGGAGAGTCCGGGGACTTGGAAGATTCGGCCACGTCCATGGATCATTAGCTAGCTCAACTGGATCAATTACTTGGCCTGCTGTAGCGAGTCGATCTTGTCAACACACAGCAGCGCTGCTTGCATGCAATGCATGTGTGTCCAGTCACCAGTGCCAGTGTGTTTCGTGTTCATGGCCTGGTCGGCAATGACCGGTTAGCGTTGGGCAATGACTGGTTGGCGTTGATTGATCGGTTGCGATGCCAACACAACTAACCAGAGGCCTCTCCCTGCAGCTAGCAAAAATATCGCGGTAGGGCCATGCATGGCGAGTTGGCGAGCAGAAGAAGGAAAATATCGTAGCTATTCTAGTCTAACTACGTACAGTAGTCACCAGCGTGATCAATAATAATATAATAGTATATATAGAGGCAGGCCCGGCCCCATGCATGGTTGATTGGACTCGATATATTCCCTTTCCAGAACCTTCAACACCAGTGTAGGAGTACGTTGTATACGTACAACACCAGCAAGCGCACGAGCATAGAAATGCATCCAACTACCTGCTCGCTGTAGCGCTGCTGGTGCACGAAACAGCGGTACGTGGTGATGAAACAAAACCGCAGCCGCGTCTGGTCTGGTCTGGTCAACTGTCATGCGGTGGTGCTGTGTGCCCCCGGCCCCCGCCACTGGGGACCAGTAGCCGACACGGGAGTTTCCTAGTAGGTCCGGCACTCCGGCTCAACTTGCTGAAGCAGTGCAGCGCGTCGATTACTGCTTCAAACTCCGAAGCTATAGCTAGCGATCGACGTCGATATGGCCATCTGCATGGGGAGCAGAGACCTGACCTTCGAGAAGGACGCAGCTCCAACCGCTACAGTGTCCTGCTCCGTTTCATGCGGTCCCTGCATTGCATTGCCATCATGCACGCGTTTGACTGCACAACAAGAACCTTCTATGCTGTATATGCTAGGCAGCTAGCTTAGCTGTTCTTGAGCAGTTTATGGATCGCGATCCAGATGATGAATGGATCGTGGTGTCTGCCCATGTTGTTGCTTTTAACATGTCGACATCGGGACTACACTATAGGAAAGGAATCGGAGTGGCGACGCACGTACTCACTCATGGCTCCATTTGAGTATACGGAAGGAACGAATCGGAGCTGTCAACCATTTGAGTTGTCTCAAACTTTCACTACCCATTTATGCTACAAATTACCCGTAGTGGTAGTGCCCTAAGGATTATTACCGGTTAGTTAGGGGCATAATAAATAAAACAAAACAATAACTATGGTGTCTGTACGACTGTACCTATTAAAGTTGTTTAACCTCGACCAAATTTATAGTAAATAATATTCACATTTACGTCTCCAAATCAGTTTACTACAAAAGTATTTTCATGATGAGTCAAATGTTATTCGTTTTATATCATAAATGTTAGATTTTTAGATATAAATTTGGTTTAAACTTCAAAGCATTTGGCTTCTCGAATTGTGATAACTGCATTCTTTTGTACACATTTAGGTTTAGAGATAGACTTGACCCGGAACAAAATGGCTATCGAGTATTTGGTTTGATGAATCAATCCATCGTAGATAGGATGAAGCATCATGAGTCTACTCCTCAAATTAGTGAAATGATCACATTTATCATGTTAGTGCTAAGTATTAGCTCGTGAGGAATGTTGTGGTCATAAATTAACTTGTTTTGTTTTACAGTCCAAATAAAATTAGAGAGTAAGATAATAATGGACCATTTCATTTTGCAAAACCAAACAACCTAGGAATACAAATGGCTCTAGACGAAACCCACTACAAATTGAAAAAAGTCTACTTTTGGTCCCTCAACTATCGCGAAAGTTTAATTTTGGTCCCTTAACTTTAAAACCGGACAAAATCGCCCCTCAACTTTTGAAACAACGCAGATTTCGTCCCTCGGCGGTTTTAGATGGCGGGTTTGCTACATTAACCGGGGTATTACTGCAGTAACCGTGGTTTTGTTTTTCTTTTTTTATTTATTTCGGCTAAATTTTTTAAAAATCATAATAAATCATAGAAAAATTATAAAATATAAAATCTAATTTTATTGGACTCCACATGAGTAGATCTACACAGTGAATATATAATATAGTATATTTTAGTAAAAAGTTTTTGCAGCTATAAATTATTCTATTTAATTAGAGAAAAAAGTATAGATCTAAAACTTTATACTAAAGCATACCATATTATATATTCACTGTGTAGATTCATGTAGAGTCCACCAAAATTAGATTTTTTATTTTATGATTTTTCTGTGATTTACTATAATTTTTCAAAAATTTAGCTAAAATAAATTTGAAAAAACAAAACCATGGTTACTGTAGCAATACCGCGGTTAATGTAGCATACCCGCCCTCCGAAACCGCCGAGGGACGAAATCTGCGGTCTGTTTCAAAAGTTGAGGGGCGATTTTATCCGGTTTTAAGGACAAAAATAAATTTTAATGATAATTAAGGGACAAAAGTGAACTTTTTGACTACAAATTTCACATCGAGACGAGTCCATATCCAAAGCCTACGACTACCTTAATGGCCCACGGAGGTCCAATTCTGTAGGCCCTTCATCGTCACGCGGTGACGCGCTGCGTTGCTAGTGCCGCCGCTCCCAGTGGCCAGTCCAGTCCCGCCAGCGCCTCCTTCCTTGCGACGCATCCCGCCCTGCCCAGGCGAAGTAGCAAGCCGCCATGGACGAAGATGCGACGACGAGCACTTCATCCGCTGCCGAGACATTCGATCCGGTGCGTTTCTCGCCGGATCCCTTCTCCGGTTTTTCTTGCGGCTCAAACTGTTTCTATCCGACAAGTTGTGTCCATCTATCTTCTGATTCTGATGACGCGCGCTTCTGGATTTGAGCAGGAGCTGATTCACGCCATCTTGAAGCTGGTGTGGAAGCGGCGGGCAGGGAAGAGCGGCGGCGGCAACGAGGACATCGACGTTGAGGTGATTCGTTGACTCCCCCCACCTCCACCCCCCCGCTTTTTTTTCCTGCCCCTTTCCCCCTTCTACTGACCTGTGTGCTTTATTTTCAATAATCGCCAGCCTGCTCCAGAAACCTCCAGGAGAAATCGGAGTACAACTGGTAAGCGAGCCCTTTCGTTTTCTTCACTAGAGCTATAGCGGCGTGAAATGGCTTCCAGGAAGTACACGTGTTGGTGCAGTCAGATGGCATCAGTTTGCAAAGAACTTGTAACATAATGTTTCACCACTGTCTAATGTGTCCTCTTGCATTACCTAAATGTAAGCACTGATAAAGTAAAATTGATGCTTAAAACTTCGGATCTCTACATAGGGACGAGCATAGCTACTATAGTAATGGCAGCCTAGTCAGTAGCGAATGCCCTTTAGACAAATTTTGTGGCTAAAAGTTCTTTCCAAAATTGTCCAAGAGGTCTGCATACATCTAATCCGTAGCAGGTTTTTGTATGGCAAGCTAGGCACTTGACGGTTTTGATCAGATAATCATCAACCAGTCTTTCATTTGCTCTGATTAGTGGTTGTAGCAGTAAACACTTATCTTGATCACCTGGCACACACAGTTTCTTTTAGCTTAGCACCATTTTTCTGTCCAAGTGTGAGCTGTATTGCTACAGCAGATGCAATATCATCTTATTTGGACATAGCTATATGAAATGGGTAAGACAATTTTACATTGTTTGTGTAACCCCACCTACATGCCTCAAGCATTCAAGGCTGTCTCTGCAAAGCACTGATGCTTAGGTTATTTAGAGTCTCATGTGTTACCTGGGGTCACACACTTGAACCTTGGCTGCAAGAAGGCAGTGCCAAGCCACCGTAGGCCATCAGACAGATTTTATTTGCCTTGTTACCAAATTTTAACTTGATTTGATTGTCAGGATTGGAACTGTGTTTGTTAGATGTGCACATCGTTTTTAGCTTGGATAGATTGTAATGAGCAGCTCTATATATGAGGAATGACTGAACTGGGAAATCAAGCTTGAAAATAGCTTCCTTCCCTGTTTTCCATCTAATGCAGTTCAAGGGCTCGAGTTTTTTCTCCACCCCCATCCCACAACAGAGTAGTGTTATTTTTTTAAAAAGAACTTCTGTACTTTTTTCTAGATTGGAATTAGATGGTGTAAGGTTCCCATATACTATGATGAAATGGTCTTTTAACTTTAGTATTTGTCTTTTTTACGTCTCAAGTGATTTAATTCTGCCGGTGAATTGGGGAAAGAGTGTCAGTAAGATGAAACTTGGTGAACAAAAGGTTTTCTTTAACGAAAATTGCATGGCTGGTTTTCTTTTTGTTTTATATAAGAGATGAAGAACGAGATGAAGAACTGACACTAGAAAGAGTAATTTTATCGTCACTCTTTGGTTTCTGATGGACAATATACAGTTCAAAGTAACTTCACTGAGTTCTCGCTTTTTTTTTTGACAACAACTGAGTTCTCGTTCTTAATCATGATATGCTGACATGATATGTTCACCTGACAGCCAAATGCAAATGCTCTCAAAGTCAGCAGCGAACTTCTGCGAATATTTGTTACAGGTTTGCGCCCCTGAAAAACTGCTGCATCACTTCAAGCTAATTACTATGTTGGGGAAGCAATTCCCTTCCTGTAGATTAACTGTAATTTCTCTTTCAGAGGCTATTCAGCGCTCTGCTTTCATCGCTGAAGCGGAGGATGGTACTGTCATTGAACCCACCCACCTGGAGCGTGTGCTGCCACAACTGCTTTTAGACTTCTGATTGAGGCCCCATGGAGCTTCCAAAACTGTTTATCTGGGCGAATGCAATGCACTTATCAAAGCTGTACCGTCTGCACGAAAGGATCAAAGATGCCTGGATGCATCAGCGGAATCGTATGGCTGATCAATGTCTTGTAAATCAGCAACTTCTATATCGCTTTAAGAAGTTATTACAAATGCATTTCTTGGATTATTTTCGTGTTGTTATGGTATTTGTCATTTTGACAGCCCAGCCGTCCTCACCGCGCCTGGAGCTCAGTATCCTGGTGATGATAAATATGTGAGCCTGGAGTATATTGATGTTTGCTGTGACACGTGCAACGCATAATACAGTGTGCAGTAAAAACTCACCGGCGCCTTTTGTGCTGTCGGTTCGCCGCGCCGTCGCGACGTGTCTGTGTGTGTGTCAGTGTGTGCCTTCGCGAGGGCGCTGGCAGCCTGTGCGACTAGAAGGGCCGGCCGTGGCCTGCGGCGGCACCCCTCACCTGTCGAGACGAGGCTTCTCCAAGCCGCCACCGCAGCCGACCGACAGCTGCTGCCCCCGGCTCTCTTATAACGGATTTTTCCCGACACGGCTGCCATAGCCATGTGCCTCGCCGCCGCGTGCGCGTCCGCCTCCTCCCCCGCACGCCGCCTCTCGCCCTCCACAGCAGCTCTTCCGCGCCGCTTCCTCCACAGCCTCCTCGGCGCCGCCCCCACGAGGCCTTCTTCCCCGGCGCCACCGCCTGTGCTGCGGCGCTGCTTCAAGTTCTACCATATGGCGGTACGCACGCCCTGTCCGGTCCCCCTTCCTTCCACCTCCGTTTCGTCTCTGAGCTCCCTTGGTCGTCGAATTTACCCGGATTACCTCGTTAAGTTGTTATTAGTGGCTAAAGTAAATTGGATGGCTGCACGCCTGCACGGGTTAGGTTAAGCAGATTAAGTGGAATTGAGTGGCAGGCAGCAGGCTTAGTTTGAAGCAACAAATTTGGAATTTGAATAGAGCTTGCTTTTGGCTACGCTACATGGCTTCGCTACTCTAAGATTTGGTTTGTTAAGTCCTAATGAAAAAAATAAGGTTCCCTTCTTGTTTGTGGGGAGCTGAAGATATCCAGCTTCTGTTAGGTGTAGCAGAGGTGATGTATCAGAATCTCTCCTCTTGCAGGACCTTTCTTGTACATAGATATCTGCAAATAATTTCTCATAGGGTAATCCACAAAAAAGTTTGGACAGGCTATCTGCTGCTTGCAAATATCCAACTGCTCCATGATAATTCTGAGATGATAATATACTGGACAAGATGAGAGGGTTCTTTGATCTTACAGCTGAACTAGTAGCTGTATAGATACTGTTTTAGGGTGTGCTTGTGGTTTGATGAGATTGTTGAATCCTCACGGAACTATTTTTCAAGAGAAGCTAACACCAGTAAAATTTTGGGAAAGGAATTCCCTCCATACACTTTAACTAGTATTAATGCTAAAGGGCTTGATGCCACACTACCTTTCTGTTTCGTTCAGGCTTCATTGTCTTTCTGTAAAAGAAAGTGAATTCAAATTATACCGTGATGGCCTGTTTATTGCTGCAATTCCATCCTGTAGTCATACATATAAAGTGGAGTCTCACCGGTTCTTGATTAACTTTCAGCAATATTGGACTCAACCATCACTGGACAGGAACAAAGCTCTGGTTGAGTACCTACAGCAGTATGGTGCTGTTAGAACTGATAAAGTGGCGGAAGTAATGGAAACAATTGATAGAGCGCTATTTGTACCGGAGGGTACCCCTTACGTTGACAGTCCTATGCCTATTGGTTTCAACGCGACAATATCTGCTCCTCACATGCATGCAACCTGCTTAGAGCTATTGAAGGATCATTTGCAACCAGGAATGCATGCTCTGGATGTTGGATCAGGTCTGTGACTGATACTTGGGTCATTTGCCAGTGTCCATATGCAATTATGGTTGAATATAAACAGCTTTGCCAACTTCTATTTTATGTTTTTTTCTTTGTTTAACTGATGTACCAAATGCATTCCTGTCACAATGTAGGTAGTGGCTACCTGACAGCTTGTTTTGCCATGATGGTCGGACCAGAAGGTCGTGCAGTGGGAATTGAACACATCCCTGAGCTTGTTGCTTCTTCTATTGAAAATGTGCAAAGAAGTGCTGCAGCTCCACTACTGAGGGATGGATCGCTCTCTTTTCATGCCACAGGTATGAGTACTGGTTTATCTGTAATATGTTGAGCTATTAATTTCATTGAGCAGAAGTTTACACTTAGCTTTTAAAGCATAAAAGCTTCTATAAATATGGTTCCCATTCACCTTAGTGCAGCTCTCTTTTGTTCAGTACGCATGTTATGATAAAGCAATGTTGGCAACTGTTGGTTCCTGTTTACTTGCTGGCATGCTATTTTCAAGTGTAGACAGTTTGCAGTATATTTTGATGTCAGTGATGCCACTATTGTGCCCGATGTCAAAGTAGTTCTTACATATCCCGGTTCTAAAACTTGTTCTTAATGCTCATTAGCTAGAGAACTCTGAAATAATCTGAAGCTTAAGATGTCTGACCGCTCTCAAAACTGCAGATGGCAGGCTTGGCTTTCCAGACGCAGCACCCTATGATGCTATCCATGTTGGTGCAGCAGCACCCGAGATCCCTCAGCCTCTGCTTGATCAGCTAAAGCCTGGTGGCCGGATGGTCATACCGGTTGGCACCTACTTCCAGGAACTGCAGGTGGTCGACAAGAACACAGATGGATCAATCAGTGTCCAGAACGACGCATCCGTGCGATATGTCCCGCTGACCAGCCGCTCCGCGCAGTTGCAGGACCCCTAAATATGGTTCTCATGCTCTGTAGTCTGTACCTCTGAAATGCCTGTACATATATGATCGCTACAGTCTTGCCTGCTCATGTTTCTTCTTCTGAAAAGTTTGGTGGTCTTAGTTAGGTCATGTTTCAGGAACGAGTTGTAGAAAATATGGTTTCCGGAATAAGAAGGATTGCCAGCATGTTTCTGAATCTGATGTTCGAAGGATGATGTTTGAGCTTCAACTTCTGAAATTTCATCTGTCCGCAGCTGATTTACTGCTGAAGTTTACATATACAAACTAGCTCTGCATCAGTAGTGATAATTCTATAGATTGTATGTACATCCCTGTGCTGCCACAGGCTCTGTCAATCAGGGTTTCACATTGGATTGAAGTTCCTGTACGAGATAACTGCGTAGAACGGGTCGGAGCCCGCCACGCCGAACAGCCTCATCAAGGCATCCAGCGGCGAGGACGCCGACGACCCGCCGGCCGACGGCAGCTTCCTGATCACCTCGGGCTGCGTGAACCCCTCCACGCACTGGAAGTACTGCGTCACGAGCTGGACGCGGCTGTACGCCGTGCCGTCCCGCCACGCGCTGATGGCCTTCTCGTAGAACATCCGGTTGCTGAAGCTCACGATGCACACGCCCCCCGGCTTCAGCACCCGGAAAATCTCCGCGAAAACCTGTTCCATGCCAAATCGCCAATGCAATGACGACGATGCCAATAGACAGAAGCTGCCCAATCCAAAGAGCAAAGATGATCGATCAGTACCTTTTCAGGGGACTGCAGGTACTGCACGCTGACGGTGCAGAGCACGGCGTCGAAGGTGCCGCTCTCGATCTCCAGCTGCTGGTCCTTGTTGAGGTCCTTGACGAAGAAGTAGTCCAGGCGCGGGTTCTTGGCGAGCTCCTGCGCGTTCAGGCCATGGCCGACGACGCGCCGGAACCGGAGCTCCGGCGGCAGGTGGCTGACCCAGGAGCTCATGAGGTCCAGCACGTCCCACCCGGCGCGGAGGCGCTCCCGGTAGAGGTCCGTGAGCGTGGCGATGAAGCCGTCGTCCACGTGCGTCACGAGCCGCGGGAACGCGTAGAAGTCGCGGTCCGGCCGCGGGTCCAGCTTCGCGCGGCCCTCGGGCGAGAGCACCAGGCGCCGGACGACGCCGGCGGCGGACGCGGTGGAGGGCGGCGACGACGGCGAGGGCTGGGCGTCGTTGGAGCATCGTGGCGCCGCGGGCCGGAGCGGGCGCCGCGGCTGTGATGAGTGCAGCAGCGGTTGGGGCGGAGTGCACAGCATGGTGATCGTGGAGCGTGCAGGCTCACCCGTTGCACGCTTCTAGTGTGGTGTTTTATCGTGTCAACATTTTTTTCTGAGAAAAAAAGTTATCTGGTCGAATAATTGAGTGTCCATAGTTTATCAGAAATACTCTCTCTGTGTTATAGGTGTTATAGACTTATCGAAAAATCAAATAATTATAAATGTGACTGAACCAACAAAAAATTTTACTAACCTTTGTGATACCGAATGAGTACATGAAATTAATTATAAAATATATTTTCATAAATCTAATTAGAGATATAATGTTAATACTTTTCAGTTAAATTAGAATGAACTTAGAAAAGTTAGATTTTATCTGAAACCTACAATCGCGTTCTTTTCTAGTCAGAGACAACACTTCTATAGATAACCACCATTTTTTAATTTAATTTTCTGAAGGGGGTTTAATTATACATCATGAAAAGGAAAATAGGGTTAATTTCACAAAAAGATTAATGGCTTTTATTTGGAACACGGGATTTTTTCTGTGAAAAGTAAACTGATTTTTTCTTCTGTTTTTTCAAATGGGCCATAAAAATGATTGCCACTAACAAGTAGAATGGGCCCACAGCCACTCATTTGTCTATGTGTGTTCACACATTTGCTACACACGATTGATGATAAATCGTCTCACACCCGAGTGTGCGTGTGGCCGTGGAAATTCCGACGGCGCGATTCGCCGATTCCGGTCAACGGCGACGCGAGAAGCTCCGCATGGAAGAGGTTTTCCTAGCGCCGGCGCCGGCGCCGGTTTGCAGCTGCGAGCTGCGGCGGGACCCGACAGCTTCGAGATCGTTCTGTCTTCCGCACGTCTCCAGTCTCCACCACATGGCTTTACTATGCCTCTAGTTTATCATCATCTTTGACATGCGGGACGGCCGGAGTTCAACGTCCGACGCGTTTCCAACATGGCGCTGACGAGGCTCCTCATGATGGCCTCGCGCCCGGCGTGCTCGCTCTCGCTCTCGCTCCCGTCGCCGTCGTATAAGACATCGCCATCGCGCTGCTGCTGCCACCACCGCGGTCGCCGACTCCTCCGCAGAGCAGTGCCGGTAGGAGCCTGCCAGGACCTGAGCACCATCACGCCCACGCCACAGCAGCAGCAGAGTATGGCGCAGCTCGAGCGCGGGTCCCTGCTGGTTGGCGGGCGCGAGCTCCTCGTCCGCGCCCCGCCCAACGTGACCCTACGGCCTGCCGGTGCCGGTGCCGGTGCCGGCGTCGCCGACGACGAGGCCGCGGCTGCCGCCTCGGGCGCCGCGTTCCTCGGAGCCAGGGCTGCGGCGGCGTCCAGCCGCCACGTCTTCTCCGTCGGAACCCTGGCTAGGTAAGTCGTTACTCGTTCCTCGTCGTACTCGCATCGTGCAAGAACGCGACGCGCGCCACCGATTCGATTTCTATTTGTGACCGATGGTTTCGTCCTTGCATCGGTGGCCGCGCAGTGGGTGGAGGTGGCTGTCACTGTTCAGGTTCAAGATCTGGTGGATGGTCCCGGCCACAGGCGCCGGCGCGGTGGCTGTGCCGGCGGAAACGCAGATGCTGCTTCTGGAGTACAGGAGCGAGGCGGGTTCTGCGGCCGCGACGGAGCGTGGCTCACTGTACGCGCTGATGCTGCCGGTTCTTGAAGGCGGCTTCCGAGCCAGCCTCCAGGGGAGCCCTGAGGACGAGCTCCAGTTCTGCTTCGAGAGCGGTGAGCTTTGTCTGCTGACATCTGCTGAATTTTGAAATTTCGAGTACTCGATCGCATCAAAATGTGCAAAACTTGGGGTTTTGACTGGAATTTCTGAGAGAGGAAATGCTGGACTGTTGGTAGGTGATCCTGATGTCCAGACGATGGAAGCAGTTGATGCAGTGTTCATCAACTCAGGGGATAACCCCTTCAAGCTTCTCAAGGAATCCATCAAGTAATGCCATTCTCTTACTGAATCAATAAAAAGAAGTCTTCAAATAACCACATGGAATTTTTTTTTGTACATAGACAAATGGCTTAATTGCATGTTTAACTTCTTCATTTAGGATGCTGTCCAAGATCAAAGGAACTTTCAGTCATATAGAGGACAAGGAGGTAAAGCGCTCATTTCACCTGATTTGGTAATGTTGTTTCTTGGGGAGCTTTTCATTTCTTCTCTTTTTCTCATGTCTTGTTTACATTCGTCGCAAAATATCAGATCCCTTCAAATTTGGACTGGTTTGGGTGGTGCACTTGGGATGCATTTTACAAAGCTGTTAACCCAAATGGGATTGAGGAGGGCCTTCAAAGGTTTGCATGAACAAATGTTTCATTTGGAGTACACACTAAGAAGAGTATCTTTTGCTTCCTTTTCACAGCTGTCACTTACTGATAAAGTGATAATGTATTTCTTGTCCTACAGTCTGCATGAAGGTGGTGTGCCACCAAGGTTTCTGATTATAGATGATGGTTGGCAAGAAACAGTTGATGAATTCAAGGAAGCAGATGAATCCCTCCGTGAGCTGACCGTGTTAGTGTTCCATCCTTTGGTAACCTATAAAATGTGGACTGGGTGAGGGTCGATTCCTGATTTGTATTGTAATTATATGCCAGATTTGCGCATAGGCTGAGTGATCTGAAGGAGAACCATAAGTTCAGGGGAGAAACCTGCAAGAATCTTGAGGACCACATTAAAAAGATAAAAGAAAAACATGGAGTCAAGTAATTGCTTTATTTGTCAAAATACTTGTTCTATGATGACTTAATCTTCATATTAATTTTGGCTGATTAAAATGCAATGCATGAAACCATAGGTACGTCTACATGTGGCATGCTTTACTTGGATATTGGGGAGGCATCTTAGCAACATCTGATGCGATGAAGAAGTATAACCCAAAGCTTGTTTACCCAGTCCAATCACCAGGAAATGTTGCAAATCTGAGGGATATTGCCATGGACAGTTTGGAGAAATTTGGAGTGGGCATCGTTGATCCTGACAAGATATATGAGTTCTACAATGATCAGCACAGCTACCTTTCTAGTGTGGGTGTGGATGGAGTGAAGGTTGATGTTCAGAACGTGTTGGAAACTCTTGGGCGCGGCTTTGGTGGTCGTGTTGTAGTAACTCGAAAGTATCAGCAGGCTCTTGAGGAATCCATTGCCAAGAACTTCAAAACAACCAACCTAATCTGCTGCATGAGTCACAATTCAGACAGCATCTTTAGGTAGCATATTTCTAGCTGTGGAAAATATGAGCTACTGTGTAGATAGAATCTGATATAATACTTTGTTGTTTTCTAGTGCCTTGAAGAGTGCAGTTGCTAGAGCCTCAGAAGATTTCATGCCTCGGGAACCAACACTGCAAACTTTGCACATCGCTTCTGTGGCATTCAATAGCCTATTGTTGGGAGAAATCTTCATACCTGACTGGGATATGTTCCATGTGAGATTTTGACATATCGAGCAGTATATTTAGGATCGTTTCTATACTTCAGTAGCAGCTAATTTTTGTTTTCCTTGTGAAGAGCAAGCATGAATCAGCGGAATTTCATGGAGCAGCTAGAGCCCTGAGTGGAGGTGGTGTTTATGTCAGGTAGTTTTGTGTAGAACATTTATTTACTAGTAATCTTCTAGTTATGGTCTTGTGGTTGCTTTTAACCCAAACACAGGAATTCACCATGCATGTATTTTTGTTGTGATATGCAGCGACAAACCTGGGGTGCACGATTTCAGTGTTCTAAAAAAGCTTGTTCTGCCAGATGGCTCGATTCTAAGAGCAAGGTATGCTGGTCGTCCTACACGCGATTGTTTGTTCACTGACCCAGTCATGGATGGTAAAAGGTATGAGCATGGATATACTCTTTATCATTTTCTTTTGCTACTAAGTTGTTCCTTATGCATACTAATGTGTGAATTCTTCTTCAGTCTGCTGAGGATATGGAACTTGAACAATTTCACTGGTGTCATCGGAGTGTTCAATTGTCAGGGAGCTGGACAGTGGGTTTGGCCAGTGAAAGAAACGGCTTATGTTCCTACCAACATAAACATCACTGGTCAGCTCTCACCCTCCGATGTAGAATCTCTTGAGAAGATAGCTGGTGATGATTGGAATGGAGAGACTGCAGTATATGCTTTCAGTTCATGTAAGAAGGGAGCTGGACAGTGGGTTTGGCTGACTGTTTCTTTCTAACGATCCCATGGTATCACTTACTATCAGTGATTGATTAGCCCTCTGTTTTGTCTTCCAGGTTCTCTTTCAAGGCTTGAGAAGCACCAAAGTTTGGAAGTTTCACTGTCTACTATGACATATGAGATTTACAATATTTCACCAATAAAGGTCAGACGTCAGATTAGTTTCCACTCCCCTCCCTTCTTACATGTATTCCGCATTGTAAATATCATGTCTTTACAGAAATTCTTTGTTTTTTACACCAGATTTTCAGCGGAGTCTTTCAGTTTGCGCCTCTTGGACTGATCGACATGTTCAACTCCGGTGGTGCACTTGACAATATTTCAAGCGCTGCAGATTCTTCAGCTACGACAATTCACATCAGATGCCGAGGACCAGGGCGGTTTGGGGCATATTCACCCACCAGGCCGGAGCTCTGTATAGTTGATGAACACGAAGTGGAATTCACTCATGCAGAGGATGGTCTGCTGACCTTTTATCTCCCCCCTTCTTCCTCCCAGGACAACCTAAGACACGTTGAGATTGTCTACAGAACTTCATGATCGACATTTACCCTTATGATTCGTACGCTCAAACATGCAATTTCTGCCGTGTTCTTCAGTCACCACCACACGTGCACGTTGACATAATGTTCCAAAGAAACATTCTTCTTGTTGGATTTGATTGTGTAGCAGTATGCTGTGCTGCAAATATCTGCTGTATATGATTGTCATGCCACCTGAGCTGTTGTAATGTGATGGACATGGTATATAAGTATAAACTATGAAGAGAGATTTTTTTTGACATGGTGCCGTAATGCTGTCAGGCTGTCCCAACGTGAACTTGTGATACGGTGATGTATGTATCACTCACTACCGGGATAGTGGTTATTTCTCATGGCCCTTTCTCCATTCTCAAATAAACCAACTTCTAAAATTATTTAGTCAAACCTTTTTAATTTGATCGAATTTAAAGACAAAAGACACCAAGTTTATGACATGTACACTTGGAAATATATTTCATAGTAGTAATTTAATGATACTGAACATACTATAAAAATAATTTGTACTCCTATCTAATGATACTAATTTGGTTTCATGAATTCTGATGCTATTTCTATAAATTCGGTCAAACTCAAAAGATTTACATTTATTTAGGCACGGGAGAAAAGCAACAGTCACCAACTCTCAATATGTGCATATCTTAGTGCCGTGCTCCACTAAACGGCACATTATCTTTTAATAAGTACTACATCATCTTTCACCAAATACCATTACTGTTTTATGGCTATCAATAAAGCATCCACATCATACTATTTGTTTTCTATCACATCTTTCTATAATTTTATCTAATATCCTAAACATTTTATTTGATTCTTCCATTAAACAATATATATATCGTGCATAGCTAGGAAACGTGGATTTTTTTTGGAAAGTCTCGTAGCAAGTAGAATTCTTCAAACAAGAAGGACATCGTTGGAATGTAATATGACAGGTGGGCCTGTCCACGATGCCTATATATATGAACGCTGACTATTCATGGTAATACATTGAGAATTCCCCTAATCACTTTCTATCACGGTATCACGAGTAGGTACGATCCTGTACCTTCGCTTCCGCAATTAGCGCAGCCGCTGCTCCTCGCGAGCGCCGCGCCGCCGCCGGTCCTTTGGATCACCGGTCATACCCTCACGGACACGCGCGCTCCTGGCGCCTGCGCGACGCGCTACTACCCCGCCATCGCAGAGGCCTTCTCGTCGGCTTCCCGATCCTATCGCCTGACCGCGTACGTCGGGTGATCGTGCTCCAGGCAAGAGATCGTGCTCCAGGCGGCTTGCGTACGTTGGGTGATCACGTCCATCAAGTACTTCTCGATCGGTGCTTCCCGATCCGATCGCCGGCCACGTACGTCGTCTACACCCGATCGTCTGCTTCCCCATCCGATCGTGCTGTGACCGCGTCGTTGCGACATCATCGCCCGGCCACGGCAACTTCTGTGAGGGACCTTTAGACACGGAGCGTGATCACCAGGTGTAATAGCACAGGCGACCTCTACCTGTTCTTTCCGGCACCATCCAGCACCACCACTGCCCTCGCTGCCACCGCATCGTCCTCTTCACTTTGGCATCGTCGCCTCGGTCACCTCGGACACGCGGCTTTATCTAAACTTATTAGTTCCAATGCCATTTCATGTAATAAGCACAATGATGAACACATTTGTCATGCCTAGGTCGCCACGTGCGCCTACCATTTAGTGTGTCAAACTCTCGTGTTGTTAATCCTTTCGATTTAATACATTGTGATCTTTGGACATCTCCAGTTGTTAGTGTGTCTGGCTATAAATATTATTTATTCATTCTCGATGACTGCACCCACTACACCTGAACTTTTCCTTTACGCCTTAAGTAAACTTTCAGTGTCATTTCTAACTTTTTCTCGTATGTTCGCACGCAGTTTGACTCCTCCATCAAGGCAGTTTAGTGCGACAATGGCCGCGAGTTCGATCACTCTTCGGCCCGCACGTTCTTCCTCACTCACCGGGTCATTTTCCGGATGTCGTGCCCATACACCTCCCAACAGAACGGACGTGCCGAGCGCATTTTTCGCACAATCAACAATATTGTGCGCCCCCTTCCGTTTCAGGCCAGTCTTCCTCTGGTTTATTGGGCTAACACCCTCCACACCACCACCTACCTCAATCGTCATCCCACTAAAACCCTAGATGGCCATACATCCTTTTTCGCTCTCCACAGCACACAACCATCTTACACTCACCTTCGTGTCTTTGGTTATGCATGTTATCCCAACCTGTCCTCCACAGCTCCACATAAGCTATCACCTCGCTCCTCCCTGTGTGTTTTCTTTGGGTATTCCTCTGATCATAAGGGATATCGATGTCTCGACCTCCACTCTAACAGGATCATCATCTCTCGTCATGTCGTGTTCGACGAGTCGATGTTTCCGTTCTCCGAGATGTCCGCCTCCCCCCAGGATCCCAACACACTGGCTTTTTTGGATGATGCTGATGATTCCTCTTCGCCTATTCGGCCAAGAGCTGTGACTGCATGTACACGACTCCCTGGCTGCATGGATGCCGCACCTGGGACAGTCGACGCCCCTCCCTCTGCTGCCCCGGCCACCAGCCAGGGCGGCACTGCCGTCCCACAGGGCGGCATTGCCGGCCTCTCCAGCGCCAGCACTGCTGGCCACAGTGGATCCTCCACCAGTCCGGCTGGTGTTGCTGCCCCTGAGGACTCCACGTCCCAGGTTGCTGCCAGTGGCACCAGACGGACCACCAGTCGCACCGTCACCACGGCTCCCGTGCTGATCGTCCCCGTCACCAACGCGCACAACATGCGCACTCAAGGCAAGGACGGCTTCAGGCAACCCGTGGACCGTCTCAACCTCAGCACGATGATCACGGCCACCTCTCCACTCCCATCCTCCGTCCGCACAGCGCTCTCGGACCCGGCCTGGCATCAGGCTATGCAGGCCGAGTTCGACGCTCTGCAGGACAACGACACCTGGACTTTGGTGCCTCGTCCTCCCGGCGTCAACCTCGTCACTGGGAAGTGGGTTTTTCGTCACAAGTTCAAGTTTGATGGCTCTCTTGATCGCTACAAAGCTCGTTGGGTCCTTCGCGGGTTTACGCAGCGACCAGGCATTGACTATGATGAAACCTTCAGTCCAGTTGTCATGCCAGCCACCATCAGGACGGTCCTCATTCTGGCTCTGTCTCGGTCCTGGCCAATTCATCAACTTGATGTCAAGAATGCTTTTCTCCATGGCATCCTGAATGAGACAGTCTACTGCATCCAGCCTACTGGGTTTGTTGACTCTGCCAAGCCCAATCATATCTGTCGTATGAACAAGTCGCTCTATGGGTTGAAGCAAGCTCCTCGCGCCTGGCACACCCGCTTTGCCTCTCATATCACCGCTCTTGGGTTTGTTGAGGCCAAGTCTGACACGTCATTGTTCATCTACTGCAGAGGTGCTGATATGGCTTTTCTCCTCCTATATGTTGATGACATTGTTCTTATTGCGTCCTCTCCAAGTTTGCTTCATCAGATTATCGCTGCACTTCGCTGGGAATTTTCTATGACAGACATGGGGCCTCTTCACCATTTTCTGGGTGTCATTATTCAGCGCCGAGGTGACAGTCTTTTTCTCTCTCAGCGCCAGTATATGATGGAGATTTTGGAGCGAGCTGGTATGAGTAACTGCAAGGCGAGCAGCACTCCTGTGGATACTCACTCGAAGCTCCCTGCTGATGGCGCCTCTGTCTCCGATCCCAGCCAGTATCGCAGTCTTGCTAGGGCTCTTCAGTATCTCACCTTCACCAGGCCAGATATCGCCTATGCAGTTCAGCAGGTCAGCTTGTACATGCATGATCCCCGAAAACCTTATCTGAGCGCTCTGAAGCGCATTCTTCGGTACTTTCAGGGTACTTTGGATCTCGGGCTGCACCTTCAACGGACCTCTCCAGCTGATCTCACTGTCTACACCGATGCAGATTAGGCGGGATGTCTTGACACACGCAAATCCACCTTGGGTTATGCGGTGTTCCTCGGGGACAATCTCATCTCCTGGTCGTCCAAGAGACAGCCGACAGTGTCCCGGTCCAGTGCAGAGGCGGAATATCGAGCAGTTGCGAATGGAGTTGCCGAAGCCAGTTGGCTGCGCCAGCTCCTCCTAAAGCTTCGTTGTCCACTCCGTCGTGCTACAGTGGTTTATTGTGATCAGCAAACGTTTATCTCTCCAACCCGGTTTAGCATCAGCGAACCAAGCATATTGAGATCGACCTCCACTTCGTCAGAGAGCGAGTCGCCCTTGATGAAGTCCGCGTCCAGCATATTCTCACTACGTCCCAGTACGTCGACGTCTTCACGAAAGGTTTACCGACATCCATGTTCACGGAGTTTAGATCCAGTCTCAATGTTCGCGGTGCTCCCAATTTAGACTGTGGGAGAGTATTGGAATGTAATATGGAAGGTGGGCCTGTCCACGGTGCCTATATATATGAACGCTGACCATTCATGGTAATATATTAAGAATTCCCCTAATCACTTTCTATCAGGCATGGTCTGAATACATTGAGAATTTCCCTAATCCTTTCTATCAGGCATGGTCATGCATTGCTGACAATATATTCCTCGAGAACAATGCTCAAGTTCTACTAGGTCAGTGCTTCTCTATTCCCTCTGTTCCACGACGTCACGTGCTACAGCTTACGTACGGTACGTGTTGAGCCTAGATGACGCGCTATATTCTACGTACGTGGAAATGCTCAAAACGACCTGATCCTCCAGTTTTTGAGGTTGAGCGGCAGCTGCGCGAGCATGGTCGGCTTGGTGCCCACGCTCCTGGTGCTGGTCACGAGCTTGAACCACTGCCCCTGCGGCTCGCAGCTGTTGTCCGCGCTCAGGCACCGGCACGGGTTGGTCACCACGCTCCGGCCGTCCGCGCCCACGTCCAGGCAGAGCATGCCGTCGCTGGTCCCGGCCGACGACGACGACGTCGCGTTGACGGCGACGTGCAGCTTGGAGTCCGACACGAGGCTCCACTTCGCCATCGCGTCGCCGCAGCTCACGGCGAGGGTCGCGGGCCTGCCGGCGCCCTCGGCGCGGAGGCACAGCAGCGCACCGGTGCCCCGCAGCGCCAGCCGCTGCTGTGGCGCGCTGTACTCCCACGCCTCCGTCTCGTTGCAGGGGCCCAGGCCCAGCTCAAGGGGCTGCGCCAGCGTCGGCGACCGGCCGCCGCGGCGCACCACGACGCACATCCCGGACACCGGGTGGAACAGCACGGTGTACGGCGCCGCCTCCGCGAGTCCTGGCCCCCTGAGCGGCCGCTGGAGCGCCTGGACCCTGCGCAGCGCGGTGGCGTTGCGGGGCCTGGACCACGCCGAGTCGAAGACGCCGTAGGCTTCGTACATCCCCACCACGCCCTCCCGGAGGTAGTAGCTCCCCTGCAGCGCCCAGAGCGCCCAGTCCAGGTCCAGGTCGGCCGCAGCCGCGGCGGCGCAGCCGTAGTAGCGGTTGTCGTTGGCGTTGACGCCGCGGTTGTCGACACCGAACTCGCTGAGGATGACGGGCCACCCCTTGTCGAGCAGGTAGAAGGCGCGGCGGGTGACGCTCGCCGTGATGCGCGCGCACGCCTGGTTGGCGTTGCACGAGCTCCACTCCGGACTGTTGGAGAAGCTGTACCAGTGCACCTCGAACGCCAGCTTGCCGGTGAAGCTCAGGTTCACCGGGGGCGAGTTGAGGAACGCCAGGTCGTTGTCGAACTGGAGGCCCGAGAGGATGACCAGCACGCGCGGGTTCGCCGCGTGCATCTGTTAGGATAATTGGGCCAAACCCATTATTTATTCTAAGTAGTTAGAAAACCTCAAAGGCCCACAACTGTGTAATCAAGTGGAAAGGTGATTAGTACCAACTTGACTAATTACCTAGAGGACTCTCAACTTAAGCTGATTGAGGAGGAGAACCTGGGACCCACACGCGCGCGCCGCCGAGCCGAGCCGCCCGCGCACGCGCGCGCGCGTCGCGACGGGCCGGGCCGGGCCGGGCTGCGTGCGTGCGTGCGTGCGTGGCTTTGGCCTGGTTAGCTCTAGGCCTTTGTTTTTGCCACTCGGCCCATCCGACCGAGGCAACGCCTCCTATATAAGGGGCTCCTGTCGGACGTTAGGGTTAAGTGTTTTTGTTCCTCCCGACCAGCCGCCGCCGCCTCCACTCACTCCACTGTTCGAGCTTGAGTTGCTCCTGTGCACCTCCGGCCAGATCCCCTGCGAGCACAGGCGGCTCCGGTGAGCAGGCCTCCGGAACTTGCCCCGTCAAGCGTACCTGCTCGGGTAGGCGGGCAATCAAGTTTTTGGGGAGCGTCCAAGGGCGCGACTGCTCCGACACGCTCCTGCTGCCTTCCCCGACTTCGTCACCGTCCAGCACCAAGATGGCCACGAGGACACGTGCTGGTGCGAGTGTGGCGAACTTCACCGCCATCCCTGCAGGTGGCGCTCCAGGCGATAATGGTGCTGTACTGGCCGCGGGTACCGGCAGTAGCACGCAAGGGTATAAACCGAGATCCTTGTTTATGCTTCATTTTATCACTGCTGTTATTTTGCTTATGTTAATGAGTAGCAGTAGCAGTAGCGATTATGAGGCTGTCGCACGCATCATACTAGCGTTAGTATTTTCCTTATCACATTTATGGATTAATACATGGTGTAAAATGACTAAATATCTAACATTCCAAAAACTTGATAGGTCATTTTCATCTGCTAGCTTTGCTGCATCAATGAGGCCACCATCTTTGAAAGATGGCGGATCTAATTATAAGATATGGCGATCCCGTGCTATGTTGTGGTTTACCGCTATGCACTGTGAGCACGCTGTCAAGGGAAGGCGCACTGAACCGCCTCTTTCTCCTGAGGAAGAGAGCAAGTTCAATGAGGCGGATAACTTGCTCAAGCTGTCGCTCATTAGTGTCATAGATGAGGGTATGATTCCACTGTACATGGACATGCCTACGGGCAAGGATATGTGGGATGCACTGCAGGCCAAGTTCGGGGTTCCTGACGCTGGCAGTGAGCTGTACATCATGGAGCAGTTCTATGACTACAAGATGGTCGATGACCGTTCTGTAGTAGAGCAGGCTCATGAGATACAGATGCTAGCCAAGGAACTTGAGAACAACCAGTGTGTGCTGCCCGATAAGTTTGTGGCCGGCGGTATTATCGCTAAGCTGCCACCTACTTGGAGGGATTTTGCCACTTCTCTAAAGCACAGGAGGCAAGAGTTCAGTGTGACTGATCTTGTCGCTTCCTTAAGTGTTGAGGAGAATGCGAGGGCAAAGGACACACGGGACAAGAAAGTGCTAACTGAGGGAGGCTCTAGCGCCAATCTGGTGCAGAAGAGGAACCCTCAGGCCCACAAGAGAAAGAAGAACAAGAATGCTGAAAACAAGAATGTCGTCAAGCCACAAGCTCAAGCGTTTAAGAAAAAGGCAAACAAAGAAAAGAGTGGCGGCTGCTTTGTCTGCGGAAGCACTGATCACTGGGCAAAGGAGTGTCCAGACCGCAAGGACAGGCAGCAGAAGAAGACAGCCAACGATCCTTTCAGTTTGTCTCTCTCCTGATTGGTGGATTGACACAGGGGCTAATATTCATGTATGTGCTGACCGCTCTTTGTTCTCTTTGTACCAGGAAGAACGAGGTTCCTTCCTGCTGATGGGAAACGGATCGCATGCGGCTGTTCATGGTGTTGGCATGGTCAATCTGAAGTTTACTTCGGGAAAGACCGTGCAGCTGAAGAACGTGCAGCATGTCCCCTCTATCAAGAAGAATCTAGTCAGCGGGTCTCTACTGTGTAGAGATGGTTTTAAACTTGCTTTTGAGTCCAATAAATGTGTTGTATCGAGATATGGAACATTTGTTGGTAAGGGCTATGAATGCGGAGGCTTGTTCCGCTTTTCATTGATGGATTCTTGTAACAGTAATGTCGTAAACCATGTGAGACATGATGTTGGGTGCAACGTTTGGCACTCCCGCTTATGCCATATTAATGTTGGATGCATGACGCGCTTAGCTAAAATGAGTTTAATCCCTAAATTTGATTTGGTTCAAGGTTCTAAGTGCCATGCTTGTGTGCAAGCTAAACAACCCCGCAAGCCTCATATGGCTGTGAAAGAGGCGAGGAACTTGGCACCTCTAGACCTCATTCACTCAGACTTGTGTGAGATGAATGGAGTGTTGACCAAAGGCGGCAAGAAATATTTCATGACTCTAATCGATGATAGCACTAGACTCTGCTACGTGTACTTATTAAAAATAAAAGATGAAGCATTACACTACTTTAAAATCTATAAAGCCGAAGTTGAGAATCAACTTGAGAAGAAAATCAAACGGTTGCGGTCTGATCGTGGTGGAGAGTACTTTTCAAAAGAATTCGATCAATTCTGCGAGGAACATGGAATTATTCATGAGAGGACGCCTCCTTTTTCCCCCCAATCCAATGGGATTGCCGAAAGAAAGAACCGCACTCTAACTGATTTGGTTAACGCCATGTTGGACACTGCGGGACTTTCCAAGGAATGGTGGGGTGAGGCTATATTGACTGCATGTCATGTCCTGAATAAAGTTCCTACAAAGAATAGAGAGAAAACACCATTCGAGGAATGGGAAAAGAAAAGGCTAACTCTCTCATATCTGCGCACCTGGGGTTGCTTGGCCAAGGTAAATGTGCCAATCATCAAGAAGCGCAAGCTAGAACCAAAAACTGTAGATTGTGTCTTTCTCGGATACGCTATAAACAGCGTAGGCTATAGATTTTTAGTGGTTGAATCTGGAGTGCCCGACATGAGAGTTGGTGCAGTGATTGAGTCCAGAGATGCAACATTCTTTGAGAATGATTTCCCTATGAGAGGGAATGTACCGAGCACATCTAGTCAGGGACCTCCTGATGCTCCCGAAACTTCTGTGCTAGTGGAGTGTTCTGAACAACCAGTCATAGAAAATCCTGGTGAGGAAAATGGTGGGGTCACTCGAAAGAGTAAGAGACCTAGGATTGCAAAATCCTTTGGTGATGACTTTACCATATACCTCGTGGATGATACTCCAACAACCATTGAAGAGGCATTTTCCTCTCCTGACGCTGACTATTGGAAGGAAGCGGTACGGAGTGAGATGGATTCAATAATGTCTAATGGAACTTGGGAAGTGGTTGATCGCCCTTATGGGTGTAAGCCTGTTGGATGTAAATGGGTGTTCAAGAAAAAGCTTAGGCCTGATGGTACCATTGAAAAGTACAAGGCAAGGCTTGTTGCTAAGGGTTATACCCAGAAAGAAGGCGAGGACTTCTTTGACACTTACTCACCTGTGGCCCGATTGACTACAATCAGAGTGCTACTTGCCTTGGCATCATCTCATGGTCTTCTCGTTCATCAGATGGACGTGAAGACGGCTTTCCTAAACGGAGAGTTAGATGAGGAGATCTACATGGATCAGCCTGATGGTTTTGTAGTAGAGGGTCAAAAGGGCAAGGTGTGCAAATTGTTAAAGTCTTTGTATGGCCTAAAGCAAGCTCCAAAACAATGGCATGAAAAGTTTGATAAGACCATGACGTCAGCAGGCTTTGTTGCCAATGAGGCTGATAAATGTGTCTACTACCGTTTTGGTGAGAGAGAAGGAGTGATCATGTGCCTATATGTGGATGACATCCTAATATTTGGCACAAACCTCAATGTGATTGAGGAAGTAAAGGACTTTCTGTCCAAGAACTTTGATATGAAAGATCTGGGAGAAGCTGATGTGATTTTGAACATTAAGCTACTAAAGGGAGAAAATGGTGGGGTCACTTTATTGCAGTCCCACTATGTGGAAAAGGTTCTAAGCCGGTTTGGCTATAGTGACCGCAAACCTGTGTCCACTCCCTATGATCCAAGCCTAATTCTGAGAAAGAATAAAAGGATAATGAGGGATCAATTGAGGTACTCCCAAATCATTGGCTCACTAATGTATTTGGCTAATGCCACTAGACCTGACATCTCATATGCTGTGAGCAAGTTGAGCCGGTTTCTTTCAACTCCGGGAGATGATCATTGGCGTGCTCTCGAGAGAGTAATGCGGTATCTCAAAGCAACCGCAAGCTATGGCATTCACTATACCGGGTACCCAAAGGTACTGGAGGGTTTTAGTGATGCAAATTGGATATCTGATGCTGACGAGTTGAGGGCCACCAGTGGGTATGTGTTTATCCTTGGGGGTGGTGTTGTTTCCTGGAAGTCTTGCAAGCAGACTCTCATTACGAGGTCAACTATGGAAGCAGAACTCGCAGCACTAGACACCGCCACAGTTGAGGCCGAATGGCTTCGGGAACTCCTGATGGACTTGCCGGTGGTTGAAAAACCTGTGCCCAGCATTTCCATGAACTGTGATAATCAAACTGTGATAATCAAAGTTAACAGTTCTAAGGATAACCTGAAGACTACTAGGCATGTAAGGCGTCGTTTAAAGTCTGTCAAAAAATTGAGAAACTCTGGAGTGATAGCGTTGGACTATGTCCACACGTCTAAAAATCTGGCAGATCAATTCACCAAGGGGCTGTCACGTAACGTGATAGACAGTGCATCAGTTGAGATAGGACTGAGACCCACTTAAAGTCTGCTATAGTGGTAACCTGCTCTATGTGATCGGAGATCCCGTGAATTAGAGTGGTGAAACAAGCTATGAGTAGACTGAGGAAAAAGACCCTTATAAAGGTCTCTATCTTTGAGAATGCACTTCTTTTCCAAGCTGTAAGGCAGGATGGTATGTATATACCTTTATGTGATCTGAATGGCTTATTTAAGCAGGGATGTCGACCTACAGGACATCCTAGAAGGAACACACCTATGTGAGTCAGACTGCTGGTCCCAGTCTATGAGATTTGGGTGATCTCTAAATACTCATGAACAGGCATGGAGTTTGACTTATATGCTCCACCCGAGGGGGTGCCCTTGGCAACCTAGTATCGGTTAAGAATTTGGGCGAACCTCGTTTCACACAAAACTGTCAATTCAAGGCATAGTCCATTGATCAGTTGTGAGTAAGTGCAAGCCTCTTTTCTAGATGGTAGTTCAACTTAACAGTCTCCATCAAAACACCGGTATATCAAACAAGCTCAGAACTGAAGGCACTAATTGTGTACCTTTGATGTTTGGTGGGGATTGTTAGGATAATTGGGCCAAGCCCATTATTTATTCTAAGTAGTCAGAAAACCTCAAAGGCCCACAACTGTGTAATCAAGTGGAAAGGTGATTAGTACCAACTTGACTAATTACCTAGAGAACTCTCAACTTAAATAGTGAGCTTTGAGATGCCCACATAAGCTGATTGAGGAGGAGAACCTGGGACCCACACGCGCGCGCCGCCGCCGCCGCCGAGCCGAGCCGCGCCGCCCGCCCGCGCGCGCGCGCGACGCGACGGGCGTGGGCGTGGGCGTGGGCGTGGGCGTGGGCGTGGGCTGGGCTGGGCTGGGCTGGCTGGCTGGCCTGGCGTGCGTGCGTGCGTGCGTGGCTTTGGCCTGAGGCCGTGGGCTTTGGGCTGGTTAGCTCTAGGCCTTTGTTTTTGCCACTCGGCCTATCCGGCCGAGGCAAACTCTAGCCGCCGCTCCAGCCCACCCGGCCGCCAGACAGGTCCAACGGTCCCCCGACAGGGGCGCCTCCTATATAAGGGGCTCCTGTCGGACGTTAGGGTTAAGTGTTTTTGTTCCTCCCGACCAGCCGCCGCCGCCGCGTCCACTCACTCCACTGTTCGAGCTTGAGTTGCTCATGTGCACCTCCGGCCAGATCCCCTGCGAGCACAGGCGGCTCCGGTGAGCAGGCCTCCGGAACTTGCCCCGTCAAGCGTACCTGCTCGGGTAGGCGGGCAATCAAGTTTTTGGGGAGCGTCCAAGGGCGCGACTGCTCCGACACGCTCCTGCTGCCTTCCCCGACTTCGTCTCCGTCCAGCACCAAGATGGCCACGAGGACATATGCTGGTGCGAGTGTGGCGAACTTCACCGCCATCCCTGCAGGTGGCGCTCCAGGCGATAATGGTGCTGTACGGGCCGCGGGTACCGGCAGTAGCATGCAAGGGTATAAACCGAGATCCTGTTTATGCTTCATTTTATCACTGCTGTTATTTTGCTTATGTTAATGAGTAGCAGTAGCAGTAGCGATTATGAGGCTATCGCATGTATCATACTAGCGTTAGTATTTTCCTTATCACATTTATGGATTAATACGTGGTGTAAAATGACTAAATATCCAACAGCATCGCCTCCGCGCCGCGCTGCATGTACCTGCGTGCGTGTCGACGCGTGGGTGGCAATCATCAGCTCGGTCAATTGCACCGCTTGCCAGTCGTGCGCGCGGCTACCAACTCGGCAAATCTAGCTGTGCCATTCAAAGCTACGTCCGTCCTTCTTGTTCCCCAGAGGCCAGAGCAGATGAAATTGCTGGTGGCAGGCACTACCGGCGCACAATACTACAGTGTGAATCAATGGAGAAAACAACTCGGTAGTACTGTGCAGAAACGCCATTACTGATCTACACATGTTGTGGCAGGAGCAGTGCAGATTGCAGAGAGATGTAAAGATAGCAAAGAACTAGCACTCTGCAGTAGTGCACTGTGCCAGTCCTCTGTGCTCTTGTCCTGCTGCAGAAAATCAATATCATGGAGTACTATGGTGGTAGGAAGCAAGCTGCCATTGCCAACCACACACTGGGTTCATTTACAGGTCATGGGCATGGAAGAGGACACAGAAGAACACGGGTTGGGTTAGGTAGGAGTAGGACCTAATCACGACACTGAGCACGGGCATCGGGCATTAACATGGCAGAGAAACTAGTAGTGTAAAACCAGGCTTACCCAGTGTTCTACTTGCACTAATCGTGTTTGCATCCTCATCAGAGAAGAAGATATGGTGAAGAGTTTAAACCGCTTACTTGTACCAGTCGTTGGCGTTCTGCCTGGGCCCCCTGAGCTCGTTCCGAAGGCTCATGCTGACGACGTTGGGGACGCCGGCGAACATGGTGGCCATCTTGGCGAGGCCGTCTATTTTTTTTTTAATTTTCAAAATAGCAAAATGAATTTATGGTAATTAAATAATTAGGAAAAATAAATATTTTTATAAAAATGAGGTTGAATCATGGTAGAAACATGCTTGAGCATTCATGCTGGTGCATATTTTTTTTGTGGTGTTTGAATTTGATTTGGATTTCAAAATATATTTGAATTTGCATTGAAAAAGGGTTTGAATAAAAGAAAAATAATTCTTTTTCCCTCTTCCTCCTTTCCTGGCTTTTGGCCCAACCGGTCTGCTCTCCTCCACGCCGCGGCCCACTCGCCTTGCTCTTCTCCCTCTGGGCCGAAGGCCGAAGCCCGCAACAGCAGCGCCTTCCGCGCGCCACCGCTCCATCTTGGGTCGATAGGCCGAGGCCCATCAAGCACGCGTCGGCCGGCCGCGTCCGCGTCCGTTTTCCGCACTGGGTCACTGACAGGTGGAGCCCGCATCATCCCCTTCCACCTTCGACCGGGATGCGAGCTCGAGCCCGACTCCGACCTGCGCCACCTCCGTGCCGACGCCGCCCGGTTGCTCGCTCTATGCCCTCGGGCTATTTAAGGATTTAATCGCGTCCGCGACTTCTCCCGAAACCCTAGCGCCGCATTTGCGTCGTCTTCAAGCAACCAGCGCCGCCAAACCCTAGCCGCCATTGCCGCCGTCGTCGGAGCTTGCAATTCGCCGTCGCCGTTGCTGCTCCGTCATCATAAGCAGAAGGGCAAGCTTCCTCTTGACCTCGTGAGCACGCCTGAGCTCCGAATTTTGATCTTTGATGCTCATCTCGTGCTGAATTTCGTGCGCAGGAAGCCACCGTCCGCCGTCGCCCGCCATTAGCTCGCCGCTGGCCATATCAAGCTTCATTTTCTCCTCTGGTATGCTCGCCTTGATCTCTTGAGTCGATTAGCATCGCTTCCGAGTAGTTTGGTAGGTCGTAGTGCTCGACGTATGAACGCCGGCGAGCTCATCTCCGCCGATGTCGGCCACCGACCGTCGTTATCCTCCTCGGGTCCCCATCTTCAGGACAGATGAGATCGCACGAAGCTCCTGAGTCGTTTGGTCCAAGTTTTGTGTCGAACCGAGGTCTGTAGCTCGAGTTCCATCTACGCCGGCGAGGTTTCTCGTCGCCGGCGATGGCCGCCGCCGTGTCGAGTGTCTTCCCCGGCGAGGCCGACTGGCCTGGTCAATCTGGACCGTTCATCGTGAAACGAACGGCCAGAAACAGCCGATACCCCTTCGCGTGGTGATTTTACAGGAAGCACCGCGGGTTTCTGTGTAATCTGTTAAGAACCCTTGGCGGTTTCGACAGAATACGTTTTCTCTACTTGAAAACGTAATTTCTGCTTAACAGATCCATAATACGCTTTGTCCACTGGAAAGCGTATTTTCCTTGTAACAGCTTTCAGAATACGTTTTCTTCTCTAGAAAACGTATTTTTTCTTTTCAGTTTCAAAATACGTGTTAATCTATTTACAGTTTTGCCATTATCTTTAAAGGCTTATATCTCTTACGTTTTAACTCTGATTTGGTCCGTTCAAATTTTGTTAGATTCATAATTTTATAATCTACGCAGTGGTGCTACTTTTGAAGTATTTTAGAAACTTTTTTAGTCTATATTTAAAATGTTTATTTATCTATAGAAAATCTTTGAAAATTCATATCTTCGGCGTTATAACTCCGTTTTTGGTGAACTTGACGTCTGTGTGATCGTAGAAGTGAGTAGAATAGTTTTATAAACTTTTTATTCTATTTTGATGAGATCGATGTACTGTTCCTCTAATAGCTCTTCGTTTGCTTCGTGTATGTATGCTCGATTGGATTGTCTGGTGTTGATTGTTAATGTCGAGTTCAGACGGTGAGGTTTTTGCTGAGCAAGGCTACTTTGAGGATCAGCAGGATTAGCAGGACTTTATGAATCAAAGCAAGTATAACATGGATCATCCTTGTTACCTATTCACTATAAATAACAATTCATTTGCATGTGTCTTTGATGACCAAGAAATTATAACTAGCTTTGATATCCTGATTCTTTGAACCTTTTGGGTTGCATTGGGTAGTTATGATGCTAGTGCTCTAATGGTCATGATCTTATAACTTGATGTGTGTTATGCTATCAACGAAAATGATGACTTTTAACAAACATGGACTCTTGTCTGTAAGTGATTTATCATAGAGAATCCGTACAACTGTGAGGGCTATATGGCTCTGGCTCTAGTCACTTGTAGGCTCTTTTCTAGCTGGTTAGTGGTCTGAAAGTTGGGGTATAGGACTGCCTCTGTCCTTATGAGTATAGCCGGGAAGGATTGTACCATATTGGAAGGAGGGTTTCTACACATAACGTATTTCCGTATCTCTGATTGGTTAGGAGAACCTATAGGAGGCTTTATATGTTTTATGGAGGTTTGGAAGTTATAAGTTCACTCAGTTGCAAAACATGACTCACAGTGAAAGTGTATACCTCTGATCAGAGTTTAAATCAATATATTGTCCGTACCCTTTGGTTAGGGCGGCCTTGACACATTTACAAAAGATAATGGTTCTTAAATTGTTAATGTATGCATCTTAATGTCGTTATTGCTACACACTGGTTAATGTTATTTTGATCATGAGTATATGAGAATTATCACTACCTTGATGCTATGCTTCAATATGATTAACTTATAAAAGCTAAATGCAGTCAAACAGTATCAGCTATTTGAGCCTCATTAACTCATATTATGCTTGTTGAGTACGGTTGTGTACTTACGCTTGCTTTACTTTCAATTTTAGAAAATCCCGGATGGGTAACAGATGAAGGTTGGAATGAAAGCTATCGTGATGAGTACTAGGCTTGGTGTTCATCAGTTAACGTGTCCCTGTGAGGAGCTTCCGCAATAAAGATATCTTAGTTATTTATTATTTATGTGCAATACTCTGTAATAAATATTGGTTCGCTATGTAATAAACAGAGTGATGATACTCTTTGTAATCTGTCATCCTATATGTGCGACTGTTCGTGAGGTGCATATAAGGCTATTTATGCATTCTACTTCTATCCTTAAAAGTGGAGTGTGACAAGTTGGTATCGGAGCCGTGTTGACTGTAGGACGCAAGCCTAGATAGAATGGTCGTTCTTAGTCTCCTTTGATTCACTAGTTTCATACTTCTTAACTTTGACCTTGTTATTTTCTCAATTTTTATGCTCTTATACTTACTCTATTGAGAAAATCTTGACTCCACTCTAACTCATGTCTAAATCTTGTAGATGCCTCCTTATACTCGCCGCATGACTGCTGCTGCGTATCGTGATCTGTTCAACCACCTGGAGTCTAGGGAAGCTGTTCCGCCATCACCAACCCCGGTGCCTACATCACTTCAAGTTGAAGAAGAAGAACCAATGGAAGCTTCTGAAGAAGAAGAGCTGGAAGCAGCTCAAGATGGTGTCAATCCCCACCGCCGTCTGCTGATGGTTCTGCTGGAGGAGGTAGACCACACGCTCCTATGGGATGGACTGTGAATATCTCTCGCGTACCGGAATGCCACACCAGATCGCATATCCGACTCATGAAGCTTCTTCGTGACTATTATGCTGATTGGGACCCACTGTGCAGTACACTTGTTTCCAACACACCCATCCATTGGAAGATACTTACTGAAAGACAAACGTGGTTATATGTTCCCCAGGAGGGATGCAGAACTCTTACAACATAGAGATGATTTATGAGCATCTTGGTCCTAGCCCAACTCAAGAGGATGGCATTGAGGGTGCTGCTTTTACAGCCTGGATTGCTCTCCGTGGCCATCGCTTTGGGAATATGCTAGATGATGAGTTTCGCTATTTGCCTCGCGCTGACCACAGAATGGAGAATGGATGGGGTATGATGAATCCTCAAGATTTCTCACCTGAGTCACAGGAATTGGCACACTTTGCGTGTGACATGATGCTCAAGCATCAGCGTATGGTAAGCACGGTGGAGCAACTGGAGCAGAAGCTTAAGGAGAAGCAAAAAGAAATTGATAGGCTCAGAACCATGACTAGACAACCAAAGATCTATGAACGGCTGGACCATGAGCTTCGACCTTAGCTTGAAAACCCTTATGTAATAGGCACGTTATTAGTATCGTGAGTCAAGTTAGTCGTGTCATTCTAGTGTGTGTGAACCTTGAGTGCTTGATGAATTATGATTATGTAATATGGATGATTTGAATTTTTGTGTGAGTGCTGGAGCTTTGTGGGCATGTCCGCAAGTTCCTTAGTTAAGTATATTAATATTAAAGTTTGAATAAATTAAGTTTGGGTTGGTTTACCCTGTCTCCATTGTCGCCGGCTAGCGGGGCGCTGGCCGGCGGCGGCGGGCTGCGGCAGACTCTGGGGGACGGCGGCCATGGCTAACCTCGACAACTTCGGCGGTCGCTTTCTTCTTGGGCGCCGGCACCTGTTGCCGCCCCAACCCGCGCCGCCCCTGGTTGTTGATCCCATCCCTGGCCCGCAGCGACGGCCCCAATCTCCTCCTCCCCAGCACTCGGCCCTGGCCTCCACCGCTGGCCCCAAGCTCCGCCGTCTCAGGTTCCTGCCCGCCTCCCACTTCGACAATGTGAGGATGCCTGTTCCGGGCGCGAATCTTGTCGCCCTCGTCCGGACGACCCAGATAAGCCTGGTGGTCACAAGGCCATTTGAAAATTTCGCATTGCTATTTACGGGGAGGGTAGAGCGTAGTCTAGATGGGGGCATCGGCGTCGGACAAACTTGGGTGAAAACCCTGCCTAGCTCCTTACTGGCCGGCAGTTGATATCCAATATTGGTGCTGCAAAACAACAGCTTTTCGGACAATTTCTCTTGTATCTTATCTTAATATTATTAATTGAAGGCTTCAACGGAGGCTCCACATTAATTCTCACCAGATGCGTTAGAAAAAAAATAAATACTAATTAGAAACATCTAACCGTTAAATCTGTAAGCCCCGGCAGTCTGTAACCATCAGATATGTTTTATTCTCTAGAAAATTACCCACTATGTCATTCTTATTATAAACAAAAATAAAAAAAAGGAAAATCCATTATTTTACGATGTACGCAGAAGAAAGAACAGAAAAAGAAATAAATTAAATTATTTTAATTTCCACCGTTCGCTTCCGTGCCCTAGCTAGGCCGTGCGCCCCTCCTCAGAATCGGACTTGGCGGCGGCTGGCTTCTTCAGCACCGAAGAAGAAGACACCATTACGACATTGTTAGATGGATCGAGAGGAGGCACAAGAATGACGATCAAGACCACGAGTAAGGGACCATGGGCGACGGCATGCTATGGAGCCGGACGTGCCCGTTGAAAGGGATTCCTCCAATGGTGGGTGAGAAATAAAACTAATCTGATTATTATCTTCTTCTATCCGGTCTTGCACAGCAGACCGAGAAGTGTTCCAGCAGCCAGATGATCGAGATGGCAGCAGATAATGAGAGGCATCGCCATATGAATGCGTCCCACGATAACTGATAGACTCCAACCTACCGGTGCTGGACGTGCCCGTACATGACGACGTGAAGATAGAAGGTAGCACATCGGCGCAGCCATTGGACGTGTGTGTGGGGACTCAAAGCCGGCTGATCATCACTGGGCAGAGGCGCGCGATGGACATGCACATACCATACGTGTATGCATCCATGTTGATAAATGCATCTGCCTGATCGACGTGTACAATCTACTATATGCAGCAAACAAGGAGGCCCTCATCCGTACCAAGCCATTGATGCATTTGAATTCGAATTCGGCGAGTATGTGCAAGATGGGCAGCTGGCGTATATGCGGGACAGAAACGAACGCACAGGCTGCCAGTGACACGACGTCCGGCGTCCACGATATCTACATCAATATTAGCATGAGCGCCTACAGACTAAAGGTGTGGTCATCTTACTCGATCTGATAATTATAATTTAATTTATATTCTTGAATTGTACTAAATTTGGTCATCCCATAATTATAATTTAATTTGTCTTTTCTCCTCCGTGTACTTACGCTATATAATACTGTTTAAAACTTTAGGTGGGAAGAACAGACCAAGAAACCAATTGTGAAAAATGAAAGCAAGTCTTGGATTACTCCAAACAAATAAGTCTTGATACTGCATCAATGTTAGCACCAGGAGCACCTGCAGACTAAAGGTGTGTTCGTCTTGCTCGAGCTTATAATTATAATTTAATTTCTATCCTCGAATTGTACTAAATTTGGTCATCCCATAATTATAATTTAATTTGTCTCTCCTTCTCCGTGTACTTATGTTATATAATACTATATAATACTGTGAAAAATAAAAGCAAGAGTCCTGGATTACTCCAAGCAAATAAGTCTTGATATAATCCTTATTGACCATAACAACTTATAAAGGTTTTTTCTTCACTTTAATATAATTTTATTATATTACTTCAAGTTATATGTTAGGGGACCACGATCGGCATGTAGTTATAAATAAAGTCTATATAAAAAACAAACATCCCCAATTATAAAAGATTACTAACTAATTTGATAATATTTCTTTTTATAAATTATAGTGACCCATAAGTTATTTGGATTCAAATTGACCATATCAGGCATTATGAAATATATTGTAAAGTAATATACAACTATATAATTTTACCTAAATAATCAATCTCAACCATTACAAAGAAGAATTTAATAAAAACCTCTCAAATCTACAAGTAAATGCTAATATGAAAAATGATTCAACATCCATAAGCACAGTATATGGACAAGGCTATTTGAAATACACACTTATGTCAATATTAAATTGAAGCCATGCATAAAGCTATGTCAAACTACGTGGACCAAGGAAACATGTATATATTAGAAATAATTTATCAAGCGGGGAAAATATCATTAGCAAATCATAAAGTATTGACACGCTTCACTTTATATTAATACTCATGATAATAGATTTTGCGAGTTGTTATCTCAAAAAAGGCTTAAACAATTGGATTGGATATTATTTAGTTCCAAGTATTATTTGTTTAGTAAAATGACATTATACAATGTAGCAAATACAACATAACGAGTACCATGGTGTATGGTGAAACAACTATTTATGACATTGTAAAAATTAACTAAGAGGATATCCTAGGACCTAGAATACTCTTTAATAGAAATGAAAAATTAAGATAAAAGATACAATATGCTACGCCGGGTAATGTGGTTGAACCCGCCCCTACCCATATCTCAAGAGCCTTAACTACCACCCGACCCGACCCACCTCATTGGTCCAAAGGCCCCAACCCGTAGTCAACACGCAAGTTGATATGTGACGTACGTGCCGATCTGTGACCACACCACCTTAACCCGTCCCAACTCGTTTGTGTCGTCAACCCAACCCGTCCCGACCCGTTTTATAGTGTCACCCGTTTCGACCCATCTAATAGTACCCGTTTTAAAACCCGTTCAAAAAACCCGTCAAGCCCCGCCCATTAGCAAGAGTACAATGTGCATTGGAATTTAAAATTAGCACGTGGTCAAAAGTTTTTAAAATATAGATTTTTTATATCGAAGTGGTAAGAGTTTATATCTCTATGTTTATGTTTCAACTAGACATATATTGTGCTAGAAGAAAAGATTAATCGTAGAAGTTATTGCTCATGAAACCACTGAAAATAAAAAAGATAGATCTCAAAATTCATACAAAAACATAAAACATTCATATTGGTACCATTTTAAATAATAGTTGTTGTATCTAGACAATTAGTAAGCTCAAATTTTTTAAAAAAATAAACAAAATTTATATTGGATATAAATATATAAATGCATTGTAAAGAAAAAGCCAAATGAATATGGATGAAAAGTACCTAAAAATCTATAATTGATAGGTCATCATTACTAATTATAGAATATTTTTAATACAATAATATAACTATTATTTTAGAATATTAGTGTAGAAGATTTTTTTAATACAAATAATATTTATTATTTAGTGTCTCCTAAGATTCTAACCCGTGCGAGAGCGCGGGTTGATGGACTAGTATATATGAAACCAAATTATACTGAGGATCATACTCGGTCTTGACGGCCACAAACGCCCACACCAACTAAGAAACAGCTTACTTCCATAGCACAATAGATTATTCATATACTGTACATTAAAAACCAAACTGCAATGGTACAGTATCCAACTGCCTTCAACAACATTGCAGATTTTCCACGTAATTCTCGCTCGTGTTCCTCTTTGGTCACATCACATGAAAATGAGCTGCTTTCAAACTTTCAAGAACTAAGGGATGTCGGAGGCCAGGGACCAAGTGACGGCAACTGCAAGATGGAGTCGCCCCCAGGTATGCCTCTACTGCTTAAGATCACTTTGAACCACTGGCTCTCAGGATCACAGGCTGGATCTACGCGTAGGCATTTGCAGTGATTTGTTATGATGGCACCATCAGGGCTGGCGTCCAAGCACACCCTGGTTCCATTTTTCGTGAGCTCAGCCGAAACATGCATCTTTGAATTCGATATCAAGTGCCACTTCGAACTTGGTTTGCTGCAACTGCAATCGATGCCAAGCTTTGCATTGTTGCCCACCGACTTCGCTTGAAGGCATTGTCCTGTGCTTTTCACTACTAGCTCGCGTGCTATGGAGTACTTCCAGGCGTTTGATGCATTGCATGGACCCAATTCAAGTAACTTTGAAGATCTGGCCAAGACGCAAAGCCCACTTTGGGGATGGAATGTATGGCTCTTGACTGTTTGGAAGACCTGGACCTAGCATATGAATATACTTCCATTATGAACAGGTTGAAGAAAATTCAATACGTTTCGAAAAAAAAAAGAGACGAAAATTCAATACACATAGCCATGGTACAGAATCTAGTGAAGCTTTACATTCCGTAAAGTTCATTTTTTTTCTTAAGTTTTATTATCCTATCTATACACAAACAACTTATATGTGTTAAATCAGCACATAATACTGTCGAATGAATCAAGATTCAGAAGTTCATACATATATGCAACTAATTTCGGGAAAGAACTGAAAACTTAGCAAAACTGTGTACAAAATTGATTAAGAAGCAATCTTTCAATAAATTTTAGCTGTGCTTCTCATAATGTTCACTAAACGAGACTAAATAGCCAGATTGAAAAAATGCCAAACCTTGGAATGGTGATTGCAGAGTATTGATCCTTTTGACGAAGCTAGGATTTCTAGCTGCACACCAGTCCCATGAGAGCAATCCATACGATTCATCAGAAGCTAAAACATCCCCTCTGGTATAGTAACTCCCTTGCAGAGCCCAAATTGCCCAGTCCAGATCCATTTCAGCTGCCACACTTAAAAAGCAGGTAAGATAGCGATTGTCACTAATATGCGTGCCAGACATATCAAATCCAAACTCAGAGAAAAACAATGGCCAGCCCTGTTCAAGTAGGAATAACCCTTTAGCCCTTACGGAATCAACAACCAACCCACAAGCATCGTTTTGGTTCCGTGTTTCCCAATTGCCACCATCTGAGTAACCATACCAATGTTGCTCATAAACGTAAATGATAGCTTACCTTTTTCTGAGGACAAGAAGCTGAGCGTAATATCAAAATCCAGGCCCGACAAAATAACCAGTACGTTAGGGTTTGCTGCATGCACTGCTTAAGCGCCAAGCTGCATGTACCTAAGATGGAATTGAATTGAAGATAAAATTCTTGCTACCAAGAGTCACAAGAAAATGACATTTGCCATCACAGTAACATACCTGTACCACAAACTAACATTTTGTTTCGGGCCTCGAAGCTCATTCCTTAAGCTCATGCCAACAACATAATTTGTGTTGTTAAACATAGACGCCATTGCACTGAGGCCTTTCAACCATTCATAAGGGTCAAAGTACTTGTCTCCAAGGAAGCCCTTGTTGTCATTCGAACTGCAGCACCATCCTGGAGTGGTCATTTGGTTGTCAAGTATGACCATAATACCTTTGCTGCCCAATGATGACACCACTTCCTATGTTTAAGGAATTCGACTCACGATCAGAAGGATCCTAATTATCAGAATTCATTTATCCATGATATTTTTAATAACAGATGTTTTCAATTGAACTTGATGTCTAGCCTGGTACTCTGCTATTCTGTCCATGTCACAAGAAAAATATGGCGGATGATTTGTGCTATGTATTACTCCTAAGTAATCAGTACATGACCGTTTCTTCTGGTACATTATCATGTCAGCTAACTAGATACCTGATTTCGAAAAAGGAAAACACACCTAAAACACCAGTTGACAATTTGGCATCTTTTATAGTCACCATAACAAAACCTAAAAAGTGATACCTGTTCTAGCTAGAACTTATGATACTTGTAAGGCACCCTCGCATTGGACCATTGGTTTGGTGAGTAGCCGGTACGTTGTCTGTGTTCAAACTAATTTGATAAGATTAGTGGAAAGAGATTGTAAAAAAACTTTTTTTCCCTAGAACACACAACAGAGTAGGACAGATATGAAACAACTATTCTTTGTGTTTCCTAAAATAGCAAAAAAGATCAGATCTAGGTTTGATCCTCCAGCTTGCAAAATATGTTTCTCACTATTGAAAGAAAGATAAAAAATACTCTAAGATTCTTTGGTGAGCTCTATGACGAATTCTGTGCTTTATTAGTAGGAACCAGATATGCAGAGTTTGAACTTCTGAAGCAAGTACAGCTTGTTTTAGTAAAATGAAGTAGGAAATCCTGTCATTCAAGTTTCCTCTTGTTAGGAAAGTTTGGACTTGTTAAGCAACCTCTTTGAGGGAGAAACAGTGTGAGCTACTGGTTTAGCTATACCTCAACTGATTCCTGATGTAATCTTGCTTGAGATAGTATAATTAACATTCACAAAAAAAAGAGATATTATAATTAAGGTAGTCACTTGTCCATCATAATATTTTCTTCTTCTTCAAGGAAATAGAGAATTGTATATGGACTGTTATTTGAAGTGTCTATGGGTTGCAGCACGAGAAGACCTCCAATTACATGCCTGCAATCCACGTGCAGTGTTAACTGGCCAGAGATCGTGAAATTCTCCGTTTCATTTTGACCTTGCAGGACCAACAATACTGAAAACTACTCTCTCCATCCAAAAAAAAAAGGACAATGAGTCAAACGATTTGATGTTTGACCAAAGTTATATACAAATGTATGAAGTATCATTAAATTAATTATGAAATATATTTTTATAATGAACCTAGTTGGAGACATAACTGTTATACTATGTACTATAAATTTGGTCAAAGTTAAGCTAATTTGATTTGCAAAAATTCTATAGTTCATTTTTTTGAACATAGGAAGTAGTTATCAATCCAAAGATAAGTGTAAAAAACCATATAAAATTATTCTTCTTGTTCTCACTTGGGAAAGTAATCTCAATTAACTTTGCTCGATAGATAATGATACCAAAATCAGACAAAAGAAGAAATAATCAAGAACATCGATTAAATCACCAAATCCTAGTTCTTGAATAAGTATCTATATCTATATCTATATCTATATCTATATCTATATCTATATCT